>OX578148.1:93318379-94018379 GCA_951213105.1 Amaurobius ferox
GTGACCCACTTCAAAATAAAACATGGCATCCATCTTGTGCAAAATCGTGATTTTTAAAGTTCTTTTTAATTCATGTTTAGTGTTGTATCCTTCCTAAAACCGCTTTAATTTTGCTTAAATTCTGTGCATCAACATACTGAAACAACTCAATTACAATATATTTGAGTTTAAATGATCATCAAACTTTGATTATTTCTTCAACGAAGCCTAATTTTCACTTATGGAGAATGTAAATACCAAAAGATGTAGAATGAGTTTTATAAGAATTGCTGCATTTCTTTAACGAAACATTATTTAGCTCATGGAGTCTGAATATAGCTGATATGAATAAAACATTCACTGATTTTACACAGAGAACCAGATATTTTTTTCGTTGCTGTTTTAAGCATAGAGTTAAATTACTTGTATCTCCATGGTTTTAAGTTTTAAAATAAAATAAATTATTATAGTATTGTGATGAATGAAAGGAATGGAAAAATGTTTATGAATGAAATGTTGTCTTTATAGAGAGAGCCAGGCGATTTATATTTCGGTGACGTCATTTGAGTTTATTTGTTTCTGATGAAATTTTCAAATATAATAAATTATTGTAGTATTATGATAATTTTAAAAATATTACCGAGGAATGTATTGCATTTTAGAGATGTTTAAACCATGCAATTTATATTTCAATGCCGTCATTTGAATGAAGTTCATTTTTTTCGATGAAGTTTTAAGTTTTCAAATATAATACATTAATGTAGTATTGTGATAATTTAAAAAATATTACCGAGGAATGTATCGCATTTTAGAAATGTTTAAATGAAATTGCATTAAAGTTGGAAAGTATTTCATAATCAATGCTTTATGCATGATTGATCTTTCTTGCATTTTATATAAGTAGAGAATAGGTAAATTTACTGAAAGTAAATCAACAAAATTAATAAATAAAAAGGAAAACTAAATAAAAATATCTTACATTAAGTGAAAATGTAAATAACACGAAACTACGGTCTACAATGGAGAGCCCTGATGGGCGCCCATGGGAAAGGCAAGAGGGAGAACTTACCCCTCCTAGACGTTCAATTTCGCAAAGGTGTGCATTAAACTAATCTATGATGTACGTCTTATCATTGAGTTTGCCCCACTAAGGTCACTGGTCCCCCCACCACCCATGGAAAAAAGTTCCATGGGCGCTCATGGCCCTGTAATTGTAAAAATTACAGTCATAGAATATTCAGTTAGTTTGAATACTGGAATTATACATGCTGCAATCAAATTAATTTTCTCCACTCTGAGAACAAATTTTATGAAGAAGTCATTTAACGAATATTAAGTCGTTTTGCATTGATAATCATTCTACAATGTTGGAAAAATTCTGCAGTGCTTCAAATCACTTTGTCTGCAATTGCTTATTTATTAGGATAATATTTGAAATGAATAGATGGATAAAATATCTGAATAGCTAAATAATAGATAGTACATCATACGTATAAGGTTTTCTAATGTAATTGAAAGAAATTCTGCAATGATCGCAGTGGTGTAAGCTACCTGCGCGCAATCCAAGAGATCCAGATTCGATTCCTGATTTCGGCTGATTGTTATTTTGAAGTGAAATAAAGTTTACGTGGCTTAAGTTTTTAAGGTTTTTTTTTTTCAAGTTTTAAAAATTTTTAAAAACAAAAGTATGTTTGACTCCCTCTGGAGTCTGGATTACTTAGTTGGTGAAGCGGTGGTTTCAATACTAAGAGGTCTTTTGTTGGGGAAGGGGGTCAAGTTTTCCCTTGGATAAGATATTTAAAGCAGAAATTAAAAAATCTTATTAAAAAATAACTATAAATGAAAATACGTTGATAATAATCAGATTAGAAATATAACGGTGGGGATAGTTTCGGAAGGAAAGCTAGCTTCTTTGCGTCAAGAAAAAAGAAACAACGAATTGCATCTGCGTAGTTTTGTCTGGTGCCTCGTTTTTCTTGTACTGAGGATGAAAGATTATTTTGCGCTGAAACCGGTTCACACCGTTATATTTTGTCTAAAACTGATTATTAGTTGCTTATTACATACATGGATTGCACATGTTTGGCATGTGTACTTTTTGGGAAAGCATTGTCATGTCATTTGAATGATTAATTCTCAAGAGTATACATTGCATAAAATAGAAACATTACGTAGGAATTACAAAATTAATCACAAATTTTTATGTTCGAAAAGCATGAAACTGCAGAAGTAATTTTACTGTCACTAATTTTGCATAAAGAAATTTCTAAAATAGAATAAAACCAATTTCGGTCACGAAATCTAAACAAAATAAGAAAATATAGGTTTCAGTTTTGACCCATATCGTCTATGCAAGAAATAAGAGGGGAAATAATAGAAATATACGAAAACAGTCGCATACAGATATGATTTTTACTTTCTCATATGTAGTAATGAAAAAGTATTGCTTTTACGAAAATTTTCGAATTCGAGATGTTGATGCCAGTAGATGCTTCAAGCCCTCTTGCACACGTTTTGACTACTTTTGGAGTGATGTCCGTCTGCCTGTCGGTATGTATGTCTGTGATCGATTTTTTGTGTACACGGTAGTGGTCACAAATATTAATGGATTTTCGCGAAACTTTATATCCAGATTTGTTATAAAAATATCTAGAACTAGATAGAATTTTTTTAAAATTCGAGCGAAAACTTATTCGAAATTTTATATTTTTTTAACATGGCAGCATGGGGCAAAATTTAACATAATCATGTATAAAAGGGTAATTTATGGCTCAATGATCGCGATACTTAATAGTTTCAATCATTGTTATGAAAAATAACCACGATACAAAATTTTTTTGTTCGTGAGATCATTACCCCCCCCCCCCGGGGACAAGTACCCCCTACTCCACCGGAGGTGCACTGTGAAGTATGATATCAATGGAAAGATTTTGTCAAGCCCTTTAAACTGAAGGGCTACGCGCTATATTTGTAATCATTTGACCAATACCGATTTTTCAAAAAATATCTTATAAAATATCTTATAAATATTTTTAAATAATATCTTATTATCTAATATCTTATAAAATCTCAAAAAATATCTTATAAAAATATTAATTTCTCAAAAAATATCTTATAAATATTTTGTTTTTGAAAAAACAAAAACAAAAACAAAAACAAAAAAAAAACAATGTAAAAATTGTTTCTGGTATGACAAGGTCGAGTTAAGTCGCACTCCAGTTAATTAAATATGATACTCAGAAAATGTGAGAACAGGACATTTCAGAGTCTATAAAACTTTTTTCTGGATAAGAGTGTAAATTTTTTCCATCCTATCTCCCGGAAAACTAGGACGCACGAGATTTTTCACAAGAAGTAAGTAAATGGCGGTAGCTTTCTGTTGAAATGGAAGTTATTCAGGATAAGAAGAAAACGAAAAAAGAAATATAATGAAATTCGTTGATTAGGGAACACTAAATGAAACACGGTTTGTTTACTTCACTTTAAACTTGAGATTTACTATGCAATTTAAAAATATTTCAATGCAATAACGCGTAGCATGAGTTAGTAAATTTGTGCATTTTTTCTTATTATTTACTGCCATAGTTATAATTTTAATAATTTTTTTATCATATTTTTTGTTCATTGAATGGATACAAAAAACACCGTATAGAGCAAATTATTTTGTTAATTACTTATTTTTTTTTTATAAATATGATAACAATTGCGTATAATGCTTGTTAAAATTGAATTTTTACATTGTTTCAGCTGAGCCAACTGTCCTGAAGGTTAACGGAGCAACTCTTACTCTCAGTCCAATCAAAACGGCTGGACTGCGATCCAGGTCCATGGATAGGTCAATAGAATCCATCGATGACAAAAACTATCTCCGTCCTCGAGGACCACGGTCTAGGAGTACATCCAGGAATTCACAGCAGGATATTTCGAATAATAATAACTCCAAATCCAAATTTTCTAACTTCACGGACAGTATTTGGAAAAGAAATGAATCACAAAAATCTCAGAAACTCGAAGTTGTCACACCAGATAAGAAACAGTTGTCCATATCCATGGACGACTGTAGAAAATCCAGGAAGAGCTTCTTCAACAAGGTTAAAATTCCAGAAATCTTTGTCCAGAAGCAATGCCCCCTCTCGCCTTATTCTTCAGCAAAGCACAAAGAAACTGTATCTCTGGTTATTGACAATGACCTGAATTATTGCAAAAGTGGTAATAATGCCGTGAAAGTTAACGGAAGTATTCCTCGTGGACCTTTGAAAAATAGAACTTTAAACAACACTCCAGCGACAAAAGTTGATAGCAGTGAACAAAGTAAGCCTGTTAGCAGGATTGCTTCGTACCTGAGACGCTTTGAAAACGTCGATCCTCCGGTTAAAGTGAAAGAACGCTTAAACAGCTCTCTAAGGCTAATAAAAAATGAAAGAAATAAAGACCGTAAGAACTCTGAACAAATAGATTCGGAGAGTTTTCTTAAATTGGGCAGGTTTATAAGAAGAAAAAGTAGCGGTGGTGGTAAAAAAAGTCCAGAAGTATCAGACTGCAGCACGTTTGTGTCCCACGTTTCCTGTGATTTGAATGATGCTGATGAAACCGTAAAAGAGAAAAGTGCAGATGACACAGATGGTCTAAATAGAAATCTTTGTCATAATGGAGATTCGAATATAAATTTGAGCACGGATTTAGTCTTAAGTGACAGCTGTGTTAATATCGATATCGTATATCCTGTAAGTGAAAAGACAGCGACGGTTATTCCGGATATTACAGAGTTCAGTTTGATTAATGACAGTGTGAAAGAAACAGAAAAGCCTTCAATATGTGCCAAAGAGGATGTTTTGCTTAATAGTGAGATAGAAAATTCGGAAAAGCGGGATTTCGAGGAAGAGGAAATTCCTACAACGTATACCACAGACAAACCTGAACACAACACACCACAAGGTAAGAGTATCATCTTATACTTTTTCCACATTTTTCTATATATATAAATGAAACTAGATACTATGCTTGTCATATGATGTGGTCATAAAGTTATGTGACAGATTCCCCCTTATTCTCCCTTCTTCAGCGCTTGCGATCAATATTGTTAATTACAATACGATCCCCTACTAAATCATAACGAGTCCCTAGATCACTCCCCCAAATGTCCGACGTAAATAAACGTATCTGTCCTGCGAACATGGTATAAACTATATATATATATATATAATATCCAAATAAGTAACATTTATAAATCGTGTAAAGAATGCAAAAACTGAAAAGTATCAATAACTGACCGGGGGGAGTTGTGATCCCCACTCTCCGGTTTAGCATGCTTCACGCCATGGCAACACTCCCGGAAGCCGATACTTATGAATGGATAGCCTTAATGCCAACAACATATAACCTATTAAAACAGAAATATACAAAAACTATTGGAAAGAAAATTGAAAGGAAATTTGAAAGGAATATTTGAAAGGAAATTTCTTGCACCATAATGCCAAATTCTTAAAAATACCGAAAAATGATCTACAGAATTAATATCGAAAAAGGCCTACAGAAACAAGTCACATGCACAATCACCTCATCTTCACCAATACGCCATTTCTTCAAATCACTCAGACTATTATATATCTTTTCAGTTTATATATAACTATATTCCCCCCAAAATACTCCTTAATACCTTTTTCGACATTATCATTACCTTTACTACCCATGTGAAACCTATTTTGACCAACTTTCACTCTCTTGCCTATGATGAATATCCCTCTCTTGTCCTAACATAATATATAAGTTGCCATCAATCACTCAGAAACCCTTCCTCACAATCAGTTGCAGTTAAACCGTAGAATCCTGCTATAATTTTGATCAGAAAACCCCTTGGATATCCTTGTTTAATAGCTTCTTTTATAAATTCCCTATAAACTCTATCACTAACTTTTGTATCTATACGTTTACTCCTTAATTGATTTGTTATAATATTCCTGAACACATTTTTATGCAAGTTGACCATGGTGTAATATAATTAATTTTAAATTTAAAATTTTTTCTTTCATCATACATTGTAAAAAATGCTTTATTTTCTGATTTATGTATGAATATATCCAAATAATTTAAACTGTTATTGCTATTGTAAGGTGTTTCTATTAAATTTAAAGAAAGTGGATAGAAACTTAAATTCATTTCATAGTCTAAACTGTCAAAACTCAAAATTATATCGTCCACATAACGCAAGAGCAAAATTTCATTTAAAATATGTGTTCCTCTCCTATAATTATCCAGATGAATATCTGCTAATACAGATGAACAACATCCATCCATTGGGATACCTTTTATTTGCTTATAATAATCTATTCCATTATACAAAACTGTCTCATACAAAACAAGTTTCACCAGTGCTGTATATCTTTCATACGTCTTCATAGTTTGTAAATCAAATTTATGGTACATCTCCAATGCTATTTGAAACAAATCATCTATATCGATATTATTATATAAATCGCAGAAGTCAAAACTCTTATAAAACATATTATTCGGTATAACTTCCGTTTTGTTTACTACTTCCATACTGTTATTAATGCAATACGACCATTCTTTTTAAGATCTGCCATAACAAGTTTCAAAACCTTTAGTAAGCCCTTATTAGCATTTGTTAAATATGTACGAAATCCAATTTAACTGGTCGAAATTTTACTGGTTGCTTGCAATTTTGGTATTAAAGCCAGATATGGAAATCTTGCACTCCCCATACTGATGCCTGATTTTTTGTGCATTGCTTTAATCCTGTTTTCAATTTCCTTTTTAGAGCTTTTTACTAGTTGATACATATTTAAATCATTATAACTATTGTATAGTAAATTATGATAGTATCTTCTACATGTAAATTCATAATTTCCTGTTACTTTATCTAAAAATAACTTCTGCAATTCCTCTAACTCGTTCTTATCGTAATAACTTGTCTCTCCTTTCCCCTCTCTCTCTTTGTACCAGCATCTTATTGCTTTCATTAAATTGTATCTCCATTCACGAAATACCTCTGTTGGCATGCTGTATTTTACTCCAGTCTTGTAAATAAAACAATTAATATAGTTTTTGATGGAAACAATTATTTTATTGAATTCCCGGAATCTAAATCTTGCTCCCCTTTCAAATAATTACCTGATCTTTGTATTTATTACATTCCGCTTTCCATTTGTAAGTTTTGACATATTTTATTGTAATTAAAAATTTTACGACTTATAGGCATTAAATATCTATAAGTTATACCTATTTCACAATTAGATATTGGAAAAAATTCCTTACACTTTCAAAATATTCAAACATTCAAAATATCATTAAACGGTACATTGTCAAAATTTTTATTTTTGTATTTAACTATTAAATATTCTTTTATTTCGCGATTTTTACTGTTATTTTCCAATACCAATCCCAAATTATTGGCTCTCAATTTTATGTAATTGCATATCATTGCGTGTAAACCAGTAATATTTCCAAATTCCTTCAAATAGGATTCACTTTTACAGAAACACCATATTCTTGCTAGATGTTTCGGTCGAACACCAAATATAAGGTTTTTAACCCAATTTTGAGGTACTTGTTTATCCTTTATACCATTATATTTTACAAAAGATCTTAAATTAGCCTCTGTGTGATCATAGCTTAATTTCTTCCTTCTACCACCTCTTTGTTTACGCTTATTTCCCTCTAATTCCCTATCACAATATCAGTATCAAGCTTACAATAGTACTCATTGTTGTAATTGTTGTTAAAGCGCACTGTATTCAATCCATAAGGGTACATGATGTTATTAAAAGTAATGTGTTTGTTTTCCCACCAAAGTGCTGTTTAATATCAATTGTTACCTCCATTGCCTCTATTCCATGTACAGCAAAATGTCTTATTTCCATCGTAGTTTCCAATTCCCTATCAGGCTGTAATTTATATATTAAGCTTCCATGCAAAAATTTTAAAAAGCAATTTATAAAACTAAAAATTTTCTAAAAACGTAAGAAATACCAATATTTGTCACAAAGCAATGTTTGTCACATAGCAATCCAATTTCGTTTCTTCTCCGCATTTAACAATTTCACTCCTTTCTCTTAAACTAAGAGCTCATGACATTACACCATAACCAATTATACCAGCAATCAACAAATCCATTTCAATCTCGACCATATACCGAAGGTGAGGTAAAATTTATTTCAATATCTAGCAAATTTTTTTATATATTTTCAGCATGATTTAATAATTTTTTTGAAATTTGTTTTCTGTTTATATATATATATATATATACTATACATATTTAATTTATATTAATCCCTACCCATTATACATTACAAAAATAAATATACAACAACATCAAACACCAATACAAACAACACCACAAATTGTGCTATTGAATCTCCCTCCATGTTATAAATAAGCATCATATACATACACCTAATGAATATAAAATTACCCCCCCCCCCTTCCAGAAACCGACTCCCATTCAAAAGCACTCCACAAAAATTCTCTAAATTTCAACATTGTTATCCTTAACGCTATGCTGCTATAATACATATACAATTACATAATATATAAAATATAAAGTTTAAAAGTTTTCAAAAATTTACACAGGTATAAATACATAAAATATCTATTTTAAATTCAACTACTTGGAACAATATTGCCACAGTACATAATTTACCAATACAATATCCAAATAAGAAACATTAATAAATTCTGTAAATAATGCAAAAAATGAAAAGTATCACTAATTGACAGGGGGGGGGGGGGTAAATATGTATCAACTAGTAAAAAGCTCTAAAACGGAAATAGAAAATAGGATTAAAGCAATGCACAAAAAATCAGGCATCAGTATGGAGAGTGTAAGATTTCCATATCTGGCTTTAATACCAAAACTGCATAAGCAACCAGTAAAATTTCGACCAGTTACAATTGGATTTCGTACATATTTAACAAATGCTAATAATAACTTACTAAAGGTTTTGAAACTTGCTATGGCAGATCTTAAAAAGAATGGTTCATATTTCATTAATAACAGTATGGAAGTAATAAACAAAATGAAAGTTATACCGAATGATATGTTCTATAAGAGTTTTGACTTCTGCGATTTATATAATAATACCGATATAGATGATTTGTTTCAAATAGTGTTGGAAAAGTACCATAAATTTGATTTACAAACTATGAAGACGTATGAAAGTTATACAGCACTGGTGAAACTTGTTTTGTATGAGACAGTTTTGTATAATGGCATAAGTTATTATAAGCAAGTGAAAGGTATCCCAATGGGTGGATGTTGTTCATCTGTAAATTATCCAGATATTTATATGGATAATTATAAAAGAGGAACACATATTTTAAATGAAATTTTTTTCTTGCGTTATGTGGACGCTATAATTTTGAGTTGTAACAGTTTAGAGTATGAAATGGATTTTAGTTTCTATCCACGTTCTTTAAATTTAATAGAAACACCTTACAATAGCAGTAATAGTTTAAATTATTTAGATATATGCATACATAAATCAGAAAATAAAACATTTTTTACAATGTATGATAAAAGAAAAAATTTAAAATTTAAAATTAATTATATTACACCATGGTCAACTTGCATAAAAATATGTTCAGGAATATTATAATCAATCAATTATTAAGGAGTAAACGTATAGATACAAAAGTTACTGATAGAGTTTATTGTGATAGGGAATTTATAAAAGAAGCTATTAAACAAGGATATCCAAGTGGGTTCCTGATCAAAATTATAGCTGGATTCTACGGTTTAACTTCATCTGATTGTGAGGAAGGGTTTCTGAGTGATTGATGGCAACTTATATATTACGTTAGAACAAGAGATGGATATTCTTCGAAGGTAAGAGAGTGAAAGTTCGTCAAAATAGGTTTCACATGTCGTAGTAAAGGTAATGATAATGTCGAAAAAGGCATTATAGAGTATTTTGGGGGGAATATAATTATATATAAACTGAAAAAATGTATAATAGTCTGAGTGATTTGAGGAAATGGCCTATTGGTGAGAATGAGGTGATTGTGCATGACTTGTTTCTGTAGGCCTTTTTCGGTATTCTTAAGTTTAGGAGTTGGGCATTAATTATGGCGCAAGAAATTTCCAACTTTCTTTCCAATGGTTTTTGTATTTTTGTGTTTTAATGGGCTATGTGCTGTTGGTATTAGGGCTACCCATTGATTAGTATTGGCTCCCGGGAATGTTGCCATGGCGTGATGCATGCTAAACCGGAGAGTGGGGATCACAACTCCCCCCGGTCAATTATTGATACTTTTCAATTTTTGCATTCTTTACGGGATTTATAAATGTTTCTTATTTGGATATTATATACATATATATATGGCGTGGGATGGACTCCTAGATGTTCGTTTTGAGGAATATGAAAGACTCACAAGGAGGGGGAAATCGGATGTAGAGAAGGGGGAGCGTGATAAGTGTTTATAGGAGGCCCACAATTTGTACAGGTGGCCCTGCTGCCATGTCCTTGTTGCCCTTGGTGGCCCTGCTGCTTTATAAGAGAGCTGGGTTTTATGGCAACCCTAGTTAATATTTTGGCTCAATTTTAATACTTTAGTTCTTCAGTATTGGTAATAAATTTCCAATACGCAATTTTTCTTTAGATAAAATTCTAGTAGTTATTATCAATTATTGTAGAAAGTTTGAGAAATGCGATTTCTAATTCTAACGCAATATTGCGACGAACATGAAACCGCTTTCATCAGTCCTGCACGCTTTACACGCAAAGCAATCATTTAATAAAATGGCGCAGATAAAGATCGTAAAACTGAAAAAAAAAAAGAATTTTTAAGAATAGAAGGTCATTTTCCAAAACTGGCTAATGGATTATTGTTTAACGTTGAAAACAACTAAGTGTGCTGAATCAAAATATGATGTAATCAAATGATATGTCTATTATTTAAATTCACTAAAAACCACCAATAAAGACGTTCGAAAGACTGAATTTAGTCCACTATTTACAGGTGCTCTTCATTTGTAAGTATATCAGTAAAGTATTCTTTTTTGTAAAATATATCAGATATTTAATTAACATGTAAATATTTCCTTTAGAGTATTAATTGATAAAATAAACATTCTTAAATGCTTGTTTGTTTTTAAACATGTATATTATGATAGATAATGTGGCAAATTAAATTATATATGCGAACAATTTACTTTTTCATCGGTAACAATAAGAGCATTACGTATATGCAATGATTACTATCGGCTATAAAATTGGCAGTTAAAATAATTTCAGTAAATTTCGGTCAATTCACGTAAATATACAGGGTGTCCAGTGCTATCGGTGCCCAATGGCAATTTCCTCAACCGTTAGTCACAGAGATATACTTCCAATTGCAAAAATGTTTTAAATTTTAAAATCTATTATCTTAGAAACAGTTTAAATCAATAAATGCATTTCTGAAAGAAATACGAAATATAAATTTTTATACCCTCTCCCGGTCCTACCAATTATATTTAGGAAAATCATTCTCATACAATTTTATGCAAAATAAAAAAAAAATCACCCTTTTACGACCAAAATTGACCGACTTATAGCTGTTTAAAGTTGGAGCACTTTTTGTGCTGAGAAATGGCCAATACGGTCCCTGATTGGTTGGTTGCCTGGGGAAATGGTCAATACGGTCCCTGATTGGTTGGTTGCCTGAATCGGGACATTTTTATGCGTGGAAAAGCGACTTAAGTCACAAAGTTTAATGCTTCATAACTCTGTGAATTTTGGTCGTAAAAGGAAGATTTTTTTGATTTTCCATGAAATTGTATGAGGATGATTTTCCCAAATATAATTGGTAGGACCGAGGGACCGTATAAAAATTTATATTTCGTATTTCTTTCAGAAATGTATTTGTTGATTTAAACTGTTTCTATGATAATAGATTTTAAAATTTAAAACATTTTTGCAATTGGAAGTATATCTCTGTGACTAACGGTTGAGGAAATAGCCATTCGGCACCGATAGCGCTGGACACCCTGTATATTGTTCTCACATACAAACAAGACAAGAATTATATTATATCCATAACGATCTAAAATGCGAAGGTTTCGACACATTTTCGTAGAAAAGAATATATAAAAAAACGTCTATTCACTTGATAATATTGAAATTTAAATTTTGTTAATTTTGCTTCAAAAACAAACAATATCTCAAGAAAGTCTGTAAAATTGACTAACAATGGTTAATGTATAGAAGCCGATATTCATAAAATTGGAAGAATAAAGAAAAGTTCTTTTATGTTTTTAAATTTTTGTAAAGCACTCCCACTTGGCGCAAAGTGATAAGCGCATACTGGCGTATAGCACAGATGTCGCAGAAGTAATATAATACGGTTACTCTTTATCCCGTGAACTGGTGCGATTACCGCCAATTCTGGAAATCCTTATTTTGACTCCCCATAGCCTTTTTAAAATTTGTAGCCTTTGTTTTAAAATTGTGCAAAAGGAAACAAACATGTATAAAAAGAAAATTTATTCAGAAACTTGATAAAATTCTAAAAGAACAAAATGAAACATTTTTTACTTACTTTAACCTAAATTGTTACAGTTTAAGCTTGATCTATTCGTTTAAAGATGAAATCCATTCTTCTTGTTTTAATTTGCGCGTAAAGATCAATAATTTTCTCCTTGATCTCTAAATGACAACTGAGGAAATTTTTCTCCATTGAAAGCACTGCAAGCGCATTTAGTCTTTCCGAATCCATAGTGCTTCTTAGAAAAGTTTTTATTCTTTTCAATGTAAAATTCATTTTCTTAAAAAAAAGAAAAAAAAAATCAAATAGAATAGCTGGAGGATAATAATCTAATTCTACACTTTATCACATTCAAGAATATGGTACACGGTTTTTAAGCACAACACACGCGGAGCAATTAAAAAAAAAAACTGCCTTCCACCAGCACGCCAGGGTCGACCCTGCGGGAGCGACAGTGCTCTCTCTCTCGTGCGCAGCCTCGCGTGCAACTTCCTATGTGCGCATGAGCACAACAGTCAAACACCACGCCGCTGGAACTGTGAAGCGCACAGTTCCATACAAATATTTTTGTATCTTTTTCATAAACTGAGGGATGGCTACTGACATTAAGCTTAAGGATTATATATTGTACAAGTATAAAGAAAGAATTAAAGAAAAAAGGACTCATTATATTAAATGTTATCGATAATATCAAGTGGAAATAGAGGGTGCTGCCGTTCCACAGTGCCTATACGCGAGCCGCCACTGTTCGGGACAATATGATGTCACTTCCGTTTTCATCCCAGTCACATTTATTTTATGATTTACACCGTGCCATGTAAAGAACCTTGCTGCCCAACCGGAAATCGGATCACGAATCTTCGTACTGGCTAGCCTACGCTTTACTGTTGAGCTACTGGGACGGAATTGTAAGCTCTTATCGTCGAAGTGGACTCTGCATTCTCCACCCTCTAATGTCAGATTGGCGTTTAACTGATAATCTGATTGACCACCTCCAGCTATTTCTATCCGTCAGGTTAGCTTCCTTCGTTGACATCTCTATTTGAAATCGGCGCTTCTAGAGTCCATTGAATCCGTGCTAGTAGTACTAGAGTCGCTTTATCTTAATGATTATATTTCCACCAGGACTGGTGATCCGGCTAGAATCCTGTTTTACTTCCCTATCGTGAATCCTAATTTACAAATTTTTAATAAATACCTCATTTACTTTCTTACTGGTCATGGCCCCTTTCTTGATTACCTATACATTTTCAAAATTAAAACTACCTTTAACTGTATTTGCAATAAATACCTCATTTACTTTCTTACTGGTCATGGCTCCCTTTCTTGATTACCTATACATTTTCAAAATTAAAACCACCTTTAACTGTATTTACAATAAATTCGGTGACGTTGACCATTATATCTTCGATTGTCCTTTTTCTAAAAATTTTCATTTCTGCAAACCCTCCCTCTCTAATAAACCACTTTGGTTCTCCAAAGTTCGTTCAAATCCCTCTTCAGTAGATAAAACTAAAAGCTGTATTCTTGTTGCCATGGAAATTTCTAAGTGACCTAAGCGTATGAGTAGATTCTGCCCTCAATTCAATTAATTTTGATCGATGAATCCCTTTATTTCATTCTTATTAACTTATATAAACTTATTGTGTTCTCTCCATATTTTTTGTTTGAAAAAAAAAAAAAAGCTATGTTAACTGTTCTTATTTTCTCGGATCTTTCTTTTTCTTTTTGACCCTTTTCATTTGTATTTTTTTTAATTTTTCTTTTCTAAATTTTATTCTAAATTTCTGCTTTTGTTTTTCATGTGCCTAATTTTTTTTCCTTTTCATATATTTTCTTTTTATATATTTTCAAAATTTTACTTTTAAAATTTTACTATTTTCTTTAATTTTAATCTATTTTTCATATATACCTCACTCTAAATTTTATTGTAATATATTTAATATACCTCACTCTAAATTTTATTTTTCAATGATCTTTTTATCTATATTCGCAATAACCCATGTCCCATTTTTGAAAAATGGGTTTACTTGTCAAGTTCAAATATAATGTAAAATTGTCTGTTTAATTACAATATTTTTCATCAATTGTTATTTTTTTAGATCTAAATAAATGTTCTCTTGGCGGGATGGTATAAACGACGGTTTTATAAACCTTGGGTGCCTCCTGAGTGCAGGAGGTATCCTTTCCCGGCCGTGCAGCTAGTTACTAAACCCACTATGTGAGTCGCACAGTCTAGGGTGTTCAGACCCCCGATATCTTTACACAAACCTACAAATTTGTTCGGGTAAAGTTCGTAACCTGTTCGGGGGCTATTGTAAAGAACCTTGCTGATCCCAAACGGGAATCGAACCACGGATCTTGCCAACCGACGCTCTACGGTTGAGCTATACTGGAACGGAATTGCAAGCTTTTATCGTCGAAGTGGACTCTGCATTTTCCACCCTCTAATGTCAGATTGGCGTGCAACTGACAATCTGACTGACCACCTCTTGTTGCTATTTCTATCCTCCAGATTAGCTAACCGTTGATCTCCCGATTTGAAATCGGCTGTCATACTAGAGTCCACTGAATCCTTGCTAGTCGTATTAGGGTCACTTTTAGACGCCCGAAATCTTTGCACTAACCTACAAGATTTACCTGTTCCGGCGCCATTGAAAAGCCATTAATCTATTCGGAGGGCATTGTAAGGAATCATGTTGTCCCAACCGGGAATCAAACCGCGAATCTTCGTACTGGCCAGCCGACATTCTACCGTTGAGCTGCTAGGACAAAATTGCAAGCTTTTATCGTCGGAAGTGGACTTTGCAAACCCCGAGGTCTAAAATGTTTCACGTTAAAAATTTTACTTCATTTCCAAATATTAAATTCTAGTAGTCAACCCACCGACGAACCGTTAAGAACGGGTGTTGAATCCGGAGATATGATCACAGCTGCTCAAAGATGTGTCCGATAACATCATCTCTCGCATTTTATTCTCATGATTTCAAATGATGTGTCGACAGGTATTCATATAAAGACAAAGCCCATCATATGCATTTATATTAGAAATTACAGTAGATCATAAAATTTGCTTATAACGTAGTTGAAGATTAGCAAACCCGATTCTAAGTTTTCTCTTCTGATACGTGGTATATTCTCATGATGAAGAGATAGAGAATTTCAGAGTTTGCGATGTCTTCGCTTTAAACATTTTCTCTAAAAGATTTATATATATTACATACATACATCCATACCGGGTTCCTAGAAAAATCCTTGAGCACTCCTTGGACTGTCCTTGAGTTTGCGATGCATTTGCTTCAAACATTTTCTCAAAAATATTTATATACATTACATACAGCCATACCGGGTTCCTAGGAATGTCCTTTAGCACTCCAATAACTTTGTAAGGAAAAGTCCACGAGGGTACACATTGGGTCTGTCTGCAGGACCATTTCCGGCAGAATAAAAGCAATTTCAGAGTCCCTAGCTGAGAATTAAATAAGCTTGAATGACATACATAGTAACAAAGTGAGATAGACGAAAGAAAGGCAATTACAATGTTATAGAACATTGAGAAAAATTCGATACTGGAAACACACTACGCATGTATATGGAAGGACATAAATATCTGTAAAAAAAGTCGTGTTATCAGGGACTGTAACACTGCGAAACCTGCAATGATTGTTAAAATACGCGGTAGTATTTTTTATTAAATTCAAATGTGTATTCTTGCAGACAAAGGGCATTTTGAACAGGCTGTTCATTTGATTCCCGTGTATGTGAGTGTTGTTTATTTTAGCATTCCTGAATAGGATATCCATTTGCCAATAATCATATTATGTCAAATAAGTGCCTTTTGTGACAGTTTTATTGTCTATTCCTACTCATTAGATAGTGCTTTACAACTTTGTCATTGTCATTTTTCGTCTATCTCGCATGGTTGCCGAGTTCTTTAAACTGATTTTTTAACTCTCCGTTAGGAGCGCTGTAATCATTATTTTTCGACCCGGCATAGTCATATTACTATAGATAGACCTAACGTGGACGCTCTCTTTTCAAAGTGATTGGGGTTCTTAAGGACTTTTTTAGAAACCCCGTATTTTAATTTAAATATTAATTTATTCATATTTAGTACAAAAGTAAGGGAGTACAACTGATCATCCCTCACCCACTATGGTTTCGTGATCATTACTGTTCGTCAGAACAGTGCAGGTGACGTGATAATTAGCTAGCACAAATTCCTTAATACAATAATTTTATAATTTTTCTGGTAGAAGTATTTATTTTCAGACTGTTGAGAATGTAAGGTATTATTTTAGCCGCACTCACTGTTAACATATTTTTAGGATTGCAGTGAAGCGATTTATGCCTTATGGCAGAGCGTTTCATAAAAGTGAGCAAGTGATTTTTTTTTATCCACGGATGGCGATGGATGATCAGTTGAGCACTTTGATGTTTTTATGCAATGTGCGGTTATAAGCGGGTTGACAACAAAGAAAATTATCTATCTGAGATCCGACCTGAACCCGCAAAGTATGATCAGAATACACCTAGCGGCGATCCGCAGTGAAGTTGGTTTTAAAAATTCTATTCAGTAGATTTTAAATCTCTAATGCATAATACACAATTTTTTGCTGTTTACAGTTTCTTATCACCATTCATTTATTTATCCAGTTACTCTCATAAAAAAAAAAATTAACTGGAGTCTAGCTCAAACTCGAATTTCTCATCACAGAGTCCGTTATTTTTTTCAAATTTTACAAGAAAAAATTTGAAAAATCGACATCGTGGGTCCAAATGATACAACTATAGTGTGTTACCCTTCGCTTTAAAAGCCATGAAAAAAAAAAACTTGTGATTGATACCATATTTGATAATGTACCAAGGGCTTTTCTCCCGGGGGAGGGGGAAGGACTAATGACGTCAAGAACAAAAAATTGTATCGCGGCTATTTTTCCATAAAAATGAATAAAACTATTAAATCTTGTGATTATTGAGCCATAAATAAACCCATTTACCCATGATTGTGTCAAATTTTGTCTTATGCTGCCATGTTAAAAGTATAAAGTTTCGAATAAATTTTGAAGTTTTCGCTCGAATTAAAAAAAAATATATCCAGTTCTAGATTTTTTGATAACAAAGCCGGATGTAAAGTTTCGTGAAAATTCATGAATATTTGTGGCAGCTATAGTGTACACAAGAAATCGACCACAGATAGATGAACATCACTTCGAAAATAGTCAAAACGCATTCAGGAGGTTTGAAAACATATATTGGCATGGAAATCTCGAATTCGAAAATTTTCAGAAAAACAATACTTTCTCTATACTGAATGAAAATGATTTTTGAACATAGACCTGCAACCCGACCCACAACTCGAAAAATAAAGATGTCCCGGTTCTAAACCAATCCCAAAAGTTGGTAACCAGCACGTAACAACGGGTACCCAACTCAATGCAAGGCTCTACTGTAATCTTATACGTTTGAATTGACATATAAAACCTTATTAAATGCACCAATTAATTAACAATAGATATGAACCGATTTTAGCCGATAAACATCTGCCTCCTTCTTTAGGATAAAAAGACAGAGCAGCCACTTCAATTAAAGTAAGAAATGATTCTGTCGCTTTATCGCAAGATTTGAGAACGTCCCATATTACGACAAGTGATTATGACAAACTTGTATGAGTCAATAAATGTAAAATGGACAAGAGTTTTTAGCTTAAATTTTACACTGTGACATAACTATGACATTATTACATTTCATTTCATAATATGTGACAACAAAAATGTTACAGTTCGATAACATTTACTTTCAGATCTCCCCAAAAAGCCCATTGAAAATCAATTTGAAAGTGTACGAATTCCATCTGTTGTAAACGAAGACAAGAGAATACCATCCATCTGTGTTGATGAGGTAAAATATTTTGTTTTAATCTGTTTTACATATAAAAAAATCTGATATGGGCAGCACATGACTTTCCTTATAGTATAATGCAATGAATTTACTACTTTTACAGTTAAAATTGTTATTCTTATAGTAAATACTTATATTCTTTCCAAGATATTGAATTTTCTTCAATTAGTCGACATTTTCATTGATTTAGAGTCATTTCTATCCAATTGGCGAGATTTTCGTTATTTTGGAAACATTTAAAAATGTCGCCAAGTTGGCGCCATTCCGCTAACTTCGTCGCCAAAATCTCGCCAAGCGTTATGGACAGAGAAATAAGTTATTCTTACAGCAGATAAATGACTATTGGCTTTCAAATTCAAAAGTATTGCTCAAAGTATATTTTCTCGTGAATGAAACGAGTTAGATCCACGAGAATAATGTCACCAAATTTATCGCATGATATTACATATGAAGAGTGAACATGTTTCTTAACAGTTAATATTTTTTTCCTTTATGGGATTTTTTTTTATAAATTTATTTGAAAAATGGGCAAATATCTCGAGAACGGTTCATGTTAGCGTTCTACAGTTTATGTCAATCGTTTTCTAAGGAAAAATTACATAAGAAATATCTATTTGCGCAACTTCATTAAAGGTTTTGATTTTTGATGATTTTTTTAAAATTTCACTCGAAAATTTAGGGCGGTTATGAACATTCGATTGTGTTTTAAAACAATAGGCTTCCAGTATTCACGGATTGTGACTTTTGTACCAAATTTCATTCGAATCGCTCCATTCGTACGTGAGATATCGTCTCCACCGACTCACTGACACACACACACATACTTTCACACGCACACACACAAACACACACACACGCACTTTCACACGCACACACACACGCACATACTTTTACACACACACACACACACACACACACACACACAAACATCACCTCAAAAATGTTCGATTCGTGATCAGGGATGCTTGAAACGTGCTTTCCCGTCGAAAACTCAAATTCGAATTTTCGACCCAGTCACAATACTTTCCTTATACATTATTGTATATAAGGAAAGTAATAATGCAACCAAACAAAAAAAAAATGCCCCCCAAATTATGTTTCATAATGTCCCTCACACCATTGCATTCATGATACATATTCACAGCAAATCATTTACACCCACGCTTAGCGAGAATCATATGGCTAGTGGTTATTCAAAATGACACGTACACACTTAATAAAAGTTCTGATTATCTAAAACCGTTTCAAATTTAAGTATAAAAGTGGAGTACATTTTATAGTTTTCTTAACATGGGAATTTCGGCATGCCAAACAATATTTTATCTCTGATCACTATATGTTTCCTTATTTTCAATGCTACAAATATTTTACGTTAGAAATTAATTCATTATAGCATTATTTTTCAATATTTTAATTGAAGAATAATGAAGAAATAACTTCGGTATTAGAACGTAACTCGGTTACTATAGTTACCGTAGTGGAATAAAAAAGGATAAATAAATTCATTGATAAACAATAAAAAAAAATTCATCCGGTGTTAAATATAAATTAAAATATTTCAAGAACGGTTGAGTATATACCAATAGAGTTAACCAGGAATGTTTTTTCTTTGCGCATGCTGCTATAAAAACAAATTGTATGTTTAGATATTCTCGAGTTATAGCTCAGTAAATATTATAGAACAAAAATATCCCGCGATAAATAAAGTTTTCGAACAAAATTCCAAAATTTTTCTCATTATTTATAGGTCAAGTCCCACGTGTATACAAAATTTCTTACTTTCAGCAATTTGATCTGTGTATTTCACCCCTTAGTCAGTTAGTCTCACTCTGCTGTACGATATTTATCGTTCGTAATACTTACACGTAATGATGATAATGAATAGGGAAAAGTATTGGAATATTGTTGAAAATTGGAGCTCTATTTCGACGGATAGACACGTTTTGGACACTCTAGAACACGAGTTCACCAATTTTAACGTGACGTCTCTCTGTGTGTGTGTCTGTATATGTGTGAAATATATATGTGTCCACTCTCTCAAAACTTTCCGACGAAAGTTCATAAATAAAACTTTTTTGTAATATGACCTACAAAAATTGTCAAAATCTGAAATTAGAGAGTACATATTATTAAATGTATTAATTAAATATTTGTTTTATACGTAATTTTTAACGAACGAATAAGACCAATACCATTAGTAAGATGAACTGTTGTTCTCAATATATTTATGTTTATTTTTTGGAAATTTGAGGAGCTGGTGACGTATTAGAATGCATGAAGTTGCCAAATGAAAAAACAAGAAAGATCAATCATGCTTAAAGCATTGATTGCGAAACACTTTCCAACTTCAATGCAATTTTATTTAAAAAAGTCGAAAATGCAATACATTCCTCGGTAATATTTTATCACAATACTACATTAATTTATTATATTTGAAAACTTAAACCTTCATTGAAAAAAATGCACTTCATTCAAATGACGGCATTGCAATATAATTTTCGTGGTTTAAATATCTCTAAAATGAGATACATTCCACGGTAATATTTTTAAAACTATCATAATACTACGATAATTTATTATATTTGAAAACTTCATCGAAAACAACTGAAATGCATTCAAATGATGTCATAAAAAAAAACTAGTTTTAGGAAGACGTCTGTGTGTGTAAGGGTGTATCTGTGTATGTTTCTGTGTGTCTGTGTGGATATTACATCCACTCTAATTGAAAAACTAATGGACCGAATTTCATACAATTTGGTAGGTATGTTTTTTGTGGGAAATCCTGATGTTCATTAGATTATAGTACGATTCGTAATAAAAGAATCTGCCTTCTTTGCGAAATGGCCGCAGAAATTGCCTTTATCCACTCTAGCTAAAAACTAATGAACCAAATTTAACAAAATTTGGTGTATAATATTTCAATAACCTACAAGTGATTTATATACCAAATTTAACAAAATTTTGTATATAAATCATTTGTAGGTTATTCTACTACGATTCGGGAAAAAGGAACGGGCTATTTTTGCGAAATGGCCAGCAAAAATCGTTATATATAAAAATAAAAGACTACGTGTGCTCAATTATATCAATTAAATTCCTATTTTATATGTGATTTTTGACAACAAAAAGAATAAGACTAACCCCATTACTCTAGGACTAGCCGTTCTTGAGATATTCTAGTTTTTTCGCGTTTTCGCTACGCCACCTTTGACAATAAGTCCAGCTATCAAATGAGAACCAAATTTAAGTTTAACGCAGTGTTCCCAGATTCTTTTCAAGTCTTTTCCCTAGATTCGGGAAAAAAATTCCCCAGATTTCCCTAGATTTTTTAGTCACGTGATGTGTGACGTCATAATGTTTAAAGCAACGATCTGATTGGATGCTATGCATGACGTAATCACAGTAATTTTCGGAAATTCCGTACTCTTACTGCAAGTTTCGAACAGACAAGTTTATTTATTAGCCAAATAACCTCATTCCCAGGTTAAAAATAATCTAAATATATTATTTTTATTTGGTGAAACTACAAATTGCAATTTTTCTTGTAAATAAAAATTTTAGAAAACAAAATGAAATGCTTTGTATATGTGCAGGCACAAACTAATTTACATACCTTGGAGTGATGGCATTAGTATTATGTTTTTTGAATAATCCATGTTTGATTATTTCATATTTCCCTACTTTTTCATGGAAATCTCAGGCTTAGTAGTTAAAACATCCATTGCCTTTGCTGCTTTTAGACTGCCATCTTTTAAATTCACTTTCTTGCTTCCATGAGCTACGATTTTTTTTTTCCTGAGGTGGGTTCCATTTATCAAAAAGTTATCCGACTAGACTCGGGAATGAACTTCAAATTTTTTATATATATTTTTAACTATAACAATAATAAAACTAAAGCAATAACAAATTAACAAACTACTTAATTATAACAATGACAAACTAACAATTTGAATTTAAACTAATATAAAACTATGTAGCAAAACTTGGAAAAATAAATGATATCTTTTATCAATAAATCATGTCTCCGCTCTGAACAGTCTGGTAGTCTATTTAGGTTTCCAGAAAATTTCTGCAAACAATTTTGCCCCCAGGGAAAGTATATTTTCCTATCTTCCAACACCCTCAGATTTTTCTGATAACCGCATACATTTGGAAAAAAAATAAGGTAGGAATCTGTTATTTTTACTTATCTTCTAAAGGGTTTTAAACCCCTATATCCTAGGAAAACGACTAAAGAAAATATTGTAAATCGGAATTATCGTAGCAGACAACAGTTCGTGAAAATATTCAAAATAAGCCCTTTTATTGCGGTTACAGTTAACTAAACAGTTAGTTTCAAAATCTCCGAAAAAAGTAAAAATTTAATCTTTTTTTTTCTAAGAATTTCAAAAATATGTGAAATTGAGAAGTTTTTTTAACTGAAAATTGTAAACGTAGTAGTAAATATGACAACTTAAAAATCTCTGAAAATTTCCCTAGATTTGGTTGCTTCTTCCCTAGATCCCTAGAAATCTCTGAATTTCCCTAGATCTAGGGAAAATTCCCTAGATCTGGGAACACTGGTTTAACGTGTAAATTCAATGTCATTTAAAATACTTATGTTGTGCAGATAAACTCAAATTATCATTGAATAAATAAAGAGAACGAATATGAGTCTGCAGGGAAAGACATGTGCTGTCCACATCAGAATTTTTAACAATATTACAACAATGATTTATAGAAGTGAACGGGGATTATTTTCAGGCCATTTCGAAAAAAATGTATGATCTATATTTAAAGATCCATCAAATTTTTGTCAAATAAAATGTTCAACAAATTTAAGCTGTGTACCAAATTTTAACTCTCTAGGACGTAGGAAAGTACATTTAAAATGCCATCAATTAAATTTATCATGAAGAGTTATATAAAATTTAAAAAAAATGAAAATTTGCTATCTACCAAATTTATTTTAAAATATGAAGCAACTCCCATATGCAAAACGTTTAAACAAATGGAGAGATATTTATTATATAATATCTCTCTCTTTTCTTTCTGGAAGATATCCCAAAGTCAGAATTTAATTGAATTTGTTTTTTTCCCTATATTAAATAATTTTTTTAATTAAAAAACTACTTAACATATTTTACTGAATTTTTTTTTATATATTCTATGGGATAATGTGAATATTTCCTAAAAATTTCGAAGCAATTCGTGAATTTTAAATTTACTTAAAAAATGTTTGAAAAATTCGGTCCCATAGGGTTCAATGTATTTCATTTTTTCAACCCGGGTTCAATAAAAAACTAATTGGGTGATATTATTTATTTATATTCCCATAGGTCCTACAGACCGTCTGAACAACATACTAAAATTTCATTTTGATAAACTCATTTTTACGGCAGTTATCGTGCTAACGGACAGACAGACAGACAGACAGACAGACAGACAGACAGACAGACAGAATGAACAAAGTCATAAACACTTTTCAACTTTGTTGTAAAGTGTTAAAAAAGACGTATTGAAACTGCAATATGGATATAATTTCGAATAAGTATTAGTTTGTGTAATTAAACTCCATTTAATGGATTATAAAAGTGCACATGGATTTGAGCCTCTAAGGAAAGCCATGCTGCCCAGATTATATATTTTTCTGTTTTTCTGATCTAAATGAGCCGAAACAATATGGAGATTCCGGGTCCAGAAATACTTTTACATGATGAGATTACATTTTGTGAAGGAAAAATAAATATGTTTTGCATTATCAGCAGTTCATCGCGAAGGAAAACTTCTTTGGATTCCGTCCAGCGAAGGATTTCTGTCAACGGGCAAACAATGACAGCTTTGTAAATGCGTTCTTAGACGGGAATTAAGAAAATTGATGTGTCCATGACCTTTTTTACATGTCAGTAAATTTTAATATTGCTAGAAAACATTAAAGCAAACAAGAAATTTACGACGAGTCCTTCATAAGGTGGCAAATTATGGTACACGTTATTTTTGACGGAATTATTAATCGTTTTTATTAACACTTTACAATATAATAGAAAAGTGTTTATGACTTTGTTCATTCTGTCTGTCTGTCTGTCTGTCCGTTAGCACGATAACTGCCGTAAAAATGACTTTATCAAAATGAAATTTTAGTATGTTGTTCAGACAGTCTGTGGGACCTATGGGAATATAAATGAATAATATCACCCAATTAGTTTTGGATTGAACCTGGGTTGAGAAAATGAAATACATTGAACCCTATGGGACCTAATTTTTCAAACATTTTTTAAGCGAATTTAAAATTCACAAATTCCTTCGAAAGTTTTATGAAATATTCAAATTATCTCATAAAATATATAAAAAATATTTCAACAAAATATATTCTTGGTTTTTTAAATAAAAATTAAAACAATAATTACACCCTTTACATGGAGAGATCTCGTGACCATTATATGAAGATATCACGTGACCCACTTCAAAATAAAATATGGCATCCATCTTGTATCAAAATCGTGATTTTTAAAGTTCTTTTTAATTCATATTTAGTGTTGTATCCGTCTTAAAACTGCTTTATTTTTGCTTAAAATCTGTGCAACAATGTTCTGAAACAACGCAATTGCAATATATTTGAGTTTAAATGATCATCCAACTTTGATTATTTCTACAACGAAGCCTACTTTTCACTTATGGAAAAGGTAAACACCAAAATATGTAGAATAAGTTGTATAAGAATTGCTGCATTTCTTTAATGCAAAATTTTTTAGCCCATGGAGTCTGCAATATAGCTGATATGAATCAAACAATCATTGATTTTGCAGAGAAGCAAACGATTTTTTGATGAAGGTTTGAGCATAGAATTAAATTACTTGTACTTCTATGTTTTTAAGTTTTAAATAAAATTAATTATTATAGTATTGTGATGAACGAAATGAATGGAAAAATGTTTATGAATTAAATGCTGCTTTTATTTAAAGAGCCAGCAGCTTTATAATTCGATGACGTCCTTTGAAAAAGTTCATTTGTTTTCGATGAAGTTTTCACATATAATAAATTATTGTAGTATTGTTATAATTTTAAAAATATTACCGAGGAATATATCGCATTTTAGAGATGTTTAAACCAGGCAATTTATATATCAATCCCGTCATTTGAATGAAGTTCATTTTTTTTCGATGAAGTTTTAAGTTTTCAAATATAGTACATTAATGTATTATTGTGATAATTTAAAAAATATTACCGAGGAATGCATCGCATGTTAGAGATGTTTAAATAAAATTGCATTGAAGTTGGAAAGTGTTTCATAATCAATGCTTTATGCATGATTGATCTTCCTTGTTTTCTTTTGCATACTTATATTTCGTACACTCTTACGAATTTTTGGAAAGTTCGGAAGTGACTTCTCTATAACAGGAAGTGAAAATCCTTAGTAAACCATCTACCTTACCTTATCTGACATTGGAAACTGAATCCATATCGTCGTCTAATCTCTAGCTATAGTTAATTCTGAAAAATAGATGCCTTAAGGACAGTTTTTAAACCGGGTGCTCAAAAAGAGAAACGGAAGTGGAAATTCTTAGTTCACCTCTACCTCCTCCAGAATTGGATGCTGAATTCATATGTTGTTATCTAAATTCTATCTATAGTTAATTCTGAAAAATAGGTGTCTCAAGGACATTTTCTGAGGTGAAAAACTCAAGTGAAAACTCAAGTGAAAACACATGTGAAAAACTGGGAAGCGAAAATTTTTAGTGAACTCCTATTTCCTCCAAAATTTGATGCTGAATTCATATCAGTCATCATCTAAGCTCTATCTATAGTCAATCTATAGCCAAAATCGAAATATAATTTTGAATTCTAAAACACATTCTAAGTATCAGAAGGCAAAGCTTAACTTTCGACAATTAAAAAATCTGATGTGGGCAGCACATGACTTTCCTTATATAATGCAATGAATTTACTACTTTTACAGTAAAAAAAAAAAGGTTATTCTTATAGTAGATACTTATATTCTTTCTAAGATATTGAATTTTCGTCAATTAATCGTCATTTTCATTGATTTAGTGTCAGTTTTATCCATTTAGCGAGATTTTAGGTAATTTGGCAATATTTAAAAAGTCGCTAAGTTGGCGACATTTTGCCAAATTCATCGCCAAAATCTAGCCAAGCGTTATTGATGGAGAAATAAGTTATTCTTTTAGCAGATAAATGACTATTGGCGTTCAAATACAAAAGTATTACTCATAGTATCTCTTTTCATGAATGAAACGAGCTAGATCCACGAGAACGATGTCACCAAATTAATCGCATGATACTCATATGATTAATCATATGAAAAGTGAACATGTTTCTCAACAGTTAATATTTTTTTTAATTTATGGGATTTTTTGATGAATTTATTAGAAAAATATGCCTTATCTCGAGAGCGGTTCATGCTAGAAATGTAAAGCTTATGTCAATCGTTTTCTAAGGAAAAATTACATAAGAAATGTCTATTTGCGTAACTTTATTAAAGGTTTTGATTTTTTGATGATTTTTTCAAAATTTCACTCGAAAATTTAGGGGTGTTCTGAACATCCGATTGTGTTTAAAAACAATAGGCTTCCAGTATTCACGGATTGTAATTTTTGTACCAAATTTCATACGAATCGCTCCATTCGTTCGTGAGATATCGTCTCCACAGACTCACTGACACACACACAGTTTCACGCACACACACACGCACACTTTCACACACACACACACACTTTCACGCACACAGACACACACACACACACACACACACACACACACACACACACACAGACTTCAGCTCAAAAATGTTCGATTCGTGATTAGATATACTTGAAACGTGGTCGAAAAGTCGAATTTGAATTTTCGACCCCGTCACAATACTTTCCTTATACATTATACTACGTATATAAGGAAAGTAAAAAAAAAGAAAAATCTAGTAATTATGTGTACCGTGAAAATAAGTGAATAAACCGTGTAAGTGATCTGATAAATAATTTTGTAAAATTAGCTAAGTACCTCTATACAGGGTGTCCCAAAAAGATTGAAACGCGCTTGAATTATTTGCCTGTTGGAGATAAGTGGGCAATGTAAATTGCAAAAATGTTGAAAGTAAGGTAGGAAATAAGGCTACGTTAATGAAATAGTCCTCCCATTCATTTTCAAAAAGTTACACTTTTTAAATTTTTATACGACCCCCTTAGACAAATTGGGTCAATCAGAAATTTTTTATTTTTAATGCAACAAGATCATTAAAAAAAACCGTATATCTGCATCTTTAAAATCAACTGAATTATGATAAAGGAAAAAATCTTACTTATGCCACTTTTCCGTACCATGTGAAAGACTGTTTCATCAGTGAAAATAGGGATCATAAACAAATTGACGATGCAAATTGTTTAGTTCAAAAATACGTAAATATGGGTCAATTTTTTTTTATCACAAATGCATCTAAATAAAGCATTACACAGACAGAGATCATATAAAGCAGTGGTACTCACTAAGAGGTTGGGTATCCTATGTATTATCATTCAGTTGTATCTTTTTTGTGATATGTCCCAAATTTACATTTCTAATTTGATATAGGATCCCCATTCACAATGTTCAATTTTCAATTCAATGTAACTATCTCAATTTTAAAGATACAGATATGCGGGTTTTTTTTAATGATCTTGTTTCATTAAAAATACAAATTTTCTGATTGACTCAATTTGTCTAAGTAGGTCGTATAAAAATTTAAAAAGTGTAACTTTTTGAAAATGAATGGGAGCACTATTTTATTAACGTAGTCTTATTTCCTACCTTACTTTCAACATTTTTGCAATTTACATTGCCTACTTATCTCCAACAGGTAAAGAATTAAAGCGCGTTTCAATCTTTTTGGGACACCCTGTGTAATTTGACTTTTTCAAACACTAGGCATTTCATAAATGCTTATTTTTTATGCTTATTTTGACGTTATATTTTGTTTAATTGTTTGCTTATTTTAATATTTTTTACTACCTGAACTTCCGGGCTTTAGTAATAAGCAAACCAAATTTTATGAGAGTAATACGTATACCAAATTTTATGGGAGTAATACGCATACCAAATTTTATGGGAGTAATACGCATACCAAATTTTATAACATATAATTTTACCGAATTAAATTCAATGTGGTAATATTGTTAAATTTGTTCGAGAGTTATCGTGCTTCCAGATGCACAGACAAAAACAAAACAGGCAACATTAAAAAAAATAGCTAATTTGTTTTCAGGGATTATCAAATCGTATAAAACAAAATCCTAGAGTTGCTTTTTTATGCTACGAAAATAATTTTTCTTTATAGTGTTTACTATGTATTGTAGGAAAAGTGAAAAGAACAAAAATAAAAGAAGTAGCATGCATGTTAGGCAATCCCTCTGCTTACCCATCTTTCATATCTGACACATGTATCAACACTTTAATCGATAGATTCCATCCTCAATGAATCGATATTATTCTTAATCGTCATCGCGAACAAGGTTGTATAATTCGATTTCATTTCCTCAATGCAGCTGTATTAAGTCGTTCAATGGGAAATGACGGTCCATAGTTTTCCTCGTTTAGTGAATAATGAGCAGAAGAAATGCTTAAATCGTCTGTAATTTGTTACAGAAGTGATTCGGCTTATTGACTTTAGATATTACTGCGAATAATTGCTAGAACATTAAACGCGACTTTCTTATGTTACTTCGCGTACATAAACAGGTAACATTTCATCATATTTTTATAAATTTTTTCATCACATTTCTAAAAAATTCACTGTATTTATTAGTCCCCCCCCTACAATTAAGTGGTATCGCCAAGGGGGCGTGGTTTTAGGGTTCTCATAACCCTCCCCATAAACCCTGTTCTGTTCCAGTCTTAACACTGTACGTTATAGACATCGGTCTGCAATGTTCATAAAAAAATGTTTACAGTTTAACCCAAATAGCGGACACCTCCAATCAATTTTACTTTCCCTGCAATACACGATAATGTATAGAGAAAGTATGGGATCATGTCGAAAATCGTAACACGAGTTTTCGAAGGATCTACGCTTTTCGAGCACTCTAAAACATGAAAAAACTATTTTTAGCGTGATATCTCTCTCTCTCTCTCTCTGTGTGTGTGTCTATCTGTGCAATAAATATATCCACTCTAACTGAAAAACTAATTGACCAAATTTCACAAAATTTGATTGATAAGTCACTTAAGGATTACCTTGGTGCTGATTGGGGTTTGGTACGATTCGCAAAGAAAATAAAAAGTACCTTCCTTCTTTTTTGCGAAATAACCGCAAAAGAGGTATGTATCCACTCTAGTTGAAAAAATAATTGACCAAATGTCGTAAAATTAGGCAAATAAGTGACCCGAGGATACTTTGATGTTGATTAGTTTTTTATACGATTCGAAAAAAAAAATCGGACTTTTTTTTTTTTTTTTTTTTGCAAAATGTCCTGCAAAAATTGCAAAATCTAAATTAAAAAACTGCGTATGCTCAAATATATCCATTAGATGCTTGTTTTATATGTCATTTGTGAAGATGACAAGAACAGGACCAGTATTATAACGCTAAGACTAACTGTTCTCGAAATATTTTCAGTTTTTTTTCTTTTGCATTTTTATCTCGTCGGCTTTGAAAGTACGTCCAGCCGCCAAATGAAAATGAAAATTGAATTAAAACTGCAAATCTAGTGTCATTTCAAATAATTATGCGTGTTTTGGGGGCAATTCAACTCATCTTAATGAATTATGAAAGAAATAAAGAGAAAATGAATGTGAGTCTATAAAAAAAGCCATTTAGGGCCTACATCAGATTTTAAAATTTCCAATTACAAAAGTATATCCGATTCTTGTATTAAATCTCCAAATTAGCTACAAATACTTATCTACAAATATGATATAAATGACAAGTAATATATTGTAGATGTTCTATTTAACTGCAATACAAGGGTAAATACTTGGGGAAGGATAGATGGTTGGGGGGTGTCATTCATAGCCAGCCGTGAAAGGTAAATTTCCATTGAGTATATGCATAAAATAAAAGTTTGGTGACAAACTTCATATGATCCATGAAATTTTTTATTTTTTTAGTAGCATTTTTGACAATTTTAAACAGATGATTGGATTTTCTTAAAATTATTTTAACTTTTTTCCTCAAGTGAAATTTCTATTCGTTATTCTGAAGATTAAAAAATTTTTATTTGAATTTATGAAATAAATTCACCAACGTTTTATAATATTTTATATGCACATTTTCCTTAAACAGTTAAATTACAAACAGTTAAATTACAAATAATTACAAATATTTCCTTAGACTAATCAGTCATGGAAAATAATTACAAATATTTCCTTAGCCTAATCAATCATGGAAAATAATTACAAATATTTCCTTAGACTAATCAGTCATGCAAAATAATTACAAATATTTCCTTAGACTAATCAGTCATGCAAAATAATTACAAATATTTCCTTAGACTAATCAGTCATGGAAAATAATTACAAATATTTCCTTAGACTAATCAATCATGGAAAATAATTACAAATATTTTCTTAGCCTAATCAATCATGGAAAATAAATACAAATATTTACTTAGACTAATCAGTCATGCAAAATAATTACAAATATTTTCTTAGACTAATCAGTCATAGAAAATAATTACAAATATTTCCTTAGCCTAATCAATCATGGAAAATAATTACAAATATTTCCTTAGACTAATCAGTCATGCAAAATAATTACAAATATTTCCTTAGACTGACTAATCAGTCGTGGAATATATGAAAATTCAGAAGATTAGCAAAAGTTGTTTTATATATACTAAAATTGCTCTTGAGCAATTTTTGAGCATACATTTGAATGTTCTTAAGAAAATCCTTAAGCATCCCAATAGTTTTGTAAGGAAAAGTCTGTAAGTACACACGATAGTTCTATCTATAGTAAAGTGGCATATCCGATCGAATAAAAGGGATTGCAGCGCCACTAGCGGAAAATTAAAAAGGTTAGGATAACGTTCACGGCAACAAAGCGATATAGGCAAAAAAGCCTATCACAAAGTGGTAAAGCTATCTGATGAATAGAAATGGACACCAGGAACGCACGAAACCAGTATATGGAAGGTAATAAATACTTGTTAGAAAGACGTATCATCGGGAACTATAACACGGCGATACCTGCAATACTTGTCAAAGTACGTGGTAGTATTCTTTATTTCAAATGTATATTATCACTGATGGAAAACATTTTAAACAACTCTGTGCAAATAAGTGTTCTTTATTGTATCATTCAACGACAAAGCTAGATAGACAAAAAAAAAAACAATTATAAAGTTGTAGAGCATTATCTAATAAATAAGAATCCACAAGAAATTTTTTACAGAAGATATTTATTTATCCCAATAGGATTAAATGTGAATTGCTGTCATTGTGGAATCCTAAAATAAACAACACCTACATGCACAGCAATCTAATTCTCAGTTTCTTTAAAATATCCTCGGTCAGCAGCAAGCACATTTAAATTCGAGTAAGAATATGACCGCCTTGCAAGTGTCTACATTGCAAGGCGGTCTACTATTACAAGGCGGTCTACATTGCAATTGTCTACTTGCAAGTGTGTCCATTACAAGCTCTAATGATAAAACTTTTTAATAGATATTTATTGCCTTCCATATACACATTTCGTTCGTTCCTGGTGCGGATTCCTACTCATTAGACAAACTCGTTTTGCTGACATGTCCTTTATCCTAACTTTTTAAATTCTCAGCTAGAGGCTGTGCAATAACTTTTCTTTTATTTGATCGGGTATGGTAGATGGACCTAACATATACACTCATGGACCGATTGAAGAGAACTAAATTTCTCTTACTTCAAGTATAATAATGAGTTTGGCATCTCCAATCCAGTTATTTATATAGGGTACATTTGGTAATAGTCATATGCTGACATTTCGATCTAAACTTGATTTCAATTTTTTTTAGATTTCAGAAACTGAAGAAAATGACGTTCCTGATGAAGTAGGTGATGAAACTGAAGAGAAAGCACAGTTAGACACCGAAGAGAATCATTTTACCGATCCCACTCCAGACAGTAAACACTGCAATGGAAAGATAAGGTTGAATGCTTTTCGCTATATGTTTTACCCGAATTTAAATATCATGGAATATCATAGTCAAGATTAAACTTCCGGTAGGATGATTTTAAACGTAACTCACGTAGAAAATGGCAAGTGTCGGGCTTCCATAGATTTCATTGCATGTCACGTAAAAATACAATAAATACTATTATACGACTATACTGCGTAAAAATACGACTATATTCTGATTAACAATCCTAAAAGACGTTCATTGATCAGTATGGACACATCATATTGAGTTCTTGCTGAAGTAATATTAAAAACACCTTATCATAATAAAAGAAGGTGTGTGTGTGAAAGAAAGAGAGAGCGTGCAGTCTTTAGCACGAAATCTAAGAGTTGTACGATCATGAAATTTGGAACAAATGTACTTCTCGACGTACACAGGTGCAACCCGAATTATGCCGATATTTTCATAAATCGATTTTATAGCGATCTAAAATATCATCACACAGTTTAAATCCTGACACCATCGGAAAGATCGAAAAATTATCTTTCAAACAAACTTTGAACGGAGTCCATACGATGAATAGATGCATTTTAATGATTTTTTTAAAAATGTATACTTTTCGTGCGTTTTTAAACTTCTCCGATTTTTATATTACGATATATTAAGATTGACGTGCCATCTAACGTTCATCTTATTTTTCAGTGGCTGCTTAAGATATCACAGAATACTCCAGAAAAAATAGTTTCATAAACCCATCCGTTGATTAAATATACATATTTTATCCGAGGTATGTGTTTGATCTTTTGATCGAATTTAGTAAACTGCAGACCCCTCCTGGAGGTCGAAACGTACGGGGTAATGAACAAGACTCATTTTGCTTAGGAGAGTGAAAGCATGTACGTGATATGTGACAGGGAAGTTCTCTCCTACAAAATTAATTCCGCGGAGGCATTTCATTTGCGGGAACTTCTGATTTCGATTCAAACTGATTGTATGCAATGGATTGTATGTTTTTATTTTATATAAATATATTTTTTAGATTAATAAATTTAGTTTATTCTTGCTCTAACTCCCAAACAATGGCAGGTGCATTTTCTAGTCGACATATAAGGCTTTAACCGAAATAATTGCTAACTTGCCTTTATAATTGGTCCACCAGATAGCACTTGTGTCGTTATGAAGATATCCATAAATTAAGCCAATGCCATTTACAAAATACAGGTTTATTAAAAAGTGCCATAATTAACAAATAAGTTTGCTTCTGTGTACGAATTGTGTTACAACTCAAAATATTGTTGTCTTTTGTATATGAACAAAATTACAAAAATTTCACAATTCAAAATAGGGACGTTATTTTGTAAGAGTCGTGCAAAATAAAATTCACCAATATCACAATTCAATGTTATATCTAACATTTCTTTTGTTGTTGGTGTTGCAGATATACACTCTATAACAAAAAGATCGACGCACCAAGAAGGAGTTGTCCGATTGTGATAAAAATTGGTGGATGTGAAGACCATACATAGAAAAAGAAACGATTAAAATTTCAGAATAATTTAATGATTTAGAGTTTGACCGTATGCAAAGGAAGGAAGTCAATAAGGCGTTGGTCCACCTCTGGCCTGGATGCAAGATGTCACCCTGCGTGGCATAGATTGATAAAGTTCACGGATAGTGTCCTGCGGAATGTCTTGCCAAATTGTCTCCAACTGACGGGCTAAATCCGCAACATTCCGATGGTTACAATCACCTTCCCATAACGTCCCAAATGTACTCTATGGGAAAGAGATCAGGAGATCTAGCTGGCCAAAAAAGTGTTGGGCAAGCTTGAAGACAATTCATAACAACACGTGCCGTGTGCGGCCAGGCATTATCTTGTTCCATCGCCTTCGATTCGTCCAACCAGCCTTCTTCAATCCGATAGCTTTTGAACTCTGACATATGCTCGTAATGAGCACAAATCTATCGGCGAGACATTGTTACAGCCAACGTAAGATATCCGCAGTCGAAATGCAACAGGAATTTTGGCCACTGATTCAGAATCGCTCCTTATATACACCTGCTCAATGCGCAGTTCCGATGCGCTGGAGCTCCCACTATTTATTCTTTGGTCACCAAATTTTATTCATTTGTATGTTCATTCAAAATGTCTTTGCACACGAAATTTCATTACAATCGAACAACTAACTCCTTCTTGGTGCGTCGATTTTTTTTTTGTTATAGAGTATATATATTACTGGTCGATAATTTTCCTTAAGTTGAAAAACTTAACATTTTATTTAACATAATCACTTGTTAAAATAGTATTCATTTTCTGAACAATCGTCTTTCAATGTGTGAATTATAATCAACTTTGTTGAGAGATTTGAAAGAACTTGTTTAGTTGTTGCTTGTAACTGCGCCAAAGCTTTAGCAATTTTAACGGACTTCAGCAATAGAATATAACTGCAAGGGAATCTAATAAAGTAGAAAGATATGAACAATTATGAAACGTTCTTGAAAAACTCTTTCCCAAAAGGGGAAGATTTTGCATGTATGATCCATCAAAAGACTTGACCGTGGAAATTGAAATAAGAACATTTTTCGCGAACGATTAATAGAAAATTTCGCGTATTCACTTTTGAACTGTGTTCAGAAATGTCAACCGGAAAGATCGAGCGTTAGGCTTGGGCGCAGAAAGTAACGTCATTGCCTTTCGGGCAATTCTATTGGCTCAGCATCTGAATCTAACGCTCCAATGAAGTTTCACCCTTCAGTTACTTGCCGTTTAGATCGATTTGATTATTACCGTTTAGTCGATAGTTATGAACACAGTTTTTATTTACTTTTTTAAATGGCATTGTATATAAACATTTTTTAGCAAATGGTGATAACAATAATTCTTTAATAAATGCTGTAGATACTCAAGTTCATTGATTGAAGAAGAGTGCGAAGCATTTCCCGAGCCAGACATTCGACCTGAATCCTTCGAATCCGATTTGCAGCGAGTTGCATCTCCCATCGCAAGTCCAGCCAGAATAGTGAAAGGTCCCCAGAGTGTGACTGTTCTAAGAGGAGAATCCATAACTCTCGCAATTTGTTTCACTGGTTACCCTGTTCCAACTGTTCTATGGATGAGAGGGGTGAGTCCAATCTTTCCATTATACTGCATTACAGATTTTGATATTTTCATTGCAAATTTCGACAATCTCTAATTTGATGTTACCAGTATTTGATAATATATTATCGTATCTAGTGGTAGCGAATCTTACTACTGAAGTATTAATAACTTACTTCCATCTTGCCATGCTTGCTACAGGGTAATGATTTAATCCTCCTCTCAGATGGTATTGACAGTGTATATTTTCGTGTTTTTCCCAGCATGCAATGTAAGCAAGGCTCGTTTTCACTTGGAAAGTTTATTGTGAATAATATTTTCTTATTAGTAATAAAATTTCTCACCATTAAATTTATAATCGTAAAGAAATATGACTGTGTGTATCTGAAGAAAGATGTCTGTGTTCATCTAAAGAAGATTGTCTATGTAAAATCTGTGTGTCTGGATAAATGCCACGCTATAATTATGTTGAGTAGATTCCACACTATAATTAAGTTGGTAAATTCCACACTGTAATGAAGTTAAGTAAATTCTACACTGTAATGAAGTTGGGTGAATTCCACACTGCAATGAAGTTAGGTAAATTCCACACTGTAATGAAGTTGGGTAAATTCCAAACTGTAATGAAGTTGGGTAAACACCACTCTATCAATCATAAAAATTGCTAATTTGTTTCCATAATGTGTCCGACAGATTGCCCTTGTGTCGTTATAAAGATTCTCAAAAAGTGAGTGATATGGTACGACAAATGATTCTGTCTTGTAAAAAGCGTGATAATTAAAGTCTTAACTAAATGGTAATATTAAAAGTGTTCCATTCCAATAGAAATGTGATGTCATTTTGTGTATGAGCAAGATATCAAAAGCGTCACAACTTAAAAAAATCTGATGTGGGCAACACATGACTTTCCTTATATAATGAAATGAATTTACTACTTTTAGAGTAAAATAAATAGGTTTTTCTCCTAGTAGATACTAATATCCTTTCCAAGATATTGAATTTTCGACAATTAGTCGTCATTTTCATTGATTTAGCGTCATTTTTATCCATTTGGCGAGATTTTCGTTAATTTGGCAACATTTCAAAAAGTCGCCAAGTTGGCGACATTCCGCCAAATTCGTCGCCAAAATCTCGTCAAGCGTTATGGACGGAGAAATAAGTTATTCTTACAGCAGATAAATGACTATTGGCGTTCAAATACAAAAGTATTACTCAAAGTATCGTTTTTCATGAATGGAACGAGCTAGATCCACGAGAATGATGTCACCCAATTTATCGCAATGTATTACATATGAAAAGTGAACATGTTTCTCAATAGGAAATTTTTTTTTTATTTTATATAACTTTTCGATGATTTTTTAAAAATGTGCAATATCTCGAGGACGGTTCATGTTAGCATTCTAAAATTTATGACAATCGTTTTCTAATGAAAAATTACATAAGAAATGTCTATTTGCGTAACTTTATTAGCGGTTTTGATTTTTTGACGATTTTTTCAAAATTTCACTCGAAAATTTAGGGGGGGTTCTGAACATTCGATTGCGTATAAAAATAATAGGCTTCCAGTGTTTACAGATTGTGATTTTTGTACCAAATTTGGTTCAAAAAAATTATAGAATTTTTTTTATTTTTCATCAATAATCTTAATGACCCAAATCACATTAAAATTTTTGCGAAAACAAGCACTGAATGAGATTAAATTTCAAGGTTTCGTCGGCATTTTTTTTAGGAATTGACATGAAATTTGAGAGCTAGCTGACTTTTTTCGTAAATACAGCCAATCGAGAAAAATCCCTATTTATCCTTATCTGGTGAAACAGCTACTCAAATAAAGAATTGCAGTTCCTTCCCTAAAGAACTCCAGAATTGTAATGAAGGACAGTAGTAGAAGCACCCGTAAACAACGAATCGTATTACGAATTAAAAAAAAAAAATCTTATGTGGGCAGCACATAACTTTCCTTATATAATGCAATGTATTTACTACTTTTACAGTTAAAACAAAATAGGTTATTCTTATAGTAGATACTTCTATTTTTTCCAAGATATTGAATTTTCGTCAAATAGTCGTTATTTTCATTGATTTAGCGTCATTTTTATCCATTTGGAGATATTTTCTTTGATTTGGTAAAATTTAAAAAAGTCGCCAAGTTGGCGACATTCCGCAAAAATCTCGCCAAGCGTTATGGACGAAGAAATAAGTTGTTCTTACAGCAGATAAATTGGCGTTCAAATGCAAAACTATTACTCAAAGTATCTTTTTTCATGAATGGAACGAGCTAGATCCACGAGAATGATGTCATCCAATTTATCGCATGGTATTACATATGAAACGTGAACATGTTTCTCAATAAGAAATATTTTTTTTATTTTATAACTTTTTGATAATTTTTTTGAAAAATGTGCAATATATCGAGAACGGTTCATGTTAGCGTTCTAAAATTTATGTTAATCGTTTTCTAATGAAAAATTACATAAGAAATGTCTAGTTGCGTAACTTTATTAGCGGTTTTGATTTTTTGACGATTTTTTCAAAATTTCACTCGAAAATTTAGGGGGGTTCTGTACATTTGATTGTGTATAAAAACAGTAGGATTCCAGTGTTTACGGATTGTGATTTTTGTACGAAATTTCGTTCGAATCGGTCCATTCGTTCGTCAGTTATCGTCTCCACAGACACACACACATATACTTTCACACACACACACACACACACAGACAGACATCACTTCAAAAGTGTTTGATTCGTGATCAGGGATGCTTGAAACGTGCTCTCCCGTCGAAAACTCGAATTCGACTTTTCAACCCCGTCACAATACTTTCCTTATATGTATATAAGGATTTATGTATATAAGAGATATGTATATTAGATTTATATACTTTCCTTATATACATATATCCATTATGTATATAAGGAAAGTAATAACTAATTAAATAAAATTATTTATTGAATACATGAAAACAAAATTGAAACCTGATACATAAGACATTAATCATCTGATTTTGACCATCTGTATACTTGTTACTAGTGCGAACTTTTAACAGAATGCTTGTCGTTTTTAATTTTTCATAAAAGTTCGAACATTATAGTTATACATGTTTATTTCACAGAGTATATTAGATTTAACATTGCACCTGTATTAGAACTATAGTTGATTCAGCAATTCTACCTCATTCTTCAGACCTTACGTTGCCCATGATGGAGTATACCCTTTCAACAGGAGCGGAAATGTCTGGTAGACAAAAAAAAAACTGATGTGATCAGCACATGACTTTAACTACAGACTCAAATTCATTTTCGCTTTATGTCTTTAATATTTCATTAAATTGAGTTTATTTATATATTTTTTTTTATTTTATATGATTTTCTGATAATTTTTTTGAAAAATGTGCAATATCTCGAGAACGGTTCATGTTAGCGTTCTAAAATTTATGTCAATCATTTTCTAATGAAAAATTACATAAGAAATGTCTATTTGCGTAACTTTAATATTGGTTTTGATTTTTTGACGATTTTTTCAAAATTTCATTTTAAAATTTAGGGGGGGGTTCTGAACATTCGATTGCGTATAAAAATAATAGGCTTCTAGTGTTTACAGATTGTGATTTTTGTACCAAATTTGGTTCGAATCGGTCCATTCGTTCGTCAGTTATCGTCTCCACAGATCCACTGACACACACACACACACATACTTTCACACACACACACACGCACACACACACACGCACACACACACACACACACACACACACACAGACATCACTCCAAAAATGTTTGATTCGTGATCAGGGATGCTTGAAACGTGCTCTCCCGTCGAAAACTCGAATTCGAATTTTCGACCCCGTCACAATACTTTCCTTATACATTATGTATATAAGGAAAGTAATAAAAAGAGATTTATGTGAAGGTTTCAGAGTAAAGTTGACCAAAATGCCAATTTGATAATGAATACAATTTCTTGTTTCAAATATAAATTAGTAGTAGATAGATTTAACTAATGTTGAAAAGCCAAATTCTTAACAAATTGTATAATCGTTTGTTAAAATAATTTTTTTTTAAATTGAGTTACATTTAAACCAAGGTTTAAGGTATATGTTGTGCTTTAATATTAATTACAAGAATTACAAGCAAAAAATAAATATGATGTGGGCAGCACATGACTTCCCTTATATAATCTAATGACTTTACTTCTTTCACAGCGAAATGAAGATGTGCAAGATCCATGGCAACATGTTTTTTGTTATTGAAGCAATACCACGTAAATTGAAATTTAGCACTTTTGGCAACTTATTAGTCAAGACAGAATAACTTATTCATCCTCACTTGCAAAATCTTCTTCAAAATGCAATTAAAATTTAATTAATATCCTGCGAAATAAATTACTATTACTGAATTCATTAGCGTCAAAATACAAACCTATTGCAAAAAGTATCTTCTCTTGTGAATGGAACGAACTATATTCACTTGAATGATGTTAACAGATTTGTTTCATAATATTGCATATGGAAAGTGAACATATTCAATAATATTTACAATTTTGTACTTTTTTTAATGAACTTATTTGAAAAACGTGCACCATTTTGAGAACGGTTCATGCTAACGTTCTTAAATTTGTCATTCGTTTTCTAATGAAAGATTATGTGGGAAATTATTATTTATTTATCATTATTGAAGGTGCTAATTTATTAATGATTTTTTCAACAATTCAATCAAAAATTGAGGAGAGTCTTTCGAACATTTGATTACGTTTAAAATCAATAGGTTTCCAGTATTCACTGATTGTAGTAATCGTACCAAGTTATTTTCCAAACTCTTAATTCATTCATGACATATTGATTCCACAAACCCACGGGCACACACACATACATAAACATATACATAAACACATAATTACATACATAAGCATATACATATATGAACACATACACGATGCACATACACACATACATAATGCGCATACGTACACACACAAACATCATCTCAAAATGTTTGATTCGAGTTCAGGGATGCTTGAAACGTGCTCCTCCGACAAAAACTAGATTCATAATGCTTTCCCTATACAGTATACTGTGTATGTAGGGAAAGTGATAGTAGTTTTCGATTTCTTTCTACGAATTTGATTTAAAAAAAATGTAGAATTACAGAAGTTAATTATACCCTTTTAAGCTGGAGTTAGATTTAATACGGATATTTTTTTTAATTTTACCAAAGACTGTTCAAATTGTCTTTTAAAATGTAATACATATAGTGTTGGCAATGTGCCAACATTATTGTATGTAGCATGAGTAGTATCCATCAGTAAAATTAAATTGTGAAGCATGTAAGGCATCGGTACTAATGTAATAACAAATATGGATCTTATCGATACCTACAGGCTAAATTAAGATCGATATTTTCGTTCGATACATCTATATTCTCAAAAGTATTCGGAGACCTTTATCGGGGGTGATTATTGTTGATTCAGGAACACCTTATTTCAACAGCATAATACTTCAGCGGTTGATGTTTGAACCCATAAAACTGAATTCAGCGTATTACCAGCTATCAGGAACACTTTTGTCTCATACCATTTTATGGAACGGATCGTTGTATTTCCCAGTTCACTCCTGTCGAAATTTTGCGGTGGGAATAAAAGCACTGTACGGAAACCGAAATAAAAATTTAAGACGACGTTCAGTGTCTACACATTATTCATCTAACGAAATACCCTGGGGGAAAACTCTTACAAAGAATCTTTAGATAAAGCTTTGGAAGGTTAATAAGGGCTGAGGTGAAAATTGGAACTGATTTTTGTTCCAGATGTGTTCAGTTTTGATCTGTGTGTGGGCTAGTCCAACATTTGCATATCAATTTTCATGAACCATTTCTATGCACACCTTGAAGGTTGAGGAGGAAATTTGCTGAACTGGCAAAATCAACGAACCATTACATAAAAGTGACACAATGTGAAAACTCAGAAATGCCCAAAATATTAGAAAATTCACAAAATTCTAGGCTGCTACCCTAAAACTCAACGGACTTAGTCCCATGCAGCTGAAATAAGTCATTCCTGAATCCACAACATGTAATTTCCGTAAAGTGTCTGAATACTTTTGATAACATAATGCGTGTTTTGGATGTCTCAATTCCAGATCGAAATACTATTATCAATATTTCTCGTGTGCAATTCAGAGAGCATGGCTAAAACGGAACTATTTGGTATGAAATTATTGTAAACTCTCCTTCGCAGATATAATTTGCTTAGCACACGCAAAGCGACAAGAAATATCGCCAAACCTTGCTTGATTTGTCTGGACGCGAAATTGACATGCTATTATTATAAAATGTAGTTTTGCGAGTTTTCTGAATATAAGAATAAATTTGTAAATCCCAATTCAATTTTTGAAAGATATTATTTTTATGACGTTTGTAAAACAAATTACATTGTGTTTGAAATGCAAAAGTGCAGGCGGAATTAAAGCAATTTAAAACACATAAAAATATGAGCTTTGAAATGTATCAAATATTGTTTTATTTAAAATATAAGAATCATAATAATCTAGCAAAGTTCTCCATATTTACGAAATGCCAAATTTCATTGATCAGAAGAGCTCATATTTTCAAAATGCTAAATATAGTATGTGATCAGTAGATTTCTGCGTATTTTCAGAAAACCAAACTTAAGTGATCAGCAGAGTTCTGTATATTTGCAAAATACCAAATTTATCAGCAGAATTATGCATATTTACAAAATACAAAATTTAATGGATCACAGGAGTTTTGCATATTTACAAAATGTCAAATTTAAGTGATTAGTAGAGTTTTGCATATTTTCCAAATACCGAATTTAATTGATCAGCAGTGTTCTACATATTGTCAGTATAAAGGGTGGTCATATAATGATCCTCACAATAAAGTTACGGTATGATTCCTCCGGGAAAATCAATCCGAAAACGTTTTGTTTGTGTTTCTATTGGACTTCGCACTCCGGAGATACACGGGTCGGCAGTTTCGATAAACGTGTTCAAGCATTTGACAGTCCCCAAATTTTCGAATGTTATTTTCAATAAAATAAATGACAACCAGAAATATAAAATAATCATTTCATATGTAATTTTTCCTTCAATTGAATGACATTCATTTTTGAACAATAAACGATTTGTACTTGAGATTTTTTTTTTTCAAATAAGTTTATAAAAATATTATATAAAATTAGCAAAATGTACGCGATAAATTTATTAAATTATTCTCTTGGATTTCACAAATTATCATCTCAATGTTTCACTTCCAACAATTGCACTCATAGTCCATCAACTTAACTGTAACCTGTTTTGAGTTGGAAAAAAGCTTAGTCAGTATCAATTACTCTACAATGTTAGCAGCACGAGGGGTAACTCAATTTATGTTATTTTATTATTATTATTATTCATCTCATACATAACATTGTATTCTCATATAAATACACAGCCATACGCTGGTATATTTGATTATATTTATATCTGATTCATTTTCTACTTTCTCCTACGTTGGGCCATGTGCTTTATTTCTGTAATACAATTTAAAGTAATGCACACAGAAACGTAGAATTAGCATTAACGAACCAGGTATGGCCCTTGATAACGTACATGGTTTCGGAAATGTTTTTCACTTTTTTCAATTTATTCACTTTCAAAAAAAATGTTTGGAAGCCAGAAAGGCCTAGCTCCACGTGCAAAAACTCGATTCATAATGCTTTCCCTATACAGTATACTGTGTATGTAGGGAAAGTAATAATAGTTTTCGATTTCTTTCTACGAATTTGATTTTAAAAAAATGTAGAATTGCAGAAGTTAATTAACAGAAGTTTTCTGTTTTGCAACTTTTCATCTTATACGCTATTCTTGCTTTTACACCATGTATGTTTATGCAGGGAACAAGGGGATTAGTATCTTAAGTACCTGTATTACATATATGATTTATAACAAAAAATTTAATCTAAGGGTGTAGTTAAGGGATTATATTCACCAATCTTTACCACATGTCATTCTTTTTCAATTCTTTAACTTATATATGGAACAGGGAAAAATGGGTATTTTATGCCAATGTAGTACCTGTTTTATTTACAATGTTTTATTTATAATGTTCTGTTTATCATCTTCACAAGCTTGTCGTATAGTCATTATTGATATCAAATATTCACTTCAAACTATCTTATTTTCATTTTATCTATACAGAACAATTTCAATAAATGATCAATCTCTGGTATATATGATACAAGTAAATTAAAATTCTGCAATTGTATATATATATATATATATATATATATATATATATATATATATATATATATATATATATATATATATATATATATATATATATATATATATATATACATACAGATAAAGAAGGAAATAATTAAATAACTTAATCACAAATTAATAAGCAATGCAGCCTACAGCTGTTTGGAGAATACGTTGAATCATCTTCTTCAGTGTATGACAGTCCAACAAACCCGAAGTAAAAAAAAAAGATAAAATTTGACCCCGAAGTCAAAAAGGCATAGTGCAGGCCATTTTGTCTTGTTGACATCGCATCTGTCTTATACTGAAAAAGTGCATCCAACATATACTCACAACAGCTGTACGCTAGCATTGCTAATTAAAACGAAGTCAATTTTAAGCGTAGCTTCCTGAACACCGACTTCTGATTGTGTGCGAAAGTTTCGTTGCTATAGTAGAACTCAATCGGTTCGAATAAAATATAGAACATAGCTTCAACTAAGCATGTTTTAGGTCAATGACAATGCCCAAATTACTAAAGTCGATCATGGACTGAGGTATCTGAGGTCATGGGCGTATGCAGGAGTTTTTCCAGAGGGTACTAAAATTGATTATATTCAAAATTTAGAGGTAACTATCAACCTTGAAATATGTAGTGTTAGAAAATAAATTTGAATAGATGGTATGAGCATCACATTTTAAAAATTAGTGTGTATAACACCTTTAAAAATATGTATTCATCAATTTTTAAAAATTATAGTGTGTGCCACCTTTAAAAAATATCTCCCTCTTGCATAACAGAATTCTAACCTTCCTGGAGACAGAGCAACTAAACTAACAAACTGGATATTCATATTACCAAATGCAATAATCCGAAGTTTTCCCATTTATGTATAAGTTTAAATTGTTTTTATTAATATGCACGTGGGAGAAAACATATATTTGTGGTTGAATATTCTAATTCCAAAAAGCATTTCTTAATTTTTTTTTCTTTCATGTTGAATTTTAATTATTCACTCGTCAAAAGTTAAATTGCAACACCATGAAGGATTACACGTAGTTATATGCAAATCACACTACCGGTAGAAAAGGGAGTCATATGTAAATGATTAAAAGAACAAACAAATATATACAAAAGAAACCTGTTTATTCAGTAAAGAATGTGGCCCTCATGAGCAGCTATGCAGGCCCCTAAACGGCAAGGCATACTATCGATGAGGCTATTAATGGTTGCCTGAGGTTATCCTTGCCAAGCAGCGTCCACTTTCGGCACGCATTTTGTCTGCGGTATGTACCAGTGGTCCCTGGTTCACCTGATGTCCGATGAGTGCCCACACGTGTTCAATGGGAGAGGAGAGGTCCGGCGAGACTGCTCGACAAGAAAGTGTGTGATTTCTGTTCAGGCTGTTGAGAGTTCATCGTGCGGTGTGGCAGAGAGTTCGCCGCGCGTACGGTGTTGTCTTGCTGGAACACCGTGCTGGGGACGGCCTACACCAGTGGCCGAACCACAGGCATCACAACTTTTGTGACGTACTGGTCCGCTGTCAGATTACCTGCAATGTGCACCAGAGCTGTCCGCTGATGATACTGACCCAAACCATGGTGACCTGGGTGACGCTCGGGGATATGGACTGGCAAGTGAGGTTCCCCGGGAAACTGCTACACTCGTCCACGGCTGTCATTTCTCTACAGGCAGAAACGAGATTCATCAGTAAACAATACCCGATGCCATTCATTGGTCCAGTTGTAATGACGATGACACCCCGCCAGACATGCATCTCCTTGCTGAGCGCTTAAAGACACTCCAGTGGCTGGCCGCTTGCGCGCAGCTGTACTTCATACAACCTGTTGCGAATGCTTTGGGTGCACTCAGGTGCGACCGTTGCAGGTGGCAGGCTGTTTCTGATGTCACTTGCCGTTGCGAAAGAGTCTCGACGAGGAGTTCGGTGAATTTTCCCGGTCTGTGCGCTCTGCCGTGCGCCTGTTCGATCCACCCCCTCTTCGGCGTGTTCTCTGATGTTTCTGCATCCATCGTGTCACACATCGCTGGATGGTACTCGTGTCGTGCCCAACACGCTTGGCAATTGTACGCATCGATAAACCAACGTCACGTAGTTGTCCCGTTCCCCAGCCGTTAACTGCTGGTATGCAGCTCGCTGACTTCTTCGAGGCATCGCTTCTTCACTTTTTCGAAAGTTCGGCTGCTGAAAATCGTCGCTGATAGCATTTACGGGACAAGCCGTCTGCTAATACTTATCACCCGAAACTGAGTGTCATGTGACCCGATACGTACGAAAATTTAATCATTTGCATATGACTCTCTCTTCTACCATTTTAAACTATGTAATGAATCCCTTAGTCAGTCAGTCTCACTCAGCTGTATAATTTAGATTAATATATCAGACAATCAAGTGCCCCTCTCCAGATCTTTTTTAGTGTAAAAATCTCGGAGAGAAAAAAACCCCGCGAAAATGTCAACATATATTTCATTCAAAGCATTTCCATTTTAAGCCGGAGGAAAAAAAAAATCCTTTTGACACAAGACAGCGTTCTTGAGAGGAATGTTATCGTTACCATTCCCCTTTATTTATTGACACGCAACCGTTAAGTGCGGATGGAGCTGGCTTTCAGAACTTAAAACTTATCTTCTGACCCAAACTCATATTCTCTTTTTGGAGTTCCATCTTCTGACGTCGCGTTTCAGAGAACTAACTGCGTGTATGTTTTATAGCTGGAAAAGCACGCATTGACTCGGTTTGATGCTCGGATATCAGTCGGTTTTCTAAAAGAAGTTCAAAGAAGTTAATTTCGGATTTTTCCACAGAAGTAAGTTTATCAGTTTATTTGTTCTTTTATTTCACTCGTAACCAACTAAAGGTACTCTTTATAAAACATTTTGATTTGTTGATGCTATAGCTAAGAGCCCTATTCAAATCTCAAAAGAGAAATGAGTGTTTGACTCCCCTTGACTTTCTTATACATTCATTTTACATAATAAAATCTCTCCCCCCCCCCCCCTCCCCCTCCTCTTCTCTCTGTTATTCTTAGCGTAAAATCGAAGCTTCGAACAGCCGGGAAATTCGGTACAAGGACCTGAACTCTTCTAACGACAGACTTCGTGAAGTTATTTTTAAAATGTTAGTTAGTTTGAAAGTTCCGAACTTAAAAGTCGAAATTCAGCCGAATTTTCGCCATTTTAATCCAATTTAGCGAGCAGGCGATTTTGTTCGAATGCGAACGCTTTCTTTGGCAGGTGTTGCGCCAAGTCCCCACAGGACGGGAGCTGTACTTTCTGATCTAGAGTTTCTTTCCCGGATTTGAAGAAGGGTTAGGATCCTTCAGAACTGTACCCTAGTTTTGAAAAGTACAGTATCGATCCTGCGAGGACTTGATGGCCACCATTTTCAGATTTCATCACTTTTTTGGAAAGATAATTTTGTTTCTTGTATTTGGCGGAGAATGGATTTTTTCTTTTCTTAAATCATGAAGTGGTGTTTTTTGGGAAATACAAATTATTGTATTTCAATGTAAATCAGTAAAGGAGGCGCATCGCGTGCAATTTCTATCCGATTAATATCAGCAAGGAGCTCGGCCTGTAAGCAATCAATCTACACAGCATATATAAAAATATAAAAAATCTGATGTGAGCAGCATTTGACTTTCCCTGCAGACTCAAAACCATGTTTTCTTTATTTCTTTAATAAATCCTTAAATTGAGTTTAATTGCACAAAATAACACTGAATTTACGCTTTAAATTCAATTTTTGTTTTTATTTGGTAACTGAGCATTATTTCAAAGACGGCGTAGCAAAAGTGCGAAAACACTCAAATATCTCGAGAACGGTTAGTTCTGGAATAATGGAGTTGGTTTTATTCTTTTCCACGTCAAACATTAAGCATTTAATTGATACATTTGAGCGCACGTAGTCTTGTAGTCTTTTATTTTAGATTTTGGCAATTTTTTGGGGTCATTTCGTAAAGAAAAGGCAGGTTCTTTTTTCGAATCGTACCAAAACCTAATCAGCACCAGGGTATCTCACAAGTGATTTATCCACCAAATTTTTTGAAATTTGGTAAATTAGTTTCTTAGGTAGAGTGGATTCATCAATTTTTGCGGGCTGCTTCGTAAAAAAAAAGGCAGGTTTTTTTCATACAGACACACACATTTGAAATTTGGTACATTAGTTTTTGAGTTAGAGTGGATACATACATTGCACAGACAGACACACAGACGTCACACTAAAAATTTTAATTTTTTTTTGTAATTTAGAGGTGTCAAAACGTGTAGATTTGTCGAAAATTCGAGTTACGGTTTTCGACAAGATTCCAATACATTCCCTATGCATTACCATGTATTGCAGGGAAAGTAAAATAATAATAATAATAATAATTTGAGTGGCTATTGTTAAACAATGAAGAAGTTACAGCACATACAGTTTTTATTTGACCAAGTTTTGCAAGAAAACTGGGTCTGTAAACTAGTCATCTGCACTATATATTAAAAAAAAAAAAAAAAAAATAATAATTCAGTTAATGTCGTATTTTAAATATTTTTATGTTAATTGGATAGCAAATAAGTTTAGACCAGAATAAAGGTTCGTTACATTTGAAAGATCGTAATTTCTTTGGTTCGATATAGTGGGATCCATCTGTATTTAGCATAGTAAGTTTATTTGGAAGTATTGAGCGAGGGATTAATATGAATAATCTTATTTATCCGATCACAAATAGAAAATTCGCGAAAGTGCCAGTCTGATGTGTGTTTGGACATAGCTGCATACATCCCGGGTGTGATTTATGCACCAACTTCTTATTTCATTTTCCCCCATAGATGACGATGTAAGCAAATACTGGTGCTACTATCTACTTTTACTCCCCCATCAACATTTTGTATAATATATACTTTCTCATACTATGCAATACAGTATAGATAAAGTATCGTTTTTACGAATGATGCCAATATATGTGATTTTTTGATGCCAATATATGTTTTAGGACCGCCTGAACACGCTTTAATAATTTTTAGAGTAATGTCCGTCTGTCTGTATGTCTAGGGTCGATTTCTTGTGTAGACGATACACAAATGTTAATGGATTTTCACGAAACTTTATATTCGGTTTTATTATAAAAATAATTTATAACTAGATAGAATTTTTATTTTTAAATTCAAGCGAAAAGTTCGAAAGTTATTCAAAATTTTATATTTTTACATTCCCTGCAATACGTGGTAATGTATAGGGGAAGTATTGGAATCATGCCGAAAATTGCAACTCGAGTTTTCGACGGATCTACACGTTTTGGGACCTCAAGAACACGAAAAAACTATTTTTGTCTATGCAGATTTTATATCCACTCGTAGTCTCTTGTGAGTGGCTCTGGTTTTGATTAGATTTTGGTACGATTCGGTATAAAAGAACCTGCCTTTTTTTGCAAAATGATCCTCAAAAATTGTCTGTATCCACTTTAACTGAAAAACTAATAGACCAAATTTCACAAAATTTGGTAGATAAATCACTTATAGGTTAACCTGGTGCTAATTAGAATATGGTACGATTCGGAATAAAGAAACCTGCGTTTTTCTGTAAAATAGCCTGCAAAAATCTCTAAATCTAAATATAAAAGACTACTCTGCTCAAATATATCAATTAAATACTTATTTTATACTTAATTTTTGAAGACGAGAAGATCAACTCCGTTACTGTAGGAGAAGCTATTATTTTAGTTTTTTTTTTCTTTTTTTGCATTTGCGTTATGTCACTTTGAAAAATAAGTCCAGTTACAAAACGAGAATTGAATTAAAAGTGCATATTCAGTGTAATTTAAAGTAATTATGACTTTTATTCAGTGCAATTAAACTCAATTTTGTGAATTATTGGAGAAATTAAGAGAATATGAGTCTGCAGGAAAAGTCATGTGCTGCCCACATCAGATTTTTTTTAACTTAGCAGCATAGGACAAAATTTGGCGTAATCATTCATAAAAGGGTTTATTGTTTAATGATCACGAGAGTAGTTTTAATCAATGCTATGAAAAATAGCGGTGATATAAATTTTTGTTCTTGACGTCATTAGTCCCTTCCCCCGCCTCCAGGGGGGGGGGGAGTACATTGTCAAGTATGGTATTAAGAAAGATTTTTTCAAGCCCTTTAAAGTGAAGAGTAACACACTATCATGTGGATCCACGATAATGATTTTCAAAAAATTTTTTTTATAAAATTTGAAAAAAAATGCTACCTAAAATGGATTCTGATATGAGAAATACTCTCCAATTAAATTTAAGTATAGCTGTTATCACTTCGAAATAATCGTCACTTTTGCACCGGAGAAGAGCGTTTTTTCTCCGTCTGGTACAGAAAAAGTATAGGACATTTTGAATGAGATTTAAACACTTTGGGGTCCGTCTAATTTATATGGATGTTATAATTGTGATTTTTAAAGTCAGTTTTGGGGGGAAGTAGAGATTGGATCTCAGCAGCCTTGAGGAATTTAGCGAGAATGGAAACAGATATTGTGACGAGGTGGAAAACTTCTGGCTTAGTACTATTGATTTCGCCAAGCACAACAGGAATATTATTCAATGTGTATTTTATTGTGGTAGAGATTCATGATCTTATACTGATCCCCCCGATAGCTTAGCGGCTTTCAAAAAATTTGTTTGCAATGATTGTTTCGAAAATGTTTGTAATGCTTGAGTAATCCCTATAATATATATCAGCCATTTTCACCTTTGCGGAAAGTGAGGTATGTAAAACAATATTTTATCTCTGATCACTTTTGTTAACTTATTTTCAACGTTTTTTGACACTTTAAACTAATAATCAATTCATTATAGGCATCTTTTTCAATAGTTAAGATATATTTCGAATACCCAACTAACAATTTTTGTACTTGAAACAACTTGGTTACCATAGTTACCACAATGGAATAGAATCTATGAATTTAATGGTAAGATATAATTAACAAGAAAGATCAATCATGTATAAAGCATTGATTATGAAACACTTTTCAACTGAAATGCAATTTTACTTAAACATCTCTAAAATGCGATACATTCAGTGCTGATATATTTTAAATTATCACAGTACTACAATAATTTATTATATTTGAAAAATTAAAACTTCATCGAAAAAAATTAACTTTATTCAAATGACGTCATCGAAATATAAATCGTCTGGCTCTCTATGCAAAAGCAATGAATATTTCATCCATATCACATTTATTCCAGACTACAGAGCTCAATAATTTTTCGTCAACAAAATTCAATTCTTATACAACTTATCTTACAATCACTTGTTTACATTCTGTATCCATTAAAATTAGTATTCGTTGTAGAAATAATCAAAGTTTGGTGATCATGATTGTAGAAGAGCCAGACAAGTATCGTATAGGTGTCCGCAAGTTGAAAACTGTTCTTGGAGTCACTATGAATTGTAAACGTCAGAGGGCGTCTTATAAGCAAATTACAGAGTTTGAACGGGGGCGCATAATCGGCCTGCGGGAAGGAGGATTTTCATATCTGGATATTGCTGCTCGTACGGGGCATAATGCCACGACAGCAATGCTAGTGTGGAAGAAGTGGATCGAAGAAAACCGGACGAATCGAAAATTCGGCAGTGAACCACGCGGGATGACAGATATCTCAGGATGATAAACATCTCATTCGCAAGGTGGTGACGAACCGTATAGCTCCTCCTCGAGTGTTAGCGTAGCACTGGAGCACTGATACAGGTGTGACATTGTCTACTTTTACGGTTCGAAGGCGTCTGGTGCGCAGAGGATTGCATGCAATCATTCCTTTGCGAAGATACCGTTGACTCTAAACCATTGACGCCTCAAGTTATAATGGGCGGAGGAATACAAACCATGGTGTGCGGATTGGCACTAGATCGTGTTTTTAGACGAGTCCAGCTACAACCTGGAATACAATAATGGCTGAATATGCGTTAGACGGTATTGTGGTGAGCGCTATCTTCCAGTATGCGTTACTGCACGAACGTTAAGTGTGATGGTGGGTCGAGCTGGTGTTCGGACGTGTTCGTGCTAGCTCCTGAGACTATTGCACGTGGTGACTTTTAGTGCTGCCTGGGTATAATTGTACCAAGTTTTGGTAGAATATATCGGGCTAAGCTAATCAAGATGTTTTCGCCGGAGGAAAAAGAGAAATTACTGCTTATTAGAGATTTATTTGTTAAGAGCTTTGGAAAAACAGAGGAGGAGGTACAGGAGAAACTAGAGGAATATAATTGGATTTCAAAGGAAAGTGTTCAAACTGAGGGACGACAGGAGATAGCCGAGATGCCTAGGCCTAAAGACAAGAAAGCCAACGTCAGTAAGGAGATACCCAAAGGCAAAGAGGAGGAAGTGAAAGGCAGACAGGCCAAGAGTAAGGAAAAAAATCTTTTCGAAAGGCACAGGAAGGACAAGCAAAAAGAGACTCTCAGCTGGGCAGATGCCACGGAGATCGATGAGGAGGAAAAGGAAAAACGAAAAGACTTGGACGGAGCAGCACGTGCTGAGAAGCTGGTGCGACAGGCGCACAAGACTCCTGAGTACTTCACATCCTTCGCTGCCAGATGCGAAGCAAGCGTGGGATATACCCCAGAGATACCTGAAAATAAAGCCTTCGATATCCACAGACACTGTGAGATCTATGACTGGGCCAAGAGACACCTGGATGCCGAAATCGCCATCGAGGAAGTTGAGGACATCGACAAGGCGGCACTCATCAAAGAGATATTGGTAAGCATAACTTCTGATGCTATCTTGCTAGCGGATACCCCTACCCCTGAGAACCTCTTGGTTAGGAAATTCTATCAGGCTACGGCTTATGTCATCAAAACATGGAATAGCTTATCTGAGGATTTTTTGTATAGTCAATACAAAACCAAAATCGCGAAATCTTTCAAACTAAATTTTGAGCTACCGCGCAATATGCGCAGGAAGCCTAATGACGAGATTACGGCTGCTGAATTAGCTGAGGCCATGCCACGAGAGGCTGCATCTAGTAAGGACTTCCCTCTACTTCAAAATAAATTCATGCCGCTTGATAATCAGGAAGAAGAGAATGGAAATAGTGACCCAAAACCTAATCCCAAAATTTCTTCCTTCTATGTTGACTCCTCGAGTAATTGGGGAGCCCTCATAGAAGAATTAAACAAAACTTTAGGCACTAAAATTGAAGGACTGCTGATGAGGAGGGTGATTAGGTTCACTCCAGGATCCGTTGAGGATTACAGGAGTGTACAGACTCACCTGACTCAGAATAAAATCCCTTTTAGCTCCATATGCTTAAAAAACGAAAGACCAAAAAAAGTAGTGATAAAAGGGCTGCCAACCAACACTAGCATGGACTCTATTAAAGAGGCTATATCCCTTGAAGAATTCAGGATTGTTAGGATTTCGCAGCTTAGAAATCGTCGTGATAGGTCACCTCTCCCCATCTTCTTGGTCTGCCTAGAGCCGGGTGAGGGGTGGGATAAAATTTACAGCCTCACCTCTATTCTCTACATGAGAATCGTAGTGCAAGCCTTCAAATCAAAAGGAGTAAAAATTTGTTACAATTGTCAAAATTACAACCATTCTTCGGATAATTGCTCGCTTCTCGCCAGGTGTTTAAAATGCGGAGAAAACCACCAAACTCGCGAATGCCTTAAACCTAGGGACCTTCCGGCAAAGTGTGCTAATTGTGGTGGGGCTCACCCCGCCAACTTTAGGCTCTGCCCCAAAAACCCCTGGAACCGTAACAAGTTCCAGGAACCTAAAACCAAACCTCAAAACCTTCGTACCAATAGATCAGATAATTCAAACCTGAGCATGGAAAACTTTCCACAGCTCCCTAAATCACAAAACCTCGAAATTGTTACAGACAACGTGGCGATGGCGCGTGCCGAGACAAGAACACCAAGTTCTGAAGAGCACGTGGCCCACACGCACTCAGATGCCCCAAAATCATCAAATCAAACCCCTAACCTCTTTCTAGAATTCATTAAATTCTTTAAAGAAATACAAGATTATTTCAATATCAATGATGTCAGGAACTTCTTAAATCTAATCACCAAAATAATTAAAGCAGACGTAGACCCGATGCAAAAGTCCTTTGATATAATCACACTAATTGCAGATCAAAAAACTTCAAACTTTCCCCATAACTTAAACTAACTCTGCCTTGCAAGATAGTTTTTCGGAATTGTGCTCCAGTTCTCTTGACCAACAGAAAAAACAGATCCCATTGCTCCGCCCACTGTGGGTGGTCCCTATGGACTCTATCTTCACACCTGCAATCCAGCCAACTGATGTCACAGCTTCAAGATACTCAACGCACACATCGAAGATACGGCACGACATGCCAGGCGCTTCATAAATGACGAAACAACGATGTGGGGTGCCATTGGCTATCATAAGCAGCCGGCTGCTACGCATTGTGGGTACTCTCAACAACCCCCCGCTACATCAGAGAGGTTTTGAAGGCTGAAGTTGTGCCCTTCCTTCAGCACACTCCTCACTCCTGGCGCTATATTCCAACAACAGAACGCCCGACTACATGTTTTCCGGAATGTCTAAGCCTTCTTCACTGCACAGCAGATACAGCTTCTTCCTTAGCCTGCCCGTTCGCGAGACATGTCACCAATTGAACATGTATGGGATATGGTCACTCGGTGACTGGGACATTACTGTTCTCCAGTAGTCACCACCAATGAACTGTCAACCCGGATCGAAGAAACCTAGCCGGCAATACCTCCAGGAACACATCCAAACTCTCTTGATTCGATGCCGCTACGTTTAGAAGCTCTTATTGCCGCTAGGGGCGGCTTCATAAAATGCTAATTTTGTGCCAGCAATGTGGTTGTAGTAGTCTGAAACGGTAATCATTTATTTGTATCGCCATTAGTAATATGTGGTATAGATGTTATTCAAATCTGACCATTCCTTTGTGGTGTTACAATTTTCATAAACATGAGTGTATAAACAAAACATGATCTCCTGGATCTGATGGTATCCATGGACAAATGATTCTTAATATTAGTGACTTGGGAAAAGAATGAATCCTTTTTAATTTTAATCGATCATGGGACCCTGGTATATTATCAAGAGACTGAAAAGAGGCAACTATAATCCCAATTAAGACAATTGGCAAGGCTTTTTACTTATCTAATAGTTTTAGACCTATCACCCTTGCAAGCTTTGTTTGCAAGCTCACTGAAAATATTATCCTGAGAAGAATTATACACCATATTCATCACACCGCGTGCTGTTGGCACATTTCGGGCGCGGTAGCCCGGTGGTTTGCGCGCTGGATTTGCAAGCTGCCACAACTGCCACCGTGTTCATGCGGAGTACGATCACGTTAAACATGTGGGTTCGTAAGTCCTTCCGAGAGGTTGGTGGTAGAGGAAAGAGGGCACAGTCCCTGTGGATGCCTCCCCCAATAGGTTCTGGTCTAAATTGGGGGGCACTTCTCGGCCGTCCAAACAGTTACCTTACACCTTTCTGGTAGGTCGGACGGTCTGGGTCTCAACAACAACAACAACAACACCATATTCATCAATCCAATTTGCTTCACAGGGAGCAATTTAGCTTCCGCAAAGTCCACAGTACTATTGATAATATTATAGTACTTTTTACTCAACGAGTAAAATATGCTCAAAATTGTAAACCTACTATAAAGTGATGGTACTCCTGAACCTTGTCAAATCATTTGATGGACTTTGGAAGAATAAACTGATTAAAAGTACTTCTCCAACTTTACTATCAACAGCAAGGTACTTATTTGGATCGCTGATTTCCTTAAAAATAAGTTTCTTTAGGGTGAACTACAGCAATTCTCTACTCGGCATAGATAGTCGGGAAATTTCTCAGGGATCAGTACTCAGTCTTTCTCTTTTCTCCATTTTTATTGCTGGATTAAAAAGTTCGACTTCTTCCTTATGCGAAATAGGACTTTTCGCGAATATCATCTTGTGGTGTAGCCACTCAAATCTGGGAAAAGTTTATTCTGAACTAAGTAATTTATAGGTTTCCATTCAATTTTATTTTCTCAAATTGAACTTGAACCATGCAAAATCCATTACTACTATACTTACTATTAATAGGCACCTTTTCAACACTATACCAAAAATTTATTTAAAGAGATAACTACTACATTGTATCAAACACCCCAAACACTTAGGATTCATTTTGGACTCTGAAATTGTCAGTAATAAACATGTTAAGGGACTTGTTGAGAAAGGTAGAAAAAGATTGCAATTACTCAAGTATATCTTTGGTAGAGACTACCACTCTTGTCCAGTTTTCGAATACGGTTTCCAAATTTTTCAGGCTGCATATAAAACTGATCTTTTGAAACTGATGAGAGTACAATTAAGCGCTGTTAGGATCATTACAGGCTTACTTAATAGTTGTTCATCTGAAATTGATCTTTATGAAGCTAATTTAAAACCTTTATCTCACAGAAGACTTATTAATATGTCAAAATATATTAATAACCTTATAAGCATGGGATCTCAGAATAAAACGGCAGATTATATTATAAATTGTATATTATAAATAGCAGAGTATATTTAATCAAAGACTTAAAACAGACAGCCCACTGAACTTCACCCTAAACAGGGTCTTATGGATTTTGAGGTTGAACCAACTGTTCTCATAGGTTGTCTTGAACCCACTGAATCCCTTGTTCATACAGTGCGCGAAAAAAGTATAAGGACAAGCGAAAACTCGCCAAATCTAGAAATCTTTTAGACGGAAATGTATGCAAATTTCTTAAGTAAAAGTATTAATAAAATGAAGTTCTTTTTCATGTAAATTAGTTAAATTTTCCAAAAATAAATATGTATAAATTTACTTTATAAATTTTAAACCCATGTGATCTTGGAAAAAAGTATAAGGACAACTGTTTTTTTCATGTAAAATTATAGTAAAATTTGCATATTTGAAAGCAGAAAATGACCATTTTAAATATAAAGACTGGGTTTCTAAGCAAAATTCACACTTGCCTCATTTCTTCACGATTTTTGTACGATGCCAGAAGGAACTCATTTGTCTGACCTTAAAAAAAGGATAAATTCTTGCTTTTAAAGTATGTGGATTGAGTGGGCATGAAATTTCGAAAAAAAATGAAAAGATCTAAAATTGTAGTTTATAATTTTCAAAAAGAACTTGGAATGTATGGGATGAAAAAATGAACTGGAAGACCAGAAATTCTAACGCATCGACAGAAAAGAATGGTTGTCAGAAGAGCTTGCGAGAAAAAATAAACTGCAAATGAAGTTAGAAGAAATTTGGATTTACCATGTTCCACACGAACAGTTCAAAATATCTTGAATAAACATCCCAATATTTGGTATGGAAAGTTAATGTCACGTTCGCTTCTTAAAAAGGAACATAAGGAACGAAGAGAAAAATTTTCACTCGTAATCCCTCCCCCCCCCCCCCTTCCTGGCAACACCACTGTTCATTACGTTATTTTTTTTAGAAACTAATACTAATCGAGTGTTCCAGGAACTTTATTTCATTCATGTCTCTATAACAACATTTATCTGTGTGGAAGTGGCAACACCGCTAATAATCACTGCTTTGGATAGCTTAATCCAGTGTTTTTCAAAGTGCGTTCCGCTAACTTTCTTTGAGTTACGCGACAATATGCCAGGGGTTATTCGGCATGACGATTACGTATAAATTTTCTTCAAATTTTACACGGTTTTTCAAATTTTAAGGTATATAGACCACAATGAAGTTTTTCTTAGTTTGAAGTTCCGCCATCAATCTCTTGACCTTCGAAATCTGTGTCATTTGGAATAAATATCCATTTATATTTTAGACGATTAAATTCAATGAATTTTAAAAATTTCTTTTAATCTGTAGGGAAAGGTAATGTGCTACCCGATTGTTGGATATGAAGTTGTTTTAGATGTAAAAACAAAATTATGTTTAAAAATTAAATATCATTCATATGAGATTCTGTAGAGGTATGCTAGTTAGAAGATACAATATATAGCTGTTGCTTGTAAAATACAATTTCTTTTTACATTTTTTATGGTTTTACATATAAAAATTTGGTGGCTACAGTTGTTTCAAGAGTGTTATAATCCTTCATCATCATGTTATAAGGAAGCCGTATTTATTTGGCCAGAGGCAAAGTATAATTGCTAAGATTTGTGCATAATGCGTGTCAGAGGTACCTTCATGGGTGCCCTTGTTTTTATTATTGCCTGTTTTATGCACGAATCTTCGCAGTTGTACTTTGTCTCTGGACACGGTTTCTTCTGACCTGCTGATGAAGAAACCGTGAAGAATTCATATTCGCCCGTTCTTATTACCTTATAATGTTTTGAAGAAATTCTAGTCACCTAATTTTTACTTTCTCATACTATGTAATATAATATAGAGAAAGTATTGTTTTCATGAAAATTTTCAAATTCGAGATTTTAATACCAATATATGCTTTAAGACCTTCTGAATACGCTTTGACTATTTTTGGAGTGATGTCCGTCTGTCTTGTGTACAGGATAGCGGCCACAAATATTAATGGATTTTCCTGAAACTTTACCTTGGTTGGTTGGTGCCGTGTCCCTGACATATTTATTAAGGAATAATGTGTGCACTGCTTCTGTTTAGTCATAGACCCGGGGCACCCGAAGGTAGAAGTCTGACTTCTGCCCCAATAAGACATCACAACATCCATGCCCGCAGGCGGGACTCGAACCCTCAATCTGGCAGCCGAGCCATCACGAAGAAACGCCTGCCCCTTTGACAGCTCGACCACCACATCGGCGAAACTTTATATCCGGAGTTGTTATCTAAAAGTCTAGAACTAGAATTTTTTTTAAACTCTGACAAAAACTTCGAAATTTATGCAAAATTTTATATATATTTTTAAGGTTGCAGCATCGGAAAAATTTTGACCTAGTCATGCATAAAAGGGATTATTTATGGCTCAATGATCACGAGACTTCATAATTTCAATCCTTATCAAAAATAGCCGCTATACAATTTTTGTGTTCGTGACTCCTCAAGTTCGTCATTGACTTCTTTCAGGGTGGGGCAAGTTAACTCCGGGAGGGGAAGGGGGGTGTACACTGTCACGTATGGTATCAATCAAAAGATTTTGTCAAGTCCTTTAAAGTGAAGGGTAACACGCTTTAATTGTACTCATTTGGACCCACAATACAGATTTCTCAAAAATTTTCTTGTAAAATTTGAAAAATATAAAAGCTACAGAAAATTGATTCTGATATGAGAAAGTCGAGTTGAGCCACACACCAGTTAATTATGCCTGTTATCAAAAAAGTACAAAAATGTGTAACAAAAACATAATTTTTTCATAGATTTTTGGGATATGCTTTTACGTTCCGAAATGATATTAAAACAAAGTTAATATTTCAAAAACCAAAACGCTCGTTAAACACATTTCTCTATTTAGCAATAATTGATTTTTTTACTTTCCTTATATACAATAATGCGTAAGGAAAGTATTGTGACGGGGTCGAAAATTCGAATTGGATTTTTCGACGGGAGAGCACGTTTCAAGCATCCCTGATCACGAATCGAACATTTTTGAGGTGATGTGTGTGTGGGGGGGGGGGAGGGGGGGACGATAACTGACGAACGAATGGACCGATTCGAACTAAATTTGGTACAAAAATTACAATCCGTGAATACTGGAAGCCTATTGTTTTTATACGCAATTGAATGTTCAGAACCCCCCTAAATTTTCGAGTGAAATTTTGAAAAAATCATTAAAAAATCAAAACCTCTAATAAAGTTACGAAAATAGACACTTCTTATGTAATTTTTCATTAGAAAACGATTAACATAAATTTTAGAATGCTAGCATGAACCGTTCTCCAGATATTGCCCATTTTTCAAAAACATTATATAAAATAAAAAAAAATACTTCCTATTGAGAAACATGTTCACTTTTCATATGTAATATCATGCGATAAATTGGGTGACATCATTCTCGTGGATCTAGCTCGTTCCATTCGTGAAGAAAGATACTTTGAGTAATACTTCTGTATTTGAACGCCAATAGTCATGTAATATAAGAATAACTTATTTCTCCGTCCATAACGCTTGGCGAGATTTTGGCGACGAATTTGGCGGAATGTCGCCGACTTGGTGACTTTTTTAAATGTTACCGAATTAAAGAAAATCTCGTCAAATGGATAAAAATGACGCTAAATCAATGAAAATAACAACTATTTGACGAAAATTCAATATCTTGGAAAAAATAGAAATATCTATTATAAGAATAACCTATTTTGTTTTAACTGTAAAAGTAGTAAATACATTGCATTATATAAGGAAAGTCATGTGCTACCCACATCAGATTTTTTTTTTTTTTTCAATTACGATATACGATTCGTTGTTTACGGATGCTTCTACTACTGTCCTTCATTACAATTCTGGAGTTCTTTAGGGAAGGATCTGCAATTCTTTATTTGAGTAGCTGCTTTACCAGATAAGGATAAATAGGGATTTTTCTCGATTGGATGTATTTACGAAAAAAGTTAGCTCTCAAATTTCATGTCGATTGACCTAAAAAAAATGCCGACGAAACCTTGAAATTTAATCTCATTCAGTGCTTGTTTTCGCAAAAATTTTAATGTGATTTGGGTCATTAAGATATAAATTGAAGACATATAAGAAATAAATTGAAAATGTTATTTGTTAAAACTGTTTAATAATTTAAACTAGAAAGACATTTTTAGGCATTTTAAATTTGGTGAATGAGAAATTATTCAAGAACGGTTCAAGCTAGCGTTCTAAAGTTTGTGTCACTTGTTTTTAAGAGAAAAAAAATACCTATAAAATGATTATTAATTTAACATTATTAAATGTCCTGATTTTTTTTATTTTTATTTATTTATTTATTTTTTTTATTTATTTTTTTTTTAATCATTTTTCAAAAAATTCATTCCAAAATTTGGAGGTCTTCCAAAAGTTTTTTTGCATTTCAAATCAATAGTCTCAGTATTCATTGATTCGAATAACAAAAATTACGTACGAAACGCCTTATTTTGTCGTGAGATATCGCGTCTACAGGTTTACGGACATACACGCACACAGACATCAACTCAAAATTGTTCAATTCGAGTTCAGGAATGCTTGAAACTTGCTCTTCCGTTGAAAACTTGAATGCGAATTTTCGACCCCGTCAAAATGCTTTTTCATTATGCTAGGTATGTATAGAAAGAGAAAATATTTCACTGTCATGGCTCTTTATAAATCTACTAAGCATAAGAAAATCTTGAACAACGTATAAAAGCACAAATAATACAATAATACAGCATACAGCTGTTTTGAGGATACGCTGGATCCCCTTCGTTAGTGCAAGGAAACCAACAAATTCGAAGTCCAAAAGAGGAATGAACGCAGAAGGAAGAAACATGGGTATTATATACTCAAGATCTGGATTATGAATAAGCCAATCAGAAAGTAGTATGAAGAACCGCCCAGGTTGTTGGTTCTCTTCACTGACGAAGGGGATCCAGCGTATCCTCGAAACATCTGGATGTATTATTTATTATTGTTTTATTGTATTATTTGTGCTTTTATACATTACTTAAGCTTTTCTTATCTTTCGCATAAATAGTATTGTGCTTATGGATTACTACGCGTGTTCAATTTTACATGCTGATACTAATCGCTGCTGTATAACACCATCGTCTGTATAATCACAATCGCAATACAGCTACAACCATCAGTGGATTGGTTTCCTCACCAAATAGTCAATAACTGTACTGAGAAACGTTATTATGTGTCGAAATTTTGTAAGCCTCTATGGTGATAAACGAAATGGGTTATATCACAAATTTAGTTTCAAAATCAAAGAGGAGATTGAACTCAAATTGCACTAGATTGGAATGGCCAGATTCAAAGCCAGAAAACCCGATGATAGTAGACTCTCTAAAGCTTGCAATTTTTCAATTTCAAGCCGGTAGCGTACTAGAGTTGCAAGAAAAACCCAGTAATTTTGAGAAGCCGGAATAAACCTCGAAATTTTGGGGAATAAACTGGGAGTTTGGAAACTTTGATGGGAAGAAACTAATTGACGCGTTTCTTATATGCTCTGGCTAACCGAGCATTTTACGCAGTTTAAACTTTAACGATGAATCGTCATTTAGATACATTTACTAAATCTTTGTATTAGTTAATGGATGAAGTCTTTCGAAGTAGCATTTTTAAAAATTTGAAATTTAAATCATTTTGTTGAAAATGGGGAAATTATATTATTCAGGAAGTTATTAAAATATTATTGGGTGTAATATAGATATTAGTATTATTATCGTTCAATATTAAATGAATATGAATGAATTTAATCACTTTGTAATTAGTAGTTTATCGTCTGGAGCGTTTTTACTTTTAAAATATTTACAAAAGTAAATTACAGTTTATGTATGATATTTATTTTTATGTATAATAAGAAAGTCACACAATTCAAATATTTTTCTTGGATCTGACAAATCTCTCTTAATTTTCCGTGTTTTAGCTAATTATAATTCCGAATGTAAAAAGCAAATATTAGTTTTCGGTCATACACATTTCTTTTACAATGCAAAATGCAATGATTGAAAATTCCTATGTTTTGGAAACTTTCAAACTTCCTAGTTTTTTCAAAATTTCCTTCCCCCAATATCCTGGGTTAATCCCGGGAATAAACCGGATCCCCCCCCCCTCCCCCCGTCTTTGCAACCCTTAAGTATGGCTGCCTGTATAGTTATTGAGTATAAGGTGAAGTGTGTTAATAAGCGCGAAAAATGTCCACGTATGCTAACGCATAGTTACCTTACACCTTTCTGGTAGGTCGGACGGTCTGGGTCTCAACAACAACGGATGCTAACACTGCACTTTGAGCGTGATTCCAAATTTTGATAATATCTTCTTTTGACAAATTTTGTACACTTTTATTTATGGTAAAAACTAAATAAAGATTTAAAAACTGAGAAAATGCCCATTGCAAAATTACTCTTGCTTCAAGTTTTTTATTTTTATACTTTCCCAGTTTTTTCCTCGGATTAGATGCTTCAAGTAGAAAGGGATCTTTACGTGTTAAGTAGGGAATTTTTGTGGTGTCTTTTCCCTGTTCCTTAATTTCGTTCTATCTTTCGCAGGGCCGCGTGCTTCAGAACAGTAACGAGAGCCGCCTGTCCATCCTGGAGGGCCGCGAGATGTCCGTAGTGACGGTCAACGAGGTGACCGCGGACGACAGCGGGAAATACGTGGTGTGTGCCCAAAATGAAGGTGGTGGAGATTCACGGTTCGCTTCCGTAGCCGTAGTCGGTAAGTACATTTTTGTTATTTAGAAATTAGATCAGTATTTCTCAAACATCTCAATATTTGTAGAAATGCATATATTGATAAGCGGAGTAAGAAGTCACTTTGGGGGAGAGTTGCAAAAAACTTGGAAATTTTGGGAAATAAACCGGAAACTCTGATAGGAAGAAACTAATTTACGCGTTTCTTATATGCTCTTTCTAATCCAGCGCATTACGCAGTTCGAACCTTATAATGATGGATCTCCACTTAAATAAATATACTAAATATTTGTATTGTTTTTGTTACATCATTGTTGTTTGTATCAAAGGTAAAGTCTATTGAAATACAATTTTTTAGAATTTGATATTACAAAAATTTCGTTGAAAATGTGCAAGTCAGTCACATAATGATTAAAATGTTATCGGGACTCAATATATTTCTTATTATCATTCAATATTAAATGGATATAAATGAATTAATCATTTTGTAATACTAAGTATTTCCTCGCTCGGAGTGTTCTTACTTTGAAAATATTTGCGAATTAAATTACAATTTATTTATGGAATTAATTTTCACTTTTATAAATAATAAGAAAGTCGCATAATTTAAATATTTTTCGGGGATCTAGCAAATCTTTCAATTTTTCATGCTCCAGCTATTTATAATTCCGAATGCAAAAAATAAATATTAGTTTTAGGTTATGTACAATTTTTTTACAATGCAAAATGCAATGCCTAAAAATTCCCACATTTTGGAAACTTTCAAAATTCACAGCTTTTTTTTTTCAAAATTCCCTTTCCAAAAAATCCGGTTTTTTCCGTCTTTGCAATTCTGTATAAGAGGGGGGCCTCCGTTTCAGAGAGGAAAATCTAAATTTCCATCTTTCCTCAACTCCCCAGATTTCTCAATACTTGATTCAGTTTGAAATTATTAAAATTTTTACTCAATTATGGTAACATTACTTCCGGAAATATTAATATATAAAAATACTGAAGTAGTAAAAAAAATGAGCGGTGCCAACAGTTGGATGGAGGCCGAAATGGTATTATGTGAAAAATGTATTTTTAATAAAATCCCCTATACTATATCACTGTAGGGAAACTACAAGTTACTCGCTTGCTGTTCATAGGCTGGAAAGTTCTCTGTTACTGATCTTGGCGTTATTTATACGTCTGATTTCACCTTTTCTCCGCTCATCCTTTTCGAAAATTGATCTCGTCCATGTACCCCTTTATAGACATTAATGATATCATCGTACCTGCATAGAGTTATTGATCTGTATTACAGATATTAATAGTATACATATATTGATAGTATATTCTGCCGATACATATAGTATACCCGAATACAGATATTGATAGTGTATTGCACCTTTGGATGATTTCAGTTAGAATAAGCCATTTTATGTAACATATTGATTTCTTCTTTTCCTACAGGCATGGTATATTGTATAGGGAAAGTATTGTGCCGGGGTTTAAAATTCGAGTTTTTCACAAATATAAACATTTTGAACATCCCCGAACTCAAATCAAATGTTTTTTTTTTTTTTAAAGTGTGTGTGTGACTATGTATGCATCAATGTGTGTGTGTACGAGTCTGCACATGATATCTCGATAACTATATGAACTAGTTAAATGATATTTAATGTGCTTATCCACAATCTGAAAACTGGAATCTTATTCATTTTCAAAACAATCGAATAATCGAATGCCTTAAATTTTCAAATCAATTTCTGAAAAAAATTCATTTTAAAGGAAAAAAAAAAATCGAGATTTACGCATTTTTGAGCATTCGTAAACTCGAATCGAACGCTTTAAGGATGTTTAGGTGTGTGTATGTGTAATCCAGCATGTGTGTTTGCGTTTGCACATGATATCTCAATAACTAAGTAAACGAGTAAGACGAAATTTAATATGATTATCCCAATCTCAAAACTGGAACCTTATTAATTGTCAAAATAATCGAATAATCATAAGTCTTAAATTTTCAAATCAATTTTTGAAAGAAAATCATTTTAACTGCAAAAAAATTGAGATTTGCACATTTTGAGCATTCTTAAACTGAAATTGAACACTTTAAGTGATTTTTTTTTGTTTTGTGCGTGCGTGCGTCTGTCCATGACATCTCATAACTAAATAAACGAATTAAATGAAATTTGATACGCTTATCTCAATCTGAAAATTCCAACCTTATGGATTATCAATACAATCAAATAATCAGAAGCTCCAAATTTTTAAATGAATTTTTGAAACAAAATCGGAATCTTCAATTATGTTAAATAAAAATTCATTTCATACGTAATTTATTACGAGAAAAATTCGTAATTTATGTAATTTAAATTACGTAATTTATACCATAAATAATGATAATTACCATTTTTTTGCCGTTAAAATGAATTTTTTCAAAAATTGATTTGAAAATTAGAGGCTTTCGATTATTCGATTGTTTTGAAAATCAGTAAGATTCCAGTTTTCAGATTAGGATCACGATCCCACTGCATGCAGTAGCTCATCTATGGGCCAGTTTTTCTCGTATTATGCGCTCATCAGCATGAAATAGCCGATGCCTGCAAGAAAACTTGACATGTCCACAATTTTGTGAAACTCTGCGAGGGCTGACAAATTCAGTCATACCTGGTAGTCGGCTTCAAATTTCTTCTAAACTGAGCTGAGGTTGTACGAGGCTATAACACAACCCGCATATAGGAAAGGGGGGGGGGGTCATTCTCAAAATAAGGATAATATCACTAGATCCTCCATAAACGCGAGTTTTCTAAATATTTAAAAATATTTGATAAAAAATGGCAGTGAAGATTGATTTATAAACTAATTGCACTTAAACTCTCTATAATAGTCAAACTTTACATTTTATACTTAAATGACAGACACTTTCAAGTCAAAGATAAACTGTCCACACTTAATTGATAAAAAAATTGTCTCCAAAAATAAATGGCTTTCACTAATGCACAGACAGTTACAAGTTCACACTCCTCATCTGTCTTACCAACTGATATGTAAAGCTAATTCCCATAAATATCATTCGATATATTTATCTCTTTATTGGACCACCATCGCCGTATCTTTATATAAATGCGTAGGCCTATATGCAGAAAAAATCAAATGTTTAAGTGTAACTCTGAATTATCACTTGACTTCAAAATTACATATGAATAATGTTATCACAAAAGCCAATGCTGCAATCGGTAAGTTTTACCCCTTTGTACGTAGGAAATAAAAACTTATACTATAAAAAATAACTTTTACTTTTTTAATCGGTTATTCTCACCATAATACTTCACGCGTTACCAGTATTGGGATATGAGTATAAAATTCAGACGCACCCTAGAAACTAAATAAAATAGATTTCCAAAGATGATCCGGGAACTCGTACACTCTTTAAATATTTAAGATACTCAGAAGAAGAAAAAAAGACGATATGAACTTCTTTGGTACGTTTACATCTGTTCTAAATGAACTTATATTTAACTTATATGATTACGATCATTGTAAGCAAAATCTTGTAAAATACCTTATGCGGTTCAATGGTCCCCCTTCAGATTCAGTCACCGTAAAGCCCTGTAGCACCTTAAAATGATTAACTTTAAATTGGTTTAACTTTAAATTTAACTTTTAACTCGTAAATTAATTTTCAGTCATGACTTGGAATTTTGAAATTTATATTTATGCCAATCCCCCTAAATTATCAACCCTAAATGAGTACCAAAATGTTATATTAGGGGCTTATTCTAAATTAGAATGTAAAAACAATCTTGAAATTCCAGAGTGGTCATTGAATTACTCATCAAAACGACTTTGAGTTCATCCCAACCGAGCTGCATTGCCAGAAAGCTCATTTTATGCCGTAATTTTGCCTATTTCTGGTGATAAACTAAATGAATTTTACTTACACGATTAGCAACACAGTTGACATTGAATTGAAATCAAACTTGAGCTACTCAAAACTTCCAAGACTAAGTTCAGCTATAAAATGTAGCAATGGCGAGTGTTCCAAACTTGAATCCCACTTGCAGTACAGCAACCAACATCGATGGACTGGTTAGGATTTTATATGCTGTGTTTCTTAGTTTGCGAATATCTGACACGACAGACGTAGTCCACTCAGCTAGCATGTCCAACTACCCATTATTACGTAATAAACATTAAACCGTCATGTTTCGTGACTATGGAGCTGAACTTTGCGGTCTTTTGCAGTCTGAGCTCGAGCTTCTAAATTCGAAGACAGATATATACTATGTCCAAATTGATCCGTTCTAATAGCGATTTGGAAATTCGGGACACAGCAGTTTCTTACGAGCAATGACAGTGCAGTTAAAAGAAATTTGATGCTGCAGAGTTCTAATAAGTGCGAAACTATTCCACCAGTACTAGTTGCTGCACTGAAGGCTTGATTCAAAACTTTTTATTTCCTTGTACTGTGAATTTTGTGACTATCAATGAAGGAAGAGAAAACAATGAACCACAAATTCTAATAATCAGTACAAACTAGGCAAGGATACATATATCATATGTTTACCTTCCCTGCAATATATAGTATGTATAAAAAATGAGTATTGTGATGAAGCTACCGATGTCTACTCATTTTGGGTTTCCTTGAAGAAAAGTTAACCCATATTGGCAAGAAATGAAACTGGGATTTATGGAATTTATCTGTTGTTAGCCGGAAACTTGGAATTCCACTTGTTTCACCAAAGTTTGCATTATCTTGTAAGGTTTCTATATGAATTGTGAATCTGAAATGGTACATTTTACACTTGAAGTTGAATGATGTTTTAGGTTTCCCTGAGCCTCCTGGTGGCGAACCAACGGCAAGTGAGGTAACAGACCACTCCCTAGTCCTCAGCTGGTATGGCTCCATGTATGATGGCGGAAGCGTAGTGACAGGGTATCAAGTGGAAATGTGTACCGTGCCAGATAAAAAGTAAGTTTTAGATTTATAATTTACCATATAACTAGCAGAAATACCCGGCGTTTACAAAATCTGAAATATTTTTGCTATAAACCTGTTTTTATTTAAACTGAATAATTAAAAAATTATATAAATAGATGGAGCCATTTTAGAGTTTAAAGCTGTATTTTCAGACACACTAAATTAGGTAATTTAATTACTGGTGATCTAGGGGTAGGCAAAGTATAAAGCTTATATTGAACATTCCTTGGACTCATCATCATTGCTTAAAAGAAAGATGATGATATTTTTTTTTCAAAATTTGTTGATTTGAGATGGAAGAACCTAGTAATAAAGCCATGCAGGAAACTGATAATTTGAAATCTATATAATTGCTTAACATGTTTTTGTCTTTCCCGACCCTCCAGAAGTCCCCTGGTGATAAAAAATAGAGACTGAATCTTTACTTTTTTTATACTATCGACCACGGGATAGAACCTAACAGAGCCGGATTTTCACTTTGCCATTCTGGGAGCGGAGAAAATGAAGTTCTTTCTAAAAAACTTTCCATAATCTCCAGACGTCCTCCCGTGACTTAGAAGGTTAATCTTTGTGCTATAATATTATCGACCACGGGGGCAAAAGGATTTTTAATGTCTTCCCCAGATTCGAACAGAAAATGGAGTTTAAATATCAAAAAAATTTTCCAGACGTACTAGAAGTATAATAACCAAAGGCTTTCATTTATACATTTTCTTTCTTATACCATCATATAATGAAAGTGCCGGCTTCTTAAAGATTTTCGAATGCGATATTTGAACAGATAAATACATTTTAAAATCTGACTGCAGCACTTTTGGAAAAATGTCCACATATAATGCAGAACTGCTTATCTCACCCCAGCGCACCTGAATTATTGCCTCAAACGATATTGGCGTTGTCTTAATATGAAGTTTTAACTCCTTACTTTTACCTCCATGGTCTAACGTGTTTGCATCTTTCCAAACGTTTGTGGTTTTTGAGTCGACCTGAGGTTTGTGTTTGAGATGCTTGCCTTTCAATACTTCCAGTTTCTATTAAAAGCAATTTGAGTCAAAAATTCCTCTTCACTGCATGTAGTCCAAATATTACTCATTTGTTGAATATACCAAATAAAAATGAAACAAATAATCCTTTATTTTCCCGACTTTTGTGACTTTTCAGTTTTGAATGAACCATCTTTCTCTTATTATCTCAATAGATGGCACAAAGTGGCATCATCCGTGAACACGTGCTGCTCAGTTCAAGGATTATCTATGGGGCAACGCTACCTGTTTCGCGTCCGGGCCGAAAACAGGTATGGCGTGAGCCACCCCAGCAAGGAGTCCAAAATGATCTGTTTGAACGATTTTCTACATTACGATACTTCATCGGACGAAGAACCCGGTAAGTCCTAATTTATCGCCGTGCTCAGAAGAGACTTGTCTGTTATAAGCCATATAGAGAATAAAAAAGCATCGTTTTCTTTTACTGCAAATTTATCGGATTACCATATAGTATTTTTTTTGAAAAAGTTATAACACCAGCGGCACTAGAAATTAAAAGACACAAAATGATGTCTAACAATCACTTTCAAACTTGCGAAAGAACTTATTGTCGACGAATTGATCATCACTCCATGCATTCTCTTTATTTTAAAATTTTGCTAGGCTAGGTCACACAGTCACCCAAGCTTACTTGAATAGATTTCACTTAGCTGACTTCAACAGGTGCCTTGTTTGCCTTGTAAAAGGAGACCCTGGAACACATCTTGTTCTTCTGCACTGGAGAAAACTTCTTTTAGAACTGTTTTAACAAAAGTTTGTTAACAACTGTTTTCCTCTGTCTATTTTATCTGTTTTGTCTAATGTGCGTTTTATGTTTATTGCTTTTTTGTTTATAGAAGACATCGTGAAATCGGCCGCTAATGAAATGGACTATGTATCAAGTTATATATAAATAAGAAATGTGTTCATAGATTCGTTGCTCTTGAAACTACAGAAAAGCGTTATTCTTCTGCTGATGTCTTTTGTAAATTTTTTGCTACAGGTGGGCGAATACTACCCTCGAATACTAGAAAGTATTCGAGTATTCGCAGATAGAGGTATTCGAATTTCTTCTACTGACGATATATTTAAGATCTCTAATCTAGAAAGTATTCGCTATTCGAGATCTCGAATACATCGTTAACTAGAAGAAATTCGAATACCTCTAATACCGCGCCATTATTAATAGAATGAAATGTTAGGGTACTCCAGAAGGAAAAATTCGAAAGTTCCTAGAAGAAAATTTGCTACCACCAAATGATTCCACCATTTTCGACTACTGGAAAAAGAACAATCTGTATCCTGGCTTTTGAAGGAATTGTTTTTGAAGTATTTAATCACATTCTCGTCAGCAATCGCACTCTTCAACACCTCTGATTACATTTACGACAAAGAAGAAAATATGTACACTAGATCCTGAATGGGGTTGAATGCTTGTTCCCTTAAATAATTACAGTAAGTGACAAGCATTTACAATTATTCAACTATGGTCATTAAGAGCACATAAAATAAAAAAACTGCTGTAAAATAATTAAAATTAAAAAAAAAAAAGAAAGTTTAATTTCTATATTAATGTTGCTGTATGACACATTTTATTATTTTATTTTTATTAATTTATTTACTAGTTATTAATTATATTTAATAAATGTTATTTATTAACAGTTTGAAATAACTGTTCTGGGTATTCAGATATTCGAGATCTGGTTTATATTCGATTTTAGAATTCGAAAAAAGTGTTGTTTGCTCCCATTCTAATCCTGATCCTACTCCATTTTTATGGAGAGGTAGAGATGATTTATGCGACTCTAAAACCAGACACCCTCCTATTTAGACAATTTAAATTGAATAGAATATTTTTGAAATTCAAATAGAATATTTTTGCGATTTTGAACTTCAAAAAACTAAAAAAGAAAAAAAAAATCAATTTACCTAGGTGCCCTTTAACAGTAAAAAATATTTTGAATACCTGATAAATTTATGTATTTCTTTTACAGAGGATGTACCAGAGAACCCTGTAGCCGTCGAAAAAGGTACGCAGTTTGCAGATAGTTTTGATCTCAAGGAAGAAGTTGGGAAGTAAGTTCTGCAACATTTTTTTTATCTCTACACTAAAACAGTTTCGCAGTTTTTTTTACCGCATTTATAAATATAACCTACTTGGTATTCATATAACTCAATATTAAGCGATGAAGATTTCAATTTTATAAACTAAAACTAATTTTCATTGGAATAAAAAATTAACTGTTGGGCTCAACTCGACTTTCTCATGCCAAAATTCATATTTACTTTCTCATACCAGAATTCGTATTTACTTTCTCATACCAGAATTCATATTTACTTTCTCGTGCCAGAATTCATATTTACTTTCTCATGCGTAGTATTTAGAAAGTATTATTTTACCGAATATTTTCGAATTCGAGATTTTGACGACAATATAGGTTTTCTGACCTCCTGAACACATTTTCACTATTTTTGGACTGATGTCAGTCTGTCTGTCTGTGGCCTATTTCTTGTGCACCAGCGGCCACAAATATTAATGGTTTTTTACGAAATTTTATATACAGCTTTGCTATAAAAAAAAAGTCTAGAATTAGATAGAATTCTTTTAAATTCGAACGAAGAGAAATATTGCTCTAAAATACAAAAATTATTTTTCTCTGAGAAAACGCCATATTCTTTGATTGATAAAGAGAGGTCTGCAATGATTGTCTGACGTATTAAAAAACGTAGACGATATTTCTGATATGTTTTTTAGGGTATAAAAGTGCCACCTGCCTAAATATTTTACTTTTTTAATTTCTCGGTACATTGTATAATTTTAAAAATTAATATGATCGACTTTTAGATCACTTTGTAGTTAAAATACTTTCCTATAGCTTGTTCAGCTGTATTTTGTAACCACCGTATTTTTAATTGTATAGTTTGAGTGACGATTAGTTCTCGTCTTCTTTTACATGCCTACGATCGTTATGTTGTATGTCACTCATGTTCTCTCTCGAATGTACTCGGAATTATCCCAATCAAATGTCTTTCCCCCTTTTCCTCTGTATTACTGCGAAGTTTGGAGCCTTTAGCGTAGGCGTAAGAAACGCAACAAAACTAGGAGGGAGCGCACTGTCCCAGCTGGTCCAACTGATCAAATAACATCATGCGTGAACTCTCTTATAATAGCAACAGGGATGATCTCAGGGTATTCATAGTATTGCAGTTCTCTTTAAGTTTATTATGAAAGGTCAGAAATGTTAGCAGCATTCTATCACGGTGTTTAGATGTTTGCATCATAAGCAAAAACAAAATAAATATGACGTGAAAAAAACAAAATACTCTATATTTTCAAGTTCGGTTCGTTTCAGCTGAAAATCCTATCTCGTCGTTTGATTGGATACCAATTATCCATGAAATTTTTCACGTTAGATGTTGAGAAAATCTGCTTGAGTTCTCAAAGAATATAGAAATTTAAATGCTGTGAAATTGAACGGGTAAAATTAGCAAAGAGTAAATTATGCAGTCTTTCGTTCTGTACCGATTTTCGGGTATTGGTATTTGCTCTCCACAAATTTCTGTCAAGGTGGGAGCAAATCCAGAGCAACATGTGCAAACATTTTGTAATGCACGTAAAGAGATTACTTAAAGCAACAGGCAAGTACCTAATGTGGAATGGTTCCACATTGTTCTTTTAATATGGTAGGAAAAGGTAATTTAAATACGGTAGAATTTCATAAATAAAATTAGTAAAGAAGCAAAATAAATAGTCGTACACAAATTTTTGGGTATTGATATAAAGCAGTCGTTTTTAACCTGCAGGCCGCATGCGCCCAGCTTATCATTTTCCGTGGACCGTTGAATGTCCGAGAATTTACTTTCTTTTTAAAAGTAATATATGTAAATTTAAATTTCTTCCATATTTAGACAATTTGCATTTTGTTGCTGCTACGATCAATTTTATGTACTGTGTAATACAAAAAAATCAAGCGTGGATTTTTTTTTTTAGATTTTTGATAATTGCTTATTAATCATCTTTTGCATCCAAAAATTTGTTTTTCAAGTAGACAAATGCCTGAGTGTCTGAATAAACAGCGGAATACATGCAGGGTCGGCCTTAGGTGATATGGCACCTCTGGACAAGAATGAATTAATTTGGCGCTCATATCTAGGTCCAGCTCCCCCCCCCCCCCAAGAAAAATATTGGAGCGACTTTGGATAGAAACAATTCACCTAAAGAAACACAGCTTAAAACATTTTATTGATATTGAACACTTTCGCAAAACACCTACTTCAATTTCAGATTTAAAATAATTTTACTTCTCTTGTTTTCATTTAATCGAAAGTTGCCACTTCTTTTGATAAGCCAATGCCGTTTTCTATTGACATCACAGCTAATACAGTCTGTTGTCAGTCATTGTAGACTCAGATAATTTATTAGTTTCAACTTGGAGAAACCACGGTCCGTGTACTTGGCACATTTACTGGAACTGTCAGAAGAATTCTCAAAGCAATCCCGGAAAACTGGACATTTTATTCAGCTTTTAGTATGGCTTCATCGTAGCCATTGTCTCTAAACGTCTTGATAACGTTAATTGCACTCTCTATGATAGCTGTTGCCAAATTTAGGTTACAGTCTGCATTTTGCATGCATTTTCTGATATTATTCACTTGATATAGTAGGTCATATCACGCATATAGATGCCAACTAAGAATTCAAAATGTGCAAGGCAATAAGTCTTGTGATTTCTTACTCCCATAATCGACAGATGAGTTTGCGTTCTCATAGATCTCTATCTAGCTATCATATACTTTGCCTTTTGCATGCGTTTTCTGGTGTAACTCACTTTGTACAGTACATTATACCAAACACATAGAGGCCAAATAAGAATTCAAAATAGTATAGCTATTCTGTAACTTTTGTGCTTTGCTTCCGCATCGACAGATGAGTTTGCGTTCTCATAGATCTCTATCTAGCTGCCATACACATGTTTTGTCTGAGTACAGATAGTATTGATTCTACATTTCCATCTTGTTGTACAGAGTGGCTACACGGTAGTGTTGGAATGTGCTTCAGGGGTACACTTTTTTATGAAATGGAAAGAAGTGCTTATATTCTTTGGAGCACTCCAAACAAAGTGATTGCTTCAGTGAATGATGCTGTATCAGATGTTACCACATTTAAAGAATGGTAGTTGCAAGGAAAGTATAATGCTTGAAAGTCCAACCGCAATACCAACGACTTCGTTTATTACCTTTATATTTGAAGCATTGTCGTATCCTTGGTTTCTTAAGTTAATAAAATCTTAGAATCTAAAGGCTTCTAGAAGAAGTTTAATTCGTCCATTTCCTGTGATCGCATTTCATTCTTTAAACCCTAAAAAAGTTCTTTTACAGTGATTTCATCGTTCCTGAAATCTGTAAGCATAATAATCACTTAGAGTTTCCCTCGGCGGCTCACATCTGGAGTGCAATCTAAAATAATTGAGAAGTATTTTGATTGCTTGGTTTTTTTACTTACGTTCATTAGCACTTTATTTACCATCAAATTCGTAATCTCATTTTGTACAGTTTTCCACAACTAATGGTCGGCTATATAACTATCTTGGATTCTCTGAGGGTTCCCCCATTGTATCAGCAAACTAACCCAAAAGCTCAATGAGTACAAGAAAGTACCTGTAATTCACTGCAAAGATTTTGCCTATTGAGTCCCTGAAAAAAAGATTGTGCTCAGACAAATAGATAACTATTGACATTAATCATTTCAAGACTGTTTTCCAGTGCACCACTTTACGATTTATCATAGTCTCGTGCAAGATCAACACCCTTGTTGATCTTGAGTCCTTTATCTGTTTCAATCCACGTATAATATGCTCAATAATGACTACGGGATATGTTTTTTGAGACGAACAGCGAAGGCTTCCAGTCTTCGCAACCAGTTGTTCCTAACTGCGACGGTATTGGATATGGCTATTTTTTAGCAAGAAAAGTTTATAACACAGACAATAAACACAGTTCGTCATATTTGAATACAAAAGCCATCGCTTTTTCAACTCTTCACCATTCAGTTAGCAGAAAACTATCGCGCTTAGTCATCTACAGAGAAATCCTTCTTCTCAAGACTTTGACTTTAATCAGAAGAGCAGAGTCACTGAATGAAGAAGTGATAGGCTAGTTGGCAAGAGTCTATCAAAGCAAAATATGAAGAAATATGCCTAGTTATTGACACTTATTTTATCCAAAGTTAGAAGATGGTAACAACACTAAAAGTCAAAAACTAAAACACAAACACTGCGTATTCAGCCTCATCTTTAACAGGCCTACTCATGACTTAAGAACAATTCCCTGTTAAAAAGGTGAAGAAAAGTCTAGAAAGTTAAAGAAATGCATGGAAGTTCCTAGCGAGGTCTAGAATGTTCAAAAGAAGTCACAAAGCTAAAAAACAATTCAAATTTTCCGAAATCAATAAAAGACATGCGTAATCAAAATTAGCAAGCATCAATACTTCTACCTAATTGGTCAACTGTGTCTTTGATAAGGACGGCATGTACTGGATTGGTTGGGAATGTTCTAGAAAGTTTAAAAAAAAAATTTGGAAGAGTGATAATGATTTTTTTTTAATTTTTAGTGCTCATATTCTCAAGAATTTTTGTTTTATTAATGGCCGAATTTCGAGTTTTATTTTTTACGCTTAAAGGTCTTCGGTGTAGTCCAACGGTATCTTTGATAAGGCCGGCAGGTGCTTGATTGGTCGGAAATGTACCAGAATGTTTTCACAAATTTTTGAAGAGTGATAATAAATGTATTTCAGTTCTTAGCGCACATCTTCTCAATAATTTTCTTTTATTGATTGACATATTTCAAGTCAGCTCTCCGCTTGCCCCTCTCAATGGCCGGAATAATGTAAACATGCCCAGAATGCATGCAAGTTTGACAGAGTAACCAAATATTTGTTTTGCCAGTTTTGACCGAAGATAGTTAAAAGAATTGCCTGCCTGAAAATTTTTTGAGCATCACCCTCCCACAAATGCGGTCCTCAAATTCTACCATTTTGTGAAATGTTATTAATGCATTACTAGCAGTTCGTGTTCTACAGTAGATATTTACTAACCTTTCGTCTTTTTATGTACACTGTAAAACATTTGAAAGCATGTTACTGAAAGTTTCAGGGGAATCAGCTGTCCTTAATGCGGAGTAAGGTTTCTGATAGTTACGATAATATATATATATATATATATATATATATATATATATATAAATACAAAAATAACGCTTCGGCAGACGATAATTAGCTGATTATTTCAGAAACGAAACTGGAATTTTCACGAACGCCTGTAATTGCGGCTTTTCTGATAATTTTCTGAAATTATCAACAAAGCAGCTGAAAAAAAATGAGCAAAAGTTGCAGAATGCTTTACAGCGTACCAGATATTTCTAAGAAAGCTTCTAAACGTAGCACAACTGTTGGAAAAGATACTTATACGTCATTTTGATAGGGATATTAAGTATCTTTAATGCTCGAAAGATCTTGTTTATATGCGTACAAAGCAGATGTTATAAGTTTTGGATCCAAGAATCGGAGTCCAAGGTTAATAATAAGATATTCTACGAACCTTGAGCTTAGTTCCTTCAGTATCGACTTCATTACAGGACCGTAGTCAGACAGGGGACAGAGGGGGCTGAGTATACCCCCAAGAGATATACTCAGCCTCCCTGATAAATATATTAAATTTTTAGTACTGATATGAAATTTCATATTAAATGTCAATTCAAATTTGGTATAAAAAATTTCTTTGAGATCTTTTTATAAATTGCTTCGTTTCAAAAAATTTTTAATTTGCTGAATGTGTGATCATACTAATGATCCATTTATTTACATATTTAATTTAAAAATATTAAAAAATTATGGCAAAAGTATTTAGGATACTTTTGTACTATTGTGGAAGGGGGGGGGGTTCACTCTTATACATTATAGAGTCAAAATTAACTAATAAGTAGGTAACAGATAATATGAAGCATTAATTTGTATTAACTTTCAGAATGTTTCTACAAATTAACAGCTTTATTACTAGTTAATGCTGACGTTAAAATCAATTGTAATTATTATATAGTAATATTGGTGTATAGTAGCTATATGGATACTATAATCAGCTCTTAGCTTGCAAATATAAATATGCAATTATTTGTTAATTTATATGGATTGAAATATATAATAGTAACTATTATGGCTTATAAATGCTAATGATTAATTTTGTTTTGGTCGAGCCCTCCTTGGATTTCCCTTCAGCCCCTCTTCAATTTCGTCTCTGGCTGCGACCCTGCTTCATTACGCAGGGTGTTGCAAAAAGAGTGCACGACCGAACATCTCTTGAGAGATGGGTCACAGATTCATGGTTCCCAATTAAGAAATACTTCGAATAAGGTAGACGTTCAGACCACAACATAATTGGCCGCATGACACGGTTTAGTGTAAAATACAAAATTCAACTTTTGCACGGATCCTCTAATTAGTAAATTCTTCCTTATTCATATAAAGATCTTTTAAAAGAAGAAGAAAAAAAAATAAAGATATATTTAGTCTATAATTAAGACATAATGAGTCGTGCCATCGTCTTGTCATATAAAATTTAAGGATTATGAACCCGGACTCCAAGTCTATTGATAAAGACTGGCAGACAGCAGTGAGGATCTGACCTACCTCTCGGTTTACAGGTTTTATTCCCCACCACTGGTATTGATAAAGACTGATCCGAAAACTGTTAAATACCCTATGTTTTTACATTTAATTTATATAGTCATTTCTTGCTGTTGCACACTTTCAGTAACGAAAGCGGATATTATTATTTTTTTTTCCAGAGGAAGGTTCGGAACTGTGTATCGCTGCGTCGAACTCTCCAGCGGTCGTCCCCGGGCAGCTAAAATTATCCGTTGCCTGAAGATGAAAGACAAGGAAAAGGTCCGCCAGGAGATCGAGATCATGAGCAGGCTGCACCACCCCAAACTCATGCAGGTGCTGGCCGCTTTCGAAAGCGGCAGAAACATGATAGTGGTTATGGAATTGTGAGCACTTTAGAATACTTAATTGTAGTCACATTTTTACTTTTCGTGCAATACTTCGTATATACAGTGTTCCCACGAATGTCCTTATGCAGGTTAATAACTTTGTAAGGAAAGGCCCTAAAGTAACTTATCGGCGATGAGCACGTTAAGTCTTATCTATCTATAATAAAAGTGGCTATGCTCCATAGAATAAAAGTGATTGCAGCGCTTCTTAGGGGATAATTTGAAAAGTTAGGATATCGAATGCAGTACGATTACGATAAAATTGAGATAGACACGAAAAGCCAATTACAAATTTGCAGAGTATTGTCTGTAACTTTATTTTCATTTATTTTTCCGGTTTAGGTGCTGCAATTACTTTTATTCCATCGGGCACTTTACTGTGGTAAATCTAACGTGTATATTGGTGGATCTTTCCTTACAAAGTCATTGAAGTGCTTAAGAGCTTATATTCTAGCTCTGTCTCCGATTTGTTGCAATTTAGCTATTCAGTTGCCTTATCCTGGTGCTCATTAGATTTTAACACGCAAAACAAGAAAATAAAATCGGTTCTTTGTATTGAAATACACTGTAAAAATTCTTCTAAGTGTTCTAAAGGGCAGAATAGGATTCTTATCTTGAAATTTTAGCTTATACAGAAAGTCGATGCCCTATATGATCCATTGGTGTAGGAAAAAACGAAAGGGTCTTCAGTGCAATTGTGATTGGGTCGACATAGTATTGATTAAAAGCAGTGTTGCAAAAAAACTCGGGAATTTTGAGAAGCGCGAATAAACTGGAAATTTTGGAAGAATTGAAAACTTTGATGGGAGGAAATTAATTGATGCGTTTCTTATATGATCTGGCCAGTGTTTCTACTATTTGCCCCATATAAATATATCTAAATGCTGTGTAACATATATATAAACTAGGTTAACATAAAATGTCTTCGGGGAGGCGAATGCTCGTCTCCAGGGGAGGGGGGGGGGGAGGATTTGATATGCCTGAAAGAAACACTGGCTCTCTGGCACATTACGTAGTTTAAACTTTAATGATGGATCTCCACTTCGATTAATCTATACTAGTGAAGTCTATATAAGTTTGATATGTAAGTAGTGAAGTCTATAAGTGTGAAGTTTGTATAATAGTGAAATCTATATACGAGGCTCGTCCACAAAGTAAGTTTCCCTGGGGTCGTTTACAGAAAAGAAACACAATTTCATGGAAATATTTATTGCAACAGATACAGCAAGTGTTCAGCTATTTTTCAACATATTCACAATCGGAATTGAGATATTTGTCATACCGTGGGACCAACTTTTGAATACCTGTGTCATAGAAGTCTGCCGCCTGGGATTTGAACCACTGTGTGATAACCATCTCTGCCTCTCTGTCATTCTCAAAACGCTGACCGGACAGGAATATCTTGAGGTGTAGGAAAAGATGGAAATCACTGGGAGCGAGGTCCGGGCTACCGGCACTAAACATCCCGCGCCGCTTGTTCTGAATGGCCCGTCGCAATTTCTGCAGTGTTTCGCAGTAACGCTCAGCAATCACCGTCTCACCTCTGGTCAGGAATTCGACGTGAAAAACGCCCCGTCTGTCCCAGAACACCATGCACATCACTTTCCGCGCCGACAACGTCTGCTTGAATTTCGTCCTAGGGAGATCCACTGTGACGCCAATGCATTGACTGCTGCTTTGTTTCTGGGGTAATGTGGGCATAATGCGTTCCTGCACAAGCTCCACAAGGTCGTCCGTAATGATGGATGGCTTCCCACTGCGCTTCTCATCATGCACACTTTGTCGACCTGCCGAAAATTCTCTGCACCAGCGACGCACCATCTGCTGGTTCATGACGTTAGGCCCTTAGACCCGGCACAGCTGACGATGAATTTCGATCGGCGCTATGCTCTGTGCATTCAAAAATTTTATCACTGACCGCACTTCACAGTCGGCGGGAGCTGGAATAAGAGTCTTCATCTTCAACAGCTGCAGCCGTGCTACTGTGAGAACGCGGGAAGTACCGTTAGTGCATGCGCCATGCTACGTCATTGCTCTATCACGTACTCACAGTCGTTTCGCGCAATATAAGGTTTGCTAGCTGTGGGACGAGTGGGAAACTTACTTTGTGGACGCGCCTCGTACTAGTGAAGTCTATATAAGTGAAGCCTAATAAAACACAATTTTCGGGAATTACTTCGTAATAAGCATTTCATCGTTGGGAGTGTTTTGACTTTTTAAATATTTACAAATTGAATTACCATTTATTTGCGGAATTATCTTTCACTTTTATATAAGAAAGTCACATAATTTAAATATTTTACTTGGATTTAACAAATCCCTCTCAATTTTCCATGCCTCAGCTATTTGCAATTCCGAATGCAAAAATAAATAAATAAATAAATAAAATAAATATTACTTTTGGGTCATATACATTTCTTTTACAATGCAAAATGCAATGACTGGAAAAGTTCCACTTTTTTTAAACTGTCAAAATTCCCAGTTTTTTTTTTTCAAAATTTCCCTTTCAAGAAAACCAGATTCATTCTCGGAAATAAACAGTGTTTTTTTTTTTTTCCGCCTTTGCAACTCGTATTGGAAGGTTGTGATAAAACGAACTATAGTTATCCAAGTAAATTCTTCGAAGCAGAACACGATGTAGGTGAGACAGTGTTATTTAGATAATTAGAACACGCGATATTAATGATGTCCCTTTTTAGAAAAGAAAGGGTGTGAGTGTACATGTGTTTTTTCTTTTTAATCGGAAGTTTTGTACCATAAAGATAAAAATTAAAATTTGGGATGTTTTCCTTGCAGCATATCGGGTGGTGAGTTGTTCGAGAGGGTGATTGCGGACGACTTCGTCCTCACCGAACAGGACTGCATCCTCTTCATGAAGCAGATATGTGACGGCGTGGCTTACATGCACAAGAACGATGTGTTGCACTTGGATCTGAAGCCGGAGAATATTCTTTGCAAGACGAGGACGTCGCACAAGGTACGAAATTAGAAGACATTAGAATAATTATTTTGTCACTTTTATATTTCTATTTTTATCATTTATTTATTGATATATGTATTTACTATTTATTTATTATTTATTTGTTTATATATGTATTTAATATTTATTATTTATTTATTTATATATATATATTTATTTGCTATTTATTTATTATTTATTTATTTATATATGTATTTAATATTTATTATTTATTTATTAGTGGGGGGGGGCAAAACTATTAACATAACGTTGTTTTTGCGAATCTTTCCCTCCTAAAACATCTATTTCTCAGGATCTTCTATAGATAGATAGAGCTTAGATGAGGATTGAATTGGATCAATTCAGCACCAAATTCTGGAGAATAATAGGGGTTTCGTTAAATATTTCCGGTTCAAAAATACCCACTTTACGTGAGATATCTATTTTTAATAATGGTTACAGATGAAGTTTAGATGATTTTTTTTATATGGATTCAGCATTGAAGTCCATAGGAGTGGAGGATTCACTAAGGATTTCCATTTTGATCTGAGATATCACTTCTTCTTTTTCAAAGTAAATAGTATGACTGTATGAAATAAGTTTGCTAAAGAAAATAAAAATGTTAAATAGTTTCGTTTAAACGAAACGTGATGCCATTTGCCACCCTATGAAGGTTCCCTTATAAATTTCTTGTTGTTTTTACTAACGTATGACACTAAATCGCTTTAATGCTATCGGTTAAAAAAAATTCCTTTATTTCTTTTCTCATAATTTTAGTTCTCTACTTTGAGTTTCTCAAATGGTATTTTCGGAAGCATATGCCGGAACAACAAAATGAATAATTGTAATAATGGTTTAGAAGGCAAATAAAATAAAGAATTTGATATAAAATTATTCGAATGTCTATTTGAAAGTGCCATTAAAAAAAATTTCAACTTTCATAACTCTATTCATGAGCGTTATAGTTTTAGGTTTGCGCTTTTGCTGAAGATAACACCATCCATGGACTGGTTTTGCATTTACCATTCGCTTGTCAGTATGGAATAGCCGATACCTGCAATAGCAATAAGAAAAGTTGCTATTTATCCTAATTTTGCGAAGCTCTGTGGATGCCGACAAATTCAGTACTATCACGCCTCCTGTAGCAAAGTTCTGTGAGTATGAACTTGGCCGCTGCAGCCTGAGCTAAATATTTAAAAAAAATTAAAGCCGGCTGCATGGTAGGATTGCATTTTTTAGTCTCCACCGAAGTTCACAATATTGTAGGGCATAGCAAGCTTTTGTACTGCTATTATAGGTATCTGTTTTTCCATGCTAACAAGCTCATATTAAGTGCGAAAACAGCCAATAGATGCAGTTATCTGCAATGGGAGCATGATTTTAACTCTGGAAAGGCTCCCATAAGCAAGTTTTATAAGTATTTAATAGTTTTATTCTTTTGTAATTGTGCAATGCTTTTGTTAGACCAGCTGCAACAAAACCGGTTAAATGACGTAGTGTTTAAAGATATACTGTAGAATTCCGTCTAACCGTCTTATTCAGGAATGTGCCACCACACCCCTCCCTTTTGTCTCAATTTTAAATTCTAAAACATTCCGTGAAAAAGACCCCCTCCCCGTAAACATAGAACAAAATCAGACGATAAAACAATTTTGTAATCAAATAGAATAAATTTATTGATAAAAATATAGTTATTTAATTGTATAATCATTTTTACTTTCCTTATATACATAATGTATAAGGAAAGTATTGTGACGGGGTCGAGAATTCGAGTTTTCGACGGGAGAGCACGTTTCAAGCATCCCTGATCACGAATCAAGCATTTTTGAAGTGATGTGTGTGTGTGTGTGTGTGTGTGTGTGTGTGTGTGTGTGTGTGTGTGTGTGTGTGTGTGTGTGTGTGTGTGTGTGTGTGTGTGTGTGTGTGTGTGTGTGTGTGTGTGTGTGTGGACGATAACTGACGAACGAATGGAACGATTCGAACGAAATTTGGTACAAAAATCACAATCCGTAAACACTGGAAGCCTATTGTTTTTATACGCAATCGAATGTTCAGAACCCCCCTAAATTTTTGAGTGAAATTTTGAAAAATTCGTCAAAAAATCAAAACCGCTAATAAAGTTACGCAAATAGACATTTCTTATGTAATTTTTCATTAGAAAACGATTGACATAAATTTTAGAACGCTAACATGAACCGTTCTCGAGATATTGCACATTTTTCAAAAAAATTATCAAAAAGTCATAAAATAAAAAAAATATTTCCTATTGAGAACCATGTTTACTTTTCATGTGTAACACCATGCGATAAATTGGGTGACATCATTCTCGTGGATCTAGTTCGTTCCAGTCATGAAAAAAGATATTTTGAGTAATACTTTTGTATTTGAACGCCAATAGTTATTTATCTGCTGTAAGAATAACTTATTTCTTCGTCCATAATGCTTGGCGAGATTTTGGCGACGAATTTGGCGAGATGTCGCCAACTTGGCAATTTTTTTAATTGTTGCCAAATTAACAAAAATCTCGCCAAATGGATAAAAATGACACTAAATCAATCAAAATTACAACTAATTGAGGAAAATTCAATATCTTGGAAAGAATATAAGTATCTACTATAAGAATAACATTTTTTTAACTGTAAAAGTAGTAAATTCATTGCATTATATAAGGAAAGTCATGTGTTGCCCACATCAGATTTTTTATAAAGTAATTCCGAAGAAGCCTCCTCCTCTCTACATACTCCGTGATTTTCTGTTGCATTCGAGGGGGAATATCGATGAAATTCTGCTTATTTTTTAGATAGTAAGCACTCTCTCTACAATTTTCCTCATATTTTTTAGGGGGGGGAGACCGAATTTTACGGTATAGTAAAATGAAATTATGTTGACTTAGCTTCGATTCATGCTGCATCATGCTGCGCATCTAAGAATTTCGCATTCATTCAATTATTCAGCCAAAAATAATGAAAATAGTCAGTTTTAAATGTAAAATTCTTGCTTTTATGTGTTCAGTAAATATAGTTTTGTAGTATTTAGTTTTTCTTTAGAAAAATAACTTGATGATATATGTGAATTTTTTTTTTAAATACGTTACAATCTCTAAAAAAAGAAATAATGAAACTTACGACTAGTATCAATTTTAAGTCCAACACATTATCAGTCAACACACCATCAGTAAAAAAAAAATAAATATCGAATTATAAGCGGTCACAGACAGAAATAAGTATTTTGGTTCCCATTATTCTGAAGGTAAGTGCAGGAGAAAAAGTTCAGGAAATATTTTGTTTCAAAGCGTCTTTTCGAATTTTCTTATTTATGTTTTAGATATAAAATTAATTTAGTGGCATTTGTTTGTTAAACAGTAAGGTAACTTTTATTGGAATAAGATTTTTAACGGCCAATTCCTGTTTTTGTAATTACTTTTCTATTTACCAAAAAGTTTCACAAGAAATCGATTCTCAAATAATTTGCTGAAGAATTTGATAAAATTAAGTATCCGTTTAATGCTTTTAACACTTTAAAAATGTTTTATTTTCAGATAAAAATTATCGATTTCGGCTTAGCAAGGATGTATAAAAATGACGAGAACCTTCGAATCCTCTTCGGAACTCCCGAGTTCGTAGCCCCAGAGGTCATAAACTACGAACCTGTCAGTCCTGCCAGCGATATGTGGAGCGTCGGTGTTATTTGCTACGTTCTGTGAGTAACTATATGTGATGATTTACAAAATAAAAAAAAAAAGATTCAGATAGAAATTTTTAATAATTTAAAAAAATTTTCAGTTGTTAGAAGTTTTTGTTGTTGTCGAGTTAAATGCCTTGTTACGTACAGATTTTCAGGCGGGTTCTAAACAAAACAACAACATTCCGCATGTTTTTTCGATAATTACAAGTCATTTCACAAATTTTGCATTATTAATTAGTTAGAACATTAAAACAGAGGAAAACAGCTTGAAAGTTTTTTTTTTTTTTTTGGATTGATAGCAAGGATGGCTAGGTTAAACCCCATTTAGACCTTGGTTTAAAGCATAGTTTTTTCAGTTTAAAATTTTTTTTCTTCAATCATGGCTTGAAATCAAGGTTTAAACTATGACTTTTGTTTTTCTTTAAATCAGCTTTTATCCAACCCTGGTTGATAGAAAAAAAATTCTATCTCTGAATTGGCAAAACGCATAATGAAAGAGTTTCCCATTCCCCGTATTTTAGAAGCATGTGACTACCTAAATACATCGAAAACTAAAACGGGAACAGTTGTTGCTATAATGGCTACTATATATCATAATATCTCGGATGTAAAGTTACCAACTATTGAACCTTTTTTCTTGTAAACCATTATATATAGATATTAGTACCTTCTATATTAACATTTTATTTCGAATTTTTTCAAATGTCTGATTTGGTAAGCATTTGGTATATTAAATTTAAAAGATAACAAGAAAGATCAATCGTGCATAAAACATTGATTATGAAACACTTTCCAACATCAATACAATTTCATTTAAACATCTCTAAAGTGCTATACATTCTTCGGTAATATTTTAAAAATTATCATAATACTACATTAATTTATTATATTTGAAAATTTAAAAGTTTATCGAAAAAAATGAACTTCATTCAAACGACGTCAATTAAATATAAATCGTCTGGCTCCTCGGTTATGTTTTTAAAATTATCATAATATTACAATAATTTATTATATTTGAAAACATCATCAAAAACAACTGAAATTTATTCAAATGACCCCATTGAAATATAACACGCTTAGCTCTCTTGATAAAAGCAGCATTTCATTCATAAGCATTTTCCCATTCATTTCATTCATCACAATACAATAATAATTTTTTTTTTTTTAAAACTTAAGACCATGGCGGTATAAGTAATTAAACTCTATGCTTCAAACTTCATCGAAAAAAAATCGTCCTTCTCTCTGTAAAATCAATGAATATTTCATTCATATCGGCTATGCAGACTCTATGAGCTAAATAATTTTGCGTTGCAGTATTGCAGCAATTCTTATACAACTCATTCTACATATTTTGTTGTTTACATTTTCCATAAGTGAAAATTAGGCTTCGTTGTAAAAATAATGAAATTTGGATGACCATTTAAACTCAAATATATTGTAATTGCGTTGTTTCAGTATGTAGATGTACGGAATTTAAGCAAACATAAAGCGGTTTTAGGACGGATACAACACTAAATATGAATTTAAAAGAACTTTAAAAATCACGAGTTTGAGACAAGATGGATGCCATATGTCATTTTGAAGTGGGTCACGTGATATCTTTATAATGGTCACGCGATCGCTTCATATAAGAGGTGTAATTACTATTTTAATTTTTATTTAAAAAACTACTGAATATATTTTGCTGAAATTTTTTTATATATTTTATGGGATAGTTTGAATACTACCTAAAATTTTCGACGCAATTTGTGAATTTTAAAATTCGCTTAAAAAATGTTTGAAAAATTAGGTCCCATAGGGCTCAATGTATTTCATTTTTTCAACCCGGGTTCAATCCAAAACTAATTGGGTGATATTATTCACTTATATTCCCATAGGTCCTACAGACCGTCTGATCAACATACTAAAATTTCATTTTGATTAAGTCATTTTTACGGCAGTTATCGTCTAACAGACAGACAGACAGACAGAATGAACAAAGTCATAAACACTTTTCAACTTTGTTGTAAAGTGTTAAAAATAAATAAACCAATTAAAGATTATCGTCCTTCTCTCTGTAAAATCAATGAATATTTCATTCATATCAGCTATGCAGACTCCATGAGCCAAATAATTTTGCGTTAAAGAAATACAGCAATTCTTATACAACTCATTCTATATATTTTGTTGTTTACATTTTACATAAGTGAAAAATAGGCTTCGTTGCAGAAATAATCAAATTTGGATGAGCATTTAAACTCAAATATATTGTAATTGCGTTGTTTCAGTATGTAGAGGCACAGAATTTAGGCAAAAATAAAGTAGTTTTAGGACGGATACAACACTCAATATGAATTAAAAAGAACTTTAAAAATCACGATTTTGACACAAGAGGGATTCCATATTTCATTTTGAAGTGGGTCACATGATTTCTTCATATAATGGTCACGTGATCGCTTCATATCAGAGGTGTAATTTTTATTTTAATTTTTATTTTAAGAACTACTGAATATATTTTGCTGAAATTTCTTTTATAAATTTTATGGGATAATTTGAATATTATTTAAAATTTTCGAAGCAATTTGTGAATTTTAAATCCGCTTAAAAAATGCTTGAAAAATTAGGTCCCATAGGGTTCAATGTATTTCATTTTTTCAACCCGGGTTCAATCTAAAACTAATTGGGTGATATTATTCATTTATATTCCCATAGGTCTCACAGACCGTCTGAACAACATACTAAAATTTCATTTTGATTAAGTCATTTTTACGGCAGTTATCGTGCTGACAGACAGAATGAACAAAGTCATAAACACTTCTTTGTTGTAAAGTGTTAAAAAACTAAGAGATTTGTGATTATCGAAAGATGTATATGTGGGAGTATACACACAACCATAAAAAACAACACACAAATGAACTGTATGAAGTTTTGAAAAATTGCTCATTCTACACTTAAATATTTATCTTGAAAATGATAAAAATGCCACTTGAAAATAATATTGAGTCCTTCGTGTTCTTCTCTTCTATAAAGTGTAAAATTTAAATTTTGGTTCCAATGATCAAAAATATAAACAGTGCCCCCATCCTTTATAAGTGGGTAGAAAATTGTTACACATTTCGTAAAATCAAATTATGTATTTTCAAGTTATCTTCCCCACACATTTTTATTGAAGCCTTATGATGATGTTGGGTTAGACTAAGGAAATTACAGTAAAACCTCTTTTGCGCTATAAGAGAGCGTTGCACACTAGCAAGAAAGGGTTGAATTGTGTCAATCCTTCACCAGCTGTGGACCAGGGTTTAGCGGTCGCTGCCGCTTGTCAGCTGATGTTGGGCACGGACTAAGAGCTATGGACCATCATAAGCCATGCAACAATGGGCCATGGACCGCGATACCACGACTCATGACTGGTGGAGGATTGATTGATCGTTGGAGAACTTTCTTGCTTTCAGACTAAGAAAGCATGGGAAAATACCATTGCTGCGCTTCCTGCTAAATTCCAACATGTAGTCACCTTATTCATCTGTAGCATGAGAGTCAGAAAAACTTGTTATGGAAGCTCACACCTACGCCAAATTGGCCGAATTCCATATTCAAACAGGTAACATTTTATTGGCTGATTGCGGAGGTCCATGAAAGTCTCTATTATATTAATGTATTTTTCTATATTGACTGTATATAAAAATACATTGTACGTTAATCATTTTTTAAAACTTGGCCGATTTCTGTAACCAGCACTTATTGGGTGATGGCAAAATCACATTGTTTCTGGATTAGTATTTGAAAGTAATTAAATCTTCCATTTCTGTTGCAGGCTGTCCGGGTTATCCCCTTTCATGGGTGACAACGACACGGAAACGTTCTCGAACATCACTCGAGGCGAGATGGATTTTGATGACGAGGCTTTTGACGAGATATCGCAAGACGCGAAGGATTTCATCTCCAGCCTGCTCATCAAGAAGACTAGGTAAGTCTTCGACTTTAATTTCTGATAAATGCCGTTTCAAATTAAAGCTCGTGAATGGTAATAGGATGCTTTTGAGAAACTTCAGATTACTTACAGGGTTCCCAGAAAAAAGTCATTAAGCACATCCATAAATATAGTATAATGTATAGGGACAAGGTTTATAGATACTACAAGGTTTGTAGTTTCTATAAACCTTGGCATGGGGAAGTATTTATGACGGAATAGAAAATTCAAATTGGAGTTTCTGACTTTAAAATACATTTTAAGCATTCAGGAGCTTGAATCGAACGTTTTTGAAGTAGTGTCTGTCTCTCGCTGTGTGTGTGTATAAGTAGTGAGAGAGAGAGAGACTGGGGACGCGATATCTCACAAACTAATGAAGCGTTTCAAGAATTATTACAATCAGTTAATACCAGTATTGATTTTAAACGGAATCGAAAGTTTGGAAATCCCCCCCCCCCTCCGTCCCCAATTTTCGAATTAATTGTTGAAAAATTATTTAAAAACCAGTACCTTTAATACTGTTAAATAATTTCATATGCAAATTTTCATTATAAAACTAATGGCAAACTTTAGAACGCTAGCACGAACCGTTCTCTAGATATTGCACTTCTTTAAAAATAAATTTATTAAAATAATATAAAATTAAATAATAGTTGGTATCATCAAATATATTAACTTTTTGCATTCAATATTATGCACCAAATGTGTTAACGGCATTCTCGTGGATATAATTCATTCCATTCACGAGAGGAGATACTTTTTGTAATAGTTTTATATTTTGACGCCCAAGAATTCGCCAATAATCATTCATTTCACGGAATATTAATCGAATGTCAATTGCATTTTGATGAAGATTTTACACTGAATATGAATAAGTCGTTCTGTTTGATCTTATATAAGTTGCCAAATGCGCCCAATTTCATTCAATGTGGCTTTGAATCAGTGATAAAAACGTTGTGCTGTGGATCTTGTGGATCATAATTACGCTGTGAAAGAATATATTGTATAATATAATTCCACCCGTGCCCGCCCTTGAGGCTATTACAGGGGGGAAGCAAAACCCAAACATTATAAGAAGTAAGTAAAGAAACTAAATTACGTAGTGAAAGTCATTTGCTGTTCACATCAAACTTTTTCTTTTAATTACAAATTGAGAAACATGCCAGTCTCAGCTTATAAACTCTTACAAGGTTCAAGACAAAATATTCAAAATGTGGCTTTAGCTCATGAAAATTTCCCCAGCAAGGTCATTCCACTATTCTGGAGGTCACATCACACTTTAATTTTCAAGCTTTATCTGTCGCTGATCTTACTCATTTTCGGAATCTAGTGTTTCTCCTGTCCATAAATGTACTCAACTTTTTATCTGTGATCCTCAGAGGCCGGATGAGTGCGGAAGAATGCCTGAAGCACCCTTGGCTGGCGACGGCACGCTTGGTTCAGAAACGACCTCTGTCGACGGAAAAGCTGAAGAGATTTATTATTCGTAGGAAGTGGCAGGTAAGTGGCTCAATCCTTTAAATGAAGTGCTAAGACAGGGTGAGTGTCGAAGCAGACATGTTTAGGAAATATAATGAAATAGGAGAGATTATTAAACGTATAGAGCAATTTAAGGAGGGGATGCTATGTAGAGAGGTCGTTTATGCAGGGTGCTTCAGCATAAGTTGACCTCGCTTTGCGGGGGTTTTGGGACTTGGTTTTTGATACACACTTTCAATTTGAAAGTTTGTTAAAATTAAATTCGAAATTCTTTCATATAATTTTTTTGTTTCCGGTGGGTGGTATTTTCATAAAAATAAGGGGGGGGGGGGAGGTCTAAATTTTTATACGGTGCTTTGAGAAAAAATAAAATAGTTCAATTAGAAAAAGTTGTGTTGTTGATGAGAAACTAAAAGGTGTAATTATCTGCAATATATATGGAAATATTTGCGATAGATACAACGCGAAACCAGCAAAATTGGTTGAAGTTAAAAAATTGGAGTCGTGTTTTTCCTCGTTTCTGACTCGTGTTGATTGCAAATTGAAACCAGACTCTGCATACAAAGTGTCTGCGTAATTTTATTGGCATAGATAGACTTTTGGCGTACTGGAGACAATAATTTCAGGAAATCCCAAAGCTATGCATCAGGGAAATATTTCCCAAAATGCATAGCTTTGGGTCCTTAAGCCAAAAATATGTCATCGCAAGAGGCGCCCCTTTCTCGTTCGGTGCTCTGGAGCGATTTTTTCGCACCCTGGATTTATAGGAGGGGGAAATTTCCGATCTTTTATAAGCGAATATTGTAGTCTTTTATCGTCGAATATTGTAGATAATTGTATCTTTGTTTTTTCTTAAGACTAAATCCTATTCATCGCAACTTCTTTTAATTCAACCTTTTTTACACAAGGGACCGTTGTTGTTGTTGAGGAGACCCAGACCGTCCGACCTACCAGAAAGGTGTAAGGTAACTGTTTGGACGGCCGGGAAGTGCCACCCAATTTAGACCGGAACCCAGTGGGGGAGGCATCCACAGGGACCGTACCCTCCTTCCCCTACCACCAACCTCTCGGAAGGACTTACGGACCCACATGTTTAACGTGATCGTACTCCGCATGAACACGGCGGCAGTTCTGGCAGCGGCGAGAATCGCGCGCTAACCACTGGGCTGCCGCGCCCGAAAAGAGCCAACAACACGCGGTGTTCCCAGGTGATCACCTACCCAAGTACTAACCGCGCCCGATGCTGCCTGACTTCGGTGATCTAACGAGAACCGGTGTTTTCAGCACGGTACGGTCGTTGGCCTACACAAGGGACCGTATAAAAATTGTATGCCCCCCATTTTTATAAATATACCACCCACCAGAAATAAATGTATATGAAAGAATCAGATATATAATATCGGCATACTTTCAAATTGGATGTATATGTCTAAAACAAATAGCCGAAACACTAAAAGCGAGGTCGACAATGCTGAAATATTCTGTATATCTAAAGAAGCCTTTTCATAGTGTTTGTGATAAAGAAATACAGTATATTGCTGATAATTCAAACCCTGATTATCTGAATTGTTCAATTATCTAACCTTTTCTTTTTTTCTTGACATTTTCTTGTCTTCCTAGAACAGTAATGTCCTGACAAACTGAATGAGCCAACAAAGGAATTTTTCTTAGGGGGCAGTCTTAACACATTTATACTGCTAACTGGGGAAAGTTCCAAGCAAAGCTAAAAGGAAGAAGCTAATAAAGTCCAATGTATATAAGACATTCAGGACGTAATTCAGCTTACAAACTGTGTGTCCTGAGGGTTGAAGTAGGGTATTTTTCTGGTGGTTCCAGTGATGCCTGGAAAATGAAAGCGATTCATTATTTTGCTAATTGAGAAATTTAATTGTGAAGGAAAACGTAAATTTGTAATCGTGAGTGTGGTGTTCGTAAATCAAATATCTAAAATGAATTTGTGCTTTTATTATCTCCTTAAATCTACACACAATTCACATAACTATGATAAGCATTTTATATTTTTAAAATGGTTTTAATTTATTTTAATCATCTGTCCAATTATTCGATCTTACGGTTTATCCGAACAACCTTTGTATGTTTCGCAAATTGTCACATTTCATTTTAATGGACAAGGGGTGTTTGTTTTGAATGATAGCTTCACATATTATTTTAGACGTTTCGTAACAATAGAAACAAGTTATTAGCTCAGAGGTAAATTGCTGCAACTTCCTCATATTTTCCTGTATTAAGAGTCGCCTAGTTGGAAAGCAATATTTACAGTAACCAATTGGTGCTGCGACGAGGTCCAGTTCGCTTGACGTTGACTACAAATGTGACATAATATCGCTACCTTGGCGAGGTTTTTTGCTTAATGCCGTCGGGCAACTGCGTTCTGGTAAATCTTCCAGTTCTAAATCAATAGACAGAGAAGGCAGTGGAAGTTGGACTTGTAGTTAATATAAAATGTAAAAAAAGATTTAAAAATAGCTCACACGGTTTATATCTTCTTCAAGACCCTTAGATTCACAGATTTTAGCAATAGCTAGGGGTTGATGGCTAAAAACACCGGCTAAATTTATCGGAGGTAAATACTATAAAGTTTCAAACCTCAAAAGTCTTGAAAATGTCTATTTAAAGAAGATTTTACGCCTACTCCATACTGTCGCCTACCTCTCGCTAAAATACATTACTAACTCCACAGGGATGAAGGAATAACCATGTGAGCAATTTTTTATGATATATGTAGTCTAGTTATATGGCATATGTAATTATTTTTACAGGAAAATAACCTGAAAAATGATTGAAGTTGCGCACGCCTAATTTTTCAATCGTATAACGTACCGAGAAATTGAAAAGCACAATCTTTTTCAGTTAGGTGGCATATACTCACGAAAATATATCAGAAATATCGTCTGCTATTTTTAATGAGTCAGATGATCATTACAGACCTCTGTTTTGTCAATCGAAGAACAGGGCGTTTTCCCGGAGCGAATATTTTTTTTAAATTTTAAAGCAATTCTGTAGTCGAGAATGTCAGGAAAGAGTTTTAGAAGAAATATACATGCTCTAAAACCCATTACAATTCAACAATTACAAAGTTAGTAAAGTGTTTCAGAGAAACTGAATCTGTTGCAGACAAAGCGAGAACAGGCAGTCTTTCCATTTCAACTCAGGATACATTGCCTGAAATGGAGACTGCGTTGCTGAAACTCTTCACTGACACTCTCACAATATAAGAATGGCTAAAGAAATATTTATGTAAAACAAAAATTCTTTCACTCTGAAAAACGCCAATATTGGTTTAAAAAAAAAAAAAAAGTAGTTTGTCATGATCGTCTGTCGTATAAAAATAGAAGACTATATATATTTCTCATGCATTTTTACTTTCCTTATATGCAAAATGTATAAGGTAAGTATTGTGACGGGGTCGAAAATTCGAGTTCGAGTTTTCGACGGGAGAGCACGTTTCAAGCATCCCTGATCGCGAATCAAACATTTTTGAGGTGATGTGTGTGTCAGTGTGTGTCAGTGAGTCTGTGGAGACGATATCTCACGAACGAATGAAGCGATTCGAATGAAATTTGTTACAAAAATCACAATCCGTGAATACTCGAAGCCTATTATTTCTTAACGTAATTGAATGTTCAGAATCCCCCTAAATTTTCGAGTGAACTTTTGAAAAAATCATCAAAAAATCAAAACCCTTAATAAAGTTACACAAATAGACATTTCTTATGTAATTTTTTCTTAGAAAACGATTGACATAAACTTTAGAACGCTAGCATAAACCGTTTTCGAGATATTGCACATTTTTTCAAATAAATTTATTAAAAAAATCCCATAAATTAAAAAGAAATATATTAACTGTTGAGAAACATGTTCACTTTTCATATGTAATATCATGCGATAAAGTTGGTGATATCATTCTCGTGGATCTAGCTCGTTCCATTCATGAGGAAAGATACTTTGAGTAATACTTTTGTCTTTGAACGCCAATAGTCATTTATCTGCTATAAGAATAACTTGTTTCGAGATTTTGGCGACGAATTTGGCGGAATGTCACCAACTTGGCGACTTTTTAAATGTCAAATTAGCGAAAATCTTGCCAAAGGGATAAAAAATGACGCTAAACCAATGAAAATGACGACTCATTGTCGAAAATTCAATATTTTGGAAAGAATATAAGTATCTACGATAAGAAAAACCTATTTTTTTTACTGTAAAAGTAGTAAATTCATTTCATTATATATAAGGAAAGTCATGTGTTGCCTACATCAGATTTTTTAATACAGTCCATTACAGATAATAACCCTTTATAGATTATTATAAAGTGACTTTTATTTTCGAGGATATATTAGCGTCATTTAACTGAAAAACAATTCTATTTCAATTTTTTGGTACATTATATAATTTTAACATTGGATCTGTACGACTTTTCTATCGTCCTGTAACTGCTATAATACATCGCAATCTATTTATTTTTCAGAAATCTGGTACAGCTATCCGAGCACTTGGCCGAATGGTATCGTTATCCCGCTCATCTTTAGGGAGCAGTTGTGACTCCTACTCACCTGTGGCATCCCCGACCAGCTCCAGGTCCAGATCTTCTCTGTTGTCTCGGAGCGAAACCGCCGAGTCAGGTGACAGCGAGGTTTTCTCCAGGTGACAAGAACACTCTAAAAATTTTTTTGTGGTGGTGACTTTCACGTGGTGAAAAGTGAACATTATTTTTGTAGCACAAAATACAGAGTGTCGGGAAAAGAAGTCATAGATTGCAAAAACTTTACATAAAAGTTAATAGCGGTTTTAAATATTCATTAAGGAATTGTAATAGATTTTCTGATCAGAAAGTATTGGTACAATCACCTTTCGTTTCAAGATGATGGCTAATCTTTTTACTTGTTACCTAAGATTAGAGTTGCAAAAAACCCGGGAAGTTTGAGAAGCTGGAATAAGCCCCGGAAATTTTGGGGAATAAACCGGGAATTTTGGAAGCAGGAGAAACTAATTTCTTATTATGCTCTAGCTGATCCGGCATATTACCCAATTTAAACCTTAATGATGGATCACCATTTAGATAAATTTACCTTTAAACTAATACAAAGATTTAGTAAAGTCTATTGAAATGACATTTTGCAAAATTTAAAACTGCGTTGAAAATGTGCAAATTATATTAATCACGAAATTATGAAAATTTTATTGGGACTAAACAGATTTCATTTTATCGTTCAATATTAAATGAATATGAAAGAATTAATCACTTTATAATAAGTATTTTATCGTTCGGAGTGTTTTTACTTTTAAAATATTTACAAATTAAATTACAATTTATTTATGAAATTAATTTTAATTTTTACTTATATATATAATAAAATAGTGATACAATTTAAATATTTTTAGCAAATATCTTTTGATTTTCCTTGCTTCAGCTGTTTGCAATCCCGAGTGCAAAAAATAAATATTATTTTTGGGTCATACACATTTTTTTTACAATGCAAAATGCAACGACTGAAAATTCCCACTTTTTTGGAAACTTTCATGATTCCCAGTTTTTTTTTAAATTCCCTTCCCAAAAAACCCGACTTATTCCCGGGAATAAATTTTTTCCCGTCTTTGCAATTCTATTTAAGATACGTCTGATACGAGCGTAGGTAAGCGGTAAAACGAAATTTATTAATATAGTTAAAAATCTTGGTGCAAACAAGGGCCTTTTTTCTTAATTTTCTATATTTTCCGTCATCTCAATTGCAAAATATTAATTTCGCTCTCCAATTGAAAATAAGTATTGATCCTTAAATTTCAATTTATTTTTTTTTAATGTAAAGTTTACAAGAAAATCCGTGTAATGGAATTCAGCCATTTTGTTTTCGATTTTTGTTCACTCGTTTATTTTCTAAAAATAAAAATAAAATGTAACAAATGTCAAAACGTGCAATCCATTGATGACGTCACAGTCTGATTAATTGCAAAGCGACAGAAAATAAGAATTTACAGTTTTGTTAAAGAATTTCAAAATTATATCATCGGAAATAATCCGTAAATTCAATAATCGTAAATTTGGGATAAATGAAACTCCTGATTTACGGCAGCTGTATATGAAAGTTCCTAATCGATATGGGCGAAATGCACTAATTTCGTCTCTGCCCAAATTCTCTAACAGAAAAGTACCTATTATATTATAGATGTTTAAATATTGAAGGGTTAGCTATTAAAATGCGTTTCAAACTGTCGCTCAAGACATAACCTAAAAGCGTAGAATTGAATGAAATCGAGATTTTGAGCAAATATATTTGCGGCAAAACTAACTTAAGAGTACTAAAGCTATTGAAAAAACTGTAAGCGTCTACTATATATACAGGATTTCCAGAAGTCCTTAAGCATCCCCAATAACTTTATAAGGGAAGGTCCATGAGTGTATACATTAAGTTTATCTATAGTAAAGTGACCATCCCCAACCGAATAAAATGGATTACAGCGCCTCTAGCAGATAATTTAAAAAAAGCTGGGATACCGAACTAGGAAACGAAGAGAGTACACTAAAAAAAGACAATTAAAACGTTATAGAATATTATAGAATGAGAGTAGACAACTGTTACAGAAGTTATTTGACACAATATGGGCTGTATTCACAATTGCTAAAATAAAGAGTTACATATACAGGAATCTAAGGTAAAACTTATTCAAAATACCCTCCATCAGCAGCAATGCACAATAGAGAAAGAACATGACCCCGTTCATTGACAAACATTGCAGGTGTCACCGTGTTACAGTACCTTAATGATGCAATTTTAGCAGATATTTATTGCCTTCTATATACACGTTAATTAGTTCCTAATATTTATGCTTGCAAATTATATAATGCTCTGCAATTTTTTAATAGTAGTTTTCAGTTTTTCTCTGTTGTATTATTAGTTATCCCAACTTATTAAATTCTCCGCTAGAGGTATTGAACTCCATTTTTTTTTATCGTGCATGGTCACTTTACTATAAATAGATCAAGTGTGTATATATTCATGGAGTTTTCTTTAAAGTTATTGGAGGTGCTAATGGACTTTCTAGGAATTATGTATAGTTTAGCAAAGACTTACAGTTTTTCCAGTGACCTTGGCAATGTCAAGTTAGATTTGCCGAAAATATAGGTGATCAGATTGATATTTATTAAACAGAGAAACTAGTTCTAAATTATCCTGATTAATAATGGAAGGCAACGATTTAACTATTGCCTAAAAGTATAAGATTTTGTCATTCGTCGGTTCTTTTTAGACACGTTATATTTTTTGTAATACAAGATATGTTCATTTTTCAGTCCTTTACAACCCCATTTCTAGCTGAATATTCAATCTCGTGTTGCAAACAGAGAGTGTTATTTTTATGCAGTTAGTGTCACAGATAATATTGAAAGTTGAATTACGAAGAAAAATTCTATTTTGTGCCTTCTTTCCAAAAGATGTTATTTTTATCATTCATATTGTAAATGTAGAAAGTATTTGATATTATTTTAATACTTTTGTAAAATGATATGAGATTGTCATACAGTGATCTGCTTGTAAACAGATAAAAACTAACCATTGTATTGAAAATGCATTTCTTTTTTATTAGTAAAGTGGAAATAAATTGAATTGTTTTTACTATTATCTTTTTTTTTAAATGTACAAACTTAAAAGCATATTTTAATGGTATTTGACATTTAGCTTGCTTAATTGTTAGATATGAAACTACTTAAAGTTTGCATGGTTTAAAAGGTCAAAGTGTAGCTTTACGGAGTGATAACATGTGTGCAACTAAAGTTAATAAATCTGAAAATAAAATACTTTGTAAAAGCATTTAAATGTTTATTAAAAGTCAAGTTAGTTAAAAGTTGATTAAAAATACTGTTGAGGAGGAGAGAAAATAAAACCTCCTTCTTTTAAGCTTTTTCTTTGTAAGTTTCTATTACAGTTCACAAAATTAAATTCAATAAGTACAGGGTCATTTCTCGACTGTTATGGACTTCAAATTCTGGGAGCTGTAATAGAAACTTGAACTTATTTTCTGTTGGAATTTGCAATCATTTGACGAATCTGAAAATGAAAATATGTAAAATCCTGTAAGGTTCATATGTTAATGCCATGTTAGTGTGCTTCTGAAATATGTACTGCCAAATTTTAAAATCATAATGTACAGAGATATGGAAATAGTATTATTTTCAGTTATATCAGAAAAATTGTTTGCTGATTTTAATACGCGAGACGATTATTACCGATCTCTTTCTTTTTATCAATCTAAGAACGTGGTGTTTTCCCAGAGTGAATTATAATTTTAATTTAGAGAACTATTTCTCTAGCCATTTTGTATGAGTGTCATTAAAGAGTTTCGGAAGAAATACCCAAGTTCCTAAACCCTCTGGCAATTCATTTATCAATTGCAGCATATCTTGAGTTAAAATGAAAGGCCTGCCTGTTATCGCTTGGTCTGTAACAGATCCAATTTCTCGAAATCGTTTTATCAGCCTCGTATGATTTTAGGAGCTTGGGTATTTCATCTGAAACTCTTCGGTGGCACTTACAAGAAAAACATTGCTCTAAAATGAAAATTCCGTTACTTTTAAGAAACCGCCACGTTCTTCAATTGATAAAAAAGAGGTATGCCATGCTCGTCTGACGTATTAAAAACATGATATTTTCGATATATTTTTGAGGGTATATTCCGTGTAACATACTAACTTAACTGAAAGGATAGATAGTCCATTTCAATTTATCGGTACATTATAATTTTAAAGATTTTTCGAGCACCTTGTAAAAAAGGAACACCTCGAATAACTGTAAATAATTCTGACCGATACTGCTTAAATTAATATTCGTTTTGATCCTCCAACGTTCATTGTCTAGCAATTTTTAGTTTTTAATCACTGATAAATTAACCCATGTTATTCGAATTTTCTTTTAAAGTGAGCGATTTCAAACTCATTTTTTACATATATAAATATAAAATGTCGTTGAATTTAAAGAGTATTTTAATTATAAATTTATATTATAAAAACTTTTAAAAATACGTAGATTAAGATTTTATAGAGATATCAATGCTACAAATCCTTTTTTCACGACTTTTTCCCAATACCTTCTACAATTTTTTTTTACACTTTCTTTTGGCTCAAACTATAGATATTAAAAGTAAAACTGATGTCAATGGCTTTCTTATTTTTCACCAAAATATAGCTTCAAATATTCTGAAACAAAGTGTCATTAGTGGATCCAAATTTTTGAAATTATTCAAGAAATGAAATGCGAAATTTTCATCCTATGGTTTTCAATGCAAGAAATCTGTGGATGCATAATAAACACCATACTTTTTATCCGAGCGCTGGGACAGAGTAAGAAGATTATAATTAAACAGTCAAGTAGATCCTTTAGCTACAAAAAATGCAAGTTGAGTGGTGGCGATATGGTTATTAGAATAGGTTTTCAAATTATCCGTATTTTTCTATTCCAGACTATACATCTGCAGTTATGCATATTTAAGTTGCACTTTAAAAGAAGCATTCAGTATAATTACTGAGCGTTAAACATCTAAATAAAAGCGAACATCTACCTTTTTGTTTAAATGATCATTGGAAACAGACTGTAGGTATGGAACTCACCAATTATGAATCTTCATTTAGAGTGAAAGTTTGACAGGTAAATACACAAAATAATTACCACTTGGAAATAATTTTTGGCTTGTTATTTTATTACAAAAAGTGACATCAGTAAATTTGGTCTTTACTTGTTCCGCAGTGGAAAGGTTGTGTAAGCAAAACGGGTGGTCCCCAACCATCATTATTTCCAGCGGATATTCTGAACACATAGGATCTATAAAGAAAAAAAAAATGAAAACTCTTCTCTTTAATATTTTTATACAAGTTACTTTTGTTCTAGGTCTTAACGATTTCTATGAAAGCACATTCTACTAATTACGAAATAAACTTACTGGCCATTCTTCAATCCAGACACAGTGTATAAATTGTTCCGTGTGTGCCCCACTTCCTTCCAGGATTCACTGTTCAGCAGCCTTTTCTCCAACTTATACACCAATCCACCTTTCACTCCTGCTCGATGGTCAGTGGGTGCTGACCAAGACAGGATGGCCCAAGATTTTCCAAAATTCATGATATGAGGAGCGAAAGGAGGACCGGGAGTATCCTTACCTGCAGGAAATGTGAAATACTTTATTTCAAAAACAAACTAACGGCTATAACGAAAAATCAAATATACTTACTGTCAAAGGAGTGGATGACTTGTAAATACTTTGTCACAAATGAATTCAAATTATTTTATAACTTATCACGAGCTCTACTAGAGATATTACAAATTTTAACTTCCCCCATATGGAGAGTGATATCTTTCGAACCATTTACGCGATTTTCGTGACATTTGGAATATTTATTTTAATCATTGAATTATTGTCTCGTGAAATTACTGTCATTTGGAGAATGTGGCAAAAACTTTTAAATTTTTTTTTTCTTTTTTTAATAAAACGAGTTAGATCCACAATAGTGATGTTAATAGATTTATCGCATTTTGTAACATTGCATATAGAAAATTAACCCATTTTATGATATTTAATGTTTTTAATTTTAAGCTATATATTTAATGAACGTAAGTTTGAATTTTTACTTTTTTTTTTTATTATACAAGTTTCTAAAAGTGCAATATTTCGAGAATAGTTCGTGCTAGATTTATAAAATAAGTGTAATTTGTGTTTGGATAATAAATTAGGTATAAAATTAATATTTTTAACATTATTAAATATCCTGATTTTTTAAAAAATTCTTTCGAAAATATGAGGTCTTCATATTGTTCGATCGCGTTTACAATTAAGCGCGATCGAAATTGCCATCGAAGCGTTCCATTCGTTATATCGTTTACACACACACCGGCATCACCTCTAAAACGTTCGATTTACGTTCCGGAATGCTTAAAAAGTATACATCTTTGGTAAACTCTGAATTCTCGACAGGGTCACAATACTTTCCCTACAGATTAAACTATGTATGTAGGGGAAGCAATAGAAGTAGTCCGAAAAGTGAATAATTTTTCTCTTTTAAACGAATTTTCCAACTACTCAAAAATACATATGAAATTAGTCAAAATATTAACATTGCTGATGTTCATGGCCATCCCCTGGAAAACCTCTCTGATGTATGTTTAGTGTATATAAACTGTGTATATTTTCATATTGCTAGCGAATTGAAATATCCAGCCACTGATCGAAAGTATATTATACAAAAAAAAAATGTCAATGTGAAATTAAAAACCACCTACATTTACTTTTCCTAGATGATTTTGATTTCTTAGAAGGTTCCATTAAATGCGTAGAACTCAGGTCAAGTCTAAATTAAAGAAAATTAAAACATATTATTGATAATATAGATGTGTCTGAATAAGAATTTCTTGGAGGAAACACACAAGATAAAATCATTTTACCATTTTCAGAAAAAATAAAAAACGCATTTTTAGAAAGGCGACCTGTATTTTTTTTTTTCTTTAACCTATAGGTTAATCTTTAGACTTCTATTAAGAATTATATAGGTCACGGAGTTTTGTTGTTGTTGAGACCCAGACCGTCCGACCTACCAGAAAGGTGTAAGGTAACTTTTTGGACGGCCGGGAAGTAGGTCACGGAGTATGTAATTCTACAAATAAATAAATCCCCTCCCCAATAACGTACCAAATAATATTTTATTAAACAGAGTTGGTAGGAAAGTTACCAAGAACGCCAATAATTTTGTAAGGAAGTTTCACGAATGCAGACGTTAGGTCTAAAGTGAATATGCTCGATCGAATAATAGAAATTATAAACGCCTTTAGAAGAGAATTTAAAAGTTAAGATATTGTCCTCGGCAGCAAAGCGAGATAGATGAAAAATGCCAATTATGAGCACTGTCTAATGAGTAGAAAACGACACTAGGAACGAATAAAACGCGTATGCGGAAGGCAATAAATACCTGCCAAAAATGTATATCATCAGGGTTTCTAACATACCTGCAATCTTTAATTTAATAATCAATTAATAATTGAATATGAATTAACCCTTTCACGACTAGCGCCGGTTATATCAGGAATCCACTAAATGTGTCGCATTGGCTAGCGACATTTGCAGAAACGATACGCAAATTGGGCGATACACATTTAACTAGCGCAAAAGAAAAAGTTCTTGCCACGAGTAAAGTGTATTGGTTTTCTACCTTTTGTGGAGTATAACAGTTAAAAGTAATTAGCATGTACGGGGTGCACTAATGGCACGATGACCCATTCATCGGTGGCTTACTGATGGCTAGTTCCGCCGTCGCGAAAGGGTTAACAATGCATGTCTGTCTCTCTATGGACACGATGTCTTTCGAACAATTTGATAAAATAGAAAACAAATTGGCATAATTATTTCAATCGGTGAACGGCAGATTAAAGCTTATTGATTTTTGAAAAATCAGCCTTCTAGAAATGAAATAATTAGCTCAGCCGTCTTGAAATCAAAGAATCAGCCTTTTAGTTTACAGGGGTGTTTTTGGGGGAAGGGGGGGGGTTGGAAATAAGTTTCGAAAACAGCACTTTCTCTTTATGTATCGTTATGACTTACTATTTATGTAGTTTCTTTGTTGTGGTGGTGAGGAGGGTATTTCTACCGGGTGTCTTGCTTAGATCTATTATTTCGACCCCCAAACCATACCGTCATTTCTATTTCTACGCGTCTTTTGTTTTTACTTCTACATCCATTCATGAACGAAGTCAAGATTATTTTATCTTTTATTCCGACTTTTTTTTTTTCTTTTTCAAATTGATTTTCATATTTTCTACAGTTTTACCAAGTTGTATGCTCGTTGATTCTGGAAATTAAAATATTTTATTTTTAGAAACGAGCAAATCAAGCTCTAATTAGTATTGTATCCATTATCGGCACTACCAAATTGATGCTTTGTGTTATAGCTACATCAAACCGCCGGCACTGCCAAATGGGTGACTGGTGTTCTCATTAACCCTCGTTTAAATCCGAAATTTCACTAAACACAGATTTAAGGTCCACCTCCCGCGACAACCTTATATGGTTTATGCCGACTAGGTGGGAGGAGACTCGGGCTACGAAATCTCCATTCCAGCGGAGCCGCAGCCATGTCGCTGACTCGATGGGAACATTCACCGGGTAGGGTCCAAAAGAACGTCCGCCAAGCTCGACACCAGCCACCGGTCGGCCCTTGGCTCAGGTTATGAATAGGCGCAGTCCATGGGCTCGACCGACTCACTGGTTCGACGGACAGTTCATCGTCGACCAGGTAACCCGATTAATTTTCCCCCTCAGAGGCGGAGGATCAGAGGTACAGACCTAAGATCCGTACACCGCAATCATTGGCGTCACCCCCCCCCCCCCGAGGGGGTAATCACACTAAACAGGATCGTTATATGCAGATTCTGCCGTACTTGGCCTACATATTATACAATGTATACAGGGAACATAAAAACAGAAATTTTAATGCAGATAAATAAAAGCTACTGTATTACATTCACAAGCTCTAATACGGTAAAGTGTATCCTATTCATATTTACCTTTTATAATATTGTAAAGATGGAATGTAAGAATCTTCTGTTAGAGAAGGCATGGTCCTTTGCGCTAGGTCCGTTTGGAAAAATTCTGGAGGCGGCAGTTTGCCTTCTGGAATAAAGCATTAACAATTACATATTGTAAAAATCTGGAGTGCGTCCATCCGACATTCTCATACATTTATGTTCTGCGGTGTTTAATTCCATTTGTATCACAATCATCAAAATAAAAAAGATTATCTTGGAGATTTGTCTTTTCTCAGATTTCGTACTCAATTTATTCTTTAAGAATACATCGTAAAAATTCTGAAGTTTAATTTTAAAGAGTTCTTTTTAAAAGTTCAAGTTTTTTTTAACACTAAAAGTACCATAGCCGGTCAAATGACCGGTTGTAAACTTTTGATTAGAAAATTCTCATATAATGTTAGTCATGAAATCAAGTGAGAAAATGAGATATTATATATATAAATTTCTATTAAATGTATAAGATCGATTTTTCAATATTTATTTTTCTTCTTGTGTTTATATGATAAAAATACACAGTCTACCGTCATCTACCACGATCGGTCATTTGACCGGGAGAAAAATTCATCGCCTTATAAAGTTATCGGGTCAGAAAATGTGATGTACATGCACATTTCATATATTTTCATCCGTTTCCTGCACAGTTCTGCAAAGACTGCTGCGCAGTAAGTTCAGTTTAAAATAATTCTGTATCAAAATTTTAATAAAATGAGTAAAATTTCAAGTTGTAAGAAAAGAAAACAAAATGCCGAAACATACAAGACACACAAAGTTCTTAGAAGGAAAATAACATAGACGAAGAGTTTTCGGAAATGGATGGTGGTGAACTTTCTGAAAGTGAAGATATATTATTTGATAAAAATATAATAATCTTATTAGACACAGAGTGTGAGCCTATAGATACAGACAGTGAATATAATACGTAAAGGACGAAAAAGAATGAGATCACTCTCAAGTTCTGAAGATGAGAATGAAAAATGAGCAGTATATTTCGATTGGAGGCACTGTTTGGGAAGAAATGCAAATAGGTGCTACATCTGGGAGAGCAGCACTTCATAACATTTTCAGTGAAGAATCAGCTCCACCGAGATATGTAAAACGTAATATTATGAAGGGTAAAGTGAAGACTGCATTTTCGTTGATAATTGACCACCGTATTATGAAACATAAGAACATGCACGATAGAAGAAGCAAATCAAGTTTCAGGAACCGAATGGAGGCTATTACCTTAAAGTTACTTTGTTTAATATTTCCTTACTAAAATCAATATTACCTGTATTTAATCAGAAGAAATAAAGTTATTTAAAAACCGGTCATTTGATCGGTTACGGTACTAATAGGTATATATTGTGTGTCGGTACGTTTAGTGTTAAGCTGACAACAGCTCAGTGACGCTGATGCATATGTTTGACTTATTTGTGTTAATATAAACTATTTTGATACCATTATATCGATTGTGCAGTTCAAATTGTCAATTTCATACTAACTTTGGTTAGGATTTTCCCCATAAGAACCCACTTAATACGGTTTTCCCATAAGAAATAATGACATGAAAATTTTTAAATTATTTGAGTTCTAATCATGAAAATTATAATACATTTTCTCTAGCTCTATATTTTCGCGACAGAAAAAAAAAGTTAAATGATGCTCATAATGAAAAGTTGCGTTCAAACGCTTATTCCTTCAATTTTAATTATTTTTCAAACATTCATTAAAATTTTTGGAGTTTTCCCGAAAATTCTATTCCGTTTAAAATCAGTATTTCCAGTATTCACAGATTGCAACAATCGCACTAAATTATTTTTAAAAAGGTTCATTCATTCGTGAGATATCACGTCCACACACGCACGATTCGAATTTTCGACCCCGTCACAATACTTTTCCTATACATCATACTATGTATGTAGGGGAAGTTTCGATTTCCCAAAATAAGCTTTCATAATAATTCGCAAAAAATCTAAAGCACAGAGAAAGTCTTTACCTACAGATCTCCCCTAAAAGTGAACTTCGCACATTTTCATCTATTTTCCATCATTTTATGTTACGTTATCGCTTATCTTTACTGTCACAAATTTTTGACAACCCTGTAGTTTCCGAGTGGAAGAAAGATATTGAGCCAAAATGGCGACAGTTTTTAAAATACGATAACGGAAGTCTGTTAACTAAAGTATTTACATAATTGTCTAACATGTTTTTGTCTTACGCTCCAGCAGCTCTCGGTAATCTGGAAGAGCGAAGTTGTGCACTCTTATAGGGGCTTTTCCCGATCGCCCAAATAGTTGCTCAAGTCTTCGGACGAGTCGGACGGCCTGGGTCTTCGACACTTATAGTGGCACACAACGTATCAAAACCAGTGTTCCTTTCAGGACTTTTTAGCCAGGGGGGGGGCAAGTTTTCTATTTGCCCTATATGAATATATCTAAATGATGTCACAAAAAGAAACTAGGTTAACAAAATGTCTTGGGGGGGGGGGAGAAGGCATTGCCCCCCGGATGTATGTCTGAAAGAAACACTAGTCAGAACCTAACGGAGCCAGATTTTCGAGTCATCCCTCGGGGGTGGAGAAAATGGAGGTTTTTCGAAAATATTTTAAGACTCTCCAGAAGCCTAGCGGTAACCTAGCGGAGACGGAAACGTCACATAGTAGTATTAACTACAAAACAGATCTTTCCGGAAATGAAATTTCGATTCGGCGGAGAAAATGAAGGGGGGGGGGGGGGCGGAGAGTCTTTCTAGACCGGAATACTTAAAAAGCTGAATCTTTGCATACTTATAGTATCGACCGTATGATAGAACTTAAACAGAACCGGATTTTTCGATTTTTCCAACGGGGCAGACAAAATGGGGTGGGGGGTGAAAAGATTTTCCGCCCTCCAGAAGACCCCCTTCGGTTGGTAAGGCTGCAACTTCGAACGCTTATAATACGGGACAGAATTTCAATGAGCCAATTTTTGATAAAGGCCACTATTTCCGAAGCTAAACATACATTGTTAAACAATATATTAAAAAATGCAATATAATTTGTTAAGATTGTTAGTTCCCCATTTTTTGAATACTAGTCAATTTTTGATAAAGGCCACTATTTTCAACACTAAACATGCATTGTTAAACAAAATATAATATAGTAAAAATGTAACTTAATATTTTAAGATTGGGGAACTAACATTTTTAAAATACTAGTAGAAAGTATAATACACTAAAAATATTCTTTTTAAATTCATGTGTCAACTTTTTTAACTTAAAAGTTTAAAATACTATTCCAGCAACAATTTAAACCCATTTCGTCTGTCATTACCTGCAACGGATACTAAAACTGTAGAGACTGAAGAACCAGCTTCATTTTCTAAGTAACATGAGTAGATGGCGCTGTCGTCTGGTGCAAGGTGATGCAAAACGAGTCGGCAACACCCTCTGTGATTACTAAATGTGTCTATTCTTAAGTCGGTCTCAATTTTCTCTGCATTCTTGAACCTAAAATGGGAACAAAATTTTCTATTTCCATAACGCTTTTCATGACTTTCCTTATATAATGCAATGAATTTACTTCTTTCACAGTGGGGAAAATGATGCACAAGATCCGCGGCGCAGTGTTTTTTAACGTTGAATTATACATTTGGCGTTTTTCCGGATGACTACATGTAAAACTATTCTAATGTACTGAATTAAAACTTACATTTCATGCAACTCTAAATTTACAATTATATATTATTAAAATATTTTAATAATTCATTCATCAATTTGGTGTCATTTTTGCAATTTTGAAGAAATTTCCATCAATTTGGGGCGAAATATTGCCAAGTTGGCGATATTTCGCTAGGTTATTCAACAAGCTTGCCAAATGCATCGCCCTATTTTACAAACCAACGGAGAGAAGAGCATTTCTTATATATAAGTGACTGTTGGCAAATTGTTAGGCGTCAAAATATAAAACTATTACACAATCTTCTTTCGCAAATGGAACGAACTAGATCGACGACAATAACGTTAACAAATTTATTCCATAATATTACATATGAAAAATGAACATATTTCACAACAAGCCGAAATAGGGCAATATTCTTCCAATCTCACCCAATTTCTTCTAAAAGAGCCCCTTTTAATGCTTATTTTTTAATCGTGCATTTAACGTTTGTTCATCTATTTCGGCTTTAGTTATTGAAATTGACTTTATTTTTAACCTTGGCGATGAGGCCGCTTACTTTTACGAATTTACTTTTACGAGTATGGGAATTTTTTTTTATAATATATTCATCCTAATATATTTCCTTGTTCCTGATCTTATGCCGTATAAATCAAGTCTTCCACCCTGCGATTTTTCGTCCTCTTATTCATTTTTGCCATGAATTTAAGACCGCCCATTCTACCGTTACTACGTTATTTAATCTTATTCGTTCAGATAAATTTAAGGATAAAAATAACTATGTATTAGGCTGAGGTGTACGTTATCCCCCTTTTATCTCCCGAAAATAACTTTGCATTCTACATTGGTAGTACTAAACGTACTGTCGGTATTTGTTTAGCTAAACATGCTCGCGATGTTAAAAATGGTAAATTGTCCACTGCTCTAGCCCAGTATGTTATTAACGATAATTTTCATCCTAAGTTTGATAAAACTTTTCTTTTAATAAGCTGCAATAACCCCCGTAATATTTTACTTTATGAACCCCTCTTTATTTACCTTTACCGTGAATCTATTTGTAATTTTGATCCCGTTCGGATCCTTAGTTATGCTTGGCGTCTCGTTCTCGACTCGCTACGTGTCAAACGTTTATGGTTTTTTGAAAATTTAATATTTTCTTTATTTCGTTTTTTGATGACAATCCTATTGGTTGACATTTAAACCTTTCTCTTTTTACTGTATTTTATAATTAAATTATATTTTAAATGCTTTATTTAAAAATGTAAATTGATTAATACGTAAATTTTGTCTGGCGGTGATGACCTATATTAAAGCGCATGTTCGCCACTTATTTTCACTTCGCCACTTATGAAAGGTATAATAATGCCAGAAAGCCATGTGATTTTAAGTACTTCGTGAAAAGAAGATTTTAATAAAAGACCAAAAACTGTTTGGTTGTCTTTATTTTAAAGTATTAATTATTTTGACGCGTTTCCATACTATTTTATATTTCACAACAGTTAATACCGTCTTTAATTTTATGTGATTTTTTATATGAATTTGAAAAGGTGCAATATCTCGAGAACGGTTCAGGTTAGCGTTTTCGCATTTATGAAAATTGTTTTCTAATAAAAAATGACATACCCTCCCTATGTGGGTTTTGTAATTATAAATAAGTTTGTACATTTTCGTTGTCAGATAGGATGCTATTTTTTCAATTTAACTTAAAAATGGCTCTTTTTGATCTACATTTTTGAAGCAACAGTACAATATATATATTCAGCATAATAATGAGCGTTCCATTCTCACCACATAACATGAGGAAATGGTGTGCCTGATATCTTCCATTCCAAAGTCACAGACTGACCCACCGGAATGGATACGTCATCGGGAGATTTCAGAAACCTCGGCTCTTCCGGGCTGTACTCGCGATGACCTGTTTCAGAAAATAAAGAAAAGTATGAACCATGCAAACCTTTTGCAGCTACTTCTCAACATGAATATACAGTAAAAGATTTTTCATTGCATTCTGGAATAGATGACGTCTTCAAAACAACAGCGGAGTCCCGATTATCTGATCTAATTTGGACCGAGAACGAACAGCTCGGTTACGGCTAAACTCGGTTATCACTGAAACGGCTTTATATTGACTGCACTGTATAATTTGCCATTGACACTTGCGCCATTCCTGCCATTAAGGAAATGTATTCTGTAAGAAAAAGAACATGTGCAATAAATACATATGTAATTATACGTTTGTCCGTGCAGTACATTTTGTACATACTCTGTACTCTCATCCTGCTATTCGATGTATGGCAAGTCTTAATTTAGGTCTACAGTGTGCAACTTTCTTGAGACTTTTCCTGAATACATATCATCCCCCTTTTTACTCTGCTTTTTCCCTCACTCACTACATTTATAATTATGCAATCAGTCATCGCCTGTTACTCATCCTCGTTCATCCGATCCTGAATGTTTTGAATGGAATTTTTTTAACCAACTCTATCAGCTGAAAATGATTTTCATCACCATTATCTTTTTCACCGACAAAACATTCTTTTAGAACTGTTACTCATCCTCGTTCATCCGATCCTGAATGTTTTGAATGGAATTTTTTTAACCAACTCTATCAGCTGAAAATGATTTTCATCACCATTATCTTTTTCACCGACAAAGCATTCTTTTAGAACTTCACTAGAGTTAATGCTTCGACTTCATCACAAAAAGTGTTACTGAAAAATCCCGTAGATCGGATAACACGAAACCTTGAATAATCGGGACTCGTATATAAAGAGGAAAACTAATAAAAGCCAGCTGAATGTTTTCAGGTAATAAGACTGAGCCCAGGAGATTTTTGGCGGAACAGAAGGAATTAAAAATGCCATTTCTGTCTCAGATATGACCGTTTATAATTCATAACAACCCATTTACAACAAGCGCTTAAAACGCGTAATATTATCATGTATTAGGCTCGTGTTGAAGATAATATGATCCACGGATCGGTTTTGTACTATATAGCGCTCTTTAGTGCGGAATACTTCCAATGATAGCAAGGAAATTTGCTGTACCACAACTGTTTATTATTTTTTCTTTAAATAATGTTAACCTAGAATTGTGATTAAGATACGGTTTCGTTCAGAATTTTGGGTTTTATTATATGAGCTATTCTAAAAAAGATATCAAAATATGATTTTTTCAATAACACATGCATACATAAATAACACACACGTCTTGTATTACGAAAATAACGTAATACAAGAAAAAGGTGCTCATTTTACATGAAATGGCTGAAGGTATCACGTTTGTCAGATGATGAATCAGCATTTCTGTGATAAATAGCACAACTATCATAATATATGTAACACAAAAATAGATTCATCCTCGGAATGAATCTATTTTTGTGTTACATATTTGCTATTTATCACAGAAATACAGATTCATCACCGAAAGACGCTGTTTTTTCTAGAATACGGGACCAAGTACCGGGTAATAATACCAATACATAAACTTGTACACCTTTCTTCTAAACTTCTATTTACAAACTTGTATACTTTGAAACTTGTATACTAAAGAATATACCTATATAAAACATAAATTGTTTTATCTATTATCTAAATATTTGAAGTATTCCATAGAATGCCAAGACCAGTAGCAAGTGGGTAGCAAATAGAAGCAGATGCGTTGTGTCTAGTCACCATCCCTATCAAAACAGTTATTTTCGTTTAGAAGCTTTTGGAGTTTTAGAACAGTTGGAGAACTTTTTCTTAAAAACATTCAGAGATCAGACTCTTAAAACAATAATAGTTTAATTCATAATTTACAGTAAGTTTCGCTTCTGAATACCCATTTTAATATAAATTTTGGTTGGAATTACAGAATTATTTCTACATTCTTTGAATTGGCTGGACTTTCAGTGACGATTCGTCAAAAGACTATGACTAATCGTTCTCGCTACAAGCTTCGTGAATAGCATCGAATTGAAAATAAATATCTAGAATAAAATAATTCTAGTAACGCATAATTGCCTAACAGATTAGTGATTCGATTCAATAGGCGTTTACGTTCATCATACTTGTGTTGGAACAAGTTATAAAAATGTTAAACCAGAAGTTGGATGATTTTCATGGAGGACACAATCAAATACCATATTATGTCTAACACTAAATCATACCCATGCAGTTAGGTTTGATTAGTTTGGTAAGGAAGAGCAACACGGGGATTAAATTTTCAAAGCGATATGGATTTGCACACGCTGGTAAATTGAAGCTCATTTAGTCATGCTTGACGTACCTACAACTCTCAGATAAGACTCTGTTTGAGCCGATCCATGACAGTTTGTGGCAATGCACATGTACGCACCGCTGTCGGTAGATTTGGCGTTAAAGATATCTATATACAAGCCAAACTCGACCTGAAAAGAAATGATTTTTTTGCACATAAAATACTTAATTGATTTTTAAGTAGCTGAAGCTTTTGTTTCGGATATAATTCTATACTGTTTGAGCTAGAATTTCATTTTTTTTTTTTTAAGTATGTCACTGGCAAAATACTTCTTGGTGGTGTATAAAGGACGTTTACTTGACATTAGAGCTAGAACCTAGGCAATAAACTTAAACTACAGTTTAGAAGCTAAGGATAAAACTTATTGGAAAATCTGATCTTTCACACTTGAAATAAAACGTAGTAATCTTAATGAAAATCTGATGTGGACAGCACATGATTTTCCTTATATAATGCAATAAATTTACTACTTTTACAGCAAAAAAAAAAAAGAAATAGCTTATTCTTATAGTAGATACTTATATTCTTTCCAAGATATTGAATTTTCGTCAATGAGTCGTCATTTTCATTGATTTAGCGTCATTTTTATCCATTTGGCGAGATTTTCGTTGATTTGACAACATTTAAAAAAGTCGCTAAGTTGGTGACATTCCGCCAAATTCGTCGCCAAAATCTGGTCAAACGTTATGGATGGATAAATAAGTTATTCTTATAGCAGTTAAATGACTATTGGCATTCAAATACAAAAGTATTACTCAAAGTATCTTTTCTCCTGAATGGAACGAACTAGATTCACGAAAATGTCACCAAATTTATCGCATGATATTACATATTAAAAGTGAACATGTTTCTCAACAATTAATATACTCTTTTTAATGTATGGGATTTTTTGATAAATTTATTTGAAAATGTGCAAGATCTCGAGAACGGTTCATGCTAGCGTTCTAAAGTTTGTCAATCGTTTTCTAAGGGAAAATTACATAAGAAATGTCTATTTGCGTAACTATATTAAAGGTTTTGTTTTTTTCAAAATTTTACTCGAAAATTTAGGGGGTTCTGAACATTCGATTGCGTTTAAAAACAACAAACTTCCAGTATTCACGGATTGTGATTTTTGTACTAAATTTCGTTCGAATCGCTCAATTCGTTCGTGAGATATCGTCTCCACAGACTCACTGATACACACACACACACATCCCCTCAAAAATGTTTGATTCGTGATCAGGGATGTTTGAAACGTGTTCTCCCGTCGAAAACTCTAATTCGAATTTTCGACCCCGTCACAATACTTTCCTTACACATTATGTATATAAGGAAAGTAAAAATTCGAATTTCCAGCCTGGTTAAAAGTATAAGAAATATTTTAAAGCATTTCATTACGTAAGTTTGAAATTATGAGTGAATACTTGTACAGTATTAAAATAATATTTTTAAATAAGAATATTTAAAGAAATATGAAATCATGCACATTTGTACTATACATAAAATGAATTCATTGTCTATTTTTAAATAAATATAGAAGTATTAATGACAAAATCATCGCGCTGTATAAGAGTAATTATAGAGATTGCAAATTCTAAAATTATTTCACTAAAACTTTCTGTATTCAATGAAATTTGGAACTTACCAAATTGCTACAAACGTAGCGGGAACTCTGTGAAAGAAGCTTGCCGTTTTTCAGCCAGGCGATCTGGGGATCAGGTTTACCAGATATTGAGCAATACAACCTCGTTCGGCATCCACATTGAACAACCCGATTCTGAAGATGAGTAACCACTTCCGGAGCATATTCTTCTTGCTTTGTTTCAGATTTCACGAATGAAACGTCTTTTTTGAAATCAATCAGATCCTTTTCAATCAGAGAATCTATGTCGCAAACCTCTGAATCTATAAAAGGTTCATTGCAAGGATCGGATGCCATCCATGCTGCATGCGACTCGCTCCAGAATGATCTGTGTATTTCATGCACAGCTTCCAAATCTTTTTCCAAAGAGCTAAGTTCCTCTTGGAGAATATTTTCCAAGGATTCGATTTGTTCAGCTTTTTGAGAGAAACTCCGTTCCACTTCTTCAGCCAAGCTTAACAGCTCTTGAACACTTTTGTCTTTTAGGTAACTTTTACCAACTTCAGTCTGTACAGCTATTTCTTTGCCCACATGCTTGTCATTACGGCCAGTACTTTCTTCCAAGGTTTCTTTGTCAAAAGTGAAGCAAGGAGAAACAAAACGTAACCAATCTGGTACACTGTCAGCAACATCAATATCATCCATACTATAAGCATGTGTTTTATCTAGAGTTTTATGAAATTCATTATCGACAGAATGTTCCAAGTTAACCTCAATATTATTGCTACCAGGCAAATAAAATGAATTTGAAGTTTCTTCTATGAATGTACACAAACATGTATTTTTTGAGGCACATTTGGGACAAACATCTGGAGAGGTAATAAAAAATGAATAGTCTTCATCTTTGCTAACTGAAACTGAAGTCAAACGGGAGAGAATGTTGTTCGTTAATTTCTCCTTACTTTCAAACCCATTATCTTCGATAAAATCATTTTGCTCCTCTTCTGTTCGGCTTACTTCTGAATGAACCGATCTACTCATTGGAAGCACACTTAAAGCCGGTTTATACGCAGTCATGGGAACACATTTTAACCCTGCTAAAGTTTCGAATTGTTCAGGAATGTGTGTAATGCTTGTTGATCTAACGATTACATCATGTTGTACTATGTCGAATACGTTTGCAGTGCAAAATACTACTGCTTCACAAACTTCGACTGAAACAAGCAAATCATAATTGATGCAACATTTATCGGAAGCAACATCGGCAAAGAAAGATAATAAACATTCAATAACCCAAGGATGGACCGAAACAAAAACAGCTTCCAATAAATTGAATTGCATTTCAATTGAACAAAGGGAACGCAAAGGTTTGTCATCAGCTGAATAACAGTATATTTGTTCATTTACATCAACAACGCTGAAGCAATTTTCTATAAAATGGGCATTTTGTTGCAGAATATTGAAATAATATTCCTCTAAACTGTCATAACATACGAGTTCAAATTTTTGTAGAAAACACTCGTGAAATACCCATTGACAGTCGCATTTAGATATCAAATTCACATTCTTAAAACATTCCATTGATGGATTTTCCAGGACAGTTGGCACCCAACAAACAGTGTAAGTGAAAATATTATCCATAATTTGAATCAGGAACTGTTCTTGCGGCATTACTTCTGCCGCAAAGTGGGAAATTTCATCAAAATCTTGCAAATCCGAACAAGCATGGTTCAAAATTGGCACGGAAATCAAAGTTTGAGTTGCAACATACATAATTTTCAAGGGCTCCGTCATAAAACCAAATTCAGAAACTGAAATGTTTCCGGCATTTTCTTGTTCCCTAAGTGGTTCTGTGGGTATCTGTATCTGCGAGAAATCTACAGTATTAGGAATGGATCCGCATGAAAGTAATTGCACTTCATTTGAGTGGTTTGGGGTACTAGATAATTCCAGTAAGTTAGAACTACCGGCTTCTATTTCATTTTCTCCAACGATCTTCCGGTCAGGTGCTTGGAATAACTCGTCCGCGCATTCTAAATATTGACTTTCGTAAGTTACAGCTGTCGTCAGACGAGATTCGTCGCTTGGTTCACTTGTACCGTATATATTAACAGCTCTTACACGAAAAAAAGATTCCTGTAGAACATTCATATCTGTTAGTTGTAGGAAAGTGTCGTGAACTGTTGAAAAGCGCTGCCATTCTTTATCTTCAAAAAACTAGAACGAAAATAATTCACGATTATTTTTATTGTTGGCATATGATTATTTTTTATTACCATTTAATTTTCATGGGAAAACATAAATTTGATGCATACAAGGAAAATATTTAAACAATGAAATGCATGTAAAATATTTTATATTCCCCCGTTTCTATCAATATGTCATATGCTCTTCGTGGCAGAACATAACGTGCAGGTATCAAGACATCTATTATCGTGTTACATTTAACAATTGTATCGATTAATAATTTAAAGCCTAAATTAAAACGCTTTCAAAAAGTTTCTTTGGAACGCGGCGCTAACTTATTTCGCTTCCTTTTGTTTTGACGTGTCACTAACGTCAACTTGCGCCAGATTTATCGACCTATGCTAAAGTTATCATTCAAATCGATGTACTGCTAGAACATGGTGTCAACTTGGCGTCACAGAGCGCGTCTGAAAAAAATGACGTGATTCCTTACTCGTGTGCTAAGAAAACCGGAACTTTCGCGCTTCTGAGGTGGAGTTCGTATGCTGTCCATATATTTTTAAATAATATTAAAGTTTTGAAGCCATTTACCGTCTTCAGAAAGTTCTCTGAATCTATATTGTCAAAGTTTCGACCTAGAAATGCGTACAATATTTTTGTGAAACTCGAGAACACATTCAAATTATGGTCATTTAAGACATTTATAGTTGTCCCCCTGCATGTTTTCGGATTCAACGCGACCCATTTGTTTCATTTAACTTAAAAAAATCTGATGTGGGCAACACATGACTTTCCTTATATAATGTAATTAATTTACTACTTTTACAATAAAAAAAAATAGGTTTTTCTTATAGTAGATACTTATATTCTTTCCAAGATATTGAATTTTCGACAATGAGTCGTCATTTTCATTGATTTAGCGTCATTTTTATCCATTTGGCGAGATTTTCGTTAATTCAGCAACATTTCAAAAAGTCGCCATGTTGGCGACATTCCGTCAAATTCGTCGCCAAAATCTTGCCAAGCGTTATGGACGAAGAAATAAGCTATTCTTACAGCAGATAAATGACTATTGGCGATCAAATACAAAAGTATTACTCAAAGTATCTTTTTTCATGAATGGAACGAGCTAGATTCACGAGAATGATGTCACCTAATTTACCGGATGGTATTACATATGAAAAGTGAACATGTTTCTCGATAGGAAATTTTATTTTTTATTTTATATGACTTTTTGATAAGTTTTTTCAAAAATGTGCAATATCTCGAGAACGGTTCATATTAGCGTTCTAAAATTTATGTCAATCGTTTTGTAATGAAAAATTACATAAGGAATGTCTATTTGAGTAACTTTATTGGCGGTTTTGATTTTTTGACGATTTTTTCAAAATTTCACTCAAAAATTTAGGGGGTTCTGAACATTCGATTGCGTATAAAAACAATAGGCTTCCAGTGTTTACAGATTCTGATTTTTGTACCAAATTTCGTTCGAATCGGTCCATTCGTTCGTCAGTTATCGTCTCCACAGACTCACTGGCACACACACACATACTTTCACACACACATCACTTCAAAAATGTTTGATTCGTGATCAGGGATGCTTGACACGTGCTCTCCCGTCGAAAACTCGAATTCGAATTTTCGACCCCGTCACAACACTTTCCTTATACATTATGTATATAAGGAAAGTAATAAAGATCGCGATCAGCAGATTTGCCCAACATTTTTGCCTAATTGGCGAACGCATTCAAATTTGCTGTGTGGCAATTGATTGAAGCCACCTGTCCGCAGCGTGTATTTCGAATGCACTCTATTGATTTTCTTAATTGTTTTTTTAAATGAAAATCTCGATTAGCCTGAAATCTGAACTTAGATCCAGAATACACATTCAAATTTGAATTATGACCATTTATTGAATCCATTGGTCCCGGTGAATTTTCCAAATATGCTAGTCCAAATATGCTATACCTGTTTTGATGATTTTATTTTTAAATGAAAGAAATCTTTCATTAAGTACGTCTATATTTACCATAAGTTGTCTCAAAGGGTCTTGCTAGCACTCTTAAACGTTCCAGCTAGATGATTAATATCTTCAATTTACAATATAACCGTGTAATGCCTGAAATATGCTAGGATAGTAGAAAAAGTTACGAGTTTTCTTAGAGCAATTTATTGACATTTAGAAGCGTTGTAGTCACTGTTATTCATTCGGTCATAGTCATTTTACTATAAATAGACCATATGTGTATAGGTATGGACCTTCCCTTACAAAGTTATTGGGGTATGCTTAAGGAAACATATATAAGCGACCATGTACAGAGGACCATAACCACGCCATCAGCCAATATAGAAAAATATATTAGTAAAGGTATCTATATCATAGAGTCAGCCAAGTGGTACATGTATAAAAATTAGCAAAAATAGAGTGTGTGCAAGTTCCGCAAGGTGTCCGTAACGATTTTTAGTGACGTCCCATGCTATCAAAGAATGAGGTTGTTCTATATTGAATTATTTTTACATAGCACACGTTGACTGTCAATTCTGGATCATCTAACTTAAAAAATGTAATCCTGTCATTTATTAGGATCAATTAATTGTCTGTCAATTATGCGAGTCCTGTCAATTATGCGAGTCAATTATTAGGATCCTAACCCTTTCTGCCCATGGATAGGCCTTTTAAAAAGACGAAGTTTATAAACATTTAACACTTTCATATAACACATTTTGACGGACGATCAAATATTTTGATTTTACAGAAATCTTTCTTTTAGAAAAGTGAAAAAGATTTAAATGCTCTTAAAAAGGGATACTTCTTTGCTTCTTGATACTCATTACAAGATGGAATGAGAAAATAGGCGACTGCTATTGTTTCAAGAGCGTTATGAGTTCTCTTCATCAGGCCAGGAACAGTGTGTTGAGATTAAAGGACCAAACAACTGTTTGCAGTTGTATTGGATCTTTAAATCTGTACACTGTTCCTTACTTTATGAAAAGGGCTCGTAAAGCCCTTGAAATAAGTTTAGTTGCCTTATTTCCTTATGCCTGCTTCTAGGAAGCATACATTTTTATGTGATCAAAATGCTTAAACACTACAGAAAGTTTTAAAGAAGCAGTCTCATAATGGTGATGAGCTCACACAAAATAAATAATTAAATAAAAATAAAGGATTTACTTTTCGAATTTCCACAATATAATTGTAAACATCACTGCCACCATCTTGGAGTGGAATATTCCACTTTAGCATTGCTACTTCCTCTCCAATCAGCTCTATTGAAGGCCCAGATGGAGGGCAAGGAGGGCCTAAAAACGAAATATTCACATTTAGTTCTACCGTAAACTTCCGATAATCTGGCACTTCCGAGATTTTAGTGGTGCTGGATTATAGGATGTCGGACTAAAATAGTGTAATAATATAATTTAAAACTAAATAATGTACAAAAAGTGGGATATTTATTTACGTAAAATGTTACAGACTGCAGTACACAACATTCACAGACTGCAGTACAAAAACATTCACATTAACTTAAAATTTGAAATGTAAACTTCAATGGAACAGAAATCTGCAGATAAAATCTTTTAGTCTATTATACAGTAAATATATACCAGTACAACAGATTGGACCCGAGTGCCGTGCGGGTATGCCGAACTATCGAGCGTTCCAAATCATTGGATGCCTGATTAACGGAAGTTTACTGTACATACAATTTAAGCATTCTTTATCCGTGCATAAAAACTACAAAAGTAGATCTAGCGGGCAAGAAGCTCTACTCGCAGACCTTCTCTTAACCACGTGAGTCCCATTGCTGAAGGATTTTAGGTACTATTTGTGTTGTGTTTGACGGTGGTTTTTACTGAGTGAATGTCAGAATAGAATTTTTTCACTGTTTTAATCAACGCCTCCTATGATATCAAATGAATTAATTTATTTTATTCCTAAAACAGACAACTTTTGACCATGTGGTCTCCAAGAGCGAAGTACCATAGCCTCCTATAAAAATATTTGAAGTAAACCTTCAGTAAGTGATCGAAAAAAGGCGATGGCACTTCGCAATAATGTGGAGACCACGCCGAAAACACACGGGTTGTCGTGTAAAATTATTTGAAATAAAGATTAATGACTTGCAAGCAAATATTCCCATAAGAATGTCGTTCTCGCCGTTTTACTTAGTAGAGAGTTATAGCTATAAAGTAATTTCCAAGGAATTCATAGATATTTAGGTACAGAAAGAAAAGAAACAAACCATATAGCACATTTGCAACAAAATTTCGGGATCATACAATGGTTGAGGTTAGATGCTCTGATTAAATAGATATACAATTTATTGTGAAAAAATAGACAGTGGCTTCAGTCTGATGGGGACGAAATGGTTTTGCGTAAAATACATATTTTTTGTATGGGTAGTTTGTCCTCTTTATACATTGTCAAAACTTTTCGAAATATTAAAATATCAAAATTAGCACCACCTTTTCAAAATGGTTAATATTAAAATATCAAAATTATAACTACTACATATTTCTAAAACTGAGAATCTAACATTCAATTATATAGCTTTGTAGGGCTTTCAAAATATTCCAAATTATTTCTTATAGTTCATAGCTAGCACTTTGTTTTGGAGAAATACGAATTACAAAGTTTAAAAACGGTATATTTTCAACCTTCTTGATCTTGACAAGACGATTTCTTGAACTATAAAATCTTTGTAAAAACAAATTGTTAATACAGAAACTAGATTTCCTATTTAACATATTTTTTGCTTGCTGTTTATATATTTATTTTATAGTTTAGAAGACATTTAGAGTAAAAATAAGCAAAGTGAGGCAAAAACTCGTTCTGAAAAATATTTAGTTTTAAGAAAAAAAAATTAAAATATTGAAATTATTTTTATATATTCATTACTTGTTTTGTCTGGAATATGGTACAGTTTAAGATTCGGAGATATAAGCTTCCAAAGTGTTTACATTATTCGTAATGTCCTTATTTCAGCCAGAGACATCCAGATCATAGATGTTATTCATATTGACATTAAACAATATAAAATTTTAATCCATATGAGTAGAGTCTCTTACTTCAGACTAGTAGGGTCTTACTCCAGATATGTATTTATTGGAATTAAAGAATTTAGATTAAACGAAATACATTCGTGCAATCAGAGCATACAGAATAAAATACTCCAGAAATGGCTTTTGAAGATCCAAGTGAATGACTTATCTGGCTGGTCGACAGTTACGAACATAGCTAGTAGAGTAGTATACACAGATAGTTCAGTTAATAATTCTTGTAACAGTGATGATGGGAAATTTAGAATTTTTGAAATATGATTTTTAAATGTGAATCAGCTGTTTCGTTTACAACTGAAATATTTAAGGAATTTGTTTAAGATTACTTTGAAATAAAATAATTATTTTATTATACGAGCATGTTTCTGTTATGTGAGAATGTGTTCGTTATTTTGTTATATTATTTTCTGACAGATAAATCTTTGCAGGAAATTAATATATGTACATGACGATGTTTAACGATTGATATAATCTTATCACATAGGCAAACATTCAAATATATATCTTTCAATATTTTATTCATATCTCAATGCATCAGAAATTCGATATTTTCACTATTAATCCCATATATCCACTTAAGTTATTTTTTTAAGTAAAAGTTACGGAACTGTTTTTACAGTATATGATGTGAAACAGACACTATTATATCTTGATAAAATATTCATTATATACACCTGTGTTCGCACCAAACATTCAAAAAAGATTAGTAAACTAGATACATGAAAAAATTGTTACGCTTCGATATCAGTCTATTCAGTTTACATCAATTTAAATGAGCAGTTAATTGTTCAGTAGAATATAATTCATTCCTGACAAAAAAAAAAGCATTTTCTTTTGGATTTTCATTATACGCAACTGCCAATAATTTTTCTAGAGATTTACAGTAACTATTTATTTACTGGATTCCTAAATCATCGAAAACCTACTCATTTGTTAAATTAAATGTCTCAGTGTTAACCACTAAACCATGATGTGTAACTGAATGGACGACTGAAATTGCAATAGATGAAAGTCACAGTAAGATTACCAAAAGTAAATGCTGAATTTAAAAGGAAACCACGACACATGCGGTGGCTCAAGCTATCCAGAAGGAAAACCTAACAGGTTCGATACAATGTTTAGCTGATTTAAGGAATGAAATAAGACAACCACAGTTTTTAACGTTTCAGTATGATCCTTTTATTAATCATAGTGAAACTTTAAGCACATATTCCACTCCTTCTTAAGATATAAAAACATAAATAACTTCTGTCAATTGTCAAATTCCCACCCATTATCACTTGATCTCTTACTATAGAAATATTGTGCCCAGCACTGGATATTTTCATTGTTAGGTGGAATTCACCGTGTGTTCCGTGCTGGACACGAATTGTGTATTTTGCATAGAAGATATTATGTGTTAGTTCCATAGATATGTAGCGCGGGTGATGGAGACGATAGAACATTTTAAGGAACATACAGAGTGGTTCAATTAACGCGTCATTCGAAAAAGTTTCAGAAGTCCCATTTTTAAAAAATCCATATATTCTTTGCAATTTTCAATTGCAGATAAGACGCATCAAAATGATAGAAAAATACATTAGTTATGAGGAAAAGTGAAAAAATATGGATCCAGACTTCATTATTGTATTGAATGGCGTTCAACGTGTTAAATCACACAAATATAAAAAAATAGTATAGAGTATGTAATAATGCAATATGACTTAAAAATTGAGATTACATACAAAAACAACACTGAAGTGGAATGGTATACCTGCGATCATAACATGCACAGTAAGTGAATCTTCTCCCATGATATTTTCAGCCACAAATTTGTAAATTCCTGCATCTGAATGGCGAAGGTCGTTAATTCGGACTTCAATGGATTCTGGTCCAACAGAAATTTCAATCCTGTCGTCAAGAGTGAGTTCTCTATCGTTCAAGAACCATTTGACGGTAGGAGTTGGTTTACCAGCGAAAGCAGTCTTCAGGCGCAGGTTATCCCCTTCGTCGTACGTTAGACCGTCCTTGTAAGATGATGGACAGCTAATTTTAGGCCAACCTGAAAGTTTGCCAATAATTATTGCAATGGTATATTTGTCGTTACAGAATAAAACTTTTCATTCTGTAACAGTTTAAGTAAAAGTTAACAGTAAGATTTATGTTTCTATATGTATGTGTGCGTGCATGCATTTTAGGTTTAGAAAATAATATCCACGCAAATTGAATCCAATATTTTTGTAGGAAAAGGTCTGTGGTGATTGTTGCCATCCGGCAGTGAGAACGACAGAACCGACTGGCTACATGCCAGAGGATAAACAATTAGACCAAAAGATATCTTATGATCAGACTATCTTATTCGAGATGGCTTTGGTTATGGAAAGTTAAGCGTGTAGTAGATCGATGGCGCGAGAACAAACAGTCTCGTTATAAATTCTTCGATATATTTTGGGGTAAGCGTGTGAGGATACAGACACAATTATGAATACGCAAATTATATCGGAAAGACTCAGAAATAATGAAGATAATCGAAATTATGTTCAGCCAACTTTAAAGTGAGTGATTGATCAAAGTGGGCTGACCATGAAGTATGGATTTTAGTTATTGTATTCTTATTCATACTATTTTAGTAAGTATTGATAAGATACAATAACAAAATAGTATTTATAAGCTCATCAGCTAGTAAACATGGAAAAGGGAAATATAGAAAAATAATGCAGGTAAATGGGTTTTCTTCTTCTTTCTTGTTACAATATATATTTTTTCTATTTTTCAACCTGTTTTCTGCATTATATTCATGGGTGGTTTAAACTAAAAACAAAACAGTAGTGGCCATTTTGGGGAAATTAAATAGAAAATGTAAATTTTTATATTCCAGACAAGTAAACACAGCATGACAGGGGAATGACACTTAATATATGCAACTGCTTTGTTAGTATATATATGTAATTATATATATATATATATATATATATATATATATATATATTTGCATAATATGCACATGTTTAGATATTTAGATGACATTTTATGTGTATCCCCAAATAATATCCCTATAGTATTAAACTTTTATCCAAAAAATTTACAATTAAATGCAAGTAATAATGACACAAATGTTGCAAACTTTTTAGATTTAAATTTAAATTTACAAAATTGTAATATGGTTATAAACTTGTATGATAAAAGACAGGATTTTAAATTTAATACATCAAAAATTCAACATTTTGACTCTTGTCTGCATATATCTGTATTTAGAAATATTATAATAAACCAGGCTCTTAGAATCAATAAAATTTGTGATGAATATTATAAATTAGCGCACTTTATGGAATTATTGAGTACAGCGACTAATAATGCATATCCCCCCAATTTTGTTATTAAAATTATCAACTCAGTGTATCAAATTTCACTCGATAACATCCTAGAAAACATTCCCAATTATAGTGACTAACATACAGGGGGAAAAAAAAAAAAAAAAATATATATATATATATATATATATATATATATATATATATATATATATATATATATATATATATATATATGTATATATATGTGTGTATATATGTGTATATTATATATAATTATTTATTAATTATATAAATAAATAAAAATGAAAAATAATAAACTAAGTCAAAAACATTAGAAAAATCAAAAAATCGGAAAATAAAATGCATTAACATTGATGTTTTGAATTTTATTTTCGCAAAAAAATGTAACTTTTGTCAGTATTGAAACTACGTTTTGAGCGCCCTTATAATGGTGTATAGTGGCATTCTCGATTATCCAGTTTTCCTATGAATTACTTGTTTAGTAGGAATTTTCATCTTTGATTCATATTCATATTCAGTTCTGCATGTTTGGGAAGTTGTATTCTGAATTGCTTGTCCAGTCTCCAGTTTAGACTCACTGGACGGGTTTGGGAGTATTTCCGTGAACATTCGTACTGCCTCCCTGGTAGAATTTCGACTTGCTCATTCCGGTGCTTCTAGATTAAGCTGTTGAGGTTGATCGTGTATACACGTGGTAGAAGAAGAAGGATTCATGCCGCATCGTAATACAATTTTCTTAATGTATCCTTTTTTCATTTTTCATTTTTTGATGCCTGTAGTCTGAGTTTAAGCATTTATAGTAATGTACTATTGCTTAATCTGAAACAGGCATTTGTTTGGGTTAATTAGAATTAAATACTCAGACCTGAAGAGGAATTTAATTCTGATTAATCATCGAATTTGGGAAGGTTCTGTTCTTTTCTCTTATCGGCATTATGGCCGTGAATTTGCTTCTATGGTGATGTTAATATTACTTGAATTGTATATTTATTTTTTTATTTTTACATAATTCTTATTATTACATTTCAAATATATATATATATATCATTAGAAAAATTGTTTGCTTTAATTGCAATCTTATATTTAGAACTAACTTCTTATAATTGTTTTATCTTCTAAAATGAAAATCTAGTTTAAATGTCATTCTCTTGTCTACCAAGAAGACGGGTGAATGACGACAGGGGAATGACAAATCACGTGATTTTACTTTCTGAGTATATGAGTTTTATTTGCATTTAAGCCTAACTTGATATTCAGTTTGCTACACTAACTAGGCAAATATAAAAGAAAAAATTATTTAACTTTTTATTCTGAGAATAATTAAAGACAGGTGAATGACAAGGAATAAAAATACTTGCCCCAAATTGTTCAGTGTTATAATATTTCCCTGCACAGAATGATAGCTAGAACATAGTCAAGCTCTTGAAATGGTGAATACGGACTTTAGTAAGAAAGAATAATACTTTAATTATATTTCATTGCCATCTATGTACAGAAAGAGGTGTTGAAATTTAAAGTCATGTGAATGACAAAAAAGCTAGGGGACAGTTGTAAAATATCAATTTAAAATATTGCTCTAATGCATAGTGGATTTTTATTACTGTTTGCATTTTAAATCGTCTCATTTAATATAAAACATCAAATTAAAATAAAACTAGAAAATGAAGGCTTGCAAATGAAGTTATTATTTTATTATTTGGCTTTTGGGACACACAGAGGAGTGACATTTAATAAAAATAACTAAATTTTTAAATATTAAAAATATAAATTATTTCTTTAGCTAATGGGTGACAAATATGAACTGCAATATAGTAAAAACTGGTCAGTGTTTAAAATCAGTCCCAAGTCATGCAAATTTTTATTAAAACACCTGGGACATCTAAAACTCCTGTTTACAGAAAATGACCCAAATATATTAGGACAGTAGATAAACAATATAAACTTGTCTCAAAAACTAAAAACGCTAGCCAGAAGCTATGTGACTCTAATTTGTAGTTCTTTGAAAGCCCTACAAGGATATATAATTTGATTTCAGACCAGATTCTTAGTTTTCAAAATAATGGTTATAATTTTGATCTTTTAATATTTGCATCTAATCTGAAAAGTTGGTTCTAGTTATTTCGATGTTTTAATATTTTTTAATTGTGTTAAAAATGTCTAAAGAAGACAAACCACCCACAAGGGTGTTATTCACGCCAAATCATTTTGTCTATCAGACTAAAGCCACTGCAGATTTTTTCAAATTGTAAGCACAAATTATCTGCATAAATATTCTAAGGACAAATGTTATTTTTCAGAGTAGCAACTTCCATTTAAGAAATAAGTTGTTCAAAGATTAGAATGAATGGGAAGAGTAAATGAAGATAGTGCTGATTAAATTAGCTTCTATAGTTACCCTAAAACAGGGGGGAGGGCAAAGTGAGGTATTTGCTCCCTCCTGGACATTTAAGGCCACAAAGGAAGGCAACAGGTTAGTTCAGGGAGGACACACACTGAGGAAGCATGCGACATCGTGCAAAATGCGGTTCGTTTTGAATAATAGTTGTTACCTACGTTCCGCACACTGAAGGCACATAGCAACACGCTGCACTAGAGAAGCAAAGCATTAGAAAATCCGGTTTCTAGTTCATATTTGAGCAACATAAGAGATTGAGAGCACGTCGTACAGTGCGTCGTGAATCCTTAGTGTATGTGCTCTACCTTACATTGCACGTCTTATCTGAGTTTGCCCCCCCCCCTTCTAGTGACGTTCTATGGGCTCCCATGCCCTGAAAAATTTCAGATCTAAATATAGCAGGCCGAATGCAAACCTTATATAATCACATCATACCTCTATATATCTGGCATCACATCTGGTGTTCTACGTTGCGTATGACATCAGATACTGAAAACGAAGCTGGATATTGGAATCATTTTTAATTTATTTGCAACAACGGATGTTATTAATTTTATGTAGTACTTACGCAGACAGTTATTGAGTGTTGTTTTTTATAGTATATCCCAAGCATATACAGTTTTTTTTTTTAAATCACTTACGGGCAAAATGCTCCGGGCTTCATTAGCATACATAATCGCACTTGCCAACTCATTTTTTTCTTTTTACAAGGGATTCATTATATACGAAAAAACGGTACAAGGTATCCGGTAAATATACTCTTTCAATTCCCCACTACAGTCCTAATAATGAAAAGGAGAGTTCTGGGACAAGGGTAAAGAAGTCTCCATACTACCAAGGCAAAGATGCTCTTTCCAAAAGGGCAGCACACGAGTTTCTCTACATTAAGAATAGTAATTCCCCCAAAGCGACTGGGATTATCAAAGGAAATGAACTTCATTGTACAAGATATTAATTTTTCATTCATTTGGCGTCATTTTCGTTCATTAAACATAGCCCATTTCACGTCCGTCAATTTGGCAAAAGTCGCAAAGTGGGTGATGTCTTATCAAGGTCGACAAATTGCAGCTAAATGTGTCGCCAAGCTTTACATATAGACAAATAGACGGGAAAAGGACCTTCCTTAAATAGTATTAACCGATAGTTTGAGTAACCGATGGTTTGAGTTCTAATCAATATATGTCTTCTCTCATGAATGGAACGAGTTAGCTCCACGAGAATGATAACAAATTTACCGTATAATATTATATATAAAAAGTTAACATATTTCACAATAATTAATACTTTCTATTTTGTGATTTTTTTTTTGATACATTTATTTGCAATACCTCGACAGCAGTTCATGCTAGAGTTCTAAAAATGTGTGTCAATCGTTTTCTAATAATAAATTACATAAGAAATGATTATTTATGTAACATTAAAGATTTTGATTTTTTGATGATTTTTTCAAAATTTCATTCGAAAATTTGGAGGGAGTCTTCCGAACATTCGCTTGCGTTTAAAATCAATAGGCTTCCAGTATTCACACCGATTATAATTTTTGTACACAATTTCGTTCGAAACGCTCCATTCGTGAGGTATTTATACAGACTCACACATACATCATCTCAAAAGAGATCGATTCGAGTTCAGGAATGCTTGAAACATGAACTTCCCTCGAAAACTCGAATTTTCAACCCCGTCACGACACTTTCTCTAAACATTATATTATATATGTAGGAAAAGTAAAAATGGAAAATTGAGCCGTTGTTATACTTCAACCTAACCTAACCAGTTTGCTTTAAAAAGGGACACATTGGTTTGAAGTCATTTTTATAATACCAATAGTCGATTGTAGGATTTAGTAGCAAAAATAGATAATTTTTAATCGTGAAGTGGACTTTCATAAATTTATTCTGTAGTAATTTTCATAATAAAAAATGAAGAAAAATGTTTGTGTTTAAAATAAAAGCGACTACTGATACTTTTACTAAAATGAACCCGTTAATGTGGAATACATACTACATTCTGCATATAAATTAATGAATAAAAAATATATTTTTCATTCAACCGTTAATGAAAAATATTCGTTTATAGAGAATTGGTTTGGTTAGCAATATGAATTAAATTGCAAAGCATACTGGATATTAAAACCAAGACAAATATAAGTGACGAATTTCGACTTGAAAAAGGCTTAAAAGTACAAGAAAAAGTCTTTCGGAAGATACAGAATATTTATCTTAATTATATTTTATTCGCGGAATATAAAAGTGCACAATCAATGTTTTTGGTTTTAGTATTTAAGTTCATATGTAGTTGATCAGAGAATATTTTATCTTATAAGTACACAGTTTAATGAAATATGGCGAAACGAAATATTTTAAACTCAGACAAAATACAACCTTTAACTAACTTTTAAAAACTTTTTATACAAGCTCGTCCTGTTTAAAATTTGTAAATCTGAACCCAACCTAATTTAAATTTTGTAATACAAAGCCTGAACGGGTCCAATCCGCTCAAAAATGTCAGTCAAAACCACCCGAACACTTCCCGTGGGTCGGACCAGACCTTGCCCAGTCTCATGCCCGTGTAAGCCTCTTAACTCGAACTACAGTGGTCAAGTTCATACTCATACATTAATTTTAGGAGTGTTCTGTATAACTTGGACGTTGAAGTTTAAGCTTAAGATTTAATGAACTTTAATTAATGGTCGGCTGCTTGGTATGACTGAATTTATCTGCCTTCATGAAGATTCGAAAAGTTGCAACACAGAGCAAGTTATTTGCTGTCATTGTAGGAAAAAACAATTTCTTGGTGAAGAACGCAAAACCTGTCTAAGTTCTGGTACCTACGATAGAAACCCGATTCTATGTATACCATTTTTCAATATTCTGGATTTATTTAACACAGATCTTTTAATAGGAAGAAAAAAAAATCTGATGTGAGCGGCACATGACTTTCCCTAAAGACCGAAATTCATTTTCTCTTTATTTCTTTTGTAATTCATTAAATTGGGTTTAATTGCACAAAACGACACCGATCATTATTTGAAATGACACAGTTTTCAGTTTTAATTTAATTTCGTTTTCATTTGAAGACTGAACATCTTTTCAAAGGCGACGTTGCCAAAATAAACCCCTGAAATATCTCGAAGACGGTTTGTTCCGGAGTACTGGGGTTGGTCTCTTTCTTTTTGTTGTCAAAAATTACGCATAAAACAGGCATTTAATAGATGCATTTGAGTATATGTAGTCTTTTATTTTAGATATTTACGATTTCTGCGACCCATTTTGCAACACACACACACAAAAAAAAAATACCTTTTTTATAATTTGTACCAAAATCTAATCGGCACCAGGGTCACCCACAAGTGATGTACCTATCAAATTTTATGGAATTTGGTTTACTAGTTTGAGTTAGGATAGATATATATAAATTGTACAGACAGACACACACAGACGTCACGCTAAAAATAAATTTTCGCGTTCCAATCCGCTCAAAAATTTCAGCACTCTAAACGTGTGTTTGTGATTTTCGACACGCTTTCAATACTTTCCTTATACTTTACCATATATTGCAGGGAAAGTCATATTAACCGTTGGTTTTCTCAGAGGCACTCCACATAGTCTTGGCATTCTTTGTTACAAAAATGGAAATTAGGGGGGTAAATCGCATTTTTATTAATCAAACGTGCACAATTGATAAGCAAGAGCTCTTAAAAAATTAGTTTTCATCTTTGATGTTTTAAATGTTCAATATTATAGGTCATATTTCTTTCATATACAAGCACACATAAAACTCGATTTAATTTAAATATCACTTACTAAGTATCTTAATTTTCGCTTGGGATGAAACTTTTCCTTCCGAATTAAGAAGGTCACATTGCACTGAACATTCGTCGTCGTCTGAATCAACCTCCTTCAATTGAAGAGTCGACTTGTTGGCTTCTGTTGCCACGGTTACATCCAAACCTTCGCGGACACGAATGCCATCTTTGGACCTAAAGTATTGAGACGGGTAAATACAAATCCATTTTGATTGTGAAATAGAAAGTTAGAAATAATAAGCTGTCATACATAACTGTATCACCTGCATTTTCATTATTTTCGGAAGTAAAAAATTACAAGGGATTGATTAAATATCATTATAAATGAAAGTACGAGAATGGTTTGCGTTTCTAAACTGACCAATGCGCGTTATCACAACAGATTCCAAATCTAAAAGTGTTGTAAAATTCGGTCGGTTCTTATCCCAGTTATCGTTGAAGTATAACTAAATAATAATGTATAGTTAAGTAGGTGAATGTATAGCTAATGTTAGTCTTGGAACTATAGCATAATGATTACGCAATTCATTTCGTAAATTACAACTTGGATGTAAGAGAAGGATGCTACCGCGGAGGCCTTTGTCTGGATATTTGCTGCTAACTTCAGTAATGTTGTTGTTGAGACCCAGACCGTCCGACCTACCAGAAAGGTGTAATGTAACTTTTTGGAAGGCCGGGAAATTTAGTAATGTAAAACATTTGATATGGGCAGCACATGACTTTCACTGCATAATGCCATGAATTTACTTTTTTTTACGGTAAAAGAATAATGTACAAAACCCATGGCACAATGTTTTAAACATTAAATTTGTACATTGGGTGCTTTTCTGAATGACAACATGCAATCCCATTTCGAAGTACTCAACTTATTTTCGTACAAATCTAACTAGTCAATATTGACAGCATCTGAAATAGAGTCCATATATTAAAAGATTTTAGTAATTAATTTATCAATTTGACGCCATTTTTGTTAATTTAGCCTCATTTTTATAATTTTGGGGATATTTATGTCAATTTGGCAGCATTGAAAAATTCGCCAAATGAATCACGAAGTTCGCCAAATGTATCGCCAAGCGTTTCAAACATACCGATTTTCTTGTATATCAATAAATGACTATTGACGAATTGTTGGGCGCCAAAATACAAAACTATCACATTAAGTATCTTTTCCCGTGAATGAAGCGAAGAATGGTATTAACAAATTTGTTGCATAATATTGCATATGAATAGAACATATGTAACGACAGTTAATACTTTAATTTTATGTAATTATTTGATAATTTTTTTTTCTTGAAAACGTGCAATATATCAAGAGCGGTTCATGGTAGCATTTTAAAGTTTATACCATTCGTTTTCTGATGAAAAATTACAAGAAATGATTAATTGTCTAACAGATTCCGATTTTTTTAATGATTTTTTCAAAATTTCATTAAAAAATTATAAGGGGGGGGGGGAAACAGATTACATTGAAACCCAATAAGGTTTCAGTATTCCCTGGCCGTAATAATCTTCCCAAATATTTTTCGAAACACGTTATTTGCTCATGAGATATCGCACATCCACAAACACATATAACCTGTCAGATTTATTCAAGCTATCACGGAATTACCAGAGTTTCCCTTACCTCTTTACAGAAGTCATGTTATTTCATGTAATATTGAGTATGCTTATGCGACTTGTATATGTACTCAATAATATATGGATTAAAAATTTAGCGCACGTATTTAACTCGTGTACATGGGATATTTCATTATATAATGACTTCAATAATATACGATATTATTAGTTTTCAAAATAATACAAGAACGAGTTTTCTTTATACGACCGATACGGAACAACAGTTGAAAGTAAGAATAAAAGTGATGTAAAATATTACATAAACTTTATAGTCCTGCATAATATTTTTATTTTTAAAGTGGATACTACGGATTGATTTATGTTTTCGTGGTCATCATGGTAACCAATATAGAATTTTTCAAAAAAATCTTTCTCGACCACACTAGCGATTTAGAGTTAATAGGGAGAGTAAACAGTTAAAACAATCAAAAGATTATGTCCAATTTGAAAAGTGCATATATTCAAAATCAGATTATTACTTCTATTTTCTCAGACCCTGTCGTTTGTAAAATAAAAAAATTCTAAATAGTCATCATGAGAATATTTAAAAGAGGATCGGCGAGTGTAACACATCCCTCCCCTAATTCTGATTCAAATCTCCCTCAGTTGGCATTAAATTAATTTTAAACATGTTCTTCGCAAAATCCCTTTAAAACGAACACTTTCCCAAATTTCCTTCCAATGTCTGAATAAAAATCTTCAATTCATATATGTACCTAGGAAATATATTTGTTATTCTATATCATTTACAATATGACATCAATAGCATGATTATATGTATATAGATATAGGCAAGAATTAATTTTTGAAATTTTCTTACCAATTGACTAGAATAGGTTGAGTACCCGTATAGCCACAGATGAAAGAGGCAGTATCGTCTACTTTAACGAAACAATCAGCTACGGGAACAGTTACTACTGGTGCTTCTCCTGAAAAAAAAGTAAAAAGCGCAAAATTCAGAGTTAATAAACAATATTTTAAAGCCCCAAAAGATGTTTTAAAGCACTTGTATTCATTGCAAAATAAAATAAATCTCACATAAGCAGAAGTTCTTGACTGGACTAAAAGTATTTTAGTAAGTTTACGTACATAACTAAATGTATACACATTTTTCCAGTTTTGCAATACATTTATTGATACATATCGCTAAGGTATGCAGATTTCATAATAAGTAACACATTCATTTATCAAAGGGCGTGTTCAAGACAGTCGACTGGATCGGCCGTTTGGCCAGATAGGTGACGTCACTATTGGCAGAAGACAATTTGTAACGAGTTCGATTAAAAAGTTGGCGATAAACTTTGAAGATTTTCGAAACTTCATGAATACCCGGATGTAACTTCAATGAAAAGCAAACTGCGTACGTGTCTTTGACCAAGATCTGAATGAGCATAATAAAACGGGATGGCGAAGGTCGATATCATCCCGACTGCATTTCGAAATTGCACGAGATTGCGCTCAAACACTTTGAGAGCACGCGCACGAGATTGCGCTCAGCCTTTTCAGGATGCATGCTCAATGCTGGCGATCACGGGCATGCACAAAAATACAGCTAAAGCAAACCATGTCGATTATGTAGCATGCAAGAAGATGAAAAACAACGAAAAATTTATTCCTGAATGCATCGTTTTGCCTGGCTGCTCTTACTGTGCACTCACCTTTAGAAAAAATTGCGACGGAGCTGGAGAGGTAGCATGGCGCTGATGTCTACCCTAACGAAACCGAAAAATTGTCACTCATTTAAAAATGTAATATGTCTTATTTCTGTTATTCTCACGAATATACAAATATAAAAAAAAATCTAACATTATTAATTAAATTCATATCTTCATGTCACAAAGTGTGAAAAAATGAGAAAATTAACTGGAGTAATTCGATTTTCTCAAGAATCCCTTTTCAATAGCTTTTTTTTTTCTCTCCAAATTTTACAAGAAACATTTTGAAAAATCGGTATCGTGAATCCAAATGATTACAATTACAGTGTGTTACCCTTCACATTAAAGAGCTTGAAAAAATCCTTCGATTGATAACATGCTTGAAATTTTACATCAGAGGGGGGGGGGGGGGGGTTAGCTTGCCCCCTCGGGGGAGGCTAATGACGCCATGAATAAAAAACACCCTAGCAGCAATCCAATATTGCCAACCAATATTGGAAATATTGGACCAATATGAAAAAATGGACATTTTGACGGAATTGGTCCAATATTGGGACAATATTACACCAATATTGGCATTCCATTGGAAATATTTCAAATATCACACCAATATTGGCGTAATATTGTAATGAAAATATTTAACCAATATCGGAGGAAATGTAATCGTAATTGGGATTACATTGGAAATGTTTCCAATGTAATGCCAAGATATACAATATTGGTCCAATATTGGACCATTATTAAATGCTACTAAGGAAATTGCCAACAGAAATTGAAACTATTAATTCTCGTGATCATTTAGTTACAAATAAGCCCTTTTATGCATGATTATGTCAAATTTTGTCCTGTCCTGCAGTGTTAAAAAAATACACAATTTCGAAGTTTTCGTTCGAATTTTAAAAAATTCTATCTAGTTCTAGATTTTTTAATAACAAAGCTGGATATAATGTTTCGAGAAAATCAATTAATATTTGTGGTCGCTATAAAAGAAATCGACTACATACAGACGGACATTATGCCAAAAATTCTTGAAACATGTTCAGGTTTTAAAACATATTGGCATCAAAATATCGAATTCAAAAGTTTTCGTGAAAACAATACTTTCTCTATACTATATTTCATAGTCATGGGTGTATTTAGGGGGGGGGGGGAGTCAGGGAGATACCGAAGCACCCCCCCCCCCTTGGAAAATTGTTAATTTAATAAAAAGTCAATACGAGTGGGGAAAAAAAAATAAAGAAACATGTTTTTCTGGAATTAGAACACTCAACCACAACCGTGTGTTAAAAACTCCCACGTTTATGTTAATGAAAACAATTTAAACTTATATCTAAATGGAAAACTTAGGATTATTGCATTTGGTATGTTTATGAATGTTCAATTTCTTAGTTTAGTTGCTCTGTCTCCAGGAAGGTTAGAATTCTGTCATGAAAGGGGGAAATTTTTTTTATAGGTGGTACACACTAATTTTAAAAAATCTGATGTGGGCAACACATGACTTTCCTTATATAATGCAATGAATTTACTACTTTTACAGTTAAAAAAAATGTTATTCTTATAGCAGATACTTATTTTCTTTCCGAGATATTGAATTTTCTTCAATGAGTCGTCATTTTCATTGATTTAGGGTCATTTTTATCCATTTGGCGAGATTTTTGCCAATTTGGCAACAATTAAAAATGTCGCCAAGTTGGCGACATTCCGCCAAATTCGTCACCAAAATCTCGCCAAGCGTTATGGACAGAGAAATAAGTTATTCTTACAGCAGATAAATGAGTATTGGCGTTCAAATACAAAAGTATTACTCAAAGTATCTTTTCTCGTGAATGGAACGAGTTAGATCCGTGAGAATGATGTCACCCAATTTATCGCATGATATTACATATGAAAAGTGAACATGTTTCTCAACAGTTAATATGTTTTTTTAATTTATGGGATTTTTTTGATAAATTTATTTGAAAAATGTGCAATATCTCGAGAACGGTTCATGCTAGCGTTCCAAAGTTTATGTCAATCGTTTTCTAAGGGAAAGTTACATAAGATATTTGCGTAACTTTATTAAAGGTTTTGAATTTTTGATGATGTTTTCAAAATTTCACTCGAAAATTTAGGGGGGGGGGGGTGAACATTCCATTGTGTTTCAAAACAATAGGCTTTCAGTATTCGTGGATTGTGATTTTTGTACCAAATTTCATTCGAATCGCGCAATTCGTTCGTGAGATATCGCCTCCACAGACTCACTGACACACACACGCACACACTTTCACACACATCACCTCAAAAATGTTCGATTCGTGATCAGGGATGCTTGAAACGTGCTCTCCCGTCGAAAACTCAAATTTTCGACCCTGTCACAATACTTTCTTTATACATTATGTATATAAGGAAAGTAAAAATGGGTGCATACTAATTTTTAAAAGTGTTATACACACTAATTCTTAAAATGTGATGTTCATACCATCTATTCAAACTATTCAAATTTACATTGCAATTATATACACATTTCAAGGTTGATAATCTCTAAATTTTTAATGCAAACAATTTTAGTACCCCCCTTAAAAAAATCCTGCATACGCCCATGTTCATAGAATAAGAAAGTAAAAATAAATTATTGAGAAAACAGGCAGGTAAAACTGTAGATGGTTCTCTGAAATAAAAATATCTGGTTTCTTCAGTAACCCATTTGTAGAAAAACAAGGAAGACAGGGATCCTTATGTACCCCATAATGAGGTATTGACTTTTCAACTTAACTTTTGTCCCGCATTTTGAAGATGCAATTATTTTTATCATAATTTTTTCCAATGAAAATACAAATATTACACGTTTTGCAATACAAAAAGTCCTGCATTAATACAATTTTTACACAATATATTTTATACAATATGGACGCAACATATTTAGTACAATATTAGCATGATATATATTTTATATAATACATCCTTAGTGCAAAATAGATGATGTAACTAACCTGTAGATTATTGAAAAGCTAAAGTGGTTTTAATCTTCCCAATGTAAATGTCTAAATATCAGCGGACAGCATAAAAAAAAAAGCATGCGCAGTTAATGTTTCAGTCCACTCCTGATTATAGTAATGAAGTTTTGGTAACTACAAAGTCTACAGCCATCTTTTTAAATCAAAGATATTGAAATCGGTTCTTAGGTGTAAGAAAAATCACGAACACCGGCTGTTAAAAATTTCAGTAGGTCAATACGAATTGTTAAATTACAAAAAATATTTATTATCAAACATGAAAATTAATAAGAAAATAGTGTCATAAATTTGACTCAAGCCCCAAATAAATGTACACAATAAATGTGCAGTTCGCTTACTTATTGATTTCGAACATATCGTAAACCTGGAAGGATATGGCACATATTTTAAAAGGTTGTTAAATTTTTGGAAGTTTACCACGCCATTGATTCAGTTATATTAAGTGTCCCAACCCAATTATAATCTCAAAAAGTGACGTCATTACGTTACTTCCTGTGACTAAACTAATCGTACTTTTATCTGGATATATACAACGTAACCATAAATTTAAAGTTAAACGAATTTTTTACCTTCACACGCCTTCAAATTCACTGGATCAGATTCTTCACTGGGCAATCCCACACCATGAGTGTTTTCGCAGCTGACGCGAAATTTGTATTCTTTTCCAGAGAATAAACCAGTGACTAGATAGGACGTTCTTGCCAGAATTCCATGATTGCACTGCATCCAGAGATCAGATTTTGATTCATACCGTTCCACTAAGTAGTTCACATCAGAAAATCCTTCCGGTATAGTCCACGTTAGAAGAACGGATTCATCGTCTTGTATGTTAGTTTTCGGCTTGGAAGGCGATGGAGGTTTCTCTGCACACAAATTTCATATTTTTAGCATTATATACGTTAAGAAGGGAATTTACATAAAGGATGAAACAGGAAGTTCATCAAATCATTTATGCAATAATTAAATTTTGTATTAAGGAATTATACATGATAATAAAAAAATTCGCGTACATAAAAGTTTGAAATCACATAATGTACCGAGAAATTGTAAGAGTAGGATTTTTTTTCTAGTTTGATCGCACTAATATGCCCAAAAGTATGTTGGAAATATCGTCTGCCGTTTCTAATAAATCAGATGGTCATTATAGAACTATTTTTCATTAATTAAAAAACATGTCGTTTTTCCAGTGAAACAATTTTTATTTTAGAGCAAAATGTCTCTAGCCATTTTTATGAGAATGTCACTGAAGATATTAAGATCTGGATCTGTTGCTGACGAAGCGAAATTCAGGCAGGCCTTCCATTTTTAACTCATGATAACCTGTCTAAATTTAAAAAAAAGAGAGAAAATGGCGTTGCTGAAATTCTTTTAAACTTTTCTGAAATTCCATGAACTCTTCTGAAATTTTTAAATGAAACTCTTGAATGAAGTCTTTTGAAACTCTTAAACGAATTTGGAAATCTTAAATGACACTCTTATAATATAAGAATGATTACAGAAATACTACGCTAAAATAAAAATTCTTTCATTCAGGGAAAATGTCTCACAGTGTTCTTTCAATTGATAAAATAATATTTGTAGTGATCGTCTGACGTATTAAAAATAGCAGACGATATTTCTGGGATATTTTTGAAAATATATTAGTGCCACCTAATTGAAAAGAATGCTGCTATTTGAATTTCTCGGTACATTGCACGATTTTAAAATTTGATATATGAGCGATTTTTTGATTACTTTGGGGCTGTGGGCTTGCTTTGCTCATGATATAGTATTTGGATTGTCGTCTTTGATGTTCATATTTTCAATAGAAATCAATATGTTTTACAACAGTTGCCTAAATTAGGTTAATCAGTATTTATATCCATGATAAATACACTCGTATGACAAAATTAAAATTTTAACCTTTGTTGGCTGCATAAGATATATTTGTACGCATGTGCAAAATCCAAATCAAAATAATATTGGTATTTAATTAATGTCAAATGAAATAAGTACATCTGGCGAATTAGTTAGTACTGAAATCCAAAATTATTAAAAAATGTGCCTTTCTCGTGCATGAAACGCGCTAAATCTACAAGAGTGATATTAATGAACTTATCGTATAATATTGTATATGGAAAGGCCATTTATTTAGCGAAATATTTCTTCAACTTTTTGAACTATTTTTTCTCTTGTAAATACAATCGAAAAATGTGCAATATCTCGAAGTCTGTTTATGTGAACTTTTTAAAATGCACGCCACTCGTTTTCTTATGAAGAATTACTTATAAAATGATTGATTATTTAACATTTCATTATTTAACATGATTTACTTTTTTGATGTTTTAAATTAACTATTCGAATATTTTGAAGACTTTTGCTTTGACGGGCGTTTATAATCAGGGTTTCAGTATTAACTGATTGCGATAATCATTAAATTACATTCGAAACTATCCATTCACTTGTGAGATATCGCGTCCACAAACTCACTGACAGGCAGACGTAACTTCAAAAATGTTCGATTTGAGCTCAGGGATGATCAAAACGTGTAAAACCGTCGAAAATTTGAATTCAAATTTTTGATACCGTCACGATACTTTCCTTATACTATGTATGCATGAAAGGTAAAAATAAAAGCTGAAAACTGAACCCTCAAACTTACTTTAATCTATTTGAATAGGGCATTTGCCATTAAGAGCACTGAATTTATCTGCTAGCGTGTTCACGCATTTCCATCGTTATGATTAATAGCAGTTTCTTTTAAGTCCATAATGAAATTCCGTCGAAAAAGTTGTTATTCAAAGGAAATGTTCCAAAAGATCCCAAAGACATCATGAAAACGCGAACTAGTGGTTTGATTTTAAAATGAAAGTAACTTGTTCAGTTATATATATAAAGTGAATCTTAATTTTACCAAATTTGTTAAATAGTTTAAGATAGAGATATATTAATTCTTCGCTCATCTTATTACTTTATTCAGAATATAAACATAAGCTATTGTAAGAAGAAAGCTTAGTCTTTGATCAGTATGATCAAAGACTAAGATAATAAAAAAGCATATTTTCCCTATGTCTGATTTATCAAAAATTCAGAATTACCGAAGTTCGTAGCTACATGTCGTATATGTTGTATATTGATAATGATCGCTTCATGTAGAGAACGATAACATGTAATACTTACTTGTAGCTGCCTTGACCCTTATGAGGTTTTTATTGAGCAGGGCTTCCCCACGCCCAGCCTCGTTTTGGGCGTAAACCCGAAACTGGTAGATGTGGGAAGTCTGGAGATCGTAGACTTGGCATTGCGTTTCAGGTCCATCTGACCAGATATACGTCTTATGTATCTTGAAAGAGACATAGATATAGAAAGGTATTAAAAATTGATAGGTCATAAAACTCGTACAGACTAAAGTTGCAAATTACGTGCCTACAATGAACTGACCATAGATTAATATCAAATTGCATGCAATCTTTCTTTTAAGTTAATATTACTGTGTCAGTCCTATGAACAGTCCTGTGTCAATCCTTCGATCATGTAGTCGAAACATAATTTTAAAGAAATTTCAATATCTTAATTTGCTTTAGAAAATGCAGTATCCGAACAAGTCTCACTTCAGAGTTAAAAACTCTATTTTATTGAAACCACGTAAGTGTATATTCATTTGACATGCGTTTGTAAAGGGGTGTATTCGAAACTATGGACCGGTCGAACCGTATTTTTGTTTAATCAGGTGCGTATCGTTTCTGGCCACGTAGAGTTTGATTAAAATGACAAACGGTATTTCTTAGTTTTCAAAATTTCATTAGGTTAACTGAAAATCCATAGAAACGTAAACTGTGTATGTATTCTTCGGACGTGATCAGAAAGATCACAATGAAACTTTAAAGACATGATGTACGGGTGTCATACAGGACAGAGCACCAGGCTCGAAGCGCCTTTAATCTCCGATTTCAACTTCTGACACTTATCATCATTTTGTGACTTTCATTTTTATATTACCTGGTTAGTTCATGAAACGAACTCCCCATCTTTACTTAATGAACGTTTCGGATAAGACGCCAGTTTTGAGCTGCTCCTATATATTAGGTTTACCCAGTATTAAGTGTGGTTTGAAAGACTCACCTATTTTGGCAGTATAGAAGTGCATTCTCAGCTTCAGCACACCTCGACAATCTTTTGCTGTGACAGAGGTGACTTTGGTTATAAATAAGTCGGTCATTAAAATATTGCATTGATTTATTTATACACACACATGATAATTACTAATTTCTAGGAAAATTCTTAAGCACCCACAATTTATTTTGTAAGAAAAGATCCATATGTGTACACGTTAGGCCTATCTATAGTAAAATGACCAAGCATAATAGAATAAAAGTGATTTCAGCGCCCTTAGAGGAGAATTAAAAAAAAATTATAAACCTGAATTCGGCAATAAAGTGAGATAGAAGAAATATGTCAATTACAAAGTTATAGAGGATTGTATAATAAGTAGGAATTGACACTAAAACTGTTACAAAATGCATTTATTTAACACAATAGGGTTATTGGCTAATATTCTATCCTATTCAGTAACGTTAAAATAAATAATCACTGACAAATCATTAACTAGATTACTGGAATTTTTATTGATATGACAAGCTTCAAAGAAATCCAAATTGAAAACTGAAGAGCACTTTTGAATGATGTTGGAAGAAGAAAAATCAGAACGGGGACCAGTTATTTCAGTTTGTCCGACATAGTCTTGAGCTTATTTTGGCGTTCAGGTACAGACTTGCTTTACTGAAGAAGGGAATCCAAATGATTTCCGAAATTTATGTATATGCTCATTTATCTTTATTTACGCGGCATTTTACATATTGAACCATTTCATTATCTTATAAATGTGAACAGAATTACAATAAAAGATGTCAATAAAGGGGATCCCTCCAAAATTCGAATATCTGATGGACTTCTACGAGGCGTTTCATAAAGATGGCTGTAAATATTTTTTTTTCAATAGCCACGCACTTGATGTCTAATCATTCGCTTATTCAGCGACCGAAGCGTGAGCGATTTTGCCGCTATACGACGATGCCCCAGTGCACCACAGGGGACCAGTGGCGGCTCATGAGGTGACTCAAGTGAAGCAGAATAAGCGCTGCTTCACTTAAAGTTATCGGCTGAATAGGTTACTATTATCATTATTTGGCGAATTTTTTAGACTCGTTTGGCTATTTCTAGGTAATATTCGACAAAACTTGTGCCAGTAGCGTAATGCGTTTTGATGAAGTTGGTTGTCGAGAAGGATGGGGAATCCCGCCACTGAATCTGCTTCACCCATTCCTGAAGCCAGGAATGAAAGCGGCCATTGCAGAAGACAAAACACATTATATACCCTTTTTCGATATTACAACATTCATGCCCGAAAGTGGGATTCGAACCTATGACCCCAATAGTCGAGAGTGCACAAAGAAATGCTTGTCTTAGACCTTTCGGCTGCCTAGGCGGCAAGGATTTAAATTTAGTTGATAAAAACTTGCTTACATCTATGTGGAGGACATCTTTCGCTTCAATAAGATAGCCAAGAATGGTGGCTCCTCCATCTTCCAAAGGAGGTTTCCAAGAAAGGTGCACGGATTCTGCTTGGACATCACTGATGACCAGGGGACCTTCAGGACGATCAGGCTCAACAATGACTCCTGCAGAACATCGAAGATAGGCATTAATGCGATTGGGTTAGGCTCCAGGTGATCATACTCCCCATTGGTTTGTCAAAGTTATAAAGATGGAGGTTATAATACGAAGGAAACATAAGTGAAAATAAGATGACAAATATTGTCTTTAAATTCTCACGCATCTGCTTTAATAAGGAAGCAGGTGTGGTTTGTATTCTCACAAAGCAATTTCCTTCATTATGAAGATGGTACGAGGATTGAAAATTCCCAGCTACACAGAAATAAATATATTAATAATGTATTATGTTTTTAAAACAGAACATCTTGGTTGAACGCGATTGGATTAGAGCGAATTATTTGGGGCTGAAAACATTTTCGTAATAGCAGAAATAAAGTTGGCTCATGAAGGTAATTACCAACATGAAATCGTATTTTATAAGTATTCTTGTATTGTACGATTACTATAATATAACATACAAGGGAGTGATCGCTCCGTCCCGCTCCATGACGGTACGCCACTGAACGGGCTATTGCAGTTATCAATAGAAATGGATTTGCTGATGGCATTCCTGTCTGCCACAGTTATAGATTAAAGTTATTCATATGGCCGGTGGAATATATTGAGGGCCAATGATGTTTGAAGCATATCTAAATACACCACGTGTTAGTACCTGTGCTGTTGCAACTACTTTTCAAACAACCCTCATGCAGACAGATAAATTGTTTTATATTAGAAGTTATATTCGTAAACCAACTTTATTTAAGTTGTCTCCCTGAATATATTACGAGAGTTTCACCCTTAGTATGATTATGATGAAATTACCCTATTCTGTTTCAGTTTTTTTTACATTGTTTTAGGCTATTAGAGCATATTTTTCTCTCTGGATCACAGCACCAAAATTAGATGGTAGATGAATTATTATGAATACGGGATGAATGTGGAGTTGAACTGATATAGTGCTCAGATTTGTAGCAGATGGAGTTTGAATAGCAAGTACATTTCAAACTCGGGTTTATAGTCTGAAAAGCACTATTGGCAGTTCATGACTCATTACGGTTCTCCAATAAGAGCAAAACTAATTCAAGGATGCTGTTTGTTACTCAGAAAGCGTGATACAGGGTTTTTTTCTTTCTTTTTTTTTGGCAGGTTTTCAAACTCGAGGTGGGTAGGCTGCCCGTCAAGTGCAGTCGCGAATATAGGTGCAGCACGTGCACCAAGCAACCTGCCAGTGGGCTGTCAAGCTTACTCGCCGATCGTAGTCTTCTCTTGAAAAGTAACTTATATTCAGTGTTTCTTTCAGGCATACTTCCGAAGCCTCCCCCCCCCCCCCCCCCGGAGACATTTTATGAAACCTAGTTTCTATTTATGTGACACAGCATTTAGATATATTCATATAGGGCAAATCGAGAACTTGCCCCCTAAAATGTCATTCGCTCCCCCCAGCCAAAAATCCTGAAAGAAACACTGCTTATATTCCGTGTAGTAGCGCTACTCTACAGTATTGTATAAATTATAATTTTTCAAATATATTTAAATATACATTACCGATAAAAAAGTCAAATTCCATGGATTATTTTTCTAGCCCCCACAAATGTATAACATTGAAATAGAGCTTGAAGAATGGAGTGATTTCCTCTTATATTACATTTTACAGTAATTTTTATTTTGGAATCACTTATAGATGTGGTTCAACATGTTTTCCTTGCACATTTTCCAAAAACTGCATTCTCTACTGCAGAATCCAGCACAAAGCCGGATTAAGGCTGTTTGAGGCCATAAGCACTGAAAATTTTGGTGCCCCTAGGCAAGGGCAAGGGGTCATGATTATCTGAAAAACATTACATTAGACCTCCATGGAGTGGAAAACAAAATTCCGCAGTGTAACCCCCGTTTGGTCGTCAAACACCCCCCTTTCATAGATATTGGCAATGTATATGGTTCTAAGTATGTCTTTATATTAAAATGGTTCTATACCAGGGGTCTGACATCTATGCCTTAAAATAAATTACTCATTTTCACGCAGACTTAAGTTTTCAATGCTTCTGCGGTACTGGGTTTTCTTTATAGTCTACTTTTCATAGCATAGCCTTGTAATATAGCTTTCTACAAGATTTTCAAATATTTTAAAATCATTTCTCAAAATGTTCGTATGATCCGCTAGAGATTGATATAGCTGAGCATGTTTTTAAATCAAGCCCCTCTACCTAGCTCTGAAACGTGCTTGAGATGTGTTGCAGAAATAGGTTGAAAACTCCATTCCAATGACAATATGAAATGTAGTTTTAAGCCACATTTATGTCAACATGAAAACAAAAATGCAACAGATGCAATAAATATTGTATATTTATTTAGTTTCTAAAAGATTTTTCTGTATGACCTGACAGCGGCCTAACACATTGTCGTATAATTGACGTTGGCATGTACGCATTGAAAATTCAATAATCTTGAGTTTAATAATCCAACGTTTAATTCGCCAGACCTTCTCCAGTATAACTTTCAATAATTACATTAAGGTAGTATGTCCATAGCTGATAACTGGTTTTTCCGGGAAACTCCCGGTTTTTGATGATTTCTCCCGGATTTTAGACGAGAATCTCCCGGTTTTTGTTAATTTTTTTAGAATTCCCTAAAGTTAGGGATTTTTCAATAAAAATTCTTTGCTAAAGGGAATTTCTATCGAACTTGCGGTCGTCATTCTCTTCCATGCATGAACCTAGTGCCAGTATTAAGTTGCATCATTTTCACTTTAATCATGGATATTGCTTCAAATAAGTGTGATTTCGCGTATGTAGATTACATTGCCGTGTAATGTTGAAACATACGCTTCCATCCATGTTTAATTTAAAATTAAGTGAACGAAAAATATGCAACATTCTTTTCTTTGTAGTAGGTTTCATTATATATTCGATATTTTCATAAAATATTGATGATTATTTTTTTAAGTACGATTTCACGTGTATAGACTAAATTGCCGTGTAATGTTTAAACATCCTTTTCCATCTAACATTTTTTGGATAAAATCTCAAATTAAGTAAATAGTATACTTTCACATCTTTGCAGTTTACGTGAAAATGAAGGATTATTTTCTTTCAGTTATGCTCTTTCTCCCTTATTTTCTAGGCAATAGAGTTCCAAAAGTTTTCTTCTATCCACATGCATCTAATTAACTAAATTAAAATGTGAGAACTGAAAACCTTTCGTTTCAGTGAGCCCCCCCCCCCCCTCGTCTAAAATTTATCTGTTTATGTCCCTAATATGTTTTCTTTATGCAGTGACTATGTAAAAACATGCTTCTAATGCAGTAGGCAGTTCTCATTTTTTTGAAAAAAGAAAAAAAAACATACACTTTTTGTGTGCTGTTAAAAAAAAGCTCAATTTTTCCCTAAATGATATTGAACAGGTTATACACTGACTTATAGAGTGCCGTAAAAAATGCTCATCCCGCTATCTACTGGATTTTTATACTCTAGTGCTGGCAGGTATGTATGTTTAAAATTTAAATATAAAACACTTAAGAATAAAATTATTTATTTGATTGGACTAAAGGACGTTAAAAACATACTCTCTGGCGTAAAACGTTCTTATCCTTCGAAGTTATATGATAAGAAGAAAATATATTGGGTGTTTTATACCCAGCTAAGAACTGCGAACAAAATCTGCATATCATTAATGACTAAATTGCACGAGGAAAAACATGGGAATGGAAAAACATATAATATTAAAATGGCCGCAGCAGAAACCAAATAAAGATGTAACATGTTTAGATGTTTAACAAGAAATATCAATCATGCATAAAGCATTGATTATGAAACACTCTCCAACTGAAATGCAATTTTATTTAAACATCTCTAAAATGCGATACATTCAGCTATGATTTTTTTTTTTTTTAATTATCACAGTACTACAATAATTTATTATATTTGAAAGCTTGTAACTTCATTGAAAAAATATGAACTTTATTCAAGTGACGTCATCTAAATATAAATCGTCTGGCTTTCTATGTAAAAGCAGTGAATATTCCATTCATACACCCAGACTCCAGAGTTAAATAATTTTGCGTTAAAAAAATTCAGCTACTCTGATACAACTCATCTTACAATCAATTGTTTAAATTCTGCATCTTTTAAAATTAGGCTTCGTTGTAGAAATAATCAAAGTTATACGATCATTTAAACTCAAATATTGTAATTGAGTTAACACAGAATATAGATGCACAGAAAATATTCAAAAGAACTTTAAAAATCCCGATTTTTACACTAGAAAAAAAAAGATGGATGCCATATTTTATTTTGAAGTGGCCACGTGATCTCTTCATATTATATGGGTGTAAATATTATTTAAATTTTTATTTAAAAAAATACCAAACATATTTTACTGAAATTTGTTTTATATATTTTATGGGATAATTTGAATATTGCTTAAAATTTATGAAGCAATTTGTGAATTTTAACTTCCCTTAGAAAATGTTTGAAAAATTAGGTCCCATAGAGCTCAATGTATTACATTTTTTCAACCCAGATTGAATCCAAAACTAATTGTGTGATATCATTCCTTTACATTCCCATATGTACCACAGCCCGTCTCAACAACATACTAAAATTTCATTTTGCTAAAGTGATGTTTACGGTAGTTATCGTGCGAACGGACAGATAGAAAGAATGAACAAAGTCATAAACACTTTTCACTTTGTTGTAAAGTGTTAAAAATGCAGATAATGATTTAACCTTCAAAGAATTAAGAATGAGACGCCAAGCGAAATTGAGATTTTGTACAGGTTCATAATAACAGAGGAGTCGCGATAAATATTAAAAATATGATGTGGATGTGGGCAACACATGACTTTCCTTATATAATGCAATGAATTTACTACTTTTACAGTTAAAAAAATCTGATGTGGGCAACACATGACTTTCCTTATATAATGTAATTAATTTACTACTTTTACAGTAAAAAAAAAGTAGGTTTTTCTTATAGTAGATACTAATCTTCTTTCCAAGATATTAAATTTTCGACAATTAGTCGTCATTTTTATCCATTTGGCGAGATTTTCGTTAATTTGGCAACATTTCAAAAAGTCGCCAAGTTGGCGACATTCCGCCAAAATCTCGCCAAGCGTTATGCACTAAGAAATAAGTTATTCTTACAGCAGATAAATGACTATTGGCGTTCAAACACAAAAGTATTACTAAAAGTATATTTTTTCATGAATGGAACGAGCTAGTTCCACGAGAATGATGTAACCCAATTTATCGCATGGTATTACATATGAAGAGTGAACATGTTTCTCAATAGGAATTTTTTTTTATATGACTTTTTGATAATATTTTTTTAAAAAATGAACAATATCTCGAGAACGGTTCATGTTAGCGTTCTAAAACTTAAGTCAATCGTTTTCTAATGAAAAATTACATAAGAAATGTCTATTTGCGTAACTTTATTAGTGGTTTTGATTTTTTGACGATTTTTTCAAAATTTCATTCGAAAATTTAGGGGGTTCTTAACATTCGATTGCATATAAAAGCAATAGGCTTCCAGTGTTTACGGATTGTGATTTTTGTACCAAATTTGGTTCGAATCGATCCATTCGTTCGTCAGTTATCGTCTCCACAGACTCACTGACACACACACACATACTTTCACACACACACACACAGACATCACTTCAAAAATGTTTGATCCGTGATCAGGGATGCTTGAAACGTGCTCTCCCGGCGAAAACTCGAATTCGAATTTTCGACCCCGTCACAACACTTTCCTTACACATTATGTATATAAGGAAAGTAATAAATAAAGGTTTATAAAGCAAGATATTAAGTGGATTTTTGCAATTAGTTAAAAGAAAGCACTGAAAATCGACACAAAATTATTATTGACCAGCTGAATACCCATTGAAAATCAACGGTTTCACATTAAACAAGCCCCAAATAACGTAAATTTTTGAATAATTCAATTTTCTCAGTGGCTGTTTATCCGTGCACCAAATTTCAAATATTTGTCTCACATTCAGACTGTGCATTTCTCATTTATTCAGAAAATTAAACATTTAAGTATGTGGCATCATGTGCTTTATTCTTATCTAACGATCGATTCCTATCTATCCTTGAACCAATTTTAAAGTCTCTATCTCATTGCAAAATCCGTTTTACTATCATTTCTCATTTCGAACGTTTTAGTGTGATTAAATGAACGTTTTTGAAAACTACGGTTTTTTGCCTGAGGTTTTCTAGATTAACCCGGGCATTACATTTTAAGTCTTTATCTCGTATTTAATCTTTTGAACATTCTTGTGTGAACCCTGCCCCCCCTTCCACAGAATATTTTTAAAACATTCCATTTTTCTTTATTCTTATGATTGATCTGTGTATCAAATTTCAAGTCTATATCTCATTTAAAATAAAGTGCTTTTTATTTATTCCGCAAATCGAACATTTTCGTGTGGAGCACCCCTAAAGAGATAAATATTGGAAAACAGAAATTGTACACTTTCTTTCTTTCGAACTATCTACCCATACATCAAATTTGGAGTCTCTATCGCTTTTCATATTTCGAATGTTTTGATGCCAAGCACCCCCAATACAGAACATTTTTGAAAAATTGCTTTTTTTTCAGAGGGTTTTATTGGACAATTGACCTGTGAGCCAGATTGCAAGACTCTATCTCACTTAAAAAATCGTTCTTCATTTATTCGGAAAATCGAACAGTTTAGCAGGCAGACCCTCTAAAGTTAAATTATGGAAAACTACATCCGTATCTTTATATTATATATATAAAGAATATTTTAATTCATTCGATTTTGAATCGTATCGGGCAAACTCGTTTTGGGCCCACTTTAGTTCATTCCCATGAATGTTCAAAACGAGTTCATTCCTGTGGTGAGCTCAGGACGGGCTAGCCCGATAAGATTTTATATCCAATGAGTTCAAATATACCTCAAAAGACGACGACATGCTAAACTTGGAATTTTTAGCTTCTCCGTTCTCGAAATATTCCTCCAAAACGAGTGCATTTCTAAGGCGGACCGAAGATGGGCTAGCTCATTAAGGTTCAAAATCTAACAAATTAAAATATGCCCCAAAAGACAATGATATATAAAGTATTTTAGTTGATCTATTAGAGTTATTTACAAAATCGAATACATTAATATGTTGGGCCTAGGACTGGCTACCCCGATACGGTTCAAATTCGAAAGTATCAAACTTTATCCCAAAAGAAAATGATATACTAAATTTAGATTTTTTAGCTGCTTCGATTTTCAAGTTATTCTCGAAAAACCAGTACATTTCTATGTCGGACCTAAGATGGGCTAGCCTGATAAGGTTCAAAAGCCAAAGAAATAAAATATATCTTAAAATTCAATGATATACTAAATTTAGACATTGTAGTTGCTACAGGTTTGGAGTTATTCTTAAAAAACGAGTACATTCTTTTGTTGGGACCAGGACAGGGCTAGCCCAATAAGGTTTTAAATCCAGTGAGTTAAGATATACCTCAAATGACAACGACATTCTAAACTTAGAACTTTTAGATGTTCCGTTTCTCGAGTTAATTTTTAAGATGGACCCATGACGGGTTCGCCCAATATGGTTCAAAATCAAAAGAATTAAAATATACCCCAAAAGAAAAGGATTTATTAAATTTAGATTTCCTATTTTCAAGTTATCTCTAAAACAGGTACAGTCCTATGGCGGGCCCAGGATGGGCTAGCTCGATAATCTTCAAAATCGAAAAAAGTAAAATGTACCACAAGAGAAAACGTCATACCAAATTTTATGTTACTGTGATGAATGAACTTGATTATTTTGGACCTTAAAGGTTTGAATGAACATCAGATCAAGTTAAGATATCGGTCATTTCATTTGCATTAAATTCCTATTAGTTTTAATGTTAACTGCTCAACTGTTGATCTCTTATTCGAGACCAGAGCGAACTGGCGGGGGCAGTTTTTAGGGAACCAGTTTTGTGCCTTGGTCGGCACACTATCTTTTGTAGGCACTGTACCTCTAGCTTGTTTTAATTTTTAGGAACTTTTCACTGTTTTTAACAAAGCATAAATGATAAAAAGAGGAGGATTTGTGTTTTTTTAAATCAATAAAACAATAAGAAGTATTTCTAAAAATTTTATAAATAATGCATTACTTTTTGAAATATTCCAAATACTTCTAATTATTTTATTTTATTTATTTATTTCGTATAAAAGCACAAACCTTCCTATTCTTAGAATCTATGTTTAATAAAATAATAACAAGGAAAATTCCCCAAAACTGAAAGAGCCAGAGGTTTAGAATATTTTTTATACATTAACATGGGCCAACTGAAAAAAGGGACTGGAGGGAAAATATCTTAAGACAAATATTTAAAGGAATTTACCAGTTTTAAGAGGCAAAACAAGACCTCCTTTGCCAGACAAATTTGAATTTTGAAAATGAAATTGAAATTTTTAGGTTATTTTAAGCAGAAATTATATTTGAATTGAAATTATTTTTGGAATTAAATTTTTTTTGACAAAATTGAATTTGCAGATTATATTTACACAACAATTAAATGAGTGAACTATTTAAAAGATAACAGCTCATTTAAAATTTCTTCATTCTTAATTGAGCTTAAAAAAAAAAAATCTATAATTCATATAATTATTCTTAATTAAAAATTATCTGTTTATTTTGATCTTTCATGAATAATGAATGAGAAAATATGATCACATAATATTGTAATTTGTGTATGGTATGAAACAGACTTCAAGCTTTAGTAGTGGACAAGCTATTTTATTGTACAACCACATAACGAAACACAACCAAATATCACATGACTGGAGGGGATCTATGTAGTTAACATTGAAAACCATAATATAATTTCATTCTAACTACAACATCACAGAAAACACATAGGAACATAAAATCAAGTGTCACAGGACACATGTGTATACAGAAGACGGTCAAGTTTTGTCAGGTGCAAATATTTTGCACCACTTAGATAAAAAGTCTTTAGTCCTTGAAAAAAAATATAAGGAGCTCTTTATTGCAAAAAGCTCACTGTAAAAATACTTTATACAATGTACATCTGTACAAGTCCGAATGCTACCAGAGCAACTCAGACATGAAGGTAAAGGTACAAAATCTGGGATAAGTTATAGTATTTTAAGCACACACTAAATTTTGTACATTGTACATAATGTACGAATTTTTATTACTATGCAATTGTCATGCATAATTTTAATACCTTGGTGATTAATACTGATTGTTGCACAGTACATTTGAAAGACTTTGGTAAAATATCAAATTAGGATTTTTATGTTCATAAACATACGTTCCCATATAGAGCAAGACATCTAATGTAGATTTATTGGACATCCAGACAATATCCAGTGGCAGATATCTTGTCCTATTTGGGTCATGACTAGCCCTGAAAAATACTTGTTTATTCATTTTCAGTCTTATAATACTTAATGGCATATCTTTGGTTATGTTAAACAAGACAGCATAAAACATTTATGCCACCTTGCACCGCTGCAAGATATTCTAAATTAGAAAAAAAAAAAAAGAACTACTATGTGTTTGATATTAATCCCAGATTTTGAACTTTAATATCACATTAGGAAATTGGAGCTCATTTAAACATGCTTTCGGCCAAGTGCCAAATCCTAAAGAAGTATTCATTTCGTCCAGCAAGCACATGTTTGGTGTAACTGCGGAGAAGGGGCTCCACATTGGCTTCCCTAATCCAAGACGAGGATGTTTCTGTGCTGTAACTGACCGAAATTGTCTTTTCGTCCACATCAGGCTTTTCAGATTCTTTAAACCCTGTGGAAAAGACATGATCAGTCATTATTTTAAATGCGGAAGTGGTCACAAACTAAAGTCTAAAAACGCCGACTCAAACTGTCGTGTACTGTGTTAAGAATACTAAAATGTGTATGAAAAAAGAAGCACTTAATTCAAAAAGAGGTTTGAGATTTTATTTCTTTTAGCAATAAATGTAAAATATTCTAAATGAGGATAGTCTTCTTTTGTGCATGGTTGAAAATGCTGATAAGCAAAGGCAAGGGATCCATTTAAGTATTGATTCAAATATTAGATTTTGCTATATTTGAGGTTACAGTGTCAACAGAGTTCTGTTATACTGTACGTCTAGACAAATGTTATCTTATTATTAGTGGTCAGATTTAAATATTTGCTTTGATCAGAGCAGAATTTCTCTTTAATAACAGAATCATTATCTGATTATTTTTATGATACATCATTATGTACAAACTGATAAGATACAGCTAATTGCATATTATATATATATATATATATATAAATGAAATGCTGGTTTTGAAGTGCGATGACCTCAATGTATTTTTTTTCCTATTAAAATCTCTTTCTTACTGGATGGGAACATTAATTGAGATTCATGATTATAAATTAGTAATTATAATTCACAGATTCCTGATATGACATCTTGAATAACATTTATTGAAAACATTAATTTTTTCATTGGGGATTTCTACTTACATTTTTAATTCAGTTTGTGACCACAAACAATAAATGGGAATTATATTCATATATCAGTTTAGATTTCAAATGCTTTAAATAAATTTTATTTCAATTATTGATTGATATTAGGCAAAAAAAAAATGATAATGAGCTATTTCAAAATACCAATAGCAATACTTATTTTAAATTTAAAGCAAATTACTTTACATCAGGCAAATATGAAAATGCAAATAAGCAATTTAACTAGCATGCTTTTATAACTCAAAGCAATAGCATATTTTATAAAATTTATAAGCAGCATAAAGCATATAACAATATTTAGCAAAAAGTGAACAAAGCAATAATATCTTTAGTTTTGTAAGTGTGTGCAAATAGTCAGGAAAATGAATGTAATATAATATTTATTTTAAGGGGCTATGTTTACTGTTCTATTATGAGACAAATTTTTTATGTTAGGTTTTATAACTGTAATAGCAAACAAAGGAAATAGATCTAACACAGAGAAATTTTAATCAATTCAACTATATTTGGATAGATAATAGTACCATTATTATGAGAATATAGTTGAATTTTTTTTTTGTATTTGTGGGATATATTTCAATCAATTTTGCTTCTTTTGTATCCTATGCTTGCTTTTGTTAGCTTGATAGGTTAGATAATTAATCTAGTGAGTGGATCTAAAGGCAGCTTCTCTTACTCAAATTAATGAATTAAAAATGTAAATGTTAGCCTTCGTGAATTTTCATTGAAGTATACAATACATGTGTATAAGAGTGTAAATTAGAGTTAAAAGAAAAGTGTCCCAACTCAAAATGAAGTAGTTCAATTTATTTTGAGGGATAGCCGAATCAAAATAAACAAGACTTTTACAGGGCTAGTTAATAGAGAATATTTATACTTCAAATTATATTAATATAATAAAAAACCAGATCTTAAATAATTTAATTGATATCCAAAATATGAATTATTTTCATGTAGACACAGGATTTTACTTTTTTTTTAGAAATGCACGAAGATGGAATGAAGATAGAATCATTGTTCAATTTGCAATAAAACGGGTCGAAGATTATAGTTAACAAATTCCTTACTACACAAATGGATATTCAATATAGCAACAAAAATGTATCCAATATTAACAGAATTAATTCCAAATAACATAATTAAATATTGTAGGTATTTTCATATAGTATTTGTATTAGAATAGCTTTAAAAGTCTTTCAAAAAAAGTGTGATGCATCTTTCTATTTTTTCCCAAATTATTTTGAAAAATGTCTAGAATTTATTCTACATAAATGCATTCCAAATGGCATTAATCTACAGCAGACGGGTACAATTTGAGTCTATCGAGCAACAAAAATTTATCGATGAAAGCACTAGCTGGAGATCAATGACAATTTTCCTTATCAGGATGTTAAAGTTTCCCTACTTCAACAAAATGAAGATTCAAACTATAAACATAAGACCATTCGTAAAAGAAAGAAAACATAAAAGACTTACCTGCCGGCCGAACCATTTTAACAGATTCTTCAGGCTCCAGAGGATCACTGATTCCAATTTCGTTGCGTGCCATGATTCGAACCACATATTCGGCACCTTCTTGAAGATCCTTAATTTGTAATCTCTGCGTTTCTCCATTGACTTGACCGACCTAATTATGACAAACAAACTTCAATAAAGAACATCCCTACATAATAAATATGTCAATATTAAAATATATCTACAAAATGCGATATGAAACAAATTCATGGATAGTAGAATAAGAATGTAAGAGTACAGCCCATATCAAGGAACCTTCATTAACCAGGACTTTTGTGAGGTTATTTAGATAAAGTATCAATCTTATACTTCAATCAATATTGCATACCCGAATTCCTTTAAAAATACTTTGGCAAGTACCAACTTCGTTATAAATAAATCTTTAAATTATTTATGTATAAAATACGCTATTTGCAATACATATAGACAATATAATGCTTGTAGTTGAAAGAGAGCAGTTTTTTAGGCAAGGACTCTGCATTAAAAACAGGAATGCTTTTATGAAGGGTTTATAAAGGAAAACTTCACCCTATTTACACTGCATACTAGGAAAATCATAAATACCAAAAACAAGTAACTTGTCAATATAGGTCGTCTGAGTGCTTATCCATATATGCAATTAAAAGTTAATTTTGCGAAAATTGATTATTTCAGCGGTTACTATCCAAACCACATGCTTTAAAAATAATCTCAAGATCTCAAGGAAACCAAAAGGAGCGCCCATGACAATTACGGAATTGTCTTTAATCTCCAAATAAGAGGTGCTCATGGGATCATAAATAGAAATTTACTGAAATGGGATTTTTCCAAAAGGAAAAGAGAAAAAAAGTAAAAGTTGCCCAGAAGGGAAGCATTACACATAATATGTAATACAATCTCCAGGGTCACTGAAATTGGAAAATACGGGGTATAATACTCCATGAAGAAAAGGTAAATTAAGGTATGTAAGTGTTTCGAAGAAACATGGCCTTGAGACGAGAGAAAGAACAACATACTGACCAAGACCAAGACTTTAAAAATAATGAATCACAACGACTAACATTTTATATGTGTTTTAGAAATTAAGCTTAAGTTATTAATAAATACTACATTATGATTTAAGAAAAAAAAAAAAAATTCAATGCTAATCATTTCATATAACACACAAAGATACAATTAATTTTATTATTATTATTTTTGATTAATTTTATTATTTTTGAGTTAGAGAATGGGTTCACTAAGAGTTATCAATCAGGTGAAGCAATGAGGCAAAAATTATTTTTCTTCCTCCCAATCTCACATGCTACATTATTGGAACTTGTTTGCTTTGGTTGCATCATCCGATGATGCCAGTAACTAGGCACATAGCCAGAAAAACATTTCCTGGAGGGGGGGGGGGGGCACAATTTCTGATAAAAACTAAAAACATAACAAATGCATATACATCTCACAATACATTTAGAAATATGTTAAATGGCAAACATTGGAAAAAGCATGTTACTTTAAGAAATGACCTAAAAATATAAAGAACCTAAATTTCAGGGGGGGAGCAGGCCCCCATTACAAGAGTTTAGTGTCAATTGGAGTATCCATGCAAAAGTGAGAGACCGTATAAAGGGTTGAGTTGAATAATGATACTCACAAATATTAAAATAAAATGAAATGATAAAGTTAATTTACGATTAAGAAAATTTTATATATTTTTCTAACAGATTATTGAGAGCTATTCCTTGCAATCATTAACATTTTCTCTGACATTATGATTATTTTAAAAATTAATACCAATCAAGGTTTTGCATAAAAAAAAATCGATCAGCAAAGTTTGGCGTCAACTGGAGTATGCACTCAAAAGTTAAAGCCAGTACAAACAAGACAAATAGTTGAGCTGGAAAATAATTATATGCTTATAATTATTGTATAGTGTTTTGAGGTACATAAAACATAATTTATAAAATAATCTCTTTTTTTATTAAACTGTTTCATTTCAACATTTAAAACCAACTTTAAGAATATATCTTGTAAATTACCTCCATCCACATAATCCTTCTCACATTCTTCATAGCAACTGTATATCCCAGTATTGGGGATCCTCCATCTGTTTCTGGACGACCCCATGCCAATACGACAGAACAAGGACCAGTGACAACTGTTTCTAAGGGACCCGTTGGAGGAGATGGGCGAACTGCGAAACAGAAATCCAAATTATTACTTTTTTTGTCACACAAAAATAGACATTCATCATATCATAATTTGTTTGAATACATTAATAATTCCATAAAAAATATATAGATATTGGCTTTTAAATTTATATATAACAAATAAAATGACAGCCTAAGTAGGCATGCAAATGTGAGGTGATGAATATAGCCTACATATCTATCGCTACACATGAAGCCATATTGTGCAAGTGAAAGTCAATTTTTTATGTAGTGCCTCTTGGCATACAGTGTTCACATGTGCAGTGCTCTTACACAGGTTTAATACTGACAGTAAACTAATAGGTAATGTATTTAATTTGTAGAAATCACATACAGTCAAATTTAGTGAGAAAAAATATTTGAATATACTCTAATTTATTTCTGTAAGTATCAATAAAAAAGGGTTTACACCTATATGTTTGGAACTTTCACAGCAAATTCATAATTTATATCAAAATAATTTAATTAAAGTTACTTTCAATCAATATAAATTAAAGCCAAATTATTTCTGAATCATTTAATTTTTTAAATAAGAAAGGTGATAGTTTAAAACTAATGTTAAGACTTTGCACTTAATGTATGATATTCTAAATTCTAGACAAGAGTCCTTTGTTTCTAATTAAAACTGCTAAATACTACACATATTGGAATTATTAATTTCCTTTGACATATTATTACAACTTTTATTACACAAACTCATAAGTTATTGTGAAATATTTAATTATTAGACATCGACATCACACATACCTGCAGTTGATGTAAGTTTGATGGCTTTATCTGTTTCAAGAGGAGGACTTAGACCAGCTGGATTCTCAGCAAACACCCGGAAGTAATACTCCTTCTTGTGAGTTAAATTATGGACGGTGTAGCTGGTGATGTGGGGCTCCAAAGTCTCAAGCCTGTTCCATGCCTTCTTGGTAGACTCCCGTTTCTCAAAAATGTATGCAGTCAATTCTGCCCCTCCTGTGTTTGCGGGTGGTTGCCAGCTCAGAGTTATTGTTTTATTGGTCATGTTTAATATCGTTAGCGGTCCAACTGGTGATGAAGGTGGAGCTATAATGATGGTAAAATAAATTGGAATGTTTCAGGAAAAAATGTTTCATAATATGTGGCAAACATTAATAAGTTCTATTCTTGATTTCTAATATTTCACAACAGTGTTCTTATCATAAGAAGAGGAATTAAAATTCACATAAAGTAGCTTGAGTGAATATTGAAATTGAACTCTGGCTTGGAAATTAAAAAAAAATTTAGAACTCAAAATAATATGAACTTTTTTTTGGTATTTTTGTGTGTGGTACTTGTTTGAATAGGAAAGAGACACATATATTCTGAATAAATAATATTAACTTATTATGAATATACACATATATTCATAATAAGTGGTTATGTATATATGCAGGTTTTTAATGCAAATGGACTATTTACCAACTTTCATCAAATTACAACAATAGATTAATAAGTAATATATATAAGAATTTCTTCCAGATTCTAGAGTCTTTAAGTATACTGAGAGCAAGATTTATGGTTCACAGCAATTATTTACAGTATTTTTAAAGGTCTCTAGAAAGTTATGCCTCCCCCCCCCCCATCCCCTAAACATGCTACCGTAGACAGTGTAAATTATTATACACTTCAAAATAAAGTGTCAAATCATGGCCTATCAATCATGGTCCACTATTTGGGATATATAGCCTAACCCTAATTTATCGAATTTTTAGTCAATAAAATCCTGGATTTTATGAAAAGGAATACAAGGAATACAAAACCTCAACGTGGCTTTAAATAATTTACATTGATTTTCTTCATTTAATGAATAAAATCACTAATTCCTTCCAATCTGATAAACTGATGTCGGATTTTATACTTAGTAACAATAGTAAAAAAATCACAACAATGAGGACATATTAAGAAAATTACGAGATTTTTTTTTCATTTGCATTAGCTTTCATTAGAATTTTATAACAGGTGCTAGAATAATAAAAACTTAAGATATAGATTTGGCATAAGTTTTTCAAACTTACAGATCTTGAGTCCAGCAGTGATTGTTTCATCTGGAGCAAAGTAAGGACTGTGGCCAACTTCATTCCTACAGCAAACCCTGAAGTGGTATGCAGTGTCCTTCTTCAGCCCTGTAACTTCCATGGACAAGGACTTGCCATCTGTGGTGGCCACCCTTTGCCAGGCTTTTCTGTTGGCTTCTTTCCTCTCCACAACGTACTCTATGATTGGGCTGCCTCCATCATTGTCTGGAGCAAGCCAGCTGAGTGTAAAGGAATTTTCAGTCATGTTGGAAGTTGTAAATGGTCCCTTAGGTGCATGAGGTTTGTCTGCAGAAAGAATAAAAAATACTTCAGAACACAGTTTGCTATAACCAGATATTATATAATATATAACGAATATATTGTATATATAATAGAAATGGGCAAGTACTATCCACGAATACTCAAATACCTTGAATACTAGAAAGTATTTGAGATTCAAAATCTTGAATATAATGTCACTACGTAGAAGATGAAATTCAAAAGTACTTAGAAAGTTTATTTCCACCAAATGAAAACAGTTTTCATAACTGGAAAAATAACAATCTGAATGTTGTTTTCTTACATAAAAGTCTGCATTAGGTGAGAAACATTTACAATTATAAATTTATCGTAGTTAAGAGTGTACCTAAAAAATAAAACTATTGTAAAATAATAAATTTTTAAAATAAAAAGTTTAATCTCTTAATTAATTTGGTTTTATCACACTGTTTGCTTTTCTTTATTTTACTTTATTAATTAAACTGAATAACATTTAATAAATATAAATATTATTTATTAACGATTTGAATATTCAGGGTAATCAAATATTTGATATCTGGTTAATATTTGAATTCAAGAAAAGTGTTATTTCTTGATCTCTAATATATAATGAAAAAAATGTAGTGCAATTATTGCATGAAGTTTCTTGCAGCCTACATCTAGATTAGAATTTCATAAACTTTGAGAATAATAAATAGAAAACAAAAAAATTAGGTTTGAAATTATTGAAAGTAAACAGAAATTTTTTAAAAATTTATATCAATAAAAAGTAAACAAATGATTTTCAAAGTTTATTCTGATATATTGAAGTATTCATAATATTAATATATTTTAAATATATATTTCCCATTTTATGTTTTACAATTGCTTACATTATGTTTTGTTACCATTTTATAGCAACTACATAGTTTCAAATATAATGAAATACCAAAATGGCAGAAATTTTTAGATCATGTCAACAAAAGTTAATATGATACACAACTGTCAAAATATAATGTTTTAGAATAACAACGTTTGGTAGCTTATATTTTAAAGCACAGGTGAAAGTCATACAGATGTTGGAAATAAACTTTAAAAATAATTACCAAATAAGCTCTTTGGAGCAACTGGATCGGATGTCAGAGGGTCACTACGACCATACTCGTTGGTAGCCATGACACGGAATGCATATTCAATACCTTCACTTAAGTCTTTTATCTCCTGAATCAAGATGTCTGACTTCACTGTCGTCACCTAAACAGAAGTAACAAAGAATTTAAACAATGGGAGCCAGCAAATAAGATATTTACTTATATAAACAGCATGGTAAACATGTCAACCAATAAACTCTAAAATCAAGGACAACCAAATAAGTGGTTAAAAAATAATTGATTAAAATCGCCTTATTATGACGTACACAATCATATGCCACTGATGAAGGGCATGATAATGTCCGAAAGTGCTTTGGCTATGTGATTGTGTACGTCATAATAAAGTGATTTTAATAAATGACTTTTTAATCACTTATTTGGTTGTCTTTGATTTTAGAGAATTTACTTATACACTAAAATATATTATAAACTTTCCTTGAACTGCAAGCACAAAATTTTTCAATGATATGTAAATCTGACTAAGTAAAGATAGAACTGAATTAAAAAGAAAGAAAACTACAATGAAGAAATGGAAATATTATAGACCTACTGCGATAATTTTGCAACTGGGAGTGAGTAACTTACTTAAATGCCTTTTTATATACCGTTATGTTGATTTTTTTTATTTCAAAATGTTTAATACTTTAAACATTGTTTTAACATTATTGGTATTGCTTTTTACTGATCGTACATATAAGATAGGGCAAAGTTGCAAAAGTTATCTCCCATAAAGATTTCCTCTCATTTGCCTGGCACTTTTAATATTCACAGGCACGTATGAGCCATACACCGCTCTCATTCAATATTACTATACTACTGAAACATATGTATATACTGTAGCATTTCCTAACATAACACAATTAATTTAAGCTCTCCTAGACTTTCTAACAAAACACAGCTGAACCACAAACAATGAAACTCATTTTGAATAAAGAATATTAAATTAATAATTTCTTTAGAATGGTAGGAATTATAAACGAAATTAAATTTAAATTATAGTCTAGGTTTTCTGAGTCATTGAATTTGTGACAATTTGGTGATATTTTGTCTATTTTGCGACATTTTATAAGAGTCACTAGATTTGTCACCAATTTCACCAAATTTGGCACTAAGTGGGTTAGATGGAGAGACAGACAGAACTTATTGAAACATAATTAATACACCATTTGTTTAATTACTTGTATGTTACTGATGTTGAAACTATCATTAAAATTTAGGTAACTTGTCAATATGATTATACTCACACACCATTTAGTGGAAAAACCACACCAATCCAGCAACTATTTAGTTAAATTAACACATAAAAGTTAATGATTCAGCATTTAAAAACTTTTATTTATCTAAAAACTAATCAACTAGATTGCAAATATGCATAAAGTAAATTCTTCAAAATTAAACATTTGAAAAAATAGTTCTACCTCAATCCAAACTTTTCTCCTGGTTTCACATCTTTCTATGATGTAAGAAAGAACTTCGGATCCACCTATGCTAGGTGGTTGCCACCCAATAGTCACTGAATTTTTGTCAATTTTATGGAATGCAATTGGTCCTTCTGGAGGAAGAGGTTTGTCTGAAGAAAAAAAAAAAATAAATAAATAAATAAAAATAAAAATGAATAAATAAATAAAATTTTATAAAATATATTTTTTAATTCTATACATAAACATGCCAACATTTATATACAGATCCTGACACAGACTTGGGGTTATAATAGCTTTGGTTCAGAAGGGTTTGTAATGGCCAGTCTATTTCTATTATTTTAACTATATTGATTCGTTGGCTAAACTAAAGCACGACATGTACTAAAATAGAGAAAAATAGTTAAAATTAGAATAATGTGTATTAGTGGTATAGACAGGGGGTGGTCAGAGCCTCCATTGGTGGAAAAAATACATTAACTTTCCACAAGGTCCACACTGGAAAATGAAATTTAGCACTGCAACCCTTCTATGAGGGATACTGACTATACATATGATTTTTATTCAGAGTTGAAAAGATCAAAAACTATATCATTGAACTGAAAAATTAGAATTTTATGTTTTTTTATGTTTTTCTAATTATTGATTAGATTGTTTTAACATTCAATGTCTATTTTCTGCACAAGAGGGCTAATTTGACTAGGATCTACACCTTAAAGTGTATCTAAACTGCTACAAACATTCATACATATTAAATTTTGTAATTTTATAAAATTAGTAGTTTTTTTTTTTTTGAAGGAGAGGGAGCTATTATTATAATTAATTTCTCCTCTGTTTGCTGATTAATTTTCACATTTCCCTTTACTTCTACGGCTAACAATTAATTCTTCATTAAATTTGAACACTCTTTGTGAAACACCCAGTAAAATAAAAACATAATGGTATGAACTGGTTCTGGCAGCAAAATGAGCTTCATTCATCAGGGACAAGAAAAATGGAGTAATTACAACAGTACAGACAGATATGACAGTCAGTACAGCTTTTTTTTAAACTACTTTGTTCACTTTTTCAAATGGGCAAAGTCAGTTTCATTTCAAAACAGACTGATAACATTATGATGTTACCAGCTGTAAAGTCCGTTGAGATACGAATACTGCAGGCTCTAGAAATCAATTTTGTGGCATTATCTCTAAATCTAATGAAAGAGGTAATTTTTTTTTTATGTGGCATAGGCAAGGTTTAAAACAACAGTCAAGTTCTAGAAGGACAGTAACATGTGTCCTTGCCTTATTCAGCACCAGTGTGCATGAAGGATTGAAGCAAACATTAGGCAAGAAACAACAATGCAGCAGAGGAGTGGAACTCTGCTCATTGTTTCTTGTCTGTCTCAGAGTGCACAAGGGCCTAAAGAGTGTGGAAGTTTAAGGTGTGAGAGAATCAGGTTTAAAAAGTGATTCATGCCATTGGAAGTTTTGTCTTTTGCATATTAGGAATATCTGCTGCTTAATGAAATTTTTTTTCAAATAGATTTTCATAGCAATTTGAACAAATTTTCTAAATAATCAACTTATTTTTTTTGTTTGCAAAATGAGAAAGTTAACAAGTCTATACCAGCTGTCTTTTATATCTTAAAATAATATCTACATTTTAACTTTGTTAAATGGCAAATTATCAATTAGATAAGAACAGATCAAAGATTCATCACACAATTAAAATAACTTACCAAGAACAAAAAGTCTGAAGTCATACTTTACAGTGCCAGCAGAGTTAGTCAGCTGCAAAGTATATGTTGCACTATCTGTGTTCTCGATACTGCGAATAGTGATGGTTGTGGAATTTTCTTTCACTTGCACCAATGTGTGTTTTGTGGACTCTAGAACTTTTCCATTTTTGAACCAAACCAATTCAGGAGAAGGATAACCAAACACTCTAATGTCCAGTATGTATTCACTGAAGGATTTCAGTCGCACATTTTTCATGCTCTCATCAAATTCAATAGTGGGTAGTTCTAGCAGAGATTAAAAAACATTATTTAAGTATTTTAAAAAATATAAATGTAAAAAAAAAAAACCAACATATGCCAATACATGCACATTCCCTTTTATAATAGGGCAGATATTTTTCTCTAGAAAATAGTGCACATATTCTGTTGACCAGGGACAGCTTTAGGCAATGGCAACCCTAGGTGATTGCTTAGGGTTGCACCTAGAATTTTTTTTTACTAGACCCCCCCTCTCCCCTCGACTTTGCTGCTATGAAACTGATATTTTTATCAACTGATATTTATTCAATTTTCTTTGAGCATGTATGCATTTTTACTCTTAGGAATATCCCTTAAATGATGTCATAAAATAAAATACTCTAGAGCAGTTGTTTATAGCCTTTATAATGTGAGGATCTCTTTTAAGCAAGTTCCTGAATTGACAATCTCTTTCCCTTTCTTTAAGAGATCATCCTTCGTTCATCTTATGAAAATAAGGATGTTGTCTTGGCGGCATCCTTCCTTCATAAAAGGTATATTTTCAAAAATATATTACAGGTGAGTACACTTTCCTTAAAAAAATTTCAGCACTTTTCAAGGACTTTCAAGTACCATGTAATTATTTTTCAAGGACATAATTTCTTCCATAGTATGAAGTTGTACGTGTTTCTGGGAGGAAAAATCCCAGAGAAAGCAGAATACGGCAAGTTTGTGATAATTCAAACTAATGAAAGTTTAGACCGTTCAGGTAATCAAAGTTTTGTATTTCTGGAAAAGAATGCAATTACATATGTACTATGAAATTAAATTCAACCCTGTCTGCTGAAAGGAATAGCGTTGCCAAAGGATCAAGTTTGACCTTTGTTTGACAAGTTTGACAAGCATATAACACTATGGCCACAATTACTGCCAAAAGTCAGCTCTGATTTCATTTAATTCTTTCCACATTTTAGTTTATGAAAATAAGAAAGAGTTATAGCACTCATGCTAAAAAAAATGCAAATGCAAAATGATAGTCACATGCAAAATGAGTAGGAGGAAATTAATTCTTAGCTTGGTGTTTTCTATTTAAATTAAGGGAGCTTAATAAAAATTTCCTAAACCATAAGTATTGAAAGCATTAACAGGGGGGGGGGGGAATCCCTGCATATATTGGTAGTAATTTATTTCAACAAAATTACATATCCTGATTAAAAAACTTCATTAGTTAGTAATTGCTGAACAAAATATTTGATATTTTCAAAATAAAAAGATAAACAAAGTTCCGCATTATATAAAATTTCATTACAAGGCTTTTTAGATTATTGCAATTCATTACAATATTCTAAGAAGAATGATTGCAAAGCACTATCTCCAGCTAAGAAAGTTATTTGTAGATGGATTAAATTTAATATTTAAATCAAATACAAAATTATAATAAATGATATTTCAACTTTTTTTTTGTTATAACTCAATTATTACATGATTACAACTTAATTAAACACAGAATGCCAAAATACAATTTTGATTATATATATATATTATTTCTTTTACCATTGTGAAGCATTTATATTTAGTAAGGTTTTGTTTGATGATGAAATCTTACATTTTAAATAATTAGTTTCAAATATAACATATTTTATAAAAAATATTTTAAAGCACAACAAATGCTATGTTAAAAACAAGATAGTGCTCAACTTATTATCTTTCACTAACCATGAACTATGGTTTGACAGTCATTACCACTCATCAGTATAGAGCAGACAATGATCAGTGAATATAAATACTCCTTAAAACAAAGATTTTATAATTTTTCTGGTAGAAGTACTTATTTTGAACCCAATAGCAATGCAGAACATTATCTTAGCCTTGTCACCATTAATAAAATTCCAAGTGCTTGAGATTACAGTGAAGCAACTTCTGCCCTATAACAAAAGTCATTCCCCTCATATACATGGTTCACAGGTGGTGAGAGATGATATCAATTGAGCACTTTCTCACTTTTATGCAAGTTAATGACTCCTGCTATAAAGCAGAAGTCACTTCGTTCACTATAAATGCTATGTTAGTTCAACATGCAATAATACAAAAAAATAAATATTTTAAAAGCAAACTGGTTCAACTCTAATAAATTTATACAAATTTAATGATTACCTTGTATTTTAAGCTCACTAGATGTTTCTACTGTACCCAGATGATTAGTGGCTTTGCATGTGTAAGTTCCTGCAGATTTCTCTGTGGTTTCAGCAATCTTCATTGTAGCAACTTGATTTTCATAGGTAGTTGTGATATTTTTCAGAACCAACACTTCTTTTCCATTTTTTAACCTTAAGAAAAATGTATTTAATAAGATGGAAAAATGGTAAAATCACTTAACTAGTGAAAACTTAAATCAGACTGTCAATTAACATACAAGGTGAAATTTGGTCATCCTAATTTATATAACTACCATATAAGAATTTAATTTTATAAATAAACAATACTGTCAGTGGAGAATTGAAAGTACAAAATATGATTGGATGGTTAAATAAAAAATTCAATATGGGCAGCACATGACCTTACCCACAGATACAAATTATTATTATTTTTTTTTCACTTTGTCAATTATATGCATTAATGTAATAAAAATGTCAGGTAATAAAAATTGTAAGTTTTATTGCAAAACATAATACATTAAGTGTATACCTATTTCAAACTGCATCATTCAATTTGTGGTTTTAATATAATTTCATTTCTCATTTGGGGTACTATGGCATATTTTAAATTAACATCAAGTTGCTAAATTGTTGAAATCTAAAAATATTGAGAATGGTTTATTCTAGCATAGTGGGAGTGGTCTCATTTACCTTGTCGTGAAAAATTACACAAAAAGAAGCAGTTTCATAAAAGAAAATAAAATTTCTTTTTTATATCTTTTTTTTTAAATTTTGAGGGCTTTTTTTTAAGAAAGAAGTTTTTCAGTTCATACTAAATCTAAATAGACCCAGGTTAACTAACACCTGACTTATCTAACTGTCATATTTTATAAGAGTTGGACAACTAGTTTTTGTCCTACAGTTGATAGTTGCACAGACACACACAGACAGACATCATCTTAAAAGTTGTTGATACTTGTTCAAAGGTGCCTGAAACATATAAATATAATGAAAACAAATTTCAATTTTTGATCTAATACCGATACGTTATATACAGGGTGATCTAAAAGTCAGGAAAAACTTTAAAAATTAATAATTCATGAACTAATATAGATAGATGCCTTTGCACAGAAAGAATGGAAATGAAGCCGGATTTTTTGCCAAGAAAAAAAAAATTATTGTTAGTATAATTTACATTTCTACCAACAGATGGCACTGTATTAGGTACCTAGTTTACATTACATAGGATAAGATGTCAGATTTAGCTATAAATGTTCAACGTGCTGTCTGTCATTCAACAGCACAGCTGTCAGACGAGGCACCACACTGTTCACAGCATTAAATAACATTTCTTTCGGTATGGCCGACACACGTTGCCAGATGGCATCTTTCAGTATTGCCAACGATGCTAGTTGGTCGTGGTATATTTTTGACTTCAGGTACCCCCACAGCCAAAAGTCACAGGGTGTCAGATCGGGAGATCTGGGTGGCCATGCATGTGGAAAGGATCGACTAAGGACATGATCCTCCCCAAATGTTGAACGTAGCATTTGTTGCACAGGCGCAGCAACATGTGGTGGCACTCCATCTTGCATAAAGGTTATTGTATGCAGTGTTTTTCGCGCTTGCAATTCTGGAATAATGCTGATCCGTAACAGTGCTGCATAGCACTCACCAGTGATGGAAACTGTGACAGATAACAGACCCTGTGACTTCCTCAAAGAAAAATGGCCCGATTAAGAAATCAGTGGTGAAGCCACACCAGGCTATAACTTTTAGCTGATGCAAGGGTTGTTCAATAAATGTATGTGGGTTTTCTGTACTCCAATTGTGTGTGTTAACATTGCCAGAAAGGGTGAATGCACTTCATCTGTCCAAAGCACAGTGAAAAGCCAGTCATTCTGCTCCTCCATTTTATTAAATACCCAATGAGCAAAATCTTGGTGAGTGTTGAAGTCGTCAGCTTTCAGTTCATGATTATGTTGCAACTTGTAGCTTATGGGTAATTTGCAATGATTTCCATACACTGCTGTACAAAATGCCAGTCTGTCGGGACACTTCTCGAAAACTGCATTCCCCATGTGCAGAAGCCGCAGACAGTGATTGCAAGTAGTATAAGTAACATAAGTAACCTTTGCCAAGTAGTATAAGTAGCCTCTGCCAAGAATATGTATGGTGACAAAATGATGCCCATTGCTTACTTTGATTGTGTAGGGGTTCATGTTGGTTAAATAAAGTGTAAGAATATCTTGAATCAGGTAATAAAAATTGTTATATATATTATATATTTACCATTTTATTGTAGGTGGTGGTTGCCCACTTATCCTACAAGTCATTGTTGCTGGTTTTTTCACACCACATGTAACAGGTTTCAAATGTTCCACAACTGCTGGAGGTTCACCCGCTAAAAAAAATTAACATTCATAAATTAATTAAAAATCAGAAAAAAAAAATCAATATTTTGGTTACATAAACATTGAAAATGTTATTAATAAATAGTTCAATTCAAGGCTCTTGATTACAGAATTTTATTTTTGAAGAGTAGTGTTTAAATGAAAGCAATACATGAAAAGTTAAAGAAGTTTCAAAATAACTAACTTCAAAGTTAATAATGTTTCAAAATAACTAACTTCAAAGTTAATAATAAAAATCAGAGATATATAATCATGAATATAGGCAGGTTATTGTAATGGATGCAGTTGATCAATTGGAAGTTTATAGTGATACTTATAGATATCTATTTTTTGCTGTAATCAGATTAGTTGATATGCACCCAATAGTGAGCCAAAGTAATTATTCAGTCAAGGGGGGGGGGGGTATCACATCCTCCCTACTATACTACTGCAGTTGCTATGTATTTTTGATTACTTTCACCAACCTATTTGCCAAATGAAGATTTTATTCGTCAAATTTTATTTTGTTTTTTTGTTTGAAAAATTTGATTTGAATTATAAATTCTTAAACTTTAAAGATCATTGTTTTGTAAAAGACACACCCTTACCAATGTATATAATTGAATATAAGCATAAAAAGACAAAATCAAAATTTATTAAGTAGAATTAGGTGATGAAATGGGCAATGGAATTTAAAACTGCAAATTTTCATGACTTTTTTTATTATCTCTTGATTAATTTTTGAATATTGCCATTCAATGGAAAATACTTTAAATTAATGAAATACCATTGAAAAGTCAAAATCATGAAATTATATTTTCAAAGAGAACAATGAGAATTACTTTTTGGGGTATAAAGTATTAATAACCTTCATAAAAATTAAATAATTTAATGAGAATAATAATGAATAAAATAATTCTAAAAATTAAATAATTTAATGAGTTAATAATCTATGTATAGTAATCATGATAAACATACTTTAACTTTGAATCATTATGCATGGAGAGTAACCATGTTTAAAAGTTGTAATCATTGATTCAGGGAGGTAAAGAAAAGAAGTTAAAACTTCATGTTAGGAAAATGCAAAAATTGTTTGAGGTAACAATTCAGATGTTGCTGGGGTAAAATAAGTACCTATGCATTGCATATATTTCTGTGGTAAAGGACTCATATTGAATTAAATAATATTTATTTTAGCTGTCAATTTAGAAGAAAATAAAATATCAGTGCAATGTAAGAACTTAAATAATAAAGAATATTCTTACTTATTCAAATTTGTTTTAGCTTAATATTTATTTTTGTCTCCCTATATTTTGTACCCTGTTTTACAACTGGGAAAAAATACTTATTTCTACTCATAATTAGGGAATTTTAATTCAAAAATAAATCAAAATACATATACTAAACCCTATGTCTTCCTGTTGTGTCAAATAAGAACAGACAGGACTTTACAAGCACTAGCAACAGTTAGCAATAATTCTCAAAGTGTTATGGTATTTTTAAGCTTTTCATCTATAGGAGTTTTATCTCTTCTCTCTAACTCTAATGCATTAATCAATTGATAAAATGAGATGCCAATAAATGTTTGTAAAACAAATAAACATTAGTGTATTTTAGTTAGAAAACGATTGTTGTAAAATAGATACTATTTAAAGAGAAAACAATAAAAACTTTAAAAAATCAATAATTGGTTGGATTTAAAAAAAAAAAAGATACCACTGAAAACTAAGTGACTTTTAAATCTCATTTTTTTTTATTTTATCTTTTATACAGAAGATTTAAAGAATTTGTTTCATCTTAAAATCCAAGAATTTTCAATACAGATATTTAGGAGGACCACATATCCATTATTTAGGAGCACCCATAATTCTATCTTATTTATCAACAAAGACTAGACAAAATCTTATAACCTATGAGCAACAAAATAAACTACCCTGGTTACACTATATTTTCTTTGTCAGAAAGTGAATAATCTAAAATAGAAAATTTATGAAAATACGTCTAGTAATTGGGAAAACACAGGTGTATGTGTGATAAGTGGTAATGTTGTGGAAATAAACCACTTATTTACAATACAAGTACAAACAAATGAATATTTATGAGGATAAATTGTACTTACCCTTAGGTTCTCGTACAAGAATGTACTTAGTCCCTGGTGAAGGATCACTCTTTCCGACTTCGTTCACAGCGATTGTACGGAACATGTACTCTTCACCTTCTTTTAGTTTTTCCACTAGAAAAGTTGAGCAACAGTTAAGAAGTGGAATTTTATTTTATATTTTTAAAATGTGAAATCTGTAAATATTATGAAAAGTTCTGGTTGATAAATTTATTATATTATTTATTTAATTATAAAAATGAAACAATTGTGTCAGTATCACAAGCATAGAAATAAAACATGGAACATTTTGAAATAAATATTCTCTATTAATGTGTAAAATGTTGAAAATCAGTATTTTTCTCAAATAAAAAACAGAAATAAGAAAATAATTGGTTTGAGGTACACAACTAATTTCAATGATTGGAATTACAGCTGTATAATTTTGTATTTATCCAAAGAAATAATTTACTTGATTGACAAAATTAGATAACTGCTTAATTTCAGTACATAGTACACTAAATGAAAATGGATGCGTCTCATAATGCGACTCTTGCATAATACACAATATATTACTTTTTTTTCAATGGCCAGGCACCTGATAATTAAATCATTTTCCTAATTAACAACTGAAATGTGAACCATTTTATTGTCATAACACATTGCCCCGGTATGATACAAGGATGACAGTTCATATTATGCCATTGAGCCAACCAATTTAGACTGGAACCCAATAAAGGTGGCAACCACAGAGACCATAACCTGCTTCTCCTGAGTCATTACCTCTTAGAAGGACTTTCAAACCTACAGATTTATCATGCCTATACTCTCAGTAGATACAGGGATAGTTTTGAAGGTGGTGAGGATTGAAGGTGGTGAGGATTGAAGGTGGTGAGGATTGAATTCAGGTCCTCCTTGTGCTATCCTCTCCCCATACCCACTGGACTCACAATGCTAGTTCTATGCAATATATTATAAATCATATCTAAAATAGTTCAAGAGGTATGGGTGACATCTATTAGACCTTACTGTTTAATTACTATAATAAAACAGTAAAGTTTAGTTGATGTTAGCCATGCCTCATGTTTAATAATAATAATAATTAAAAGAACTTTGGGGATAATAATGCCCATATATTGGAACTGTGATACTTTTCCAATGAAGAATAGCAATTAAATTTAAAATACATTAGAGATTGATACATATGATGTATGGAAATTTTTTTAGTACTCATGAAACTTTTGAGGTCTTCCCATTAGAAAATTCACATTTCCAGAATACAGAAAATTCTAGTTGGGGAAAAGGCATACAAACTTTGTAATATGAATGGAATGATAAATATAATGTTTTATAATGCTAAATTTCTGAATCCATCATTTAAATTTCAAAATAACTCCACAGTTATTAAGTTTATCTCTTTTATGAATAATAATAAAAATTATTAAATATATATATATATATATATATATATATATATATATATATAAACATAAACATAGTACAAGGGGGTAAAAGTTTTAAGTTATACATATTATATTACTATTAAATTCTAATTAAAATATTTTACACAAACCGAATATGAAAAAAAAGTACCTTTCGTGAAAGGTTGATCTATCGTAAACTTTTCATTAAAAGTGGACCACCGGAGAGTATTTCTGTCATGATATTCTATAATGTAATTAGTTACAGGTGAGCCGCCATCGCTGTCAGGTACTTTCCAACTCAGTGTCAAGGAAGTATCAGAAATTTCAGAAGCATTTGGCATACCAGGAGGTTTAGGTTTATCTGAAATGAGTTAACCATTCAAATATATAAAACTGTATATGATTGAATGGTCCATTACTTAATATATCTATAAGTACTAATTTGTTGAATTTTTAATTACAATGGAACTTGTCACTAAATATGTTATTAACTTAGGTATTACATGATAAAAGAAGCTAAAAATGTAGAATATTAATATATAAATATTTTACACACACTGATAATTCTCAAATTATTTACTATATTTACCACTCAGAAAAGGTAAATCGCAAACACATATCCCATCAATAGCTCAACCAAAAATTATCATGCAGATATTATATTAGATTTTTTTTATGAGTCTTCAACAATAAATGAAGTACAATGCTTGGATTTATAAAAGATTTATTAACTTTTTCATACCAGCTTAATTAAGCATAATCAATTCCAATGTATATCAGCATTGAAATTACACATAATCCAAAAAAGTTTTTTTACTCTTTAAAGCCAAAATAAAAAATGAACGTGTTATTAATTGGAAAAATAAAAAATTAATCAGTTTTAAACTGAATTAAAAATGCTGATGTAAATTGCACCAATGATAAAATAGAAACTTGGAGATCCAGCTTAAGTTGCAAAATTCTTTTATAAAAACAGACCAAAACTTAAGACTGAAAAATGTTGTTTACAAATGCCAGTCGTTTGGCCGCTAGACCATTAGACAGCGAGCTCTCCAGTATTTCTCAAACTGAAAAACAATTGTAATGATAACTGACTGAAAAATAATTGTAATGATAGTTAACATAATTTATTGTAAATCATTTGAGCTTGTATTCATACTAATTCTATACTAGAACATTTTTAATAAACTATAAAAACTTCATTTAAAGCAACCTACAACACAAAATTGATAAAAGTGTTAATTGGTTCTGAAGTCAGCAAACAGATTTCTTAGTTAAGACAAACAAGAAGCACAACCTTCACTCATCAGAGCAAGATCAGCAACTCTCTGACTGAAGGTTGGCTTCTTGTTTGTCCCAACAAATAAGGCTGTATCTTGCCTTCGAAACTATTGACACTATTGAATTTGTGTTCCACATTACTTTAAACAAAATTTTTATAGTTTTAATATATTAGCAGCAGTTTAAGCTGTACATAAACATTTTTAATGTTATTAAGTAATTTAATGTGACAATAATAATAATGTACAATATATAAGATACAGTGAAAATATCAGACACACAGCTCAAACTGTTTCTAATGTAATAAAACTAAAATACTTTGTTAAAAGCAAAATATTATTTTCATGTCGTATGTAGTTTTAAAAGTTATTTTAGTTTTAATTTTATGAAAAAATCTACTATTTTGTCATCAGCTCTCATTCTATGGATAATCAATGAAATCTTAAATTCAACATTATTAAACTTATAAATTAACATTCATTTTAATTAAAAAGATCATATATATTCTTTAATAAGAACTAACTTACCAATGATAGAGACTGTAAAGTCTGTTTTACATTCTCCACACTTGTTTGTCAACTTAAGCGTATAATTTCCAATATCAGGGTCATCCACCTTTTTAATTGTAAGAACAGTTTTATTTCCATAATTCTCTATAGTTCGTTTTTTATCTGGAGCCACTGTTTTGCCCTTATAGAGCCATTCAATCTTTGGTTGTGGCAGAGCCATGAATTCAACGTCCACAATAACATTGCCACCTCGTTTTCCTTTGAAATGTCTTTTTTCTGACACAACACGAGGAGTTGCTATGGAATTCATAATTCAAATAAGATATGTGATTCAAAATAAATAAGACACAAGAACAAATATATGAATACATTGTACACATTTTGTTAATTAAAGAGGTCTCATATTTTTACATAATATTCAAATTAATTAATAGTCATTTTAATTTATATCAAACTATAAACAAACATGAAATAAGAAAAAAATGTAATGTCAGAAGAAACACAAATTTAGTATATATATATTGTTTAATATGGAATAGCACCATTACTTAAATATTATGTTTTTAAAAAAGGATTGATTGATATGCATAATGAATATATTTTAAGAATGAAGTACTAAGAAATAAAGCTCTGCAAGTTCTAGATAATGAAAATGAGGATACATTCTTATAAAAATGTCTTAGTTCTAAAAATATCAATGTAATTTTGTATGACTCGCATGCATAAATAACAAAATAATAATTATATGTCAGTATAAAATGGGAAGGAAAGAAAGACAAGGGCCAGGTGACCACACTGCCAATGAAATACAGCCTTCAGTTAATGCACTGACAAAGAGCCAAAGCTCTTCTTGTGCACATTCTGTATATAATGACCAGAAGCACATGTACATTTAGCATTTTAATGAGAGTCATTATCATAAATTTTCCTATAACCATGTAAATAAAATTCCTACAAAAAAAAAAGCAGGTTTTACACCTTATGCTGTGATTTTTGCTCCTTTGATGAATTATAGTAATAAATCTTGAAAAAATATGAAATAAAATCATAAATTAATTGGCTATCATGAAAGATCTAATTCGTGAAAATCAAATGTTTCCTTAATCTTATACCAATCCACTGTGATGAAAACAATTAACATGTTGATTCAAAATTTATTGGCCATTTATTAATATGATTTAAAATGATTCTATTATTAAATGTAATTATTTTAATTTTTCTATTGTTACTTTTATTAAATTTTCTATTATTAAATTTTTTTTTCTATTATTAAATTTTTAGAGTCTTAGTCAATTTATATTTAGTGAATATTATACTGAAATTTATTAATTGTTAATAAATGAACTCACAAAATAATAATAAGGAACTAATTGAGGTTAGTAATCTATTGTAAAATGAATATTCAAAATGAAACCATCAATCCAAAAATTTCCAAATCATTGTTTAATGGCATACAGATATACAGTTTTAGAATATGTCTGAGCAACTCTACTGTTAGAATTATGAAAAAATTATTTAATAAATTCAGATTTGCCTTTATGAATGGCATCGTATAAAGTGCACTAATAAATAATTAAAAAATATTTATACTTAACTGAATTTAAAGATAAGTAAATGCTGCTTTAACTTGCAATCAAAGATCAATGGTCATTAAATACTATTTTGTCACAATAATGTAGTAGTTGAGAATTAAAAGTTATTCCTAGTAAAACCGGATAAAAATCTTGACAACAATAAATCAATAATGATTAATTTTTATTATGATAGATTTTATATAAATAAATATAGCTCGTGTATGTAATCATGAAGATGTATATTAATATGATTTAATTTTCATGTGTAATGTGTGCCATCCTTCTTTCTAGTAAGCATTAGATTTCTGAGAAAAGAAATATTTAAAATTTAAGAATTTATAAAATAGACTGTAGTGAGAAAGTAAAAAAGTGACAAAGCTGTGTTGTGCCAAATAAAAATTGCATTTATGATTTGGAAAAAGAAATAAAAAGTCTAGTGGGATTCCTGCTATAATATATTTCAAACAAATAACAAAAGCAAATGGCTGGCATTGCACTTACTTTCGACAATAAGGGTAGATGAGCAAATCTTTTCATCTAAAACACATGTGTACATGCCCCTATCTTCCAGTGTGGTGTCTTTGATGATCAACCTTCGCCTGCAACCTTCTTTCTCCATAACCATCCTGTCTGTTGATTTCAGAGTCTGTCCGTCTTTCATCCATCTGACCTCGAATGTCTCACGTGTCACTTCGACCAGAAGAGTAGCAGTATCACTTTCACGAACAATAACATCACGAAGCTTAAGCGTAAATTCAGCATGTGCTTCTACAAATGGATGAAGATTAATCAGTTTAGTGTATGATATAAATTATAAAAAATATTTAATTATATCTTGAAAGTTGAGTATAGTATTCATGCATAAAGATTTTAATGAAATATAGTGAGAATCATCTCAGATATAGTCGGATTTGCTAACAGGTAAACCAAGACATAATATAAATGTATATATAAAATAGAGTACAGAAAAAAAAATGAAAAATAAATAATATAAAAAAATGTACAGAAAAAGTAGAGAGATTTTTTAAATTGTTAGATATGTAGACAGTGGTTTTACTACCATGGAGTTAAGTATTAGATGCTACACAAAACTAAGATTTTGAACTGTGTATTTATTGTGAACAGAACTGTAATTGATATACATAAGCACAAATTCAAAATGTAGAATGTTCTGTGGGTTTTAACAGTGGGTTAGAAGAAAAATTTTGTCAAACAAGATGGGGGGGGGGGGGGGGTAGTAAACATATATATTAAGAACGGTTCAAATGAGATAAAGCAGTAGAAAGATTTTTGTTTTTAATGTAATGAAAATGTTCAAACTATCTATTACTAACAGTCACTTTAGTACTACATATATAAAATTTATAAAACTTATCATACGAGATGCGAGACAAGGGGGACAACACATATCCCAGTCTGATTTAAAGAATTATTTAAATTTATCAGTACAGATATGGATACGACTGAAATTGGAAATATTAGTGGAATTTGAAAGCATGCTTACCTTGGACCTGTAGTTTTGTTGTGGTCTTCACATTACCAGCTACACAGCTGTATTCTGCTGCATCATCTTTTTGTGCCCTTTGGACAATCATTTTGTATACATTCCTGTCTTTAATAAACTGGAATTTGCCCTTCTCTTTTTCTGGTACTGGTTGGCCATTCTTGAGCCACTGGACTGGAACATCTGGTCTGGATAGTTCAACGGTAAAGCTGACATCTGTGTCCTGGGGTACTGTCATTTTGTCAGGAAGTTTAGCAGTAAATTCTACTGTTGGAGCTAAACGAGAAGGTAAGATATTTAAGTACTATGCATTAAACAAGAAAATAAAACAAAAATTGTTCAAGAATTATGTAAATTATACATTTATTCAGACTCATAGTTTGGGGTGACTGGGGGGGGGGGGGGCAGGTCATCCCAACAATATCTTTGGGCCTCTCCAAAATTTTTCTAGTGAAAATATTTTATATAAACAAGTAATAAAATTTATAAAATTTAAAGACTGAAATGAAAGGCATTGTGTATAAAGTGATTTAAGCTTTTCTAAATGGAAATTATCCATTTGCTGATGAAATCAAATGGCCTCAAATCAATGAATGACACAAACTAATTTTTGTATTACTAACCATTAAATTCCTCCAAAATGTGATATGAAGGGGTTGGGGTGAAATACAACTACCCTCATTAAAAGATTATCAATTGTCAACTTTTCTGAAGCACATTTTGGTTATATTGCCCAATGTAAATAACTAGTATAACAAACTCTGAATTTAAGCAGGAATAATTTTATACAATGCACATGTGTTAAACTTGTAGTGAAAAACAATCTAACATTTTAACAGAAGAAAAATTTAGATGTAACAAAGGCTTAAATTGAATGTCTACAACAAATTTAAATCATTACATACAATGGTTACTGTGGAAAACTGTTTCATCAGGTGTCCCAATGTGCCCCAATATCATGTGTCCTACGATATTCTATTATCAAGTGTTCTAAGGTTTCCTTTCCTACCATTACGTGTCTTAAGGTGCCCCAACTGAACATATTCTTCCTGAAGGTGCCCATGCTTTTAGGCTTAACTCCACAATGATTGCTTTATATCTAATTTCCAAATAAATATACTTGTTTCTTTGATATGTAGTTTTTTTTAAACAAGTATACATTTTAATCCCACTGGTATTGTCTACAAAAATTACATAAAAGTTTTTGAAAGTTATAAAAACTAAAAAAGTTTGATAAATTATTACTTAATGGCAGCAGAGCTTTCAAAACACAGAAGCAAATGCACTGCAGGGCCATCTAGTAGTACATAAAAATAAGATTTTAATCTGAAACCTGATTTTAAAATTTAAGGTAACTCAAGGTGCTCCTTCTCTCTTATTATACAACTTTGCATTACTAATATTGAATCTCTATATTCAATTATGGAGAATTTAAAAGGTTGTTATACATAAGTTGAAATTAAATTGAAAAACACTATACCTTCAACTTTTAATTTGGCAGTCCTTTTCTTATTCCCAACAATACAAGTATAAGTGCCAGCATCTTCAAAGGAGGCATTGTAAATGATAAGCTTCTGTCTTTTGCCATCAATTTTCAGCATGACATGCTCACTGAAGCTAATTTCCTTATCTGTGCAATTAAAAATTGTATAAATCACAAATCTCAATAAATTTTATATTTTAAGATAAATATAATTCATGGTAAGTGTAAACACCAAATAGTAATACAGGTACAGTAACTAGATTTGAAAATAAATTTGAAAGAGAATGATTTGAAATAGATTAGTAGAATTTGAAAATACATCTTTAAATCTATGTTTATGTTTAGAAACTTCTTGTTACTGTATGAGATTATCTCAAGTACCCCGATAGCTCAGATGGTAAATTACTCACCTCAATATCAAGACACTGATGTTTCACAACCTGCTTTTGGTAAGATTTTATATGATAATTAAGCAGCATTAGGGACCCTTGTACATGAAATAATGATTGAATAAATAAGAAAAATGGGAAAAGGGAAAAAAAAAAAAAACAGGTGGATTTATTGAGGCTAATGCTTGGAATCACATTATGAGAAGAAAGCAGTTCTCTTACAGCCCCGGTACTTCAGCTGATATGATATTTATCTAAAATTGAAGAATTAGAGTGTTTCAGTTCTTTTATGAGCACAAATTCACAGGTTATTGGAAATACGTTTGTTTAGTTAAGATGTCACATATTTAGATCCTGTGAGTTTAGAAGGATATTAAGCTCGGATTAGATCAACCTTGTGCATATCATACATGCAAATGTTTATTATGCTTTTCTCAATTTGTGAGATCATTATAACTAAAGTAACTAGTATAAAATTTAATCCTTTCTGATTAGTTACTTGTGTGTAAGTAAATAAAAGAGTTTTATAATGTAGTTGGTAAAGACAGTTCTTGGAATTAATCAAAAGTTTATGCTCTGATAAATAAAACACCTAATCAGTCTAACTGGTTATTTTTTTCACAGGCCTTTTATAAATAGATAATAGTTGATATTAAAAATCTATAAATGTTGATATCAAATTGAAAATTATAAAAGGCTACGAGCTAAACGTTCAACCACGCCAATGAACATACAACTGTAAAACAAGTAAAATGTGGATATTGCTAATAGGGAAAGCTAAAGCATGTATATATTCTATATCACAAATTAGTAAAGCTTTTAGCATGAATAGAATGGTAAGTGGTCAAATTTAATTGGCAAAGATTTTATCATGAACAGAATGTTGCTCCTTTTAAACAATAAGAGCAATTATAGAGAAATTTAGTTCACATGAAGAATTATATTTGAATTGGAGAAAATGTTTTTAAATAATTACAAATCAGTTTCACAACTGTACAAATAAATATTTCTTGCCATTTTTAAACCATCGAGCTCGAGCATCTCCTTTTGTAAGTTCAACTTGGAAGGCTGCACTCTGTTCTTTTGCAACAGTAACATCTTTCATTTCACCCTTGAAATCAGGTGGAAGTTCTAAAATAAAAATGTCATGGTCAAGTGTGGGCAAAAGCATTATTTTAGTCGCAAATATCTATTATAATGAAAATTTATTTTATAAAATTAAATATATGTATTAAGATATTTGATAAAGCACAATTTTATCTGGTTAATTTACATGTTTTCTATTGGAAGCAATCTATATAATAATTAAAAAACAAGAAATAATAAGAGTAGAAAAATAAGAATAGAAAAAAATAAATCAGTATCATATTTTAAAGAATATTTTTTTAAACACATGAAATTTTAAATTATTGAATTGTTTCCAAATATATTCATTAATAATTTATTAATAATTTAACGAGCATTAGGATAGATAAGGCTGTTTGAAGCAATGAGTTATGATTTGCAGCACAGCTATATTTATTGTATTTGGAGGTATATTCTATTCTATAATACTGTAAAGAGTCTACAATCTTTATCAAAATTCAAGATTAAATATTTTGAAACAAACATCCAAGACACACAATATTAAGTTTTACATATTACATATAGCTGCTACATTATTTTAAGTTATCCCTTCCAGGAGATTATATTTTAAGCAGATTTAGGCAGGTAAACTTTAAAAGGTTTAAAACTGTTATGGATAGATAAGCTTTTTGTTGTATTTGTGCAATGAAGCTCATAATATATCTGACTTATACAATACATCAATTATACAATAATAAAAGTTAATTAAGTATAAAGTTATTTTAAGTATAAATTTGTTTATTTATTAAGTTAAAGTTATTACAGTGCAAGTTATTTTGACATTTTAGTCATCGGTAGTACTCAACTATCTATATTAACTCCTTTTGCGGGCATAGGTTTAAATAAGAACAATCATGGTTCAGAGAAAATATGGATTGACCAGTGACTAATAGTGAATAAGAGTTGCCAGTAAATTGGAGTTCATGGCTGATTAAAAAACTTTAACAAATCAAATTTGAAATAATTCTTACCAACTACAGCTAGTTCAGCAGTGCATTCCTTTTCTCCAAGCACACATGTGTATTCCCCTTCATCATTTACATTAGCCTCATTGATTACGAGTTTACGTGTGCAGCCATCCTCTACAAATTTTATCCTATCTGTGGGCTTTAATTGCTCCCCATCTTTGTGCCACGTGACCTGCAAGTTAAAAAGACAGTTAAATTGTTGCTTGCAAAATACAATACAGTAGCATACCAAAAGAGGGTGCAGAGATACACTACCCTAATTTTTTAAAGATACCATAAATTAGTGCTGTTAATATACGAAATTCTTGGATAAATGCCCAATCGCAAAGTTGTGAAGTTTTTTAATTGAATTTTACGTTTATGTATTGATTTATATATTAACATTTTTGGGGTGGCACCCATGGAGACTTCAAGGAAATATCTTTTTACTTTCCTTATATACATAATGTATAAGGAAAGTATTGTGACGGGGTTGAAAATTCGAATTCGAGTTTTCGACGGGAGAGCGCGTTTCAAGCATCCCTGATCACGAATTGAACATTTTTGAAGTGATGTCTGTGTGTGTGTGTGTGTGTGTGAAAGTATGTGTGTCAGTGGGTCTGTGGAGACGATAACTGACGAACGAATAGACCAATTTGAACCAAATTTTGTACAAAAATCACAATCCGTAAACACTGGAAGCCTATTGTTTTTATACGCAATCGAATGTTCAGAACCCCCCCTAAATTTTCGAATTAAATTTTGAAAAAATCGTCAAAAAATAAAACCACTAATAAAGTTACGCAAATAGACATTTCTTATGTAATTTTTCATTAGAAAACGATTGACATAAATTTTAGAATGCTAACACGAACCGTTCTCGAAATATTGTACATTTTTCAAAAAAAATATCAAAAAGTCATATAAAATAAAAAAAATATGTCTTATTGATAAACATGTTCACTTTTCATATGTAATACCATGCGATAAATTAGGTGACATCATTCTCGTGGATCTCTAGCTCTTTCCATTCATGGAAAAAGATACTCTGAGTAATACTTTTGTATTTGAACGCCAATAGTCATTTATCTGCTGTAAGAATAACTTATTTCTTAGTGCGTAACGCTTGGCGAGATTTTGGCGACGATTTTGGCGGAATGTCGCCAACTTGGCGACTTTTTGAAATGTTGCCAAATTAACGAAAATCTCGCCAAATGGATAAAAATGACGCTAAATCAATGAAAATGAAGACTAATTGTCGAAAATTCAATATCTTGGAAAGAATATTAGTATCTACTATAAGAAAAACCTATTTTTTTACTGTAAAAGTAGTACATTCATTACATTATATAAGGAAAGTCATGTGTTGCGCACATCAGATTTTTTAACTATTTAACTAATCAGATGAAATATGACTTTATTGAGTATATCTATTCCAGGCATCTTATAACAGTTTCGACTTGTTAGCATCAATAGGTTACATTGCCACACTAGGACATAATTCTCATCAGCAAGTTTTGACATCATTTGAAACTGAAATAGGAATTATTTTGGTTGCTTTTGGTTTGTGCAAACACTTTTTCTTACGATCATGCCTATGATTGATACCACAGATCAATTGTTAATTACTAATTAATACCAATTTATTTATAAAATATTAATTAATCAATTAATATTTATTTTTATTTACTACAACTAATTAAGGATAGTAAAAATAATATTTTACATATTGCATGAGAAAGAGTATGTAACTGATACGATATAATGATCTCCTGAACATGCACAATCATCATCTTAATATATAAAACTGAAAATTTATGTATTTTTTTACATAAGAACTCATAAATGTAAAATGTTTGACATCTTTCAGTTAATAGTTTTGAAAATTTTTTAGGAATTTTGTACACCAGAAGTGCACAGAAAAATTAATTTAAATATCCCTCACAAAATTGAAACATTTTTAATAAATTTAAATCTAACTTTTATACTATATAGTTCATATACATAGAAGATAATAATGATTCTCCAGAGATATAGGTACAAACATTTTGAATAACAATTTTAAAAGTTATGCGAATAGAGCTTCAAACTTTTCATAATACAAAATAAAATTATTAAGAAAAATTTAAAAATATAAACATATTTAAAGGTTTTATGTTTGATGATATCCAAATCAAACTGACTTACTTGTGCTGTTGGGTGGGATACTTCAATTGAAAACAAAGCAGATTCTCGCTCTTTAACTTCAACATCAAATAACTTGTCTACAAAGTCAACACCAGTTTCTGCACAAAAATAATTTCAACTTTATTTAATAAGAGAGAGAGAGAGAGAGAAATAATTTTAACTTGGAATCAGTTTAATGGCAAACAGAATAATAAATAAAAAATATATCATACAAAAGTTCATATAAAGAGAAATGAAAACTATGTTGATTCTGGAAACTATATTGATATTTTGCTGAACATTCTTTTGAATTAATCACAATTGAAATAATAAAAAGGTATTTTCTGTTACACATAGAGTTGGTGCTGAATTAAGAATTTTTTAGTGGAGGAGAGTCGGAAAGCAAGTTAATAATATATTGAGAGTTGGTGCTGAATTAAGAATTTTTTAGTGGAGGAGAGTCGGAAGGCAAATTAATAATATATTGAAGCCACCCTTGTTTCAAAGTAGTAGTAATAATAATAATGCCATTAACCAAAAATAAAATCAAATATTTTAAGTTTATAAGTTAATTTTCTTTCACATGTATAAACTCCTAATCAGAGGCAAGGAGCAACCAAATGGCAGAAATCTACTAGATACTTAATTTATTCATTATATATTTGAAGGTAAAACAGATTATAAATAAAGAAGACAGTCTATATATTTTCCCATTCATTTAAATTCATTGTACCTCGGCATAAGGAGGAATCATATCTTTATTTTATATGCTTGTATTGCTTGTGTATCCCAACAAACATATGCACACATTTATACATATACACAAACATTGCCTCAAAAACGTGATTTAAGTTCAGGGATGCGCAAAGCATGCAATTCAATTAAAATTTGAATTTAGATTTATATAATAAAGTTTTTAATAACTGCATTGGCAATCAAAATTTTCTAAAACCTTAAATGTTTATTATTTGAATATAAACTTTTTTGACTTGGTGTATATGTAGAACAGAGTAAACTGGTAAGGATAGAAATCTGACTTACTTTGCACAGTAACTTTAGCAGTGTGTTCTACTTTTCCTTTAGGATTCTTGGCCACACATTTATAATCACCTGTGTCCCCTTCTTTTACATCAGAAACAGTTAGTATAAACACATCTTTGTTAACAGTTGGCTTGACATTCTTTGATGGTTTCAATTCTTTTCCATTCCTGCAAGAAAGTTTGTGGATATAAAAGTCAGATATGCATGAAAGATAAAATTTCAAATTACAAATGTTTTCAATGATTTTAATACCAAGAGTGATATAATATTTACTGCAAATAAGTGCCCAGAATGAACAATACAAATGCTGAAAAGAATACACAAATATAATTTATAATTTAAATATTTAATCACAGTATTTATTCTTGGTGTAGTATTATTCTTAGTATTTATTCTTGGTTGGATGATGCCTCAAACTGTAGAATACAATGTTAGTTGCTATAAAGAAATTTTGAAAGTATCTAAATAGTGGCATTGCCAAGAGGACGATTTAGCTAAAAAATAATTACTAAAAATGGCACGTTAAACACAGAATTCATTTAAACAAAGAAAAAGAATCACAAAACAAGAATCGCTAAAAATAGCACTGTAATTCACTATAAAATTCTTAAATCAGTGAAATTGTCTACAGGGGCAGACAAAATGGATCATCTTTTGGTTGACCATAATTGAGATTTTGCTAAATGGTCAGCATCAAAGTGCTTTACTTTATTCAAGAAAAAATATATATATATATATGTTCATAATTTCATTTGGTAATTTCAGGCCATTAAATAAAAAACTTAAGGTACTGATGATTTTGCATTCAAATGTTCGCACCAAGCCTTTATATTCATGATGTCCCAATGTACTGCCTTCACGCATGCTGAAAAAAAAATAAACTTCTTTTCTCTGGAAGCACAAAATTAAAAAATAACTGTTAAGTTATTTCTACTCTTCCTGTGCACATTGTTTGAATTCCAGTATTATAAAAGCTCTCATAATTTTTTATAGTTTAAGCTATTGCTTCTCCTTAAACTACTTTTTCAGCTATCTCAGCCCCTAATGATTTGCTTATTATGCAATCTTCATTGGCATACTCAAATGCATTTTATTCGCTTTTTTAATTAACTTTACCCTTTTGAACTCTGTGAAGCAGGTGAAGGTATATTTAGACACATATTTAGGGTGCATTATGCTCATTCAGAGTCCATAGTGCAGCCACATATTTATTTTTCATTCAAAGTGATATTGTTAAAGCATTGTTTGGGTTTCGAGAATTGGCTGTATGTTCTGATGTAATTTTAATCAGAGGTTTGCATTTTAAATACTAGGCAATACCGGGTATTCATTCTAGTATCCAGCAAAACTTGAAAAATCCCACGTTGAAATACATAATCAACTTTTATTAATATGATAAACATCCAAAAATGTGTCTTAGATTTTCTAACTAAAAGTCAAGAAATTTTAAAATAAAAAAAAGTTCTGCTGTAAATGTTTGTTGAAGTTTTTATTATAAGAACTTAGGTAAATGAATAATTGTTGAAATATGTACACTTACTTGTACCAAGTGACCTCTGGTGGAGGTGTGCCTTGTACTTTGGCTGTTAATGAGATTGTGTCTTTTTCTGTACAAATAACATCACTGTAAGTTTGTGTAAAGACAGGTGGTTCTTCCTTAGGTTTCTTTGGCTTTTCTGAAAAACAATAGAAACTAATAAGTCATCTTATTACAGTAGAGCAAAAGAAGAATTTCTCTTCTAAGTTGCAGTTTGCTTTGTTTTAAAGTAGAAAATTCAACTTATTTAAGATATCACGGTTTTATATTTAAATTTCAGTGAGTTCACATAGTCTTTTATGTTATTTTCTAATTTAACCTATAATCGAAACTATTTTTCTTCAAAATCTATTGATATAGATGTTGTGCTAAGTAAAAGATTTGTTTCAGCAAGATTTAATGAGATTAAAAAAATTTTATGTGCTAATTAATTAATTAATTATTGATATATTTGGACTTGGATTAACTTGACGTAACTGGAATTCTATTCAATCTTATTTTGTAGGTTGAGTGCTCACACTACAGCTTTGTAGTTGACACATCCAATACTTGATGGAAGTTTTTTCATCAACAAATTCTATAACACATCTAATACGAAACTAAAATTTTTTCATGTAGAGAAAAATATTAGAATTTGCATATGTGCCATCTATACAGCTTAAATTCTGTGATTTTTCGAAGTTTTCCAGGCATGATTTTACTTTTCCAGGTTGAAAAAAGTAAACATATCAAAAATATTAACAGATAAGCTAAATATACGTGCATAAGAATAAATGCATTATATCACATTTGATCAGAGGCAAGCAAAATGAATAATATATTCACGGAACTTTATAAAAACGAATTTTAAAATGCTAGTTAAAATTTTAAAATTCCCTGGCTCTTCCAGGTTTTGAACTTTAGCAAAGATTTTTATAATATTTCCCTGGTTTGGCTTGTCCTCATTTATGATTCCTTGTAAGTTCAAAAATAAACATAAAATAATAATTTTTCTCTCATTAAAATACCTGGCTTAACAGGTTACTTTAAACTTACAATCAATTTAAACCAGTGTAGATAAGATATGATCTAAAAGGGTGGTTGATAATAGTAATAGATTGTTTAGCCAATGTGAAACCAATGGGGGTTTAGGATCCCAAATCTCACTTGGCTATGCGAGTCCTCCAAATACACTTCGGTAAATCAATAAATAAACTAATTAAATTGTTTTACTGGTACCTAAGGGATTTAGTTGTCTTTTGAAATTTATAAACTTTAGAAAATTTCAAGGCGTAAAAGGTAATTTCAAACACTTATTCAATATAAAAATAAATTTCATACCTGTCACATTGAGTATAAGAGAAGTAACAGATTTTCCTTCTCTATTTTCAGCAATTATTTCATATGTTCCAGCATCTTCTACTTTGGATTTCTTAATAGTAACAATCACTTTAGTGATATCCAGATCTTCTGTAACAGTTGTTATCTCAATGCGATCAGATTCTTGTAAAGGTTTCTGGTTGCGTAGCCAAGTAATCTGAAATGAGGTATTAGATTAATTATACAGAGATTTAAAAAAATGTGTAAATGATAATGCTCAATTTTAAAACAAAATTTAGTATTACATCTTAATTAGAAAGAAATCCAAGTGGAAAAACATTTAAATATGAAAGAAGCAATTTCTCACTTAATTATCATAACTAGTTTAGGCTCATTTTCCATATTTTAGCCATTTGACTTTCTTTCTTTTTAGCTTTTGACTCTAAAGATGGGTCAAAATAATCTGCAGGACAATACTTTATATATATGTTAAACATCAATTAAAAAACTGATGTGGACAACACATGACTTTTTCTACAGACTCAAATTTATTTTCTCTTTCCCAATCCATTAAATTGAGTTTTAATTGCACAAAATAACATGGATAATTATTTGAAATGACACTAAATTCGAAGTTTTATTTCAAATAATTATCCATGTTATTTTGTGCAATTAAAATTCAATTTAATGGATTGGGAAAGAGAAAATAAATTTGAGTCTGTAAGTAAAGTCATGTACTGTCCACATCAGATTTTTTAAATGATGTTTGACATGTATATAAAGCATTGTTTGCAGAATATTTTGACTCATCTTTAGAGTCAAAAGCTAAAAAGAAAGAAAGTCAAATGTCTGAAATACGGAAGATGAGCTTTAGTTTCATATGAATACATCAAAAAGTGAAACCCTATATAGCAAATTACATATAACATAAGCATATATTTAAATTTGCAGTAATTAAAGTGAAATAAGCATATATTTAAAATTATGGTTATTAAAATGCAAAAATTATATACAATTAAAAATCAGCCATAATAAAGCAAGCTTACTATAATTATAAAACATGACAGCCAATAAAACAGTTAATAAAATGGTAATTTCTTTTAATAGAAAATAGTACCAATATTTAGAAATATGTATTAGAAGTGAATATTTCATTTTACAGTGGTCTGTTTTTTTCTGGGTTGGTGTAAAGTTCACCAAAACTTGAATGTTAATATTTAGCAAAAGCATAAAAAATTTGAATTGCAAGATATTTTCTTTAAAATGCATTTTTAACTTAAAACACAACTCTGAATAAAACAGCTTTTGGAGTACTTCATTAAAAAAATATCAAAGTATATCGATATAAAATTTCAGGACTTGGCCTGAGACTACTACATAGATCATTTTTTTATTTTATTTATTTATTTAATTCTTTTTACTAAATATGAATCTAAGCCCAGCTAGTTTCAAAACTAACAATTACATACCATTTTAACAATTTGATTAAATCAAAAATAGTTTAAAAAATGTCACTGCTTTTAAAAGACTTCATTTATAGCGCTAAATTTCTAAATTTTAGTTTAATTTTCATATTTGTAAAATTCAGACACCAAATAAAAACCTCTGGATAATTTGATATCATAGGGTAGCAATGAGAACAATACCGTAGGTTCAGGAATGCCAGTCACTTTGCAAACAAGCTCTACCGGTTTGCCTTCATCCACTTTTTTATCTTTCGGTTTCTCGGTGAAGACTGGAGGAATGCCATCCAAGATATCTGTTAGAGAAGACTGCCTGGACAAGCTAGCACGAGATGATGGGAATGTTTCAGAGCCATGGTCGGAGAATGGTGCTGAAAAGGTGATATAATTGAAGAGAATTAACATTAACATTTACAACAAGGAATGCTTATGATATTAAATCATAAAATAAGACACATAAGTCAATATTTCTTCAATTTTGGATTCCTGTGTATATTGCAATTTATTATTTAAACTAAAATAAAATTTTTTGTTTATTCATATTACAGAGCTCGTGTTTATTTGTAATTGCTGCATCAATCAGCATTTTTAAAAAACTAAATTGACTCACTATTTAATAACTATAACTCAAATATAACAAGTAAAATTCACTCCCAATTTCTTTTTCTCATGCAAGTTTTCGATGCCTGGCTATTTAATACCTATGTTTAAAAGGTACAATAATTATAGTACAATAACTTTAATAGAAGTTAAATTTTTTTATTATTTCAAAATTTTTAATTTATTTCACCATTGTTTCAGTATATATATGTGTATAGTTTATATGAGCAAGTCATCAGCTTTTTTTCATCATATTTAAATTAAAATTACAAATGTTAAAATGTAGAAAAAATTGACACAAAAATGTAAAAGTTTGACTGATACTTTTGAGTTGTAAGAGTCAATCTGACTCACAATTTTACATGCCAAATCTACATAATTAAGCTATATACTTTCTTAATATACTCATGAAGCATCCACTATGTACTATGGCACTGATTTACGTTGGGTCAATGAAATGTTTTAAAGGGATACATAAATGAGATCTACTCTGAATAGAGAATTAAAAATAAATAAAAATATTTAAATATTCAAATATTTTAAAATTAAATACATTAAACTAGGTATGTAAAGATTTGAATTGTTATAGCAGAAAAAATAATTTTAGACCAAAAGTATATTTTAGTTGTAAAATTTACGACACAAATTGGATTAATTAGAAAAATATTTCTAATATGATCCTTTCATTTTATCTAATCATCTTATTATCCTTTAATCTCATCGTCTTATCTATCCTTTCATCTTATCATCATCAGTAGTTATCCATTATTAAGAAAATAATAGTTCATTAAGGTTGAGCCTTTTTAAGAGTTAAACTGCTATAATCTGTTTCTTTCATTAGAAAGCAGGTGAATTTGAAAAATAAGGGTAAAAAAGAACTATTGTTATACAGATAAATATGCCATTTTATATTATGTTTGGGAAAAACAGTATAATACTAAACCAGGTATTCCTAGTCTAATGATATTTCGTCGAAGTTTACAGCATGTAAACTGTGAATTTATAATACTGAATGTAGCTGACTATTTTGATATGGATTAAAACAAATGCTACTGTGCTTCACACAGAAAAGATTTGAAAAGTATTAAAGTTACAGTACAAACTTGCTATTCAAACTGCAACAATTTTAAGAACTAACTAATTAAGGGATGGAGGACAATTATTTAAACAAGTGCTAGATGTGGTCATGCTATCAGTAAGGGCACCTTTTATGGAGCACTTTATGCAATAATAAAAAGCAAAGAAGAAATTTCAAAATAGATTGTTCTTTTATAAAGATGCAATTAAATTTTATAATGTAGCTGTAATTTTTATTATTATGATTTATTCAGCTATCATTATTATCATTAATTTAGCTATTATTTTTATTATTATGATAGAGAATAAACATTTTCTGATGTAAATCTTTTAATTACTAGTCATTGCAACTAAATACCCACAACAAGCATATATGTAAGCTAACATACAGAAAAGCAAAGCAAAACACATGGTAACCTAAAATACCAAGATGTTTAACAGATACTACAAGCAAGTATTATTTTCTTAACAAGATTATTGTTGCACTTATCTATTTTACAGTTTAACAAATGCACTTACTATCAACTAATAGATCTGCAGAACATGAAGAGAAACCAGCTGCATTCTTAGCCACCACTGTGTAAGTTCCAGCATCTTCTGGAAACACTTCTCTGATGATCAGTGTGGTCACATTATCCTCATCATAAAATATCTGAATAATAAATAAAGTTATAAATAAATTGATTGGGTAAAGTATTTACTAATAAGAAAGCATTTAAAACAAAACTACATTCAATTTGCAGCCATTCTGTCCATTTAAAATCATACATATAACACACAAAACTACAGTGTGTTCATTTTAAAAATCAACACAGCTTGCATACACTGCTTCAGTGAATTTTGATTAGTTCATTGCAAAACATAAAATGAAGCTGAGGAAAGCATATTTAAATGAACACTCTGTACATTAAAATTACCCAAATGATCAGGTATAGAAGATTCTTGGAAATTAGTTTCTTTAACAGCATTCTTTATTAGAATAAAATTCTCATGTTTCCCAGGAGGCATGCAACAACATTTCAGTTTTTCGTTTAATATATAGTCTTCATCTACCAATAGAGGATGAAAAGGTATGTTTTGTTTTTAATATATTTAATTTTACGAGGAATAGGAGGATTTTTGGCTAGCTCTCAAGGACGGCAATCAGAGGGGTGGGATCTTAAAGTCAAGTCCATAAGAGTGAAATTAGTTCATGGATGCTATTGTCTGCCATAAGAGCACAATCATTTAAATCCTGTTAATAGTAGCAGCCATGAAAATCAATTAAAGGGATGATCTGAAAAATATATACATATTTTAAAAACTGGACTTCTGAAAATTGCCTGAAATTTTACTCTGGAGATATTTTTCAGACAACTAGTTTCCAACAGTGATTTAGTAAGGAGTAAGATCACTTTGTTACATGAACACTAAGACTGATGATAATTGACAAATAAAAATAATTATGGCTCTTTTCAGAAGCTAAAGTTTTGTAAAATATCGCTTCTGTACACCTATTCAATTTATCATAGGTTTGTGTTTTATTTCATTATGAGAAAAACTGTGATCAAACATAGAGAAACTCAATCATTTTTTCAGGTCCTTTTGAATATAATAATTTTGTTTGAACATCATGAATTTAAATATGCATGCACACAATCTTACAAGAATTAAGACGTTATTAGAAAAAATTAGATGACACAAAACATACAATAACAATCTGTTTTAAACTTTTACTATAGGAATTTTGTAATTTGACATGTAAAACTACCTGGAATTCCATTGAAGGCTTAATAATTTGAGTCTGTTTAAACCAAGTAATGGTTGGCCTTGGATTTCCAGTCACTTGACAAGAAATTTCAGCTATGTTACCATCAATCACCTTCATTGGTGTCAATTTCTTTACGAATTTTGGAGCAGTCATTTTTTCCCCAGGTTTGGGCTCTGAAGAAAGAAAGAAAAAAAAAACATTAATTTCTCTTAATACTAACTTAATAGTATCTGAAAAGTGATTTCCTACTCAGCTTTCTTATACATTCATATTCCATATTATTTAGGTCAAACTGTGTCAAAATCAAAATCAATGAAAAAAAAAATTATATACTTTTATTATCAAAATGTTCTTTTTTTGTTTTAATATTTCTAAAAAAATCTTTAAGAATATTTTTACAAGCTGCAAGAGTAAAAGTGACTAGTATAGGATTATATAGGATTTTTTAGAACATATATAATAATTTTTTTAAATATAAAAAAAAAGAAATGCAAAACATCAAGTAAGTACATTAAAATACTACAATTACTACTATATTGCTACAATATTTGCTACAATCACTACTATATTTTAAAATAAATTTTTATAATTTTTAAGAAGTTAATATGGAGAATTTTATAGGAAAAAAAACAAAAGTTTATATTATTTTTATAAATTTGCTATCAGTTTTGCCATATTACAAACTTTTATTTCTTTTATAAGGCAATACAGGCAGTATAGCATCAGTATATTATAGCAACCAAATATAGTGTCCAGATTAAAAAAAAAATTGAATGGGATATTTTATTCCAATTATGAGTTTTATTTCATTTGAAAACTTGAATGAGCTGTAAAAGTAGTTTTCAAAAAGTAATATTTTACTAATAATGATTATCATGCTATGTCCCAAAATAGGAATTGTTTGAAAGAAGTGCCAAATATATTTATTATTACAAAATCATCTGGAAAATTCATCTCCCTATCTCATTATAATACTGCAAATTTCTATTTTTGATTCCATCATCTATTAATTGCTACAATTTAAAACTGAAAATTGAGTTCGTTTGTCATACTCCAAGGTCTGTACATTATTTTAGACAACATTCATGTATCTTATTGATGTTTAAATTTTTAAACAAAAATGTGCTGTTTTCAAATGCTTTTTTACAGAAGTGTTACAGGTCTAGAGCGAATTTGGATCAGAGGTGGTGGATGCATCAACCTTCTAATATAGGTGTTCTACCTCCAATAGGATATCATCTGATTAGAGTGAGAATGATAGGAAATATCAGATTCTATTATAATAGGGTGAGATTGACAGTAAAAAAAAACTTTCTCCCTCTTGTGTGACACTGACAAACTAATTTTTGACATGATGGCAGAAAGATCAAAATGGAATAAAATTAAATGAGCAGAAATTCGAACTGCGAAGAAAAATATAGGTAACCACATAGAAATATTGGGCGTATGAAAAATATACGATAATATTAGATGTTTTTCCTGATTAATATATATATATATATATATATATATATATATATATGAAAAAAAGAAGGACTTCTATCCCAGAAGTTGACAAGACCAGCTACACTGATAAATTGGATGCATTTGGTTGATTTGCATAAATACACTAGTTTAAACCCATTAATATTGATAAGAGTTTAAATTATATTTTTCTCACATAAATTATACTGCTAGTACTATTTTGGTAACTACTGTTTCTCCATGGGACATAATGCTATAAAAATTTTAAATTCTGAATAATTCTCATTTTAATCAGACAAATTGCAAAAGTACTCTACTTAGTTTTGGATTTTTACATAATTGCATCCACACATAAAATTTCATAGCAATACATGCATCCATTCCTGAGTTAGCATCCGATCCCCACCTCACACACTTTTATGATTCAATTTAGCTGAAAATCAATTGTGGTTAATAAATAAAATAAGAATATTAAATTTCATGAAAATTGTCCAATTTTTTCAACAGATATCATTCTTACAGACTCATAGACACACAAATATTTAAAAAAAAAACCCGGAGTGTTGGAGTGTGGCTCTAAATGACTTTCTCATATCAGAATCCATTTTTAAGTAGCTTGTGATTTTTTATTTCATTTATTTATTTATTTTTTGCAAATCGTACAAGAAAAAATAATTTGAAAAATCTGTATTGTTGGTTCAAATGATTACAATTGTCACATGTTGCCATTCATTTTAAAGAGCTTAAAAAATCTGTCAATTGATATCAATGTTGACAATGTATATCATTAGGGGGGATAACTTGTTCCTCCCAGAGGGGGCTATTGATGTCATGAACACAAAAATTGTATCGTGGCCACTATTTTTCACTACAGTGATTGAAACTATTAATTTTTGTGACCACTGAAGTTTAAATAAGCCCTTTTATGCATGATTATGTCACATTTTGCTTTATGCTGCCATGTTAAGAAAATATAACACTTAAAATAAATTTTGAAGTTTTCATTCAAATTTTAAAAAATTCTATCTAGTTCTACATTTTTTGATACCAAAGCTGAATATAAAGTTTCATGAAAATCCATTAATATGACAGCTATCGTGTACACAAAAAATCGACCACAGGCAGATGGAGACACACAGATGGCCATCAGTCTAAAAATATTCAAAACATATTCAGGAGGTCCTAAATCATAAAACATATATTGGCATCAAAATCCAAACTTTTTTGTGAAAACAATACTTTCTCCATACTTAACTTTGCATGAGAAAGTGTAAAATGGTGTTTTTGTAATCCATATTCACAGGATTGTTTAAAAACATGCATTGATCAAAATTCGAGATTTTTAAATTACAAAACTTCCCCTTTACATATATGTTAGGCAATGTAGGAAAAGTAGAAGCACGCTTGCAGAAAGTACTTAATTTTATGTCATTGTAACAGTAATATTATTGATGATAATATTAAGTCAAATTTCACAGCAGTTATATACATTCATTACTTTCAGACATCAATAATGCAATTTGAACAAAAATCTTAAGAAACTTGGAAAAAATATATATTATACTTGTTTCTTTAGTGTGTTGAACATAGGCTTTAAAAATGTTATTACATTTAATATCAAATTATTCTTTAGAATACAAGACACTTACTTCGAAGAACAGGCAATTTATCAATCTTCTTACTGAGTGTGTCTTTCATGTAATGAGTGTAGGTGGCTGAATCCTGAAGAACATTTGGAGGAACAAAGCCCTTTTCATTCGTGACCAACTTTCGCACAAACCACCAATCTTGGCTGGTTTTTTCAATAACCTGAACATGTTCACCCTCAACTAAACAGACTGAGTCAGATTTCTCCGATATAAAAGAGGAGATAGCCACATATTCAGTTGTTTCCTACATTAATAAGAGATATAGAAATGTATTTTATTAAGTTTCACAGTACTTAGAAACCAACATATATCAGATTAAAGTTCACATATTAGAGACAGGGTCATATTTAAAAAGTGCTTACATATATTGTTTCATAATGGAAGGTCACAAATTGATAGTTTGAAACCTGGGGGAAAAGGTTAGACCTTCTATCGCTGGTTGTATTTTAACAACACAAAACATTTTGAAAGGTATAAAATAAATGCATTTATATCAGGCAATTTTAGCAGAGGTTTGTTTCCAATTATGTAAAATAATTTTTGTAGTTGGCAAGATAGTATAGATGATGCTAATAAACATGGCTTCAGTTCAACATTTTTTTTTTTGCTGATGAATTTTGTAATGTGCACAACATACATTTAATTATATGAATGCATATATTTTATACTCTTCAAATTTTTTTGTATTAGTAAGGAACAACTGCCAATCAGGGCCGGCTCAAAGATATTTTCGTGTGTGGGCAAGACAGTTTGGGGCCGCCCTTTATATATATCATATATATATATATATATATGTGTGTGTGTGTATATGTATGTATATATCATATATATATATATGTGTGTGTGTGTGTGTATATATGTATATATATATATATATATATATATATATATATATATAAATTGAGCTACAGCCACGAAACTGAGCATGCAAATTTCATTTTAAGAGTTATGCAAATGATCAAACTGTCAACGCCAATGACGTTATAGGGTTCATGCAACGCGCATGGGAACGACATATCGTGCAGCATTTAAAATGTCTGATGTTCTTACTTACGAGCAATTGCAACTGGATTTTCTGCTTTGATACTGAAAATTGTGTACAAAGATGCCTTTGAGACGTCCTCGACAGCACTACGAACAATTGCCGGATTTAGAGAGAAGTCGCATCAATGGCCCAATGGAAACTGGTTGGTCGAACAGACGTACCAGTCACCATTTTGGTCGGAACGATATGGTAGTTGCTCGGTGATGGAAACAGTGAATCAAAGAAGACCCATGTAACCGTCGCAGAGGCTTGGAACGCCCCAGACAGACAACTGCTCGAATGGATCGTGCAGTCAGGAGAGGAGTCACATCTACACCAGTGGCGTGGTTCGAATCTTATCAGACATCGCCCGTGCATCCTGTATCAATATATATTATTCGGACGACTGATGGGATTAAGTGTCGACGTCCATTAAAGCGCCTACCACTGACCCCTTCAACATAGACAGAGGCATCTGAATTGGTGTTTAGCTCGGTCAAACTAGACAGTGTCTGATTGGAGGCATGTTTAGAGACAAATTCCACTTCGTCAGTACTGTTGATCGACGCATAGGTGTGCTGATGAGGACTGGACTTTTTTCGTGATTATACGAGAAAGCTATTAAGGGCAAAGTATCTTAGATAGGCAAGAGCAGGAGGGAATAATCTCCCTTAGGAACAGATCACCATCACCTTACGAAAATTATTTTATTTCATTGATCTATCAAATTTTATTCTCATCTAAATTTAGAGGTTTAGAAAATGTAATGCTTCACATTTCTTTCTACATACATACATGCATAATGCAGCAGTAATTTATAATACATAGCTGAATTTTGGACTTTATTTGTAATTTCCCTGCACACAAATGATGTATTTTTAAAGGGATGTTTGTGCGTGAGTATAATCTATATATGGATGTGTATAGCAGTCTAAAGAGACAAAAATTTCTAGAACGAATGGAGTGAAGTGAACAAAATTTATGATTTTAAAGGGAAATGAACACTCTGAAGGTCGCAAGTTTTCAAACTTCTTTTAAATCATAAAAAGAAAACGGCAATCAAAAATATTAAATAAACAATCATATTATATGTAAGTTTACGTGAATAACATCTATGTTTGGGATTTCTGTGTAAGGGAAACGAAGCGTTACGAAAAATGTAAACCTTTTGGGCGCTTGTAATAATAATTTCAATGTTTTAATATTCAGAACTTTTTTTTAGAAATCAAAAAAGTGTCTGTTCGAGCGAGTGTTTTTATTATTCTTGTTTTCATTTTAAACTATAAAATAAAGATATAAATAAACGACAAAAATCCGATCTAGAAAATTTAGTATCAAAATCTATATTTATTATTAAGAAAAGCTTTTATAATTCTCGAGTAATCATCTTGCCAAATTAAAGAAGATTGAAAATTTTCCATTTTTCAACTTAGTAACATTTCAAAAATTAAAAGAACTAACTTTGAACAATAAGCATCAATTTATAGCTCTGTGAAAGCCCTACAAGTGTATATACTTGGATCGAACTCTATTTTTCTTTGGGGGGGGGGGGGGGGGGGGGGTTAAACTTTGAAACATAAAAATTAGTTTTTTCCTTGTTTCATACTTTCACTCGAAATATCTTTGAAAGTATAAAAGATTGATAGAATTATTAAGTGATAAAAATATGTATGAGGAAATTTAGTTTCTAGATTTATATGTATATTTAAAAAAGCTTCTATAGTTTTCGAGTGATCATCTTGTCAAGTGGAAGATGTTTGAAAATTTGAAGTATTTCAAGTTTGTAATGCTTATATCTTAAAAACTAAAAGTGATAACTATAAACAACTAGTATGAATTTATTGCTCTTGGTTTTTGAAGTATAATGGTTACAATTTCGATATTTTAACATATCGAAATTATAACCACTATACTTCATAAACCAAGTTTTCCAATGGGTGGGAAAGTTGTAATATTTGAATTGCCACGATTGCTGCAAATCAGTCTGGTTACTTACTCTTTTGCGGAATACTGGTGCACAAGCACGAGATATTTTGCTTTGTTTAAAAAGAATTAGGAAGTTAAATGAATATGGGGATTCTAAAGATGTTTAATGATTAGTGAGGGTTGAACAGAATAGGTAGAAATATACGTATTCAATTACGTATTTATGTGCCGCCAGACAAGTTGATAGATTAACTATAATGTAAAATTTTGTCTGTAAGTTTAATTTTTATACTGCAAATCAAGTTAGTAAAATAATCGAATATATTAAAGTGGAGTCTATGGTCTGAGTTTTCAGATGAAATCAGGGTGAAAATTAAAAGCGCAAGCTAGCTATAAATAGTTAATTTGTATTGCTAGTAATTTGTATTGCTTTGAAAGCCCATAAATGAAACAAATGAGTCTGAAATAATCGAATAAACTTATTGAACTTTACTGGAGTTTTATCTTACAAAATATTATTCACGCAAAGCAATTTCGGTTCCATCGGACTACAGTCACCGCCGATTATATTTTTCTGAATTTATCAGGAGTCAAAAGTAACTTACTCATTATGTAGTGTCATGAAAGTTGCCCTCATCAACTTTTTAACAAAATTTGAATTTTTAATTCCATAAATCTTATGAATTATTTGTACATCTTAGCAGTAAAATATTATACGCAAATCAAAGAAATGATCTTATGAATAAATTAGGAAAGAGGAGAGATGAAGGAAAAGCATTTCAATCCCTACGAAGCTAAGATATAATATAATAGGACAATTCAGAATTTTGCCGGTTATTATCAGCAATTTATTTAAATAGCTAATCTTTAATATTAAATTTAAAATGCAAAAATATTTAAATTTATTGGCTTTTGATTTCACAGATAAAAATCTGGGATTCTATTTCGAAGCAGTTTGTGACTGTTCATTGTAGCTCCTCTAAAATCTAATTAAAATTCAGAAGGGACATGGAATATAACCACTATACTTCAAAAATCAAGTTTTCTAATGCTTGGGAAAGCTGTAATATTTGAAATGCCACGATTGTTGCAGATCAGTCTGGTTACTTATTCTTTTATGAAATATTGGTGCACAAGCACGAGATATTTTGTTTTGTTTAAAAAAAAAAATTAGGAAGTTAAATGAACCTAGGGATTCTAAAGTTGTTTCATGATTGGTGAGGTTTGAACAGAATAGGTGGAAATATACATACGGAAATATACGTGAAAATATACATAATAATGGAATACTATCCAAATTACAACAAAATTTTACACTTTGACTAATTTAACATTTGTTTTATTGCATCACTGGAACGAATTACCCGGTGTTGACCGGGACGTAAATAAACCCCCGTTACATAATACATTACAAATAACACTACTCAATTTTCTTCAAATCCTAAACTGACGCCAAATTACCAGTACGCTATCCGCAAAGAGAAAAGAAAATAAACGCTTTCCGTAATGCAAAATATAAATAAATGAAAGATTAATAACTTCTAGGAGATGAACGTGTCATTAGATCGTTACGGTAGCTGTTAAATCGTATGATTAGCTGTTAGATCATATCGATGGCTGGAGGTTCTGTAACTGTTAAATCGAGAATAAAGCTGCTAGGTCATATCGGTAGCTGAATATTATCTGATTTTGGAATTTAAAAACTCGTTAAAAATCGAATGTAAATTTTGGTAAAAGGTTTTTGAGATGCATTAGTTCAAGTATAGATGCGGCTGTGTAGAAGACCCAGACCGTCCGACTCGTCCAGAGGACTAAGAGCAACTATTTGGACGGCCGGAGATGCGGCTGTGTGAAAAAATTCAATGAGATAGATATCGGTTGGCATTTTGGACAAACAAACAGATAGATTCTTCTTTTTATTATTATAGATTCACTGGGGGGTGAAGACGATTGATATCTAATGTTTAAAATGTCCCTGAGTTTGTGACAAGTGAATGAAAATATATAAAAAAATGTTCGAAGATACAAAACCTAAACCAAAAGCAGGAAAAATATATAGAATAGAAAAGGGGACAACAATTAAAAAAGAAAGGTGGAGGGGGTAAAAATTAAAAACATTCAAATTTTCTGCCGAAAGATAAAGTGCATAACAAAACTAGAGAGGGGAAAAAATCATATTTGCAATCATTAGAGAACAAGGTGATAAAAAACGCAATATTTGTTTTCGTAATTTTGAAAAAAATAATAAACGAAAACATCTGAAAAGAATTTAGAGATACATGGGCCCAACAGAAACACAGGGAAATATCCAAATGCTTCAAAATTATTTTTAAAAAAAGGACGGGGGGGGGGGAAGAAATTAAAAAATATGAACTTTCGGGTGGGGTAATAAAAATAGGGTGTATTAAGAATAAAAAAAAATATATCCATTCGTAGGAAAAGAGGAAAGTCAATGTTTCATTTTTTCTCAGTTTTGAAAAAAAAATGGACAAAAAAATACCACATATCATACAATACAACTTTATATAAGAATAATAATGAATCGAATGTTGACTGGAACATGGAGATATTAAATGAATAGTTTGAGTAGAAATAAAAAAAATCACAATATCAAAATGTATATTACAAATTTTAAGATTGTTTAATTAACATTTTACTTAAAAGTGTATTAAATTATAATTACAATTAAAAGTGTAATTATGCAAAAATAAAATAGTATTTACAGATTATTGAACGTATATCTAGACAGAAATTTGTGTGCATGAGCAAAAGAATATCAATATGTATAATTCTCAGATTGAGTCTATAGAATAAATTTATTAATTTATAAAACAGCTCTAACAATTTATAAACAACTTTTGCACTTTCATACAAATATTCATAAAGGAATATTTTACTTTGTAAAAATATTTTGTAGCATTTTTTTTTTTTTTTCGTTTTGCAGTGAAACTGGAAAAATTACAAAATTAAGATCATTTTACACAATTGCTTAATTATTTACCTCTGAAATTTCTCATAGAACAGCCACGGGACATATTATTTTAGATAAAAACATGAAAAAATTATTCTTTTATCAGTATTATTCTGTGGCTAATGCCATAGACTAAATTCAGTACCAACTTAATTTTATTTGTTGAAACACATTAAAAATCGACAAAAAATGTAGTCAATTAAGAAATTTTGTAAAAATATTTTAAATAATTGATAGAAAAAGTTACCCGAATAGTTAGAACTTAAAAGACAGCCATATTTGTCGATGGATTTGTGAATCTCGCACAGCAGCATAACACAACACATTGCTTTGAACACTAAGAAGTAGCTTTTTACTTCTAGTCACTATGTTTGTTATCTGCATAGCCTCCAGCTAGTCTCAATGCCTAAATGAGAAAAACGGTAAACGACCAAAAGAATGACCATCTGGACTAATCTCCTCCCTCCCGTCCTTTTAGAAGTGGGATCATAGAGACTGCATCCATGTGTTTGCAATTTGAATTTGAAACCAGGAAAAATTCTGAGAATCGCTCCTTGAATTTTCCCAGTATTTTGGGAAAACAAAGTCCCCTAAGGGATTGGACCCAGCTGCAAGTTGTTTAAAATCTCCCAAGTGTTTGAGCGTACGTACTTTCAAGCAGAACTGTACATTGCTTCAAAAAAGATATAATTATGGGAGAAAAATGATTTTATCCTTTTATATTTTAATACTATCTAAAAAAGTAAATTCATTTATATTAAAGTGGCACAAAATTGGCTCATTTTCAATTTTTTTTTTTAATACGACCACAAAAGTCATTCTTACTACACCTAATTTCACTTCAAAATGGCCGCCCCTGATTCGGCCGCTGTGGGCAATTGCCCACGCCGCCCACGCCTTAAACCGGGCCTGCTGCCAATGATTTTGATTTTTGTAAGTTGTTTTAGGTCTTCTTCATGATGGAATAATTTTTTCTCCAAGTTTCAGATTGTCACAGCAAAAATATTTGTATTAACCATAATGTAATAAATATTCAACATTTTATCTGATTAATATAGCATTTAAAGAATATAACATAGCAAATTTCTAATATACTTAATTGGACTGAGGCTCAACTTGACTTTCTTATACCAGAATTCATTTCTTAATAACTTGCGATTTTTGTTTTTGCACGCACAAATTTCCTAAGAAATTTTTTGAAAAATCTGTATTGTTGATCCCAAATGATCACAACTGTATTATCCTTCTTTTAAAGGGATTGAAGAAACATCTTTCTATTGATACTAAGCTTGACAATATACCCCAGAGGTAAATCCCTCCCAAGGGGGTTTAATGACTATTTATTTTATGTAAATGTGAAAACATATCAGCCGAGATTATGGACAAACAGCCAATAGAAATGTCTCATGCAATCATTGGGCTGGGCTGACCGTAAACCAATATGTTAAAATTATCATTCTTATAGAATAAATAGAAATACCAGTGCTGGTAAAAGTTAAAAATCACCGAGCCTGTTCAGTAGTTCAGTCAATCCTAAAAATTGACATTTTTTACACTGTGACTTTCCCAGTCACATTGGGAATAAGCTCACTCAAAGGATTGTAAAGAATGATCTTATACTTTAGCATGGGTGGGAAAATAGTTAGGTGCAGGCAAAAGTTATGTAAATGATTATATCTTATAAACTTAAGAATCAAAAGAGAAAATATATACAGTTAAGCATGCTTAGTATCTGACATGAAACATATTTATATAAAATTAACATACACTTTCTTAAACAACTAAAATAAAAATATGATATTTTTATAAACAACAAAACTTTTGTATTAAATATGGATTGGAAAGCATTCTTGTTTACTTACTAATATTTCAATTATCTCTTCTGCTGGAAAAAAAAGAAAAAAAAAATTAGACGTTTTAAAAATTGCATTCATCTTACATAATAAAAAAATTGTATGGTAACAAGTCAACTCAGCAAAAACCCAAATAAAATAAAGACAACCAAAAATTGGTTAATTAAAATGCCTTTAATAAAACACTTTTAATGACATACTTAAAAATCACACAAACCAGAGCACTTTTGGATATTTTTAAGTCCTTTATCAGTGGCATAGTAAATAGTAGGTGATAAACATAAGCCCTTTATAGGCCACACCCACGAGACAAGATTTGCTTATAGATTATTTTATAATCCCAAACCCTCAGTTATGCTTTGTGTCTCGTTCTCAACTCACTGCATGTTAAACCATTATATAATTTTCCAGTTATAAAGTAATTATTTTCTTTCTTTTTGAGGACACATATATTGGTTTAACCTGTATTTTATGATCTACTACCATTTATGTTTTTTGTAATTAAATTATATTTTTAAATGTATCGATATTAAAATGTTCTATATGCAAATCTTGTTTTGCGGTTAAGGCTTATATATTAAAGCTTATGTTTGTCACCTACTATTTACTATGCCACTGATAAAAGACATAAAAATATCCGAAAGCACTCTGGTTTGTGTGATTTTTAAATATGTCATTAAAGGTGTTTCATTAAAGACATTTTAATTAACCAATTTTTGGTTGTATTTTATTTTGGAATAAAAGATGTTTGTATGTTTGCATCCTTTAATAGTAAAAAATTGAAGAGTTGGAAAGAGGTGAAATTTGATACAGGGTGCTTCATATCTCCAAAATGTGCACCTCATCAAAATTTATTTTTTAATTTGAATTAGTTTAAAGTTCAAAATCTCGCTTTCCCCAATTTTGTTAAATTAAATCTATTCTTTCTTTCCCAATACAGATGATAATTTGAGAGCAGATGCTTTGATTAAATCATAGACATTTTGTTTCATCTGAAACACAGCTGATCCCACACCAAGTGCATCTGATTTATGGGTTTTTGTAACTTTGCGAATTTAAAAGATGTCATCCTAATTTTTTAAATTTGGTATTATATTATTGTCATGGATATTGTGCCAAGATTTGAATTATCTTGGATGAAGATTAGGTGAGGTAGCAATACTTTTTTAAATTTTACTTTGGGGTAAAGGAACATTTTCTCTTTTGTGACTTCAAGAATTTTTATTGTGTCATTCTGCCAATGATAGGCGAGCAAGAGCTTAGTTAGTGATTATCAAAAGAGCTTATTTAGGGTATATTATATCTACTTTGTATAATTGGCATGGCTGTGAATGAAAAAAAAAAGAGTGACGGAATGATTTTTGCTCAAAACAGGCAATTTGGTTATTGAGTGGTATTATGTGCATCTGTATTAAGTAGTGGGTGCTTATTTAGGATCCGGACTATGCTGGGTAATTTAATTTAGTGAAATATAAATTAAACAATGTAAATATATTGAAAGATAATAAGATTTTTTTAAACTATTGAATAATATATTTTAAAAATAAATTTTAAATAAAAAATTACAAAATTTATTTGACATATTTATACAACAAAAAGTAAATACAAAATGGATCAGTGATGCTCGACCTTTTTCTGCATCTTGAGATAATCTTATTGAAATGTAACTAAAATGAAGATTGACTAAGATCAGTTAACACAAACTAACCTATAATCTTTAAGCAAAAAACGTGACTTTGTGCACTAGTAATAAAGCAAACAAAACACAACTGTATTTATCCTATTTCCAACTTAATTTTATTCTATAATCTAGTCATTCTCAACCTTTTTTGACTTACATACTCCTTTCAATAAACCATTATCTTCGGTAACCATTATTGCTTGCATTTAATTTTAAGAAATTAATACCAATCTATGTGTTCAAATTACATACTCAAGGTCAGCATATAGTTTAAACTCTGTACCACTGCTGTTTAATAATTAAGAACAACGTCGGTAAAATCATTTCGAAATCAATTAAAGATTAACTTTAAAATGTATATGAATTGACATTTGATCAACATCAATGGGTTAAGCACCACTGAGATGTAGAATGATTGCATACCTTCTGGTTCTGATGGCTGTCGGAGTGTCACCATTCTTTCATCTACAAAAGATTATAAAAAACTATAAAGATCATGGAAATAGTAGGAAAAGAGACCAAAATTAAATTTTGTTGAAAGGCTGGACATTAATTTGTTACATGACTGCATAGATGATTATACTACAGATTAGTATATACTACGGTTGTTGGCATGTCTCCCTACTTTTTCAATCTTGAAAAGTTATTCATCACCATTAAAAATTGTTCGACAAAGTCTTCTGAGGAAAGATTTACAGACATGCATAAAGTTAGAGAAAACACACCAAATTCTTGAAATTTAGGCAAGTGATATGTGTTGATTACAAACTGTATTAGATGAAACTAATATTACAGTGATTATTATAAATTAATGGATAGGTATTGAAAAACAAGAGTCAATATGTCAAGTATGACTAGCAAACAAATTGTTCCAATTGCAAAAAATGAATATACTAAAGTGCAAGATTCAGAATATGGTGATTCAGAAGTCAATAATACTATATTTTAATGTAAGAAGCTCAGAAAGGAATTGATGCCATTCTGCAGTAGTTTGAAGTGCAGAAAGATAGAATTTTACATTGAGGTTACTCAAATTAGCTGATTTGAAAAGTGAAATCCTGTAAAAGAGACTGCATACAAGCAACTTAAAATGGCGATTTATAACCACTTCAGCAATATAATGGAGAATGAAAATAATATTTGTACCAGTAGAAATATATTATTTACAAATGCGGTATGTGTTTACTGTTTATCCACATTTACTGCATACAGCTGTAAATGATATTTCTTTCATAGCCCTGTTAATGTGTCGGTATGTGAGTAAATCATTTACTTCGCTTATAACATGTGTCATTTGTGTATCCATAAATCTGTATTTAACTGGGGTTTGCTGTACTGATTTTTTTAAAATATGCAGAATTTGGAATTTTAACAGAAGCTAGAATTTGTTTAAAGATTTCCTAAGTATTTCCTCATTACAAAGTTTTTGGATCAAGAAACACCTGAATTAGATACTTTCTAACATCGCAAATTCAGACATTTAACTCCCCCTCCCCCCTGTTCATTTACCAACAAGATAACGCTCGACCACTTACTGCATGACTTTCTCAATGTCTTCGGGGATTTAATACCTTCCCATGGACATTCAGGTCACCAGACCTATTACAAACGCATCTAGGATATGCTGGAAAGGCAATTGCAGCCTCTTCAGAGGGACATAGGCAAATTAATGGACTTTAAGCTGTACCAATTATCAGCCTGCATATCTGCCAGGAAAGGATTTATCACTTACTAAAATAAAAAATGTCATCTTCTTGTTGCCACCCTTTCTTAATAAAACGTTTTTTGCTCCAAAATTCTAATTATTTGTATAACTTCTCAAATGATACATACATGCCGAGTTTCATAGCTGTAGCTCAATTTTTTTTATGGGTGCATATATTTCTTTGCAACAGAGTGTGCATATATGTATGTATGTATGTATATATATATATATATAAATAAAAATTAAAAGATTTTAATCGAAAATTATGCATAAACTACTGTATGTACAAAAAAACCCATCTCTAGCATATCTGTTACAAATGAGTAACTATAGACCAAGACTAAGGATAAAAATAGAAGGTAACATATCACTACAATGGAAAGGGGGATGAGAAGAATACAAAATTCACAATTAAAAGTATAAAAATATAAATAAAAATAAAAAGAAAACACGGCAAAAATGAGAAAAGGCAATAATAATTAGCTCAAGATAAAAGATTAAGACATAGAGAACAATCAATTGAAACTACACAAAAAATGCCGGTTAGTTCGAAATTGCATTCTCATCAGGACAGCCATACAATTCGAATTAAAACCGATAGAATAGCCAGTTTCTGACAATGGCGATAGTATTTAACTATAGACACCATTGGAACTGTCTACTGGCTAGTGGAAGGAGAAAAATAAATCAATTGAATTACAAATCAGTAAAATAATACCTCCTCGAACAGAAATATGAACTCATAAGCATTGTTACCACGTGTAAGTTGAATAAGCGACTGAGCATTTCACCTCACTTCGTCAATGAGAGTGGGCACCGGAATGAATACATTTGAACGATACATAATATGTATGGACACTTTCAAAAATAGTAATCAGTATAGGACTCAGGACAAGTGGAAAATAGTCATTCGAAAATAGTAAACAGTATTAGATTCAGGCCAAGTGGTAAGTTAGGTGATAAGAATGGGTGAATTCTCAAAATTGAGTTATCCAATCAAAGATAAATAATGCATGTGTAAAATTATTACGTGGTATATCTGAAATTATTAATAATATTATTTACAAATACTTCCGGATATTGGTAATTTTGACAAATGCGTTTAAGATTATTGATGTGGAGAAAGTGAAACCGAGGATCAGAAAGTCGATGTATTCGAAATAGCTGGTTTAAAATGATGTTTCTAAACAATTGAATAGAATTACAAGATTGATATGATAGCAGCTTTATGATAGTGAAGTTGTAAGAATCTTTTTTATCAAATAGATTGGTGATTACATGATTATTGAGGGTATCTAAATTTAGGTCTAAAAAATTTACAGTTTGACTAACGCTAGGCTCATGAGGAATTAATTCTAGGTTAGATGGGTAAAAATCAATATTAATTGGATAGGAATCATCAACGATAATACAAATTAAGTCGTCAACATATCTATATTCATACGTATATAAGTTAAATATATATATATATATAGAAGTTAAATATATGAATTCAAGTAGAAAAATTGAAGAGATGTAGTAAAGCATCCATAACAAATAAAAGAATTCAATTTATCACCAGATAAGACTCAAGAGCATGCTTGTCATCAATATGAAAAACCAAAAACAACCCTTATAATTTAAAACAAATTATAAAAATGGAATGATGATCAAAAGACTTAAGATAATATAATTGTAAAATCATCAGGGGGTGACTACAAAACATTACCTTCAAATAGTACATTTTATTTAATGGCCTTGTTACTGTGAACAAAAAGGTCATATGTCACCTCAATGTACTATAAATTGGAATAGTTTGAGAAAATTGAAAAACTAAAAAGAATTGACTTATATTTGTGCAGATGTATTTTTGAATACAATTTATTTGGTGGTATTTCCTATTTATACTTTAGAATGGATCCTCTTTCTACAATTTTTAAGATTGGCACATGAACTTTGCATTAGACTGCATTAATCTTTATGATTGGCAACACTTTCTCTACACATTATGTTAAGTTGGTATATTTGTAGGATGACCTACTACACATGTGTAAGTACAATTTATAGTACATTGGGGTGACATATGGCCTTTTCATTCACAGTAACAATGCCATAAATGAAATGTACTATTTGAAGGGGATGTTTTGTAGTCACCACCAGTTGATTTTACAATTACATTACTTTCAATCCTTTGATCATCATTCCATTTTTATAATTTGTTTTAAATTATAAGGGTTGTTTCTGGTTTTTCATATTGATGACATTCTCTTGAGTCTTATCTGGTGATAAATTGAATTATTTTGTTTGTTATGGATGCTTTACTATATCTCTTCAATCTTTCTACTTGAATTCATATAATTAACTAATTAATTTCATCTTATTTATATGATGCAAAAAGTGCAATAAGTAGATGTAATTTTAAATGTAGTTTTTTTAATACACTTTTGTTTTGTTAAATTTACTAGTTATTCATTCTTTATATATTATATTTAAACTCTTTCATTATATATATATACTGCTCGACTGGATAATTGCTAAGGATGGATGACACTATCACCAATAGTAACCACAAAATGAAAGAAAGCAAAATGTGGAAAATTAGAATAAGTGAGGGATACAGTAAGAAGAGGTGTGCGTATGCAAATTTTTCATTTTCACGCTTGTTTGTCACATGATAGCGCTGATAAGAGATTTAAAGCATTTGACGCATGTGGATAGTTGTTTCAAGTGAAAGCTTTACGGGAAAGATTTAATTGACGAACTTGAAATTTTCGGTATGTCTTCCCGATATCACTTAGATGATTTTATGAGTGGCTGTATTATTGGAAAGATCGAAGAAGGGCGAAAAGTAACAGATGTTGCCAGGGAGTTCGACATTGCCTACAGTATTGTTTCATGGCTGTAGAAAGCATTTAAAACAACTGGAATGTGTAGCAAGCGTCACGGGTGAGGTTGTGTTAGAAGTATGACACTTGCAAGAGACAGGTACATTGTCCTATTGGCAAAAAGGGACCGCGCACCACAGCTCAGCAGGTAGTAAATCAGTTTCTTGCGGCCACAGAACAGCGAATCTGCCAAAAAATTGTAGCCAGACGTTTGGGAGAAGGAGGACTATTCACCCGCAGACCTGTTGTGTGTGTCCCATTGTCCAGACTACACAGTACCGCCCATTTGCAATGGTGTAGTGAGCATCACAATTGGACCAAACAGGACTGGGCTTGCGTACTATTCTCAGATGAGAGTAAGTTCAGTCTGTCATTGGATTGTAGACGCCAAATGATCTGGCATGAGTGCTACTGCTTATCGTCCAGAAAATATCCAGGAAAGGGACCGATATCCGACATGCAGTATCATGGTATGGACAGGCATCATGATTAATGGCACACACCCCTAAATGTGATTGCAACTGGGATTATGACCAGTCAACAATACATTGATGAAGTTCTACTGCCTCATATTCGCCTTTTCTGTGGTGCCATTGGTGATAAATTTGTTTTCATGGCCGACAATGCACCATGTCATCGAACACTTGCTGTTCAGGATTGTCTAGTCAGCGAAGGTATTCAATGCCTCATATGGCCAGCACATTCTCCAGATCTAAACTCCATTGAAAATACTTGGGATGCTTTTAGGAGGCAACTTGCTGGTCGAAAATATCCTCCAACAAACAAGAACACCCTCATTCATGCACTGACAGAGGAGTTGGATAACTTGCCTCAACAGTTGCTGGATAATATTGTACAAAGCATGACACAATGTGTGGAATGTTGCATCGCACTCCATGGTGGACATATCACGTACTGACACCTTTCTCAAAGGTGCCTGCTGTTGTTGATATGCATAAAAACATGTGGTTAAAATTTTATGCAATCTGTGCCCAACAACGGAATAAACGAGATTAACAGAAAAAAAAAACCAAAGGGGACAAAATTCAACTTAAAACATAAAATACCACATAATCATGAAAAATATAGTGCACAAATGCACAAACATGCAAAAAAAAGGGCAACTCACAAGTCTGAAGGCCACCAGCATGAATAATCTTCATGGGAGTCCACCACGTGATCCAGCTTGAATGCTTACCAAGCGAAATACCGCGATGGAATGGACCAGACCAGAGAGAGTGGAAGTAGTTGTACATATTTTCGGTGAGACAAACCCAAGAGTTCAGAAACTAACCGAGAAATGACCACTACGATCGAAAACATTTTGAGTATGGATAACACTGTTTTTTGGAGCCGTAGCCTGTTTTGTCTTATTTGCTATTTAGATATCCACCTTAAAGGTTTTACTAGTGTTTTAAACTTCTTTTCTTTACCCGCCGAGGCATTTTTTAAAAAAATTTTGCACGTTTTTTGGGTAACCCGAAATTACTATTTTTGTAATATTTGCACATTTTTATTTTTGCCCACCAGGGCGGTGTTTATGTTATGGTGTTTCCACTATTATTGAGTATTGTACTTATACTGCGATCTACAAACAAGGTGGGAAAATTGTACATATAGCATAGACTTTTGACATGATTAATATGTGATAGTGTACACTTATTACCATCCAGGTATTTGATGAAGAACAAATAGCTAATGATTAGATTTTTAAAAACTTGTTTACTAAGGCAAGAAGAATAATGAAGGAAGAATTTTATATTAAATTTAAATTGATGTATGTCTCATAAAAAGCAGTATTGAATGAGTTACTTTGTATATAAATGGTGATATCAAGATAATTTACAGATTTGCAAGGGTGGGATTTATTAGGTATTAACTCAAGATTGGATGGATAAATATTAAGTGTGGGTAAAGAATCGTATGCAGTATGAAAACAAAGAAAAACATCATCAATGTAGCGAAATATATATATATACATATATATATGTATGTATATATATATATTTATAAAAGTACTCATCAATTAAATTTAATATAATCTGTTCACATATATATTTATTGAAAATATAATAGCTTCCAAACATGGAAATTATTTTTTTGTTAGATACTTGCCCTACTATAGTTATTTTTAAGCAATAAAGAATATAACCTAATAACAAAAAATAGAATCAATACTGCTACTGGCTGCACATTACACATGTAAATATTTTGTGTACTGCATGCAAGAACACCATCATTTTGGTATTCATTATGGAAGTTATTGTACTCATTTTTTTGGATCAAAATTTTAAATCCATTCTGGAGATTGGACCTGTCTTGCAGGACATAGTATGGGGATCCCTGTCCTAGAGGACAACTGGGTGCATATTTTTTAACCGGGGGGAATGTATGTTAAAAAAGGCTTATTTAAAATATGAAACTAACAATATAGTTACCTATAAGAATTAAAAACTAAGCATCGTACTCAGGTTATTCAATTTAAAAGCAGGCCACTATAGATTGACAAAATATTGAAACAACAAAATTTGATTTAAAAAACCATTTCATAAGTTGCACTTTAAGGAAATTAAATTTCTAAAAAGATTCTGCACATTTAAATCACACACAAAAAGGGAGGACAATTATTTGTAAAGCAATGTCGCCCATATAAGAATCAGAAGTAATAATTATTGTAAACACTTACCAGATATTTCCTCAGTTTTATATTCGGGCTTCTCAGACTGAAGGGAAATGCTGAGAGATTCTTCTTCATCTGAGACAGGCTGTAGTTTTTTCTTGGGTGTTGTTTTAATCTGAAAAGTTTCTTCCACATCTTCAATTACTTTAGTTTCTACTGATTTCTTACGACTTAATGTAAATGACTCTTTTACATCATCTTCTTCAATTTCAACTTTTTTCTTAGGTTTCTTAAGAGAGACTTTCTGTTCCTCTTCTTTTACAAGTTTCTTCTCTTCAGTTGGAGCTTTCTTTTTAATTGTGATTTCAGCACTTTCTTCAATAAGCTCTGGTTTCTTTTCAGTAGGAATTGTAATTTTTAATGATTCTTCTTCATCAGGAACATCTTTCAGTTTAGGCTTTGGTTTTTTGACCTGGAAAGTTTCCTCAACATCTTCAGTTACTTTAGTTTCAACTGATTTTCTACGACTTACTGTAAACGACTCTTTTACATCATCTTCTTCAATTTCAACTTTTTTCTTAGGTTTCTTAAGAGAGACTTTCTGTTCCTCTTCTTTTACAAGTTTCTTCTCTTCAGTTGGAGTTTTCTTTTTAATTGTGATTTCAGCACTTTCTTCAATAAGCTCTGGTTTCTTTTCAGTAGGAATTGTAATTTTTAATGATTCTTCATCAGGAACATCTTTCAGTTTCGGCTTTGGTTTTTTGACCTGGAAAGTTTCCTCAACATCTTCAGTTATTTTAGTTTCAACTGATTTTCTACGACTTACTGTAAACGACTCTTTTACATCATCATCTTCAATTTCAACTTTTTTCTTAGGTTTCTTAAGAGAAACTTTCTGTTCCTCTTCTTTCACAAGTTTCTTTTCTTCCATCGGAGCTTTCTTTTTAACTGTGATTTCAGCACTTTCTTCAATAAGCTCTGGCTTCTTTTCGCTAGGAATTGTAATTTTTAATGATTCTTCTTCATCAGGAACATCTTTCAGTTTCGGTTTTGGTTTTGTAGGCAAATCTACTTTGAATTCTGCAGGTTCAGATTCTTCAACTTGTTCTTTAACATCTTCAGGCTTCTTCACAATTTTAAACTCTTCACTAACACTTTCCTTTTTGTGTTTTGTTTCAGTTCGTTTTTTAAGAGATACCACTTCTTCCTTTTCTTCAATGACTTTCTTTATTGTAACTTCCTCACTCACATCAGTAACTTTATAAGTTTTATCTTCAATAGCTGGCAATATAATTTTTGCTTCCTCTTGTTCCTCAATCACCTTACTCTTTTTTGGAAGAGTGACTTTAAAGGCTTCTTCAGCAGGTTTTTCGTCAGCAGGCTTTTCATCAATAAGTTTTTTAGTAACTGGAATTTGGAAAGTTTCTTGCACATCTTCTGGCTTTTTCTCTGGTTCCTTTTTCTTTTTTAATTTTAATGTAGTTTTTTCTTCTGATTCTTCTTTCAATGATTTCTTAGGTTCCTCTTTTGGTTTTAAAACAACAGTAGCTTCTTCAGCTGCAACTTCTTCCACTGGCTTTGGTTTTTTATCCTCAATAACGAGTTTGAAAGACTCTTCTACAGATTTATCTTCTTTAATGTTAACTTTTTCTTTTAATTTTACAGAAAATGCTTCCTGAACTGGGGCTTCTTCCTCTTCAACTGGTTTTTCTTTCCTTGATGGTATTGCAAATGTTTCTTCAACTGGTTTATCTTCTGGTTTTGGTTCAACCTTTTTCTTCAGTTTTAATTTTTTAGTAACTTCTATTTCCTCTCTCTTTGTTGGCTCTTTTGGTTCTTCAACCTTTTCAACTACCTTTTTGACAGTTATTTCAGCTGCAACTTCTTCAGTTTTATATTCCAAAACTTTTTCTTGTTCAACAGAAAGTTTTATTGTTTCCTCAGTAGCTTCAACAGGTTTCTTTTCAATCTTTTTAACACCAATTGTAAACTTTTCTTCCACAGAAACATCTTCAGGAGATGATTCTTTCTTTTCCTTCAAAGGAATTGCAAATGTTTCTTCAACTGGTTTATCTTCAGGTTTCGGTTCAACTTTTTTCTTCAGTTTTAATTTTTTAGTAACTTCTATTTCCTCTTTTTTTATGGGTTCTTTTGGTTCCTCAACTTTTTCGATCACCTTCTTGACTGTTATTTCAGCTGCAACTTCTTCCATTTTATATTCAGAAACCTTTTCTTGTTCAAAAGTAAGTTGTATTGTTTCTTCGGCAGCTTCAACTGGTTTCTTTTCAGGTTTTTTAACACCAATTGTAAATTTTTCTTCAACAGAAATATCTTCAGGAGACGATTCTTTCTTTTCCTTCAAAGGAATTGCAAATGTTTCTTCAACTGGTTTATCTTCTGGTTTTGGTTCAACCTTCTTCTTCAGTTTTAATTTTTTAGTAACTTCTATTTCTTCTTTTTTTGTTGGCTCTTTTGGTTCTTCAACTTTTTCGACTACCTTCTTAACCGTTATTTCAGCTGCAACTTCTTCTGTTTTATATTCAGAAACCTTTTCTTGCTCAACAGTAAACTGAATTGTTTCTTCGGCAGCTTCTATTGGTTTCTTTTCAAGTTTTTTAACACCAACTGTAAACTTTTCTTCAACAGAAACATCTTCAGGAGACGATTCTTTCTTTTCCTTCAAAGGAATAGCAAATGTTTCTTCAATGGGAGACTCTGATTTTTTCCTTTCTGGTTGAACTTTTTTCTTCCTTTTTATTACAGTTGTCTCAGGTTTAGTTTCTTCAGGAACTTCCTTTTTGATGGTTATTTCGGCAGCTTCAACAACCTCTTTCTTTTCAGGTTTAGGGGCAACAATTTTAACAACTTCATCTACAGATTCTGAAATTTCTGTTGGTTCTTTTTTGTGGATTTTTACAGAAAACTTTTCTTCCACATCTTCGGGTTTTTCTTCAGGAACTTTTTCAGGTTTCTTTTCATCTAAGGTAATTTTAAATTCTGAGGATTTTTCCTCTTCTTTCACTTTTGGTTTTCTCTTTTTATGTGTTATTTTAACTTCATCCACATCTTCCTCTATGACTTCTTTCTTGACAGTGATTTCTGCAGTTTCTTCTGTAACGCTATATTCTTTCTTTTCAATAATTTGGGGTAACTGCAAAACTTCTTCTACTTCTTCAACAAACACTGCTTTTTCTTCTCTTTTTATAGGTTTTATTGTGAAAGCTTCTTCAACATGTTCTGGTTCAAGTGGTTTTTTCTTTTCTAAAGCTACTTTGAATTCTGTGTCAGGAATGTCTTCAACTGCTTTTGGAGTTTTCTTTTTCTTAAAAACAACTTTTTCAGTGACTTCTTCTACTTCTACTTTCTTTTTAACAGTCACTTCAGCTTTTTCTTCTGTGACAGTAAAATGTTCTGGTTCTTCTGGTTTTAATATGAACTCTGTTGTTTCCTCTGGTACAGGCACTGGTTCCTCTTCCTTTGGCTTGATTTTTAATTCAAATACTTCTTCCACATCCTCCAGCTTTTCTTGCTCAGGTTTCTCAGGAATTTTAAATTCAGCGACTTGTGTCTGTTCTTCTGGTTTCTTAGGTTTTTTCTTTTTAATAACCGTAGTTTTGATTTCTTCCTCTTTGGGAATTTCAACTACTTTCTTTACAGTTATTTCTGCAACTTCTTCTTCAACATGCATTTTCTTATCCTCTGCATCTTTCATCACCAATTTCACAGTTGTATCTTCAACACTTAGTTCTTTTCGTTCAGGTTTTGAAGGCAATTCAATTTTAAAGCTTTCCTCCACTTCCTCAGTCTTTTCAGGTTCCTTTTCCACAGGCTTCAGAGATACTTGTACAGTATCAGACACTGGCTCATCTTTAATCTTTGGTTTACGCTTGATTTTTACCTTCTCTTCAACTGGCTTTTCAGGAGTTTCCTTCTCTGGTGATTTTTGTTTAAGAACATCCTCTACAACTTTAGGTTCTTCAGGAGCCTTTTCTTCAACTATTTTCTTCACAGTAAGTTCCGCTTTTTGTTCAACAACCTGTAACTTAGTTTCTTCAATTTCTGAAGAAACAATTTTAATTGTAGTTTCCTCAACAATTTCTTTAGCAACAGTTTTAGTTGGAAGTTCAACTTTGAATTCTTCAACAGCATCGTCTTTTATAACTTCCTCAGGCTTTTTCAATATTTTAACTTCTTCAGATATAGGTTCTTCTTTTTTCGGTTTTCTTTTAATTTTTACTTTTTCTTCTGTTTCTGGAATTTCTGTAACTTCAGGTTTCATTGGAATAGGCTCTTCTATGAACACTACCTTCTTGATTTTTAAATCAGCAGTTTGTTCCTCAATAGTATACTTCATTTCTTCTGGCTGAATAATCATCTCGATATATTCTTCTTCTACATGTTCTTTTGGTTTCTGAATGCTTAAAGAAAACTGTTCTTCTATTTCCTCAGTTATTGTTTCTTCGGTTTTATCTGGTTTCAATGCAATTTTAAATTCTTCAACTACAGCTGGCTCCACTTCCTTTATCATTGGTTTCTTCTTCAGAGTAATTTTTGTGGATTTCACATCTTCTACAGGTTTTTCTTCAGATTTTAGTACATCAACTTTAGTCACCTGTGGTATATTTTCTCCAGTTTCTGTTTTTACAAGAATCTCATCTGCTGTTTCAATCACTATAGGGTTCAAAATAAATTCTAAAGCATCCTTAAATTCAATTTTGTCTTCATCTTCTTTGGCTGTTTTTATTGAAGGCTTTCGCTTTATAGTAACTACTGCTTCTTGGATTGATTCTTTAGGTTTTTCTTCTGTTATTATTTTAACTACTTCACTTGTTTCCACAGTTTGCAGAATTGGTTTTTCAGAAATCAGAATTTCAGTCTCTACCTTTTCATCTTCCTTCACAGATGGTTTGCGTTTAATCTTAATGACAGCTTTTTCCTCTACTTCCTCTTTTATTACATCTTTTATTGATGGTTTTCTTTTTATCACAGTCTCAGATGGCATTTCTTCTTCATCCTTTGGCTTTTTCTTTATCTTAATTACAGCATTTTCTGTTACTTCTTCTGGTCTTTTTTCTTCTAACATAGGAGTTTTATCAATAACAACTTCATGTTTATCTTCCTCTTTGGGCTTTTTCTTTAGTGTCAGTACTGCTTTTTCGGTGACTTCTTCAATCTTAATTTCTTCCACACTGTGAGTCTCAATTACAGTTTCTACTGCTTCTTCTTCTTTTGGTTTCTTTTTGAGCTTCAATGTAGTTTTTTCTGTTATCTCTTCTGGCTGTTTCTCATCTTTAATTGAAGGCTTTATCTCAATTACTGCTTCTACAAGTTTTTCTTCTTCTTTGGGTTTCTTTTTAATTTTTAAAACTGCTTTTTCAGATACTTCTTCAGGTTTATCCTCCTGTTCTAATGGTACCTCTTCTTTTGGTTTCTTCTTTATTTTTCTAACTATATGCTCGACTAATTCAGTTTCTTCAATGACTGGTTTTTTCTCCTCATGAACTTCTTCAATTTTAGTAGGTTCTTCTGAAATTGAAACAGAAAACTGGATTAGTTTTCTAAACTTTAACTGTTTTAGAGGCAGGTTGCATTAAATGTCTATTTAAAACATCTGTGTATCATTTTTTTTTTCAAATAAAAGTGATTTTTTTTTGTTTGGTTTGTGTAATGATTGTGAATATGTACAATATTAAAATATAAAAAGCTTTAGTAAATGGTGTACATATTAAAATGTGGTGAGGAATAGTTTCCATTTTTAAAACACAAGAGTAAAAGACACACATTGGCAATCAAAACAATGAAACACAGTTTTTGGTTAGTAGGAAGAGAACAGGAAAATTCATGCATTAACCAAATGAGTTTACCATTTCCATGTCTTACCTTAAGCAAACAAATCGTCCAAGTTCAGTTTGATATAAAAGTTTTATTAATACAACACTTTTACATATTAGGGAGTTTCGTAGAATATAGAGCAAAATTAGAAATTTCATTTTAAAGTAACAAAAGTAATAGTTAGTTCATACGTAAAAACAATTTACATTAAAAATAGACAAATATTTTAAATTAATGTTTAAATACGTATTTTCATAATGTTCTAAAAATGTTTGTTACTATGAGATGAAAATACGTTAAATTATGAAACAAAAACCAATTTTAAAGTTAATAGCTGAACATCCAAAGCATTATGAGATGTGCCAGTTGTAGTCACAGGAAGCCAAGAAATGCAAGTACTTGTTAACTTCTGCAAAAATAAATATAGAGTTAATCTTGAATATATGCAGTTGTTCAACTGAGGTAATTCATTAAATGATTAGTCTTAACATAAAAATCCGTGAAACACCAAAATTATATATTAATATTAGTTGCAATGTCAGAATTTTAATTAGAAAACAAATATTGAAATTGATAGACTTGAAAAATAATACAAAATTCAAAGTTTGACACAAAGAGGTATGTACTTACCAGTTATGGAAGGCTTCTTTTTCAAAACAGCTGTGACTTCTTCAAGAGGTTTCTTTTCATCCTCAATAATGGCAGATTGAGGCGTGATTTCATCTGTTATTAATTTTTTATGTATAATAGTCTCTAAAGTCTCTACAACCGTAACTCCGTGTTTCGTTAAAATAGTGTCTTCAGTCTTAGTAAAGCTTATATCTATTTTTTCAGCATCACGCTGTTCAACTTTTAAAGCTTCAAAATTTATTGTGTCGGATACTTCATGAACTTCTGTAGAGGATTTAGGCTTCTTTTTCTTTAAAATTACTGTATCTTCTAATTTAGAAATTTCAGCTAAATCAGCTATTTTTGGTTCAGGCATTTCACTTATAATTTCTTTTATTTCTGTAACAGAGTCCGGCATTTTTGGCTTAATTTCAAGTTTTTCTGGAGTATCAACTGACTCATCTTCAACTTTTAGCAAAGTAATTTCAGTTTTTTCTGCTTCTTCAAATGTTTTATCTTTTGGTTTTGCAATTTTCTTAATGGTTATACTTTCTTCATGTTTCTCTGGTACACCATCTTTTTTCGGTTTCTTTTTCAAAGAAACACAAGTTTCTGTTATTTCTTTTTCTGGTATCTCGAAAGTTGATTCAGCTTCAATTCCCTTTGGCTTCTTTTTAAGTTTTACAGTCTCTTCTTTAGGTTCTTCATGTTCTATTGGTTGGTCAGATGTTATCTTCAGGGACATGATCTCAGATTCCAACACTTCTTCAGGTTTTCGTTCTTTTACTATAACGATAGTTTCTTTATCATCCTCTGGTTTCTTTTCAGGTTTCAAGTTAACTTCAATCATTTCTGTTTCTTCGGATATTTTATCTTTTGATTTTGTGATTTTCTTGATGGTTATACTTTCTTCATACTTCTCTGATACATCCTCTTTTTTGGGTTTCTTTTTCACCGAAACAGAAGTTTCTGTTATTTCTTTTTCTGGTATTTCGAAAGTTGATTCAGCTTCAATTCCCTTTGGCTTCTTTTTAAGTTTTACAGTCTCTTCTTTAGGTTCTTCATGTTCTATTGGTTGGTCAGATTTTATCTTCAAGGTCACGATCTCAGATTCCAACACTTCTTCTGGCTTTCGTTCTTCTACTATAACGGTTTCTTTATCATCCTCTGGTTTTTTTCCAGGTTTCAAGTTAACTTCAATTATTTCTGTTTCTTCGGATATTTCATCTTTTGGTTTTGTGATTTTTTTGACGGTTATGCTTTCTTCATGTTTCTCTGATACATCCTCTTTTTTTGGTTTCTTTTTCAGCAAAACAGAAGTTTCTGTTATTTCTTTTTCTGTTACTTCCTTATCTGGTGTCTCAAAAATTGATTCAGCTTCAATTCCTTTTGGCTTCTTAAGTTTTAGAGTTTCTTCTTTAGGTTTTTCATGCTCAACTGGCTGCTCAGATTTTATTTTCAGGAAAACAACCTCAGATTCCAACATTTCTTCTGGCTTTGGCAGTTCTACTGTAATTGCAGTTTCTTTGTCTTCCTTTGGCTTCTTTTTGGGTTTCAATTTAACTTCCGGTATTTCTTCTTTCTCGTCATCTGGTTTGTCAATTGTAACTTTCTTTGAAATTTTAATTGAACTGGTTTCCTCCAGTTCAGTTTCCGGTTTCTTATCTTTTTTCAAAGTTATCTCTGTTGTTTCAGTTATATCTTTTTCTTTCTCTTTATCTTGAGGCACTATTGAAGATTCAGTTACCAGTTTCTTTCCCTTTCTCAGAATTATTTTTGTCGTATCAGTTACATCCCTTTCTTCCACTTCGTCAAGGGGAATTATAGGGGTTTCAGTTTTTGTTTCACTCATTTCTGATATGAAAACTTCCGGACCATCTTTCTTAACTTTAGCTTCGGATTTAGGCAATATATCCTCAGATTCTTCAATTAAAATCTCAACATTGTCTTTCATAGTTTCAATATGAGGTATTGAAATGATCTGTTCTTTTTCCTCTTTTGGTGCTGGCACTTTAGGCGCTGGAATAATTTCAATTTCTTCGACAATAGATTTCTTTTTCTTTAACCTGATTATAGTTTCAACTCCTTTTTCTGGACTGTTTTCATCTCTTAGAACAGGTTCGTCAATAATTTTCTTTTTAGGTTTCTTCTTTATTGTTATATCTGATTCATCAGGTTTTTCAAATTGAACTTCTTCGACGATTGCAAATATTTCTTCAGGCATTTCAGAATCATCAACTTTTGCAGGTACAGGTTCTTCAATTTCTTCCACAACTGGCTCCTTATCGGATTCGGGTTGGAAAATATCACTTTCTATTTCAGTAATATCTTCAATTATAGGCTTGGATTTTTCAGGTGGAACAGATGAAAATGTCTCTACAATTTCTTTAACTTCAACAATTTTACCCCCTTTAGTTTGCTTGTGAACAACTTTTACAGTTCTTTTCTTTGAAACAGAAATGTTGGTGCTTTCTTCTGTTACACTTTCTTCTTCAGGAAGCGTGACTGTAAATGGAGAAAACTGATCAGTTATGGATTTTCGTTTAGTGTCTATCACTTTTTCCTTTTTTAATACTAGTGAAGGCATTTCTTCAATAATGTCAGCTATTTTTTCTTTAGGTTTCTGAATAACAAATTCTGCTGCTTCTTCCATGATAAAATCAGTAAAGCTTTGATCTGCATCTTTCTTCCTAGGTTTTTCTATTTTCTTTGTTAGTGTTACTTGCTGTTCAATACTGACTTCTCCCGGAACTTCATCTACTTTGATAGGCTCTTTAACAGCTAACGTTTGTTTCGCTTTGTCTACAGAAGGTTTAGAAGTAGAAAATTCCTTAACTTGAAGATTACTTTCTGTCTCACTAACAATGACATGTTCTATGGTTGGAACAGTTACATCAGCTTTTATAGAATGAGGAATTCTTTCTAGCTTTATATCTTCAGGTTTTATATGAGATTCTATTTCTGAAACTTCAAAGTGAAGTTCAGTAGGTATAGTAATGCCAGCAGTTTCCTCTTTAGGTTTTGTTTCTAAAGACAGTTCAAATTCATGACTATGAGATTCAATTTGAGATACTTCAATGTGCTCTTTAGTGGGCAATGTATAGCCTGCAGTCACTGGTAAAGGAGATTTGTCTGTAGCTAAAGCATCCTCACTAGTTTCGAATTGAGTTTCAGTTACAATTATATGTTCTTTTGATGAAACAGTGAAGTCTGCAATAGCCTCTTTGGGAGTATCGCTTGATACAAATTCCTCTTCTCTGGTTTGAGCCATAACTTGTGATACAAACACATGCTTTTTTGAAGATACAGTTAAATCAGCACTAGCTTCTAAAGGATGACATTCTATGCTTAAAGTATCTTCTTTTTGGTGAGATTCTGTTTGCATTACTATAACATGCTCATCTGTTGGTAAAGTAAATGAAGCCTGAATACTTGTAGGCATTTTATCTGGTATCAAATTTTTCTCTTTTACATCAATTTGAACTTCAGATATCTCAATGTGTTCCTCTGAAGGAAGACTAACATCAACATAAGATTCTTTTGGTTTTTTAAATGCATCTAATTCCATCTCTTTCACTCCAAGTTCTGCTTCAGATATGACAACATGTTCAACAGTGGGTACACTGAAATCTGCTGTCACAGTGGATGGCTTTACATGAATATTAAATTCTTCTTCCATAGTTCCTGTTTCTATTTGAGAGATTATAACATGCTCATCTGTTGGCACAGTAAATGATGCCTGAATGCTTGTTGGCATCTTATCTGGTATCAAACTTCTTTCTTTTACACCAATTTCAACTTCAGATATCTCAATATATTCTTCTGAAGGAAGAGTAACATCGACATAAGATTCTTTTGGCTTTTTAAATGCATCTAATTCCACCTCTTTTACTCCATGTTCTGTTTCAGATATGACAATGTGTTCAACAGTGGGTACACTGAAATCTGCTGTCACAGTGGATGGCTTTACATGAATCTTAAATTCTTCTTCCATAGTTCCTGTTTCTATTTGAGAGATTATAACATGCTCATCTGTTGGCACAGTAAATGATGCCTGAATGCTTGTTGGCATCTTATCTGGCATCAAACTCTCTTCTTTCATACCACTTTCAACTTCACATATCTCGATATGTTCTTCTGAAGGAAGAGTAACATCAACATAAGATTCTTTTGGCTTTTTAAATGAATCTAATTCCACCTCTTTTACTCCATGTTCTGTTTCAGATATGACAATGTGTTCAACAGTGGGTACACTGAAATCTGCTGTCACAGTGGATGGCTTTACATGAATCTTAAATTCTTCTTCCATAGTTCCTGTTTCTATTTGAGAGATTATAACATGCTCATCTGTTGGTACAGTAAATGATGCCTGAATGCTTGTTGGCATCTTATCTGGTATCAAACTTCTTTCTTTTACATCAATTTCAACTTCAGATATCTCAATATATTCTTCTGAAGGAAGAGTAACATCAACATAAGATTCTTTTGGCTTTTTAAATGCATCTAATTCCATCTCTTTTACTCCATGTTCTGTTTCAGATATGACAATGTGTTCAACAGTGGGTACACTGAAATCAGCTGTCACACTAGTTGGTTTTCTCTGTACCTGAAATTCTTCTTCCACATTTCCTGTTTCTATTTGAGAGACTATAATATGTTCAACTCCAGATACAGTGAAATCTGCAGTAGTTTGAGGTTCATGCTTACCTTCAATTAAATCCTTGCCCTGGTTACTAACAATAACATCAGATATAATAATGTGCTCAGCAGTAGGAATTGTAAAGCCAGCTTTTATTTCTTGAGGCATTTTTAATGCTATTACCTCACCTTCTTTTTGACTTGAAACCATTTCAGAAACAATTATGTGTGACTCAGATGGAACATTTAGTTCAGCTTCAACAGGAAGTGGTGATGGTACTAGAGAAAGTTCTTCTGATTCAATTGATTCTTGGACATCAGATACAGAAACATATTCCTGGGATGGGATGGTCACTTTAGCTGTAGCTGTTTGTGGTGATTTATCTGGAGCCAAATCACTTTCTTTGATTTGAATGGGCACTTCTGAAACTTCAACATGTTCTTGAGTTAACACACTAAAACTTGCAGTAGCAGAAGACAATTTCTCTGGTGTAAATTCACTTTCTTTTGATTGAACATTCACTTTTCCAACAATTACATGCTCTTCAGCTTTTATTGAGAAATCAAGATTAACACTAGCTGGGGCTTTAAAAGTTGCAATTTCTCCCTCCTTCACATCAGTCAAAACTTCAGAAATAGTGACATGTTCTTCTTTTAATAAAGACATATCTGCTGATGCTGTGCCAGGTAATTTTTGAGCCTTTAATTCTTTCTCTGAAGCTTGACTTAATATTTCACCTACTATTACATGTTCTGATATAGCTAAAGAAAAGTCTAATTGCATTTCTGCAGGAAGTTTTGCAGGAAGAAACTCACTTTCCTTGTCTTCTGTTTCTGTAGAAGATACAATTATGTGAGATTCTGATGGAACGGAAGATGTAGCTGTAGCTAATAAAGGCAATTTCTCTTTCACCAACGTATCTTCTTTTAAATTAGTTTCAACAGTTGATGTTAAAACATGTTCTTCAGCTAACATACTGAAATCTGCTCTCATAGTTGATGGCTTGGCATCCTTTGGCAAGTCTTGTTCTAATGTTCCGGAGGTAACTTCATAAATAGTGATATGTTCATCAGTAGGAACAGAGATATGTACATTTTGAACAATGGGTTTCTTTTCTGAAATATATTCTTCTTCACTTATATTTGACTGAACAAATGACACCATCACATGTTCTTCAGTATTTAATAATACACCAGCAATATCGGTTTTAGGCTGTTTCATTTCATCAAGAATTGCTTCTTTGCTAGCGGCTTCAACTTCAGACACAAGAATATGTTCTCCTAAAGTTAAGCTCTGTTCTGCAGAAAACTCTATAGGCTTTTTATTGGGAGTAAAAATATCCTCTGATAAAGGTGCTTGCACTTCACTTACAATAACATGTTCTTCAGTTGGCACAGAGAAATCAGCTTTTAACGTATTTGGAAGTTTCTGAGCATTCAGATTATCTTCAAATTCTCCAGATGCTGTAATACTCACAACAACATGTTCAACAGATGGAACAGAAAATTCGGCTGTCACTGTTTCTGGTAACTTATCTTTGGCAAGTTCTCCTTCCCTAAGTGAAAATTCTGTCAGGGACACAGTCACATGTTTTTCAGTGGGTAACGTATAAGGAGCAGTTACTGTTTCAGGTAGTTTTAATTCCTGTAACTGGCCTTCCTTTAAAGAAGCTACAACATCTGAAACATTGACATGTTCTTCAGTCGGAAGAGTGCATGTTGCACTTGCTGTTTTAGGAATCTTTTCAACATCTAACAAACCTTCTTTATGATCAATAATAACATCCCTGATTACAATATGTTCTGCAGTGGGCATTTGAACATCTGCATAGACATCGGTTGGTTTCTTATCAGGCTTAAATATATCCTCCTTAAAATCGGTGTTTACTTGAGAAACCAAAATATGTTCTTCACTAGGCACAGTGAATCCTATGTTAACTTCATTTGGCAATTTTTGAGGAATAAATTCTCCTTCTTTTAATTGTGTTTCTATTTCGGATATTACCATATGTGATTCTGATGGTACAGATAAATCAGCTTTAAATGTTTTTGGTACTTCTGGTGAAATTAGTTCATTTTCTTGGGAGGTGGCTTGTACTTCAGAAACTACAACATGTTCCACAGTTGGCAAGGTAAATGGAGCAATTACTCCTACAATGGGTGCAGATGGAATAAACACACCTTCTTTCACATGAGTTTGAATTTCAGAAACTTGAACACTGTCTTCTGAATTGAAGTTAACATTTGCTTGTGTTTCTTGAGGCTTCTTTTCAGAAACCATTTCACTTTCTCTTGTTTCACTTTCTGTCACTGATATATATAGTGGCTCAACAGCTGGGAATTCAGGTTCAATTTTATGATGTTTAGGAGCCATTGGTTGAATGAATACATCTTCTTTCATTCCAGAAGTGGTCTCAGATACAACAAGACTTTGTTGTGTGGATAGTAAAATATCAGCTGTAGTATGCTTTGGTGTCTTATCAATAATAAGTTGTCCATAGTTACTAGCAGTAGTAACTTCAGAAATTTCCAAATGTTTTTCAATGGGCAAAACTTTAAGAGCAGTTTTAGTCTGTGGAATTTCTATAATTGGCATCTCATATTCTTTTTCAGCTTGTTTCTGTTCTTCAATAAGAACTGTTTCATACAATGACATTTCCATAGATGCAACATCTTGCATTGGTAAACTCTCTAAGGACAGTTTACGAGCTTTTTCATCAGTATTGATTTCTGTAATTGTTATTGCTTCTTCAGATGGTACATTTACTTTGGCTTCATGAGTCTCAGGCATTATTTCTGGAGATAAAGTTTGTTCTTTTGTTTGTGATGAGCATTCTAAAACTTCTAAAGCTCTCATTACAGTTATATCTGTCCTTGCATCTTGAGGGTATAACTTTTCTTTTTCAAACAATTCTTCTTTCTGATCCCACTGAATTTCTTTAACCGTGACAGACTGTTGAGGAATTAAAGCCGCATCAGCTTTGTGTGTACTGGGAAATAAATCAGGTTTAAGGTCTTCTGATGTGTCACAAAGAGCAACATGTTCCACTGAAGTTGTGATATTTTCCAGTATCGAGACAGTTGCTTTCTTTGATGTTGCTTCTGCCTCTAGAAGATCTACCTCTCGCAGTTCTGAAGTTGTTTCTGAAATAGAAACTGGATAATTAGATGTTACCTGAACATCTGCCACCATTTGCAGATTAGTTAGCTCAGAAACATTGGCAGGAGATGTAAAGTCATTAATTTCATTCTGTTGAATGCTTAAAGCAAATGTGGAAGGAAGTAAACCTTCTGCAGTTTGAACTTTTGGCATTGGGGAATCTTTCAAAGGACTTTCATGCTCAGCTAAAATAGTATGGGATACTTCTAAACCAAATTTTCCAGAAACAGACACTTTTGCTAAAGAAGTAATTTCTTTTAAATCCTCTTTCAAATTTTCCTCTTTATATTCTGATATAATTTCAGAAACAGATGTAGCTTGGATAGTTTCATAGGAATGGGATGCTTCTTGCAAATTTGGTTTATCATGTGCTTCGAGATCCATTTCGGATCCTGAAATCATGACTTGTTCGACAATACAGGGTTCAAGAGGAGTAAAAATTGATTTTAAATTTCTGGTTTCGGGAATGCTAATATTTTTTAATGAATCAACGAGATCAGCAGTTTGAATTTGAGAGACCGAAAATGCCTCTTGAGCAGTAATGCTAAATTGAGGTTTATGCTTGTTAGGGGCAAGTGGTAATTCAAGTTCAGATTCAACTTCACCTGTCTTAACTTCTGAAATGGTTTGACTCTCTAAATTAAAAAATGTTAACCTAGCTACTTCAGATGATGGATGCGTTATGACATATTCATCTAATCCAGAAGTTGCAACAATTTCTTCCATTATAAGTGCTTCGGCGGATGGCACAGAAGCTTGAGCATTTCTCAAACAAATAGTATCTTGTTCTACAAGATCACTTTCTTTCATTTCAGATTGTGTAAGAGAAACCTCTATTGATTGCTCTGGTGTTATATTAATATTTGCTGTATGTGATAAAGGAGATTCTTCTAACAAAAGCTGACTTTCAAATGTTCCAGTCATAGGTTCAAGTACGACAGCTAGTTGGGGGTTACAGACTACACTGGTATTTGCCGCTCTCAAATCTGGTTTTTCGTCTTGCTCATAAGACTCAGAATTCTGATGGATGACAGTCTCTTCAACTGATAAGTGGTCAAGAGGAAAATATAGTTCTTCAGCTTTTTGATTCTTGGGTAAAACATCTGGTTTTAGTTCAGATTCACTAAATGAGGATTTTGCAATTATAACTTCAACCGATTCATGGGGAATTAAAAACGGAGCAATTAATTTTGAATCTAGTGTTTCAGGTTTAAATTTATTTTCAGAGACTAACACTTCATGTTCCGATATGTCATATGCATGTTGAGGTATGACCGAAATATTTGCTTCATGATTTTGAATTGTGTCTAAGATTATTGCATCTTGTGTACTTTCTGCAGCTGTCACATGTAGAATTTGAATTGACTCATCAACTGGTATATTCGATTCTGCAATTTGTGTAGAAGGTTTTATGATATGTAATTCTTCAGTGTTAAATTTAGGTTGTGTGTCGGATATGGTTAGTGACAAATGAGGGAATGAAAAGGTTGTTTCAGCTGAAACAGGTTTCTTTAACAATTCTGTCTCCAAAATAGTCTCTTTAGTACTAATTAATACTTCTGAAATTTTAATTGGCTGATTGCATATAAAACTAACATTTCCTTCAGCAGTATTAGGAGGAACTTCAGGAACAACTTCTCCCACTGTATCATTTGTTTGCACAGCTGATATCGAGAAAGCTTCTAATTCAGGAACGGATACAAGAGCTTGGTTTGCTAAAGGTTTGCTGAGTTTTAAGTTCACTTCTGTCTCATTAGTTTCGGTAGAACTCACTTTTAATGATTCAGCTAAAGCAAATGTAAGGTCGATTGTATCGGACTTTGGTAAAACAAATTCCTTCATTTCACCTTCCTTAAAATCAGATTCAATTTCTAGAACTGATAATGTCTCCTGCTGTTCGAGAGTGAAATTGACAGATTTTTTATTTGAGAGATCTAAAGTAGCTTCGTAATCAATTGTTTGATCGGATGGTGTAATCTGCTCAATAATTAAACTTTCCCCAGATTCAACAGATTTGGAAGCTTTTTTCAAAGATGGTTGCTTAGATTCACAGAGAAAATCAGCATTTGAACTTGAAATAATTTCCGATACTTGCAATGCTTTTTCGGGCATGAAAGAAAATTCAACATTTGAAAAAAGAGGTAAAAGTTTTGTTTTCAGCAATTTTTCTGACATTGCTGTTTCAACTTCTTCAACAGATAAGGCTTGTTCAACAGATAAAATAGAGAGAGCTTTCTTGGTTGCTGGTGCAGATTCTAAAAATGTTTCTTCTTTATCGGTTAATTTAATTTCAATAACGGATATGGCTTCTTTTGAAATTACACTAAATTCAGCAGAATATGGCTTTGGCATTTCATTTAATTCTAAATGGTTCTCAGTGTCAGTAACTTTTACATCTGAAACTTGTAGGGCTTCACGTGGAGTCAGTTGTAGTTCAGCAGTTTTTAAATCAGGAACACACTCAAACAGATCTCTTGTCTGTCCTGACTGGGGTACCTCATGAATCAGTATTGCTTCATTTTCACATAAATTGACTTTACCCCTATCAGTTATAAAATCAATTTCTTTAAGTATTCCTTCCATTATATTTGCTTGTGTCTCTAAAACAGTTAAAGATTTTTCAGGTTTTAATTCGATACGAGAAGAAAGTTTATTTCCTTGAGGTAGAGGTTTTGGTGTATACTCTTTTTCTTTTAGAACCAATTCATTTTGTGATATCTCTAATGCAATATCTTCAATAAAACCTTTGGTTGCAGTGATACTTTGAGGTTTATCCTCAGATTGGACGGACCCTTCTTTAACATGTGGCGTTGTTTCAGATATAAACATAGCATTTTGTAAAATAATTTCAATTTTTGGCTTTTTCTCGGAAGGTTTTATTTCTAATGCCAAACTTTCTTCTGATATATTAGTTTCTGTCACAGAAATTGAGCAAGCTTCTTCTGTTTGCAATTCACGTGATGCAAACTTTCCTTCAGGTTTCCAGTCCTTAGTCCATTCTCCTTCTTGATCTACAATATGCGTTTGCAAAATTTCAAGAGCTGACTTAGGAGCTGCCAATCCTTCACTTGCCATTACACTCTCCAAAATTATAGAGTCTTTCAACGGCTCTTCTGAAACTTCAGCTCCTATTTCTGAGACAGATATCGCAAGATAAGGAGCATATTCAGGAATTGCAAAAGACTTTGATGCTTCACTTACAGTACCTAACTTCTCTTCTTTTTGAAATTCTTCTGAATATATCTGAACAGCTTCATCTATAATTTCAAATGTTTCTTCAGCTCGAAATGATTTTGACTTCAATGCTTCAAGTACAATTTCTTTATCAAACGGTTCTTTTGTAGCGATTTCCAAGGCACACTCAGGAACGAAGGACGATGTGATATTTCTAATACTAGGAGATGATTCTTCCACTATGCTTCCTTCTTTAATTGCAGTTCCTATTTCCTCTATCAATATAGCTTCTCCAGGGACAAAGCTACTTTTAACAGATTTCATAACTGGCTTTTCTTCTACTAATAAATTTCCACTCTCAGATATTTCGGCCTCAGCAATACTAACAGCAAAATTTGAAGGATAGATCTCAGAAGCCTGAGCAGATTTAGGAACATCAGAAATTTCAAGTTTCTCTTCTAATCCTTCAGTCTTTTGTTCAGTGATTATCATAGCTTCGGTTAATGACATAGATGAATTTGCGAACACTTCAGATTTAGGTTTAGATAAAAGAAGGGTAGTTTCACTATCTCCAACTGATACTTCCATGACATCTAAAGCTTCAGATTTTATCATTTGTGGTTCTATAGACAGACCTGTTACTTTTTCAGGGGAATACCTCGATTCTTTATCATGCGTTAAAATTTCAGATGTTAAAACTGTGTGCCCAGTTGTAATAGTAAAATGTGGAAATAACTCTGATGTTTTAAGGTTACTTTCAAATGTCTCTTCATGTTGAATTAAAGTTTCTTCAAGAATAGATAAATTTTCTCTAGCTTCAAATGATATATCAGCAACATTATGAGAAGGAATACTTTCTGAAATATCTCTAGCATCCCCTAATATAACTGCATCAAAAATTTCAACAGATAAATCTCCCTTTGGAAGTGTTTCATTAGCTGTAACAGCATTAGGAATAACTGTAGATTTAAATTGTTCTTCTTTATATTCTGGTAGAACTTCAGTTATTGAAACACTCTGTCCTAACATTACATTTTCAATAGCTTTTCCTAATTTAGGTTTATCTACAAGAATATCTGCACTAATATCTGCTGCATCCATTTCTTGAATTATCATGGCTTCTTGAGCTGTAATTTGAGACGAAGCAGTTTGAAGATTTGGCGTATGTTTTATTAAATCTTGTGGAATACTTTCTGGGTGAACTTCCAACACTTGCACATAAGTCAAAGGTTTAATATCTGAAACCACAGTTTGGGGGTTATAGCTTTCTGTAATAAGTAGAGATTCTTTAGAACCTGATATTATTTCTTCAATAGATACAGGTTCGTGAGACTGGAGGGTCAGGGATCCTTGGTGTTCTTTCACCATTGGCACCTTTAAGTTGGTAACAGTACCTTGGACATTAATTTCGTCAATCACTATATGCTTTGCAGGAAACATAAGAGCCTTTGCAGATGAGGTAATAAAAGTATCTTCTTTTAAGATAGCTTCCATATCAGAAGATTTTGTTTCTGTGACTAATAAGCAATTTCTCGTCAAAATTTCAACAGCAGCATTTCTTGGTAATTCAGTTTTATCTACAAAAGCCTCCTCTTTTGTTTCTGATTCTGTTGTTGACACAATTACGGCTTTACATTCATCTACAGTGCTCATAGCAGTTTTGCTTTCGGGAGTTGAAAAGGAAGAAGTGTGCTCTTTTCCTTCATATGACACCGAACCAACAGAGAGTGGGCTGTGTGTGACAAATGAAACATTAGCAACTCCTTTTTCTGGTAATAATGCTTGAGGAATATTTTCAACAACTTCAGTTTCAAATACAGCTACATCAGATAATGATTTATCAACCTTAGGCTTCAAATCAATATCTTTCCTCATAATATCTATGCCTGATTGGTCCACAAAAGTCTTCTTTTTTGTTGTAGTTTCGATGCTTATTTCCTCATCAGGTTTTGACTTAAGCAAAATAGATTTTGTTTCTTTTGCAGGTTTTTTCATCTTCTGCTTTTTGACAGTTTTTATATCAATACATTTTTCTTCCACCCCGAGTTCTTTATCAGGTTTCTCTTCAAGTACTATACTCTCATCCACTTTTGTTTCGGTAGGTGCTTTGAATATTTCATCAGCTTTCGGAAAGATATCCAATTTAATTTCATCAGTAAATTGTTCTTTTTCTCCTTTCAAAATTACATTAGTTATTGATTCTTTTGACATTTTCGTAGTTTTTGTTTTAATATCCATATCAAAATCTGGTATTTCAGTAGTTTCAACAGTAATTTTCTTAATATCATTTACAGGTTCAACTTCCTTTTTCAATGTAACTGATTCTGTGAAAGTATCATCAGTTTCTTTTTCATTTGGTTTACTTTCTATGCTGATTTCATCTACAAACTGCTTTTTCTTTCTTTGTGTAATTATCATTGTGGCAGAATCTTCTTTTGGTTTTTTCTTTTGTTTCATTTTTAAATCAACATCAATATTATACTCCTCCGTGCTTTCAATTTTGGCTTCTTTTAGATCTTCCTGCTTCATAATTGTTGTTGTGACGGACTCTTTCGGTTTCTTTTTCCCCTTAGCTTTAAAATCAATTTCAATATTTGGTTTCTCAGCACTTTCAATTAAAATTTCCCTTATATCCTCCTTTTCTGTAATTATGGTTAGAACAGATTCTTCCTCTGGTATTTTTTCTCCTTTGGATTTCAAATCAATTTCAATATCTGGCTTTTCAACCCTTTCTAAAAATATTTCTTTTACATCCTTTATGGGTTTATCTTTTCCCCTCAGAGTAACAGAGTCAGTAGATGTTATATCAGTACCATTTTCTGTTTTTTGATCTAACTCATTAACTGGTACGGCCTTCTTTTTTGAAGCAATTATAGTAGATTTTTCTCGGGGTTTCTTTTTGCCTTTACTGTCAGTTGCAATTTCTTGAGGAATTTTTTGTGTGACAGTTACTTCAGGTATCTCTCGTGAATCAACCTCGATAGATAGTGTATGGTCAGGCTGTTTTTCAACACTTTCTATTACAATTTCTTTAACATCAACTTTTTCTGTAATTATAGTTGTGATAGATTCTTCTTTTGGCTTTTTCTTTGTAGCTTTTAAATCAATATCTTGCTTTTCAATGCTTTCAACTATGATTTCTTTCACATCATCTACAGGTTCATCTCTTTTCCTTAGAGTAACAGAGTCAGTAAATGTTATATCAGTAATATTTTCAGTTTTTAGATCAACCTTGCTAACTGGAAGGTCTTTCACTTTTTTTGTAGCAATTACAGAAGATTTGTCTCGTGGTTTCCTTTTACCCTTACTGTCAATTTCAATTTCTTGAGGAATTTTTTGTGTAACAGTCACTTCAGGTATCTCTCGTGAATCAACCTCGATAGATAATGTATGGTCAGGCTGTTTTTCAACACTTTCTATTACAATTTCTTTAACATCAACTTTTTCCGTAATTATAGTTGTGATAGATTCTTCTTTTGGCTTTTTCTTTGTAGCTTTTAAATCAATATCTTGCTTTTCAATGCTTTCAACTACGATTTCTTTCACATCATCTACAGGTTCATCTTTTTTCCTTAGAGTAACAGAGTCAGTAAATGTTATATCAGTAACATTTTCAGTTTTTAGATCAACCTTGCTAACTGGAAGGTCTTTCACTTTTTTTGTAGCAATTATAGTAGATTTTTCTCGTGGTTTCCTTTTACCCTTACTGTCAATTTCAATTTCTTGAGGAATTTTTTGTGTAACAGTCACTTCAGGTATCTCTCGTGAATCAACTTCGATAGATAGTGTATGGTCAGGCTGTTTTTCAACACTTTCTATTACAATTTCTTTAACATCAACTTTTTCTGTAATTATAGTTGCGATAGATTCTTTTGGCTTTTTCTTTGTAGCTTTTAAATCAATATCTTGCTTTTCAATGCTTTCAACTACAATTTCTTTCACATCATCTACAGGTTCATCTTTTTTCATTAGAGTAACAGAGTCAGTAAATGTTATATCAGTAACATTTTCAGTTTTTATATCAACCTTGCTAACTGGAAGGTCTTTCACTTTTTTTGTAGCAATTACAGTAGATTTTTCTCGTGGTTTCCTTTTGCCCTTACTGTCAATTTCAATTTCTTGAGGAATTTTTTGTGTAACAGCCACTTCAGGTATCTCTCGTGAATCAACCTCGATAGATAGTGTATGGTCAGGCTGTTTTTCAACACTTTCTATTACAAGTTCTTTAACATCAACTTTTTCTGTAATTATAGTTGTGATAGATTCTTCTTTTGGCTTTTTCTTTGTAGTTTTTAAATCAATATCTTGCTTTTCAATGCTTTCAACTACGATTTCTTTCACATCATCTACAGGTTCATCTTTTTTCTTTAGAGTAACAGAGTCAGTAAATGTTATATCAGTAACATTTTCAGTTTTTAGATCAACCTTGCTAACTGGAAGGTTTTTCACTTTTTTTGTAGCAATTACAGTAGATTTTTCTCGTGGTTTCCTTTTGCCCTTACTGTCAATTTCAATTTCCTGAGGAATTTTCTGTGTAACAGTCACTTCAGGTATCTCTCGTGAATCAACCTCAATAAATAGTGTATGGTCAGGCTGTTTTTCAACACTTTCTATTACAATTTCTTTAACATCAACTTTTTCTGTAATTATAGTTGTGATAGATTCTTTTGGCTTTTTCTTTGTAGCTTTTAAATCAATATCTTGCTTTTTAAGGCTTTCAACTACGATTTCTTTAACATCATCTACAGGTTCATCTTTTTTCTTTAGAGTAACAGAGTCAGTAAATGTTATATCAGTAACATTTTCGGTTTTTAAATCAATCTCGCTAACTGGAAGGTCTTTAATTTTCTTTGTAGCAATTATAGTAGATTTTACTCGGGGTTTCTTTTTGCCTTTACTGTCAATTGAGATTTCTTGAGGAACTTGTTGTGTGACAGTTACTTCAGGTATCTCTCTTGAATCAACCTCGATAGATAGTTTATAGTCAGGTTGCTTTTCGATACTTTCTATTACAATTTCTCTAACATCGACCATTTCTGGAATTATGGTTGGAATAGTCTCTTCCTTTGTTTTTTTTTTCTTTTTAGCTTTCAAATCAACATCTAGCTTTTCAATGCTTTGTAATAAGATTTCTTTTACATCCTCTGCAGGTTGCTCTTTTTTGTTCAGAGTAACAGAGTCCGTAAATGTTATATCGGTAATATTTTCCATTTGTAGTTCAACGTCGCTAACCGGAAAGGCTTTCTTCTTTTTTGTAGTAATTGTAGTAGATTTTTCTCGGGGTTTCCTTTTGAGCTTACTGTCAATTTCAATTTCTTGGGGAATTTTTTCTGTAGCCATTAGTTTAGGCATCTCCTGCGAATTTATTTCGATAGATATTGTTCCACCAGGTAGTTTTTCAACTTCCACTTCCTCAACAATTTTCTTACTAGTTGTTTTTTTTATAGTTAGTTTTGTTTCCTCTTTAGGCTTTTCCTCCTTATCAGCGTCTAATACTTCAGTAACAAGAATAGTATCCATCCTTATATCTTTTAATGCTTTTGAAGTATCCTTTGGCTCTTTTTTGTCTTCAACCAATTTTGCTACTAATTCCCCATCTTTTGAGTCAGTTTGAATGTCTAGTGACGTGAAAAATTCTGGTTTGGTAATTAATTTTGAATCAATTTCTACAGGCATTTTCCCTTTAGAAATTAGCTCAATGTTTATGTGTGTGTCAGGTGAAATTGTTTGTGTTTCTGTTGTTTGTGTGACCAGTGTTTTTAACTCCCCATGAGAATCATGAGATTTTGATTTTAGTGTTATATCCATGTCCTGATATTGTTCCTCTAATTGCTGCTCAGTGACTTTTGTTGCATCTTTCTTTATCTTCCTTGGCATCTCAACTTGTTGGCGGTATTCTGCAATGAAAGAGGTACCACAATATAGGGAAATACACTTTTTTGGAAAATGACTGCCTCCTTTTTAAAACAAGTTATATGTACTAGGTAACAATAAAAGTTAAAAGCTGCATAGCTGCCAACCCAGCAAAATGAAGAATTTAAATATTTTTCAAAAATAATTTATGGCTTAAATGCATAAAATTATGCTGGTAAAATTGGTATATCCGTATGTGAAAATTATAGAGTTCAACAATGATTTTATTACACTTTCAATTAAAGTCATGTTTTTAAGCAAATAAGTGCAAAATCTCGGAACATTGCATTTCTCAATAAAATTTATTAAGATATTGAAATAAAAACTAACCCAAATGTATAAAAGGTATGCACAAAATAATAAAAGAAATTAAAAGCATAAAAGGTTAGTAGAATGATATCATATTTTAAGAATCTTTATTCAGAACCTTCTATAAACAAATCTAGCAGTTCAAACTCAACCAAACTTAATTGTAATGCTTTTCAAAACACTCACATGAAGAAGCAATTTACTTAAAAATAAATTATATAAAAAAACTATTAGTTTAAAATTTTTCAATTTAGTACTGCAAGTGGTGAGAATGGGTAAAATCTGCATACAACATAATTTTTAAAGGATGATTTATGAATTGATAAACTTACTAAGGATGTTGTATATTATGTTTACTTATACGAGAGGTATCATGGCTGCTACTTTATTGAAGAGCATTGCTTAAGAAGCAGATTAATAAAAATAATATAATTATGTTATTTTGTTAACATTAAAATTAACATAGCAAACAATAAAATGTATCAATCATACTTCAAAGTTGAAGTATCAAGTTCATTTACCATGAAATTAGGCATTATTTTCAGATAACACATTTTTGATGTGCTTTACAGTCTTCAGTGACAAATCTTCCCTGTGGACAATTGTTTAAATTAATATTTCCATTAAATCGTTTTCACATGTCTTGATGGATATTCATACTATGTGGTAGACTTTAAACTGATAGAAACCTTTGCAGAAGGTTTTGAATAAAGATAATTTAATTATCAGAGATGATGCATGAAGAGAATCTGGGTGTAGACAGTGTCTACCCAAATAACCCACTACCAAGTAACTGTAATTTTAATTGTACAGTATTTGAGAGAAGTGCATAAAATATTTTGAATAATGTCTAACATAAATAATAAAGTGGCAGTTACTTGGTAGCAGGTTGCTTGGGTAGACACTGTCTACCCAGATTCTTTTCACGTTTGGTCACTGGTTATGATCACCTTGTATATAAAATATTACATTACACAATTTTTGTAAAAGTTTTGAGACTTTATGGATGGGGCTTAAAACAAGTGAGGTTTGCATGAAAAATTGGCAGCAATGTCAAAAAAGCATTATCAATACCTTTTTTTTCTAATTTTTTCTATAAATTTAACAAAGATAACAGTACATGAACAAAATAATAAATGTATAAAGTTATATGTAATACATTTTTACTGCTTTTATTATGTAGATTATAAAGCAAGCAATTACTAAAAGTATTAGATGAGAAAAGTTTTCAGGTTTTAGGACAAAAACACGTGGAAACATAACAAAGTAAGTTATTTTATGACGAAATACTAAACCTATTTCAAGAACCACTCATTTGAAAAGTCTAGCAAATCATGCATTAGAAAATTTATAAATATAATAAAAAAATTAAAAATAATTAAAAAATATAATAGTAAAATTTTCAGGGCATCTGATGTATAGTAGTTGCCACTTGATTTCTCTATTACATCACCTTCATTCTATTAATTGATATTTCATTTTTCTTTAATATTTCTGTTTTAAATATAATGGGTTGTTTCTGACATTCTGTTGAATTTTTTCTGGTTGGTATTTGAATATTTTGTTTGAAATGGATGCTTTACTAATTCTTTTCAATAATTCTATTTTAATTCATCTTTACCACTTTTATATATATATATATATATATATAAATATAAAACTATATATATATTTATATATATACTTTACAAATGTAAAGCTAACTGTAATAGCCTCTTGAAAAATTATTTCTCTTACGTATAATATGCAAACATGGCGCTAAGCTGCCCTTGTACACATTTACCAATATATTTACCAAAAGGAATACCTAAAAACTGAAAAGCAATAGATGAATGCGAAAGACGAAAAGTATCACAAGTGGCCGGGGGGAGTTGTGACCCCCACTCTCCGGTTGAGCAAATGCTTTATGCCATGGCGACACTCCTGGAAGCCGATACTTATACATGGAATGGCCTTAATACCATCAATACCGAACTGCAAAAACCCACAGCAAAAATAAATATTCAAATTGAAAGATACACGAAAAACCAATTCAATTTCTCTATGCTTTAACAAAAGAAACTACCCTATAACCCGTCTCTACAAAATTCAAAAACTAATCTTACCAAAAAAGTCCGATGTACAAAACTCCAACCAGAAGTCAACCTCACCAGTATCCGAACCCAATTCACGTGAGACAACGCTATTTATACAAAGTTTTAACAGTTTAAATATCTGCCCTTACATTCAGTTACAGTTAGCCCATTGAATTCTGAAAGTATTTTAATTACAAAACCCATGGGGTAACCATGTTTTACAGCTTCATCCATAAACTCTGCATCGTATAGTATTTGATCACTTTCCCTACTATTCAAACGTTTATTTCTATTCAATTGGTTAATGATAATATTACGAAAAACATTTTTATGTAAATTACTTGACTAAGGTGTTATGAAATTTATTTTAAATGGAAAATTTTTTCTCTTATCAAAAATTCTGAAATATGTTTTATCATTGTCTTTAATTATACACAAGTCTAAATAATTTAAACTTTCATCCGAATTGCAAGGAGTTTTAAAGTTTGTGGATAAAAACTAAAATCCATTTTAAAATCTGCAGCATTACAACACAAAATCACATCATCGACGTATCTCATGTAAACCATTTCATTTAGTATATGGGTACCCGTTTCATACTTGTCGAGATAGATGTCTGCAAGAACCGAAGAACAACTTCCCCCCATAGGGATACCTTTAATCTGCTTGTAATAACCCTTACCATTGTAAAGTACAGTTTCGAAAAGGACCAGTTTCACCAATGCAGTATACCTTGTCAGCGACATCGATAAATACAATTTGTGTGTATTGTATAATTCAATCACTATATTAAACAAATCATTTATATCAATATTATTGTAAAGATCACTAAAATCATAGCTCTTATACACCACATTATGCGGTATGCTCTTTAATTTACTAATAGCTTCAAAACTGTTTTTTATGAAATAAGATCCCTGGTTATATATATATATATATATATATATATATATATATATGACTTGGCAATTTCTATTAGTTTACAATCAGGTACGTTTAGTACTTTGTTATTTACATTATATATATATATATATATATGTGTGTGTAACATAGGCTACAATAATCCAGAAAGAGACATTTTACACGTTACAAAAATCTACTTTATATAACAATTGAAAGAGAGGTAGTTACATAGGCTGGCCTAGCTCCCAATCATCGACCTGCTCTCATAAAATCTCAATGCAGTCTGCATAGTTTTCACAAGTACAAATTACATTTACATCAGAGGGGGAGGGATATGAGGCATGGAGCGCATGCTGTCTTTGTGTTTTAGGCTTTAAAAATGTGATTGGGAAGCAGCTTCATATGAGAAAGTTTATGTAGAGGTTAAGATTAGTGACCATATATGGTATGGTCGAGGAAAAGAGTAAGTGCTGGTAGACTTTATTAATATTAGTGGTGTGGGATAGAATTTAATATAGTTGCAATATGTGCTGGACATGAAATGGGAATTTGGAATAATAATTACGAAAGAAAAGTGCGCGTTATTAGGAAAGGCTTAAAATTTCTGTATCACATATATATATATAGATAGATAAGGAAGTTAATATTTAGAACATGAAAATGAGGTAAATGACATCCGTAAAAGAGGACTAGAAATATAATATCTAAAAACAAAAAGGAAAACAATGATACCAGAGAATTAAAATTGATCTTAATTTTAAACTGAAAGGTGATATAATTAATTAAACATGGGAATAAATTAACAGTTTACAAGAGTGATACATACAGCACCCATTTCAACTCTTTTATATCTACATAGGTCATCAGACAAAGCAACCTGTTTTCCTGAACATGTATGTCATTGCTGAAGAATGCATTTTCCTATCAAAATGTTTTGAAGCAGTGGTCGCTGCTATATTTCTTTAATATTTATACTGGTATATTGAAATTTTGGATGAGCACTTGCAACTCCCTAATAGATGTCTTACAAAACTATGCTATAGCAGACTATTTGAATTTTCCCCTGAGGTGTCTTCAACTCTTGTTAAATATTGGATCTGGATCATCAAACAAATTCTTATTGATACTAGCTTCACACTTATGAAACTCTCAGAATTGGAGATATACTATTATGATACAATTTGATTACTAGAAAGTCAACAACTCTATCAGACATCTTAGGTATAATTAAATTAAAATCAAATTAAATTTAATTTTTAGCTAGCCAAAAAACTACAAAGAAAACCACAATATTTACTTGGTGTGTTCTATGACTCAGCTAAGAATAAATGTTAATGGTTTACATATTAAAGGCTTCTATGTACTGATGTATACATTGATAAATTAATTCATCTATATAATTATTCTGTTTACAGCCTAAAGTTTCATAATATGTTATTGTTATAAATGTGTAAAATATGCCTTCACTGGGGTCTTTTTTGAAAACCAGAAGGAGAAAACACCATTACAGGCAGCCATTCCTATTTATAGCATAAATTTAGGGTTACCATATGCTGAAGTTTGGAGAGGGGTTGCCAGATTTAACGATTTATTGCCAATTTAGTGACTTTGGGTGACTTTTGGAATATACTTGAATCTTCTCAACATAACAAATATTTTAAGAAATGCGAGCCCTTTTTAGAAGTTTCTACGGAGAGTATATAAAAGGAGACATCACTAAAAGGATATGTCAATGTTTTGAGAATAGTATCTACTGTATTATGAAATTAGCTGAACATTTAATTGCTATTTTACTGTATCTGATAGTTGTTTAGTGATCTTATAAGATAGTTATCAAGCTATTTACTGTATAATGTTTCTGTTTAGGCTGTGCTTGTAAATAAATGTGTTAGTTATCCAGAAATTTGGACTCATTCTTGTATGCTGAGAGTAACTCACGATTCCATAGGATACATCATTTGAAACATTATCTTATGAAACTGATTGAATTTTGATATCGTGTGACTCCTAATTCTTCCCACTCATTACTGTTGTCATGTCTAGTGTTTGGGCTATAATAATTTTTTAATAAAATTTTGTTTGACTGATTGAATGATATCATAAATAAAAAATATTAGTTTTCCTTTCTCCAATTTGATAGTACTCTATATTCATAAATCTTGTTATATCTTTGAATTTTAATTCAAATAATAACATTTTATAAATTTGAGTATATGGGGGAATGCAATTTTTTTGTACAAACTGCAAATTATATGTGACTACCTAATGATTTGCAAGTCTACAAAACAGACTCTAGAACACAATAACTTTTCCCAAATACATATGAATTATTTATATGACGATATCATATTTAGAAAAACGAAAATTTATTCACATAAAATGATAATTTAAAACTATGTTTGCACAAATACGAGTTTATGTCTGTATTCTTGATCTGTGGCAAAATTTATATTTTAATAGCATTGAAATAAAAAATAACATTTCTTGAATTTCAGCTATTTTAGAGGATACTCCCAATATGTTCGTATGCCAACTTAAAAAATCATGAAGTACTAGCACTTTTGACCTCCAAAGTATGAAGTAATATATGCACTATGGTGAGGTGGAAGGTTGTGTCACCCAGGTAGGGATTTATGCCTTAATGGGTTACAGCCAGTTTTGTCAAGGCAAGAAGCAAAAGAAAACATTATTATCAATTGATTGTCTTTGAACTTTTATAATGCTGTTCATTCTAAGTTTTGAGGTAAGTTTATATGTAAAAATAAAGAACACACTCCCATTGCAGATAACAGTATCCATGGACCAGTTTCTCGCTAATTATGTGCTCTTCAGCATGGAATAACTATTAACTGTAATGGCAGCAAGCGAACTTGCTGTTATTGCAGTTAACAGTTATTACATGCTGATTAGCAAATAAGTGCAAAACCAGTCCATGCATACTATTATCTGCAATGGGAGTGTCTTCCTTATTTCTGGGAACATCCATTTCTGGAGTTCTTGTGAAGGTGCCCGATGCTAGAGTTTGTGTGTGTGTGTGTGTGATGCATCCATGATACATAATTACTTTGAATTAGATTATTCCACTGAGATGTTTGGTTACTCACAAAAATAAAAATTATTAAAAGCTAAATATTTTACATTGTAGTCAATTGACTAATGGTAATACTTCTGCAATGCTCGTTTCAAAAGCAAAGTTGCACTGCATCTAACCTTGCACACCCCACAGTTTAATAGTACTTAACAGGGAGTACTCACTCTATGTAGTATACATTCTGACCATTACTATAAATATATCCAATTTACCACTAGGAGTATAGTGAAGAAATATATATCTGCCATAGGTGGCACTAACTATAGGGGGTTCACCATTGCTCTATCAAGGCCCAAAATACACAGCATCCAGATGAAGTTTCTTTTGGATTTCATGATAGACCAGGTACAATGGCGTTCAAATTTCTTCATTTCTCGACACTTAATGTATGCACAGTCCAGTTATAAGGTCAATGAGTATACAGCTCAGTGGAGTTGGTTAAGGTTCTTTTAAAGACAGACATCAGCCATGTTTTCTCTCAAGGACCTTATCACTTATTTTCATCAATGTTATTTCAATAGCGAGTGCATGTTGCCTGTCTGATATTTGTCAAATAATCTATACTATTAATTTTACTTTATAAAATGGATGGTTATTCAGCAATAAATTACTTCAATCACTCAAGAAGTTTTGATTATTTAAGTTACTTTGAGATCCTCAGAGAACAAAATGGTCCATTTATTGTATAAAAAGTGACTACATTTTATCGAGAACAGCAAGTGTTACCAGAAAAAAATGTTTTTGGCAGTGGTGATGGAGGGAGAGAGGGACTAACTACATATTTTATTTCCAACTTTTTAAAAATTCAATGGGTTATGACATTCCTCACACCCTTTTGGAGACCTCACCGAGTACAGTAGGCACCTCAGCATGTACTCAAAAATGGTGATTGTTGCACTAGTTGAATCTAGAAATTTTAGGACAATGAAGGGGGTTGAATATTAGATTTTTATCCTATGAATCTAATATATAAAGAAAATACAATGAATGATAAATATTCAAAATAATTACCAAGAACTGAATGAGACAATTTGATAGTTTCATTCAGTTCTTGGTCATGTCCTTTTCTAATCAGAATTTTTATTTTCTCATACTAATGTATACAGAAAGCATTGTTTGCCCAAACATTTTTTAGTTTGAGATGTTGATCGATAAACATTTTTGAACTCCTGAACACATTTCGAATAATTTTGGAGAAATGTTCATTTGTATGCATGTGTGTGTGTATTTTGTAAAGTGTTGACATGATAAGAAGGAATGTTTGTACTGTTATGAAATTTTCGTATGTGTGAATACATTATGTTAAAATCTATAACTAGATTTACATGACTAGAACTCGAATTATTCGAAAGTTAAAATTATCATAGCAGATTTAATAGTTTCATTCAATTCCTGATCCTGTTCTTTTCTAATCAGATTTTTATTTTCTTATGCTAATGTATACAGAAAGTATTGTTTACCTAAACATTTTCAAATTCGAGATTTTGATGGATAAGTACATTTTAAGATCTCTTGAACACATTTTGAACACTTTTGGAAAAATATCCACTTGTGTGTGTGCATGTTTGTGAGGTGTTGGCATGATAAGAAGGAATGTTCATACTGCTATGAAATTCTATGTGTGAATACAGCATATGAAAAACTGAAACTAGATAGCATTTTTTAATAATTTATATGACTAGAGCTCAAGTTACTTGGAATTTAAAATTCTTATAACTTTATTTCAAATAGAGAAAAAAAAATAATTTCCAGACATGCTGGAAAATAATAGTTTGATATGCTATGGGTGTAAAGGATATTGAAATAGCATATGTTAATGCAGATCAGGCGAATGATTTCAATTTATTGCTAACAGCGAAAAAATATTCAGAATTTTTCAAAACCTTTAAGTAAACAAATAAATAAATAATAATAACAATAAATATCTAGTTCTTGCTTTCTGATGCTAATTATGATAGCAGACCTAAACAATATTGGATATACATGCCGATTGAAGATTCATACTCCATATGTTTTCATTATACCTCAGGTGATAAAATGGTCGATAGTATGAAGTGGGGAAAAACCAGATAGGCAGATCAAACTGGATGTGATACACTAATTTCTGCTTTTATTTTCTCTTTATTGAGTTTTCCTATTCCAGCCCTAACAAACCATTGTTTTTGTTCCTTGATGTTCATACAACACATACGAAAAGTTTAGAGCTGATACATATAACTCATGAAAATGTGAGTCTGCTACATTTCCTATCACATTGCACCCACAGCATGCAGCTCTTTGATATTACCTTCATGAAACAACTGAGCACTTACTAGCAGCAAGAATAAGAACAAAGGCTTGACCTCCCATCCTGACAGATGCATCACCATTTACCGTTTGATGCAGCCTATGTAAGGGCAGCAAATCCAGACAAGTATAAAAGTACTAGAATTGCTTCATTTGATCGATATGTTTTCAGATCATTTATTAGCTTCAGAAAGTACCAACAGGCTAAATTCCTATAATACATCAAAACCAAATCCTCTTACATTTAACAACACCGAAGAAGCTTCACAGTTTCAAACTTTTGTGAACAAAGAAAAAGTCATAAATTCCACATGCCTTTTCTATGAAACTCCTATGACCTATAAGCCCACTTTTCACATTAACTGAATAGTGGTGCATCAATGATTCAGCTCTGGTAAGGGGAGGGAAGGACAGTATCCTGATGCACCAACGAATAGAATACACAAAAAAATTATAAGAACACAAAAAAAATGCATTTTAATAAACAAATTAAGATCCCTGAGAGGGGCAGGTGCCTCTGGCTCTCTCCTTCTCTGTGCCACTGCAACTGACACTTAAATTTTGTCCTTATCTAAAAATTCACCAGAGGTTCAAATGCTAGGTATAAAGAGCATGTCCATATCACCCATTTTATCTCCTAAAATGATATGTCCACTGAGTCAAACAGGCAATGTAATCTAGCAAGAGTAAAAATAGTAATTCTCACTTTGCTGCATAGAAATGGAATAGAGACTACCTTAGTACATACAAAGAGAAGAAATCCAAAAGAAAATATCAAAGAAAAACACTTTTTAGACACTTTTGGTTCTTTAATTAAAACCAGTAGGCCTAAGACCACAAAGTGTGATGATTAAAGAAACAAAAATCCATGATATTTTTTTTATCTCAGAAGGATAGCAAGGAATCTTGCAATGACTTATACTAAAGCCCTAAATACAATTTGGGGTAGATTCAATAGTAGTATATTACCATTAAAACACCAAGTTTGGGCTCACAAAGCATGCAGTAATATAAAAAGACAAGGACTTGCACTTGATTTCAGGTTTTTTTCAATCTAAACGAAACTATTTAAATTTGATATCCACTGAAATTTACTGTTATTATTTTTTGTGGGACATTCAACAAGTATTAATGATGAGGGCATCATACTAAACATCATATGAAGTTTATTTTATTTTATTTTTTTTGCCATTTATTTAAAATAAAAATTGAGTTTTTTAAAAAGTATTAACAAGTTTTACATTGTTTTAAACAGATATTTAATTTTACCCTACCCATGTGACAAAAACTGGATGTGTCCGGTATAAATTAATACCGACAAACTATGCATTATATCCTCAGGAAAATTTTGATGGTATGTGTGCCGATTGTTAATTTTGTTTATTAAATTATACATGTAATCTGTTCTAAAACTTACTGCTGTGTACATTGCGTTGGTGGCCGCAAAACCCACCCATTTTTGTGCTTAACGGGATACTAAGTTAACAAACTAAAAAATAAGGTTAATAGTAAAGGAACAAACATTTATTTATCACACACTTAATTTACACTCTTTAGTTTACAAATTAAAATAGTATCACAATACTGGAATACATCTCAAGGGTAGTTCGGGGGGTGTAATGCCAGATGAATTGATATTTGGTTGGAGCACGTGGTGGGATGCATTAATTAGCTTTTCCTTAAAAACACAAATTTAGACAAAAAGGTTATCCTCATATAGTTAATTGTACGGTACCTGATCTTCTTTCATATAACTTGGGTAACACCGATGCTTTGTCACACTTTACACTTGCAATCCCAGATGAACATGAGCTCTCCTTCGAATTCCTATATCAGAGACGCACACACAACTCTTAACACTGCTACCGTCGCTTACTCTTCACTAGTCCAACTCCAACAGCCTGCCTTGACCAATTCTGACTTTCAACTTTGAGCAACTCTCACTTATATCCCTTTTTCGGTCGGCGGTGTACGTGCTGGAATGTAGAGCTGAGGGCTAATCCGTAGACATGGGGTCGCCGTCTCGGTTGCCGCCAAACGGCTTAGCGTGGTATGTAAACATGGGGCGTGGTATGTAAGATATGGGGCCACCTGTATACTATCGCCCACCTGCTTAGCGTGGGGATAATCCGCCCGCAATTCTGGTTCTATCATTTTAATCCTTCCAAATATTTATTACTTTACATTTCTGGCATTACAGTATGATCATTGTGAAATAGTTAAACTTTAAGGTGAGAAAAAACTGGCTGTGTTTTTCACTCTATTTCGAAGTGACAAGCAAAAATAAATTAGCTACATGGTTTTGTCTCACTATCCTCTATTTTGCCATCTGATAGGAAGATTTTGAGTGTAAGGATTTAATGCTAGACATTTAGTTCTGAGTGCTACAAACAGTCCTTCAAATTAATCAAAACTATGGGTTAGTTAGTTCCTGATACCAATAATGAGTAATATTTTTTCATTTATATCTCAGAATAAAAATGTGTCTACTGATTCAGATGATTCTTTATATGAATAAGCTTAAAATTATTTACAGTAGAACTGGCAAATAAAAAATATATAAACATTCATGTGTGCTATTTTAAGAAACTGAAGTTGTATGTTAAAATTATAAATTAAAATAGCAGTCATACATAGCAGCAGTAATATTGTAGTAAAGAAATTTGAATTTATTAATACATCTATGTTAAACTGCTGTAATTTCTGTAAGAGCCACAGCATTTAAGACTATACTTACAGCAAATCTGAATAGACAGTAGAAATATTTACGAAAAACTGTAATCATGGAAGTGCAAGAAAATGATGCTAACATTCTTTATTTTAACTGTTGCATTTGCACAGAGTGCAGCATCTTTTGATGAGTTTATATTTTTACTAATGCAATTTCATGAATCAAATGAACATCAATAAACATAAAATAAAATGCAGTACTCACATCAGTTGCGATGCATATGATAAAATATAGTAGTGAAACTATTATTAAAAATGTTATTTAGCCATTATTATACAATAAACTTAGCTATGTTAGAAGAAATAACAATTAAGAAACTTGAACTAAATTACCACTATTATATAAAACTGAAAAAGTAAAACATTGAATATTCACAAATATGTATACTATAGAACAAGTAATCATAAAATGAAAAGGAGGCAGTCAAAATTTTCTTTGCAATTCATATAACAATTTCAAATAATCACTTTAATTGTTAATTTAAGGCAAAATGATGGCAAATTATTTTGAAATTATGAAAAGGTAAATTTATATATATATATATATATATATATATATTTTTATGCATCTGTAGTATAATGTAAAATCTAAGTGACATTTTTTAAAACGTCACATATTTGAAAAAAAAATTAGAAATTAAAATTATTACCAATTGATTTATAAATGTAGTTAACCTTAAAAAAAAACCACTATAAATATTTCGCTCTCCTATTCTAACATTAAATCAGATTTTAATGATATACTGTTAGCAGCCTATATATGTGTGTGTTTCTTTCACCTTTATAGTACTTTAAAAGTAGGAAAGATAACATTACATATATTAGTGATTTGTGTTAGAAACCAGCAATGTTTTTTATTTTTATCACATTTTAATTATCTCATTATCTTTCATTCATGTTACATTGTCTGTGTTTTGAAACTCTGATTTTGACTAGTTGCAGTTTTACACTGCAACTATTATTAATGCTAATAAACTGCTAATAAACTTTTACACTGCTATTAATATATTTTTACAAAAATTTGACTTTTTTTATGAACCATTTCTGTGCCTACTATATTTAAAAATATGAGTATTTACAAATTTTTGTATAAAATAGAGATGTTCAGGTGATTTAGAATATAAGATATCTAAGGTGTTCTCTTTTTTGGAGGATAGTCTGTACAATCTTTATATAACTCTAATTACAGGCGATGTCTTGACATAGCCTTTTACAAACATTAATAATAAAGAAAAATTTAGTAATGTTACTATACACAAGTTAATATAAAATGCAGGACACAGCTGTTTCAAAGACATGTTGGATTCCCTTCATAAGTGTTAAATAATCCAACAAGCACATAGCAAAAAAGAACAAAGCCAATTTTGTCATTTTGACTTTGGATGTATTGGTCTGTTAAGAACCGACAAAGAGGATGCAATGTGTTTTCAAAACTGTTGTTGAGCTTAATTCACCGTTTTGACTTTGGATTTATTGGAATTTTTAGCATTGATAAAGGGAATCTAATAAGTCATTGAAACAGCTTAAAAATGTAAAATAGTTTATGCATTCAGATGTTTTTACAATGAACATTTTGGAATAATACTAAAATAATCTGCCATCAAAAGTTAATTTTAAGAAAAACGAGTTGTTAATACATTATATTAATGATAGCCAAATAGTAAGCATATGAATTAGCTCAAAGTAGCTATATATTAGATCTTTTTCTATTGAGGTACTTCTTAGTTAAAGCAAGTTTCAGTTGTTTAAAGTCATGTAGAAAAGCAAGAAAATAAAGTTAAATAAAAGAAATAACATTACTTTTTAATATACCAGGCATTATTTTAAGTAGTATCTTCTATAAAGCAAATGTTGGTACTTAGTAAAAGTAGCTTGATTATTCCTTTAGTCAATTATCTTCAGTTACTTTTTTTAATCAAACTGAAGCAAATGAGTAATGATAAAGTAATAGTATTAATATAGCATAAGTTTTTCTTCAAAATATGAAGTGAATGTGAAATTAATTAGACATGAGATATAGCATGTTTTTAGTTGCATTTAGTTCTCTTATAAGCAACAAGTCCATGATGTGATTTCATTAGTCTTCTTCTCTTGAACAGCCATAGTAATGCATTAGTAGAAACAGAATCTCGTTATACTCTAAACTTCTATTAAAATTCTATTAAATTTTTCTTGAAGCAATAAATAATTATTAGAAAAAGAAAAAGCTTTCTAATTAATATTCATAAGAGCTTTTTATGAATAAGTCATTAGAGCAATAAACTGTAAAATTAGATTGGTTAATATGTAGTTTTATATGATTTTATTTTGAATTAATAGCACAGATCAAATGTCAATAGATGAAGTCAGTATATTAATATTATATAGCATTTTTTCCTTCAAAATCTCCCTAGACTAAAAGTAAAGTTATTAGCTGCAATATGATTTATATTAATATCCCTTAGTAAGTAAGTCTTGTAAGATAAGAAGATTGCCGAATTCATAAACTAGAAGCAGAGCAATATTAGAAGTTTCTCTTGTACACAACCATGAGTTCTTAGTGAGCTTCAATGAAAAGAAAAGCATTAGACTGTGAAATCTATTAAAATTGTAGCAAGATTATAATATTAAATGAGTAATGAAGATCAAATTTAAGCTGGTGATATCTACAGAATGAAAGTGAAAAATATTAAAAGAATGAAAGTTAAGCATTAAGGCTAAATATTCAAAGAATACTCAAATTTTTTACAACTAATATTTCATTCAATCTTAATTTATATTTTAAATGTGTGAACTATAGAGGAAAGACTAGAAAACCTAATTTCAGAAATATTTTAAATTTGGTCAAAAAACATTAATAATTTGAACAAAAATCTAAATTTAATATTTTGATAAGAATTTATTAAATTAATTTTTAACTAAAATTTCACAAAAAGTTAAACTGGAATAAATGTTACAAATGTAAAACTAACAACTAGAGAGGACAGCATGTTTTAGGCAAAAGCCAGATCTGATCATGCACCAAAATAGGGAAAGCCTTTCTTTTTAAGAAAATGTTTCTTATTTAAAATGGCACATACTTGAAAAATCTTCAAACTCTACCACACAGAGCTTGTGAACAGTATTTGACCAATGGGCCTAAACTTTTAGTGTTCTGTTTGACTTATCACGATTAAATGGTTAGAATTTTAACTGCTTGACTTCAGGTGGGGCAATAACTAAGCAGCAATGATTTTAATTGAATCAAAATTCTACAATGTTAGTAGGTTTAATTTACATGATACATATCATAAGTTTATATAAGTTTAAGAACTTATCAAATTCATATAATAGTAGCCAATGTATCCATGTATATCAGGGGTGTTACAGGGGAGTGCAGTCCAAATAAATTGTGCCACATTGAGCCACCATGATGTTTACTGATAGCTGCGACCTGTTCCCATGGCATGACACAATGGCCTATGGACCCACATATATTCAGAGTGCAATCAATTATATTAAGAAGAAATGACGTTACATTTTATTTTTGTTTTGTTACAGGTTAAAAAAAGCAGGTATTTTTGGTCCTACTGGTCCAATTTCAGCAATCTAGGTGTCTATCACTAGCTGTGACTGTTGAAAAAAATGATAGCTAGCTATGGATACTGAAGCTAACTATCACTTTTAATTATTGCTGTGGATACAGCTACTAGTATAGCATAAAGCACAAGAGAACTAAAAGTTCCAAAGCTTGCAAATGTTCCAAATATTATAAACAGAAATATGTAGACCAGTAAAATGCCAACAGAACAGTAAAATGCTAACAGAGTAGTAATATGGAGCCATGTTTATTTCTTGAAATTAGAAAATAAAATCTATGCTCACACAATAAACAAAATAATTTTGAGCATTCTAAAGTAAAATTAAATTACAGTAAAAAAATATAAGGATTATTTAAATTGAGTATTCCTTGACAGAATGAAAATTGTTACCATGTTATTTCCATCATCTGAGAGCTAAATCATATAGAAATGGTATTGATTAAAATTATTAAATATTGATTAATATTGATTAAAATTATTTTTTATTAACAGCATAAAATGTATATAGTTAGTTCTTTATGAGCAGAACTGTAGTGCCAAAATTGTCTATATCAGATAAAATTAAGCCAAAAGCTAAAACGCAGATATAAATTAGTCTGTTCAAACCTTCTTCTCTTGAAACCGAAGCTTTTTCATCTCTTGCCATTACTACAGAATATGATAAAATAATATTTAGTTAAAATAAATATAAAACACAAATACAAAGAAAATTTATAGACAGATATTTTGCAGGGTTTGTACAAATTGAGTTATTGCTACTTTATAGCCAATTTAACTCACTTGTGATAGAAGAAACACAGACTAATATTGCAAATGTTGTGAATGCATACTTCCAATAATCACAGTCATTTCGAAGATAGAAATGTGTATTCATAAGATCATCCCACCCCCTTTTTTTACTTGTCTACAATTTAAGGAACTTAACAGTAACAGATAGCAGTTAAAAATATTTTACTGGTCATTTATTCTAGATGAGACCAGTGTTGTTTAACTTCTACAACCTAACAGGCCAGAAAATCTGCTAAAATTATTCTACAGGCATTATTGAATTCTTTCATGGAACAGGATAATGCATATAATATGACTAATTATATATCATTTTGTATTAGTTCACATCATATTTTAATACATTTAAGCGTTTCTTTAGAGAATTAAATATAAACATTTATTCATTTTAAGATCAAATGAAAAAAAATTGCTTTCATTATTTAATTTAGCTGCATTGCCCCCCCCCCCCCCCCAAGGGCCAGATGTGCCAACCAGTTGTACAGTTCTGGTGTATAAGCAAGAAGTATGTCAAGACCAAAAGAGGAATTCTTGCAAAAAAAATTCTAAACATACACAGAAATATCTAGATTTATTCCTATGTATTACTGTTTCTTGACCACCCTAACTAACTGTTAATAAGTGAATAACAAATGTATAACTAATAAATAAATGCAAAATTTTGTCACAAAATGCACAAACCCTGCTATATTATATAAAACATATTTTGAAAATAATCATTTATAAGCATGACAAAATTAAAGCATGTAATAATTTTCTTTTTATTATATGATACACAATAGAAGAACATTTAATGACGATATTTCATTAAATATTTATTGGAGAAAGATTAAGAGCCACATATTTCTAAAACATTGAACAATAAACACAAAAAATATTTTTCTTTTAATTTTTTATATCAGTTATTTTTACAGATGTAGAAAATGTTAAACTCACCTGAAATAAAATTTCGCATCTTCATATTTGAGATAAAGTTCGTTTTTATGCATGATATAATTCATATATAAACTGTACGTTTATTTACACATGCAGAGTGGGATATAAACATTAATGCAGTTAATGTAGCCTTACATATAAACATGCAAAACTTTAGGAAACTGGGGATTACAATAACAGAACAACATAGAAACATTAATCAAACACATTTAGTTTCATACAAACAAACAGTCCAACACCATGTACTGTTGTAATAGTTATTGAAGCAATATGTAAATAGTCATTTTAGAAGCTGATTGTGTTATCACAATGTTTTATTGCAATATTATGTATTATATAAATATAAAAACATTAAATGAGCCCACACTGATTTAGTAATATAAAATATATTAAATGTGAACAAGTAATTATTGCTACTGCATTGTTACAATTATATCAATAAAGCATTTTGATACGAAATAGCTATAAGAGATATTAGGCATTTTTGGTTATATTCAATTATTCTTGTTTAATACATATTAATGAAATTATAAAATGAATTAATTGAATTAATTTTTTTATCATATTTCAGGACATAATATTTACTAGAGTTCATTAGTTGAATTATAAGTAGTGAAGCTAAAATAAATCTGTTACATAGATTATTCATTAGAATTTAGATAAAGCGAAAGCAATATAAAAGACTGAAAGAGACAATTTTTCCTATATGCAAATTGCTTAGAATAAATTATTTGTTTAAATAAGGGAATACATTGCAATATAATGTACAAACATTGTTTAAATTGATTTTTAACAATTGCACATTCTATTTATTGAGTAATATTTGAAAGACTATTTCCATCCTAATGATGCTATTACTGAAAGTACCTAGGGAATATGTGGCAGTATGAGTAAATTCTATTATGATTTAAATGAATATTTTTGAATATTTTATATTTTGTATATCTATAACGTAAAATAAGAATAATATGTAGTCTAAAATACAGTTAAAATAGACAATTAATGAATTTTCTGAGGATTAATTGACATTTAATTCCATGTATTTTGTAGAATGTTTTGGTTAATTTCTACATAGAGTATTTTATTATGTGATGCATTTTAATATGTAATAATTTCCTTTAGAGTTTGAATAAAGTATTCATTGCAATAAAATGTGCTATAGCTTAAGAATAATCAGAATCAAAATATCATAAAGATTGTTCATAAAATCCTCAAAGTATATATTTTATACAAAAAGTATGTTTCCGTATTCGTCTTTTTCTTTAGTAGATTCATTCAATTTTACTTTTGATAAAGTTCAATAAGGGAGCGATAAATTTAAGCCAAAAAGAGATATGTGGCTAGGTAGCAAAAATGAAATATCTTTAAATTGGCTATGTTCTCTGCTGCAATCAGTGGCAGCTTGTGATTTTAAGAATGGCTGAAGCAGATTCAGCAGAGGAATTCTCTCTCCTCCTCGAAAATGAGCATCACCAAAACACAGCACTCTACTGGCACACCGATCATCCAAATAGTTGCTCAAGTCTTCGGATGAGTCGGACGACCTGTGTCTTCAACGCTACTGGCACAAGTGTCGTAAAATATTATCTAAAAATAGCCAAACGAGTCAGAAAAATTCGCTAAATCATAATAATATTAGCCTAGTTAGCCGATAAAGTGAAACAGCACTTATTTTGAATCATCTCACGAACCGCCACTGCCTGCAATATGTAAGCAAAAGTAGCAATAACTTGAAACTACAAATTTTAGACATTATCATGTATCTAGTTAATGTTACAGTGAAAACAAAATTTGTGATAAAGACAGAAATCCCCTATGCAGAAAATTCTACTGGTAGAACAAAATGATTGACTAATTTAATTAGAAAACAGACATAGGTAGCCATGTTGTTCTAGATTTCCTACACAAGTTTCTAAGTGAAATTAAAATGTATTTACATAAACTATTAAGGTAACACTACAACAATCACTGAGGGATTTGACAAAGCTACATATTGTTTGGTTTGAATTTTTTTTTTTTTTTTTTTTTTTGTAATTTATTTTATCATTAAACAACAAATGTTAAAATGGATTAAGAAGTAATTTGACAATTTATAGTCAACTCTTTAAGTCAATAAAAGAGTTAAGTCTAAAAGAATTCATATCAGCATTGTATTGCTAAACTAAAATGCAGTAAAATATTTCATAATAGTTTACACAAGTTTTTCAGCCTCACCTTAATGAAATATTTGAGTTACCATAAATATAAAATATTTAAGATAAAATATGTCACAATATTTAAATAAAAAAGTCATATGAGATATCCATTTCTTTAATATAAGTCTATGTCTCTTCTCAGTCTTTTATAAATATGTTTAATGAGTAAAGCCCCAGTAAATAAGCATATTAATTGACTGTAAGTGATTTTTAGATAAGCCATCCCACTCTGTAAATAAAATTTGAAGATTACCATTCTCCACCAAATGATTAACAAGTTCTAAATAATGGAATTTATTCTCAGTGCAAAAAATTTAGCTATATTTTTTTTAGAAAATCATAATTAGAAAATTCATTTTACAAAATTTTAACTGTAAGATTCTGAGAGGAATTTACTTGTTTTAAAATGTTTTAACAAAAAATTAATTAAATTGATAAATTTCCAGATCATAATAACTCAGTAGTTAGTTTTAGAGTTATGACCAGAAGACTTCTATTTAATTTCTATGCGATGAATGTCTTCAGTGAAATTTGAACATAATTGATACCATAAAAATTGTTAAATCACAATATAGTTTTAAAGTATATTGTGATAACACCCTCCCTTTAATTTAATTTGTGATAACACCCCCCTCTTATTTTTAAAAAAAAAAGAGTAACGCAAATGTCAAAAGAGCCCAATAGCTCAGAAGACAATTGGTCTTGAAATTAAATGGCGATCATTTTCTCACTGTGTTTACGTGGAGCACGATCACGTTAAACATGTGGGTGCGTAAGTCCTTCCGAGAGGTTGGTGGTAGGGGAAGGAGGGTACGGTCCCTGTGGATGCCTTAACCACTGTGGTCCAATCTAAATTGGGTGGTATTTCCCGGCTGTCTAAACAGATATCTTACACCGCGGACGGTCTGGATCGAAAAAGAAGAATCAATTCTTCAGTGAGATCAAACATATAAAAGTTTGTTTCCATACATCCAAAGAACTAGATTAAGTCAATTATGATAAATATCTCACATATTGCTATCCTAGTTAATGTTTTGAAAAACTGCTAAAGTAGGATCAAATCTTCCACAGATTCAATAATTGTGTTTAATAGAATTCTAAAATGAACTTTGTTCTATAACTGAAATAATCATCCTTTGCATTTTATTATTCAGTTTATCCATATAAAGTAAATCAGAATAGATAACTAATAAAAAATCCCTCAAATACTGTGTAAATTTTTTGAACTTCATTAAGTGAATTTCAGGCATTTTGGCACAGCACATACCTAGGACCTGGATGGTTCCTGAAGTTTGTGCCATAGGTAGTTCCGGTCTAGCAGATTCTTTGGCTTTGCTTTCTATAGGTTTTTCCAGATCAATATCACCAAGTCCATGATCTGTGGTTATTTCAGATACCTAAAATTTTAAGAATAACAGTAAACCATATGTGAAAATACAAAGGTTTATAAGGGGGAACATTGCTAATTATGTGATAATAATGAAACTCCTGTAATTCTCAATAGAGAAAATAAAGTTGATTGGTGAATAAAATTACAACACAAAATCAATTTTTTTATGTATAGATGCTCTAGTATTATTCCTGTACAAGTACACATATAAAAATTTATTTTATGGCAGTAATTATCTACATGAGGCAACTTTAAAGTAATCAGGACATTTCTTATTTTACATATTGCATCTCTAAATTTTTCAAATTATTATTATTTTTAATTTAGAACAAAAATATGATTTTTTTTTTGTTGTTGTTTCGGGGGCAAGGAGTGGATAATTGCAAGTTATTATACAAACTCAATGCCAAACTTTTAAGAGTTATGAATTTTGGATGCTTTTTTGCCACTTAAATTATTTTTGAAGGAAGGCTTTTTTGTATATTTTCTAATATAATTGATGATATCAGATACTCATTCAAAACATAAAAATATTAGTAACTGATAAATAAGTAGAAAATTATTCAGGCAATAAAAGCCTCAATGTGGCATTACTTCAATAAGAAATGTTTTATAATGAAAGAAAACTTTTTTTTTTGTTTGAAACAAGGGCGATTTTTTAAACATTTAATTGTAATAAGAAAAACAGAATATTAAATCAAGCATTTTTATATACTGGCAAAATTTTTGTTCTTAAGTGTAATATAAGATTCTTAAATCAAAATATTAAGCCATGTTTTATCTATTACAACACAGGTAGTTTTACCTGTACAGAAACTTTTTCAACCATTCCAACAGAAGCAGTGAGTGAAGATGGCTTTTCTTCAGGTTTCATCTCCATCAATGAACTATGAATTAAAGTTTCATACACTTGCATGGCAACCTCTGACGGCAAGATAATATCAACTTTACGAGAACCAGGGATGTTTTCAGCAGTAAGTGCAGCTACAGTGGAACTACTCAAGATTTCTAATACTTGAGTTGCCAGCTCTGAAGGCAATGTTACTTGAGCAGTTGCAGAGTTGGGATATTCTTCGGCCATTTCCTGCAGTGATCCTAAATTGAAATAGAAAAGAAAGAAATAGTAAATTCAGTGCAAACATAAAATATCAATTACTATCAATTATAACTAAAAATTATTTAAAGAGAAAATAGTTAGATAGAAACCAGTCATCCAATCAGGTAGAAACAACAATTACCATAATTTAAATACCATGATGAAAGTACTTTGCACAAGTCAGACATTGTTTTTTTACAAATAGAATATAAAAGAGCAGTTTATGATAGTTATAACAAAATTAATAACGGCTGTTTATTAATATGATTATAGAAGTTAATGAAGTATAACTTAAAAAATTCATTTAGGAGCATGTTTTATGTTTGACCTCAATCTGTATTTTGTACCAAATTTATAAAACAAAGGTTTTAAATGTAAATAAAAAATGTTAATACATTATCTGATTATTTCTTGTAGATCTATATATAAGTGAGTTTATTCTTTTATTATATTTTAAGCATATTTTGACACTTCCTACTATTAATATGCTTCCTACCATTATACATGTGAGTAGAGTTTGCAAAAATGCATAATTCTGCGCCTGGTACATATGCATTGAAATACATATTTGCTCCTTGAAATATTTCTTCCAAATTTTGCTTTTATGTTTTAATTTTTGAACATATCACTTTCATTTTCACTCTGCCATATGTTACTTCATTATTAAAAACTTGCTATAAAAAATTTCAGAAGCAAAACAAGTTTTATTTGGGATACAAGACAAAGAACAATCACTCCAAATTGCAAGAAAATGTCTGTAAACAGATGTTTTTATTAGTATTCCTTTTGAAAATTAAAATTGTAGGTTTTAGAAAAATAAAAGAAGACATATTTTATGTTATTACCCATCAGTCTTTTAAAAACACTTCTTATTTCAAAACATTACTCCTCAAATTTTAGGAAAGAAAGTACCCCCCCCCCCCCCCCCCCCGCAAAAAAAGTCTTGCATATGAGATGCCACAACTTAAACATAAGACCAGACTCTCAAATATGAGGCATCACTTATATTACTTTTGTGATATCTGAACCAGTCTGCAATTTAAGGCAATTTTTATAGTTCTAATTTGCAGAGCAGATTTCTGAAATTTGTGGTGACAACAAAGCTGTTATAAATACTTTTTTAACACAAATCTAACCCAATAGGGCTTGATTTATGTTAAAAAAGTATACCCTGTTTCTATATAAAAAGATTAATAAAAATCCTCCATCTACCTTGGGTAGTCACTTCCACCACTTGCATCGCAACATCAGAAGGTACACTAAACACTGCTTCCCGGGATCCTGGCAGATCTCCTGGTTTCAGCTCTACGACAGTATTGTGGGCAATGATCTCCGACACCTCTGTTGCTATTTTGGGTGCAATGTCCACTTCAGCCTGCCTAGAGCCAGGTCTCTCAGAGACTTGAAGATCACCAATTGAGCTGCTTGCTAATACTTCAATCACCTATAGTAAAAAATGGGCATTGGTTGACATAATGATTAATAAAAATCATATTTTATTAAGAATTAATATCATCATATTTTATTTATACATATCGCATATTATACACACGACAAATATTAGACATTATTTGTTAATTGTATATGAAAGAGAAACCATAAGAATGTTATAAGTAAGATACATAATAGATAATTAAAATTAATTTAGCTGATTAGAAAAAGATATTAAACATGCTTAATATGCATAAGAGTTTCATAATTTTTTTTCGATATGTATTATATCATAAATGCGCTTATTATTTAAACACTCTAACACATAATAAGTTTGTTAAATTTTACAGATGTTTAATAAATGGTCCATTGTTTATTGAACAATTATCAAACACAAGAGTAATATCTGAAACTTATTAACTTTTAAAACTGAATACCTGCATTTTTAGTCTTAAATTACTTTTTCATGTATAAAATTCTAGACAAGAAAAAAAACATAGACATACTACTAAATGATGGATGCCTTTTATAGAAGAGGACTTTTTAAGAGAACCTTCACCATATTCATAGAAAAATCATGAAAACCTAGCGCCCACACAGTTTTATGATAGGCTGTAATTTAAATTCTGTAGTTTGACACTGTGTAATTCAGCAGTTTCTATTTCAACAACTCAATTAGAGGTTGGCCAATTACTTCTTTTCAAAGAAAAGCTCTAATTAATAGCAATGCAAATAAAGAAAATATCTTTACTGCATTTTAAGATGATTAACTTGAAGCATGGAATTGAAGTCGCTTTTTGTAAATTATTTAACTATATATATAAAATGCAAAATCTTCACACACTGAGTCAGAACTATATCTTTAAAACTCCTTTAGAAACTTGAATGTTAACAGGGATAAATGTTATGGAATATATGTCCTCATGGGTGTAGGTAATTATAAAAAAGATTTCCACAACCCATTCCCAAGGGGGTGCAAAAAGAAGGGTTAACTGAGAAGTGTGGTTGATCCAGCGAATGCAGCCATAAATTGCATTTTTTTTAAAAGGTACTTACGTTAGTTTACTCATGGCAAAAGTAAGTTTACTTCAATACTATGATTTGGCATAGCAACCCAGTTCGACGATGATTTTGACTGAGTGTGTCTCCCTGGTATGTTCTTGCATAAGTCGCATGCACTCTGATTTAAAACAATGTCCTGAATGACCTTAATTCATTTACATATTATGGCTTCCGAATTGTAGTGTATTTTGCCAAATAACTTGATGATACTTGCATTTGAAGGCACAGATATAAACATTGCATATACATATTTAGGCAGCATCAGAGGATCTTACTAATTCCTGGAGCTTTGGGCAAGCAGTTAGTGCTTTCTTTTGGCGTGTAATCTCTTCAAAAATATTGGGAAATGGTCAGTTTTTAAAAATTTGTCAGAAGTTTGTTTGAAATACTGAGCTCTGCTGTTTTAGAAAATCTGCAGTTAAAAATGCCTAGAACTAAAAATTAGTCCACTCCATTTAAAAAATGGGTACCCAGATAGTATTTAAATATTTTTAGAATTTAGTGTATTTTGAAGATTCAGAAAAATATAAGCTCAGAACTGTGAAGACTGGAGGACTGTCCTGAGGCAGGCTCCAGTTCTAAAGGGATTGTGGTGCCAAGTCCCTTTAGAACCCCCTTAGTCCCTTTAGTAGTAGAAAAAATATACAAAAATATAAATAAATTAATATAATTTAGAGATTTCAGGTGATACATTATATCCATACATACTTTTTAAAACACTTCCTAATTCTTACCTGTGTAGCGAGCTCAGATGGAATAGACACATCGGCCATTTTTGAACCAGGAATCTCATCAGGTTTCATATCACTAATGGAACTGTTCTCTAAGACCTCTAAGACCTGCATTGCCAATTCAAATGGAATGGAGACTTCGGCCTTTTCAGTTCCAGGCAATTCACCACTCTTCAGTTCTTTTAAGGAACCTTGGGAGATTATGAAAACATGATTGAACATCAGATCGTTTACACAAATGAATAAAAACTTATTTTATTTTTAAAGCAGAGATCTGCAACCTCACATTTATACATGATTATTTATTATTACAGTAAACTTTCGATAATCTGGCATGTCAGGATTTCAGCAAGGTGACATATTACCAAATTTGGCAGACTATCAGATATCAAACTAGTATGGGGAAAAAATGGGAAGAATTAATTTAAAATAAAACAATGGAGAATAAATATGATATTTATTTGCCTAAAGTGTTGTACAGGCATGATTATACTAAACTGTATGGGAAAAAATATGTAAATTTATTTAAAAATTATAAGACAAACATCAATAAACAGAAATCTGCATATAAATCATTTTGTCTATTACAGTAAATGATAAATGTACTTCAGTACAGCCTAATGAGCTTGAATGTTGGTCAAGAGGAATGTACAACTATCAGGCATGCCGAAGCATTGGAAGCTGGATTAACAAGTACTTTACTATCAGTGTTAAATTGATGCAAGTAATTTCTTGAATTGTGGGTAAAATTTTATATTTGGACTAATTTAAGGATAGATTCTCATTAAAATTAAAAGAAAAATTAATAAGGGTATCTTGTGTGTGTAAATAAGACCAATAATTGATATAAAACAACAAAAGTGAAAAACTTACAGTTTATATAACTCTTGCAGGCCTATACCTTCAAAACAGGATGCAAAATGTAATATACAATTGATTATCAGAATTTTTATTTGATTAAAAATCTAATGTTTATGGATTTATTATTGTATAAGACTGACACTGTACTCGTTTCAAAACTTTAATTCATCGAAATTTGAATAAATTTTAATTTTAAAATGTATTATGATCATTTCAATTTAAGGATATTTTCTGGTAAATTTATATACTAGAACATATTACATAGCATTACCCAGGTCTTAAATAAGTGCCTACTACTTAAATAATGCAAATACGATAAATAATGCAAACACAATACAGATCTAACACCACTCAACTTTCATATCACCTATTTTGTTACCACGTCTCTTTCAAGAGGGATGTTGGGCTCCTTACTGGGCACTGCACCCTCAAGAGACACCTTAACATTATGGGTATCACTAAAGATTCGCTTTGCAGAGGCTGCAATTACAGCGAAGAAACTGTTGCTCACATTCTCTGTGAATGTGAGGCTTACTCTGCTCACAGATTCGAACACATTGGTCGACATGTGATTGAACCCTGGGAGCTGAATGACATTCCTGTCAAGTGCCTGCTTATTTTTGCTTCAGCTACTGGTCTCTTTTCTTAGAGATCTTTCTTTCTTTGGGGTAGTACAATAGACCTCTGGTCGATGTGCTGGGCTCTTCTGGAGCCACCCACCTTCATTTCATTTCATTTCATTTCATACCACGTCTCTTAGCAACGCCCAGCACAACAACCGGGCTGGGTGTTGCTAAGTAAACTATTTTCATGAAAATTAGAGTTTCAATTATCAAATTAGGGGTTCTTTCTTATAAAACTAAGTTCTTTTAGAGGAAGAATAGGTAGTTGCATGTGGAAAATTTATTTGTATTTGTAAATTACTGTAAAACCATTTTATCATTTAAATAGAATTAGTGCTTTTATCTGTTTTCAAAATATTAGAAAATGAAAATCTAAATAAATTAGGAGAGCAATGGCTTTCAATGATGAGTGATTTCTTCACATGATACGGCATTAAACTAAAGAGCGTAATGATATCAGGCTGATGGGGCATGAGCCCAGGTTCCCAAAATGAAATTTTTAATCAAAAATACATTAATATCAAGAGGGCTAAAATAATGTCATCATTGAAAGCCTCTTCTCTCCAAATAATGTTGTCCATCTCCCTAAATCATTAAGCAAGCTTTATTGATAGTGCCACAAACAATGGCGACAGAAAATAAATTGTAGTTATGCTTGGGAGTCAAGGGTCGCACTGCTGATCGCCGCCGTCACATTTTGCGAAAGGAAATTCAATTTTGCAACTGAAAACATCTTTTGCCAGCTATGAATTCTGGCGATGTCGAAATCAAAAACTGTGATATACTAATCGTAATGCATACTACTGTGTCTTTCCCAAAACAATGATATTTGAAATTTGAGAATTTATAAATCAAATCAAATGTTTCAAATGGAAAATAAAATTTGGCAAATAAAAACTCCATTTGGCGAATAGATTGGAAAAAGTAGTCAAAAATCCGGAGAAACACTTGGGAATTGTAGTGTGGACAGTAGTAGTGTAGACATGACAATGTAAAAAATAAATATTATAGTGTTAAGAAGTTCATCAAAGAAATAAAAATATTGGACTACTGGGCATATTAAACTATTAAATGTCAGATTATTGAGCTTGTACTGTGCTAGGCATAAAGTTTTCATCCAATGTTTATAGTAAAAACAAACATACAAAAAATATCGTACAGTAGTCTATAATGCAAAAACACTACATAAACACAAATATATACAGGTCAACCAGTTTCATAAGCATAAAATAGCCTTCTTTTTCAGGACTGACAATAAGTGTGACTTCACTTAATTAAGCAACTTCAACTACTGAAGTTGAATAACTATTTATACAGCTTTTATATTATCGAGTTATTGTTACAGCAGTTATTTGAGATTTTTTTTTTTTTTTACTGTACAGCAGTTTTAATCTAGAAAACATTTGAGATTTACCTTGAGTGAGAACTTCAGATACTTCCGTTGCAACTTCTGAAGGAATTATGATGTCTAATTTCTTAGATCCCGGGAGTTCACTGGGTTTGAATTCGTTTGCTTTCTCCTCAGTTTGAATTTCTGAAACACTGAGGGTATGCTGCGATGATACAACAAATTCTACCTGTTAAAGTATAGTTTCAATTATCACCCTGTAGAAGCACTGATGCAAGATTCAGAAAGCAATTACTTTTAATTAAATATGATAAAGCATTAATGAATAACTTTTCAATGTATATACGACTAAAACTTAAAAAAATTATATTATGCTTCATTTAATTATAGCAGAACTCAAATATGATATTAGTATGCACACAGCACAGATTCAATACATGTGCACCATAAAATATGCTTAACAGAATGTGTATAAATTATGTTCTTCTATCTAAAATACACACAAATAAAATTTTGAAAGTTTCTATTGCTGGAACATATAGTTGGCATTCTGCTATCATATTATCTAGTTAACAAAATGAATATTTTTGGCATAATTTAAAATTAGTGAGAGATAAATATGTTAACAATTATACATATTACAAGCAAGTGAATAACTTTTGATAATTCTTTTAAAGAAATAATGAATTTGTAAGTGTTAATAACTGAATTAAATTTAATTGTATTTAGCATTATCATAGTCAGTGTATGCATATAATAAATACTTCAGAAATATTAGTAATTAATCTTAGAGCAAACTTTGTGTTAATAAAGTCACTCTTATCAAGCTGTTGAAATATTATCATACATAAATTTTAAGTGATTATAAATTGAGTTATGGATCATTATTTAAGAGATTATGACAATTTATGAGGATTATAAGTATATGCACAAATTATGTGTTATAACTAAATCTGCATATTGGTTAGTTAATTTCAAGCAACTTCTGACTCAAATAGATATCAGAAGTGGCAAGAATATGTTTTTATAGCTGGTATTTTATAATTCAAAATTCCTTGGAATTTTTGTAGTCATAAATTAAAAAATATATGTTCACCAATTAAAATGAATGCAAATTTATAAAAATATGTCTAGGTACATTCAAATTATAAAATACCATTCACAAAAAGACAAAATGTTAAATATATGCAGTAATTATACAAAAAATTAGTCATATAAGCATAAGTGTACATGAAGGCAGCACAATAGTAATGAGTTAGAAGCTGAAATGTTACAAAAGCTGAAACTTTATTGTAAGTAGTTTGATATTAAATAAATTAATGAATTAATGCAAGTCAAAGCAGCATTTAAGCACATTAGAAGCAGTAGGTAGTTTCTGATCCATAGCTTCTGGGAGTTAGCTTTGCATTTAGTCAAGTGAGTAGAAGTTCATCAACTGCATCCATCCATTACAGGAGTTGCACAAGTCTCTTCTTACCTGTTGGCCATCTGGCTTTTTGTCCTCAACAAGTTCACCAGCAACTGCCTGAGTTTCAACATCAGAGACAGCTAGATGTTGTTCTGGTATAAACTTCACTCGGGCACTGGCCTCTGCTGGCAACTTTTCCTTCTCCAAAGATGCTGCCCTTGTTGCTTCTATGACCTCTGAAACTATACAAGATTCATGAGGTGATAAGGCCACTTTAGCAGTGCTGGAAGGAACTTGTTCTTGATCACCAAGGTCTACAGTTTTATTTTCCACGGTAATTTCAGATACAGAAATTGGTTCAACAGGCGTTAAAGATAGAACTGCTTTTGAACCGGAGGGTGCTTTATCAGGAACTAATTCTACTACATGAGTTTCTGTAACAGTCTCAGATATATTAATATAATCCTGTTTAGTAACAGCAAATCCAGCTTTCTTTTCCTTTGGTTTTTTCTCCAATGGCAAATTTTCAAAATTTTCTTCCAGCTTAGTTTCTTGTATAGAAAATGACTGCTGATGAGTATAACTTACAAGAGCCGAAGCAGATTCTGGTAATTTACTTGGCATAAGTTCAGCAGCCGTGTTACCAAGTGTTACTTCTGATACATCTAATGAATCTTTAGGCAAAAATTTTGCTTTTACAGTTACTTCAGCTGGTTTTTTTGCATGCTGTAATTCTTCAGGGAAATCAGCAGAAGTGATTTGAGATACTGCTACAGTCTCTTGATATGGTATAGAAACATGAGCTGTTTCCCCAGCAGGTGTTTCTTTCGGCACTAAATCCTTTGGCTGATCTCCTGAAATTGTTTCAGAAATGCACAATGATTCAGTACCAATTACTTCAAAATCTAATGTTTTGGTTGCAGGTTTCTTGTCAGGTTTTAATTCATCAGCACTTAATTCTGTCACAACTTGTTCTACAGATACTGTCTGTTTAGAAATAAAATTAGTAGCTGCACTTACACCCACAGGCAATTTTTGGGATTCAAATTCTCCAGGTTTTATTTCAGAAATAACTTCAGAAACAGCAACTGTCTCCTTTAAAGTCAACTCAACATCAGCAGTGACTTCCTGTGGTTTTGAAGTTGAGATATCAGATGGTGTTTGTTCAACAGATACTTCAGAAACAGATAGGGATTCCTTAGTTGTAAACTTAATACCAGCTTGAACTTCTCCTGGGAGGCGACCTGCTGCAAATTGCCCTGGTTGCTCTTCTGTAAGTGTATGTGATACTTCTAAGCCTTCTAACTGTGATAATTCAACAGAGGCATGTGTTTCAGATGGCTTAGGTTTTTCAGATAGATTTTCTGATTGCTGTTCAGTAGCAACCTCAGAAATGGATAATGGTTTTAAAGTTGTGAATTTCACACCTGCTTGAACTTCACCAGGTAATCGCCCAGCAGCAAACTGACCAGGTCTTTCTTCAACTAAAGTTTCTGCTATTTCAATGCCTTCTTGTTGTGATACACCAATAAGAGCTTGAACTTCAGAAGGTTTTTTAGAAAGTTCTAATTGAGCTGTAACTTGTTGAGTAGATGTTTCAGAAACAGTTAAAGACTTCTTGGTTGTCCACTTAACTCCTGGCTGAACTTCTCCAGGCAATTTGCCTGCTGCAAACTTTTCAGGTAGTTCTTCAGCAGTGGTTTGCTGCACTTCAACTCCTTCTTGTTGAGAAAGACCAACTAAAGCTTGAACAGTGGATGGTTTTTTTGTAATCTCTAACTGTTCAGATTCTTGCTGTGTAGAAACTTCAGAAACAGAAAGAGACGATTGTGTATTCCACTTCACACCTGCTTGTACTTCCCCAGGAAGCCTTCCAGCAGCAAATTGGCCTGGTTTTTCTGTAGGTAAAGTTTCTACAACTTGGAGTGATTCTTGGGATGAAACAGCAACAGTTGCTGATTCTTCTAAAGGCTTCTTCTGTTTTTCTAAATCTTCTGACACTTGTTGTGTTGAAACTTCAGAAACTGCTAAAGACTTCTTTGTAGTGAATTTCACTCCAGCTTTAACTTCCCCAGGTAATCTTCCAGCTGCAAATTGTCCTGGTTTTTCTTCAGGAAGCATTTCTGAAACTTCTAAGCCTTCTTGTTGTGAAAGTCCAAGATTAGCCTGTACTTCAGAAGGTTTTTTATCAGTTGGCAAATCTTCTGATTCTTGTTGTGAAGAAACTTCTGAGATAGATAATGATTTTTTAGTAACCCATTTGATTCCAGCCTGAACTTCTCCAGGCAGTCTACCAGCACTAAATTGACCAGGTTTTTCCTCAGGTAATGCATGAGAAACCTCAATAGGTTCTAACTGTGAAATGCCAACCAGTGCTTGAACTTCAGTGGGCTTTTTATCTTTCTCAAGCTCTTCAGATTCCTGTTGTGTAGAAATTTCTGAAACTGATAGAGGCTTTCTAGTAATAAATTTAACACCAGCTTGAACTTCCCCAGGGAGTTTTCCAGCAGCAAATGATCCATGTCTTTCTTCAAGCAATGTTTCAGACACTTCTAAAGATTCCAGTTGTGAAAGTCCGAAGTTAGCTTGCACAGTAGCAGGCTTCTTTTCAGTTGCTAATGTTTCTGATATTTGTTGTGTGGAAACTTCTGATACTGACAAAGATTCTTTTGTTGTAATTTTCATTCCAGCATGAACTTCACCAGGAACTTTGCCAGCAGCAAAATCTTCTGGCTTTTCATCAGGTAATGTTTCAGAAACCTCAATTGGTTCTTGTTGTGTAAGTCCTACAAGAGCTTGGCTAGCAATTGGTTTTTTCTCATCTTCTAACTTTTCTGACTGCTGCTCCACAGAAATTTCTGTAACTGATATTGGCTTTTTAGTTGTCCATTTAATATCTGCTTGCATTTCACCTGGAAGTTTACCAGCCGCAAACTGACCAGGTAATTCTTCAGATAGGGTTAAGGAAACTTCCAGAGATTCTTGCTGAGAAACTCCAAGCAGCGCTTGTGCTTGAACAGGTTTTTTCTGTTCTTCAAGCTTTTCTGATGTTTGTTCAGTTGAAACTTCAGACACAGTTAAAGATTCTGTTGTAGTTAATTTAACTCCAGCATGAACTTCACCAGGAAGCTTTCCAGCTGCAAATTGACCTGGTTTTTCTTCAAGTAATGTTTGAGAAATTTCGACCGATTCCAATTGTGAAACTCCAACTGTAGCTTGAGCTTTTAAAGGTTTTTCAGTAACTTCCAAATTCTGAGATTGCTGTTCAGCTGCTATTTCAGATACGGATAAAGGTTTCTTTGTAGTCCATTTCACACCTGCCTGAACTTCACCTGGTAATTTACCAGCAGCAAATTTTCCTGGAATTTCTTCAGGTAATGTCTGACTCACTTCAACAGGTTCCTGCTGAGATACTCCAATCATGGCTTTAACAGTAGTTGGCTTATCTTGTAAAACAAGATCTACTGATTTTTGCTCAGTTGATACTTCTGAAACTGAAACAGATTCAGTGGTAGTTAATTTAAATCCAGCTTGAATTTCTCCAGGTAATTTTCCAGGAGCAAACTGATCAGGCTTTTCTTCAGCTGTAGTCTGACTAACCTCAACAGATTCTTGTTGAGAGAGGCCAAGAATAGCCTGTACAGTAGATGGTTTAATGGAGTCGGGCATTTTTTCAGTTTCATGTTGAGCTGAAGTTTCCAACACAGTAACAGACTTTTTAGTTGTCCATTTAACACCTGCTTGAACTTCTCCAGGAAGTTTTCCAGGAGCAAAGGTGCCCATTTTTTCTTCTGGTTGTACTTGGGAGATTTGGAATGTTTCTTGTTGAGTCATATCAAAAATTGCTGTTTTAGAGCTGGGTTTTTCGTCTAATTGAAGTTCTTCAGATGTCATTTGGGTACTAACTTGAGATACTGATAAAGATTCTTTTGTTTTTATAGTGGTTTTTGCTTTTACTTGCCCAGGTACAGTTCCTGATAAAAATTCTTTAGGTTTCTCTTCAGATTCGACAGCTCTAACATCAATTGGCTCTTGAACAGTGTATTTAACAATAGCATGGGCATCTTTAGGCTTTTTAGTAGTGATTTCCTCTGGCCTCTGCTCATCTGTGATTTCTGAAATTACTAAAGATTGTCTAGGAGACATTTTTATATCAGCTGAAAATTCTTCCTTTTTAAAAGGTTTAATCTGCTCAGTTAGTTCATTTTCATCAGTAATTTCTTGTATCTGAACCTTTTCTGGGAATATCATATGCTTCCTAGAAATTTCAGTTACTTCAGCTTCAGACCTTTGTTCAATTTCCATTATAGCCTTACCAGATTTTTTAGTAGAAACAGTCATACTTTGCTCAGTTTCTTTTTTCTTTTTGTCTTTCTGAATTGTAACAGATTTGGTAACTTTCTTACCTAAAATTGTCTCAGTCTTTGCAGTATGCATATGTGAGATATCTACTGTCTTTTCTGTTTGCTGTAGAGGTTTCCCTTTGCTTTCAAAAGTTATATCTTGGCGTATAACTTGCTTTACATCAATCTCAGGCTCTTCGATGATTTTTGATGTTAAATGAATATCTAGATCTTGAATTTGTGGCTGCAATGCCGTAAATTTTATTTCTTTTAATTGCACAGCTTGAGGTTTTTCTATTTCTTCTATTATTCTGCGTTTTGAAATTATTTCAAAGTTTGTTTCCATTTCATGAACAACTTTTTCTTCTGGTTTTGCTTTTGCTTTACTTGTAAGAGTTATTTCTGGTTTAAATTGAGTTGTTTCAGTGAATTCAACATGAGTTACATTTGCTTTTTCTGGTTTTTTCTCAATGGTAACAATTTTTTGAGGTTTATACTCCAGAAGAACAGCTGTCTTCATCACAGGCTGAATATCTTCATCACTTTCATGATCTTCAACACGTTGAGGCTTAGGCCGTCTGTCTTTAAAATCTATTACCTTAGTCACTTCTTTCTTGTTCTCTATGCTTCTAATATCAATATCTTGCTTTGTTTTAAGAGAAGAAAATTCTATATCAATAATTTCTTCTTTTGTTACAACCTCTTGTTTTAGATCCTTTACTTCAGTTTTTTGAACAACATCCTTTTGAGGTTGAACTTCCTTCCTGCTTATAAGCTCGATACTAAGATCTTCTGATGGCTTAACAGGAGATAGTTTTACTTCCTCTGGTTTCTCGGGTTTTGTCAACACTTTTTCTACTTTTCTAAGGCCAAAGTCTTTTGTACTTAGAACTGTACTTTCATGAACTTTTTCCTCTGTTTTTACTTTCTTAGGTTTAAGTTTAGGAACTTCTGATAATTCTGCTTGCTGAGGTTTGGGTGCTTCTTCAAGATAGAAACTTTTCAATTGATAATCTACAAACTCTGGTTTAAATTCTTCAGGCAACTGTCTCTCTATCTTTGCTGGTTGAAGCCGAATTTCAGCAAACAAAGGTTTTTCTGGTTTTATTATTTTCCTTTGGATTCTTGATGGTTGAAGTTTTATCATTTCAAAAGTTTTTTTATTATGAGATATATCTTCATAAATTATTTCTTGTTCAGTTTTTAAAGACTTTTCCACTTTCATGGCACTAGTTGTTATTTCCTGCTTAGTTTTCAAAGATGAAAACGATATATCAATTTTATCTATTTCCTTAACTGTTTTAGGAGCAATTTCTGTTTTATGTTTGATGTCTTCTTTAGTTGTAATAGAAAGTGAAATATCTTCCATAGGCTTCACTTTAATTGTCTCTTCAACAGGTTTCTTGGGTTTGATAAATGTCTTTTCTGTCTTTTTCAAACCAAATTTAGTCGTGGAAATGCTTGATTTATCTTCTGGTTTTTCAACTTCTTCCACTTTTGTTGGCTTAAGTTTTGGTACTTCTGACAGATCAGCTTGTTGTGGTGTAGGAGTCTCATCAATAGTAAAAGATTTAAGATTATAATCAACAAACTCTGGTTTAAACTCTAACGGTTTCTTCTTCTCCAATTTTACCTGTTGGAGTTTAACCTGAGCAAAGTGAGGTACTTCTGGCTTAATTTCTTTTCTTTCTAATTTGGTTGGCTGCAATTTGACCACCTTAAATGTTTGTGCAGTATGAGAAATATCTTCAAATACAATTTCTTCACCAGTATCGGGTTTGGAAGGTTTCTCAGTTTTAATTGCTTCTGTAACAATTTCCTGTTTTGTTTTCAAAGCAGAAAATTCTACATCAACTTTCTGTTTGCGTGTAACAATTGTTTGAGAAAAGTCTTTTTTCTCTTCAACAACAGTTTTCTGGGGTTTCTGTGGAGTTATTTCTTTTGTTATTATTTGAACAGAAATGTCTTCCAATGGTTTCAATTCAGGTGTCTTTTCCTCTATTTTTTTAGGTTTTATAAAGTGTTTTTCTGTTTTCCTGAGACCAAATTTTGTTGTTGCTACAACTGTTTTATCAGTTTCTATTTTTTCATGTTCAGTCACTTGTATAGGTTTGATTTCTTCAGATGTCAAAGCTTGTTGGGGTTGAGTTGGTTCCCCAAATGTGATCTTTTTCAAACTATAATCAACAAATTCTGGTTTTATTTCTTCTGGCCTCATCTTATCAAATTTCACTTTTTGGAGTTGAACTTCAGCAAATTTAGGCACATCTGGTTTGATTTCTGTTACACCAAACATAGATGGTTGGAGTTTAATAGTTTCAAATGTTTGGGAAGTATGAGAAATATTTTCAAATGTTACTTTTGACTCTGTACTTGGTTTAGATTGAATCTCTTTCTTTACAGTCTCCTCTTTCATTACTGTACTTCTTTGCACGTCTGGTGCCATAATTGTGCTTTGAACCATCTGCAAACCTTTTGTTGTCATTTGTTTCTGAGTAATCTGTTGTGGACTATGTGTAATCTGTGATTCTTCATATCTACTATCAAAGGTTTTTACAGTAGAAGTAGAAATAGTAGCTTGATGCATTGTAACATTTGATATCCCAAATTGTCGGATTTGCATAGATGAATCAAAAGTTTGTGGTTGCTGAGGAACAATCGGCTTTAGTGATATCTCTTCTACCTTTTCTGAGCTTTCAGGCTTATGAGTTTTGGGTTTTGCAACAATAGTAACTTTTTTTGTTTCAGGCTGTTTTTTCTCAATGCTTTCAAATGTAATTTGTTGTTCCGGTTGTAACTCTAAAGCAGTGACATCAATTATAATATCCTTATCCTCTTTTGGTTTTTTGATAACTTTTTTAACCTTCTTACCTTTACTAATAATTTCAACATTTGTTGTCATTTCTGTTAATTCAGGCTGAGTTTTTGGTTTTTCATCCTTAGGAGCTTCAATGTACTCAGGCTTTGATTCCTCAGGTGCTTTTGGCTTCATCATGAATGTTGAAGATGATAGTTCTGTAGTTTCTCGTTTTGAAATTTCTGGCTGTGATTTTTGCATGATAATTGTTTCCTTGTGTTTGATAGATTTTGGTAATTTTTTGCTATCAATTGTTATTCCTTGCTTTGGTTTGTATTCCAATGCTGTTATTTCAATATCTATATTTTTATCTTCACTTTGGATGCTTTCAGTCAACTTCTGTCCAATTATTTGCTTAGCAACATGTTTACGTGAAGTAGTTACACCAAAATCAGTTCTGTATTCTAAAGGTTGAGGCTTTATATCTGGAAGAATTTCAACTACTGGTTCTCTGGGTTTAGGAATTTCCTGTTGAGGTAAAGGTGTGAAATCTACTGTAGATATCGAAAATTCCTCTTTTGGTTTTTTATCACATGTAATTAAAAGTTTTTCTTGTTTTGTAATAGGTTTAGGTGTTTCCCTGCTTTCTAAAGAAATTTCTTGTTTTGGCTTATATTCCAATGCTGTAATTTCAATGACAGGCTCTTTCTGTATGGCTTCTTCAAGTTTTCTTTCAACAGTCTGTTTTGCTATTTCTTTTTTCTCAATTATCTGCCTAGTAACTTGTTTACGTGAAGTAGTGATACCAAAATCAGTTCTGTATTCTAAAGGTTGAGGCTTTATATCTGGAAGAATTTCAACTACTGGCTCTCTGGGTTTAGGAATTTCCTGTTGTGGTAAAGGTGTGAAATCTACTGTAGATATTGAAAATTCCTCTTTTGGTTTTTTATCACATGTAATTAAAAGTTTTTCTTGTTTTGTAATAGGTTTAGGTGTTTCCCTGCTTTCTAAAGAAATTTCTTGTTTTGGCTTATATTCCAATGCTGTAATTTCAATGATAGGTTCTTTCTGCATGGCTTCTTCAAGTTTTCTTTCAACAGTCTGTTTTGCTATTTCTTTTTTCTCAATTATCTGTCTAGTAACTTGTTTACGTGAAGTAGTGATACCAAAATCTGTTCTGTATTCTAAAGGTTGAGGCTTTATGTCTGGAAGCATTTCAACTACTGGCTCTCTTGGTTTAGGAATTTCCTGTTTTGGTACAGGTGTAAAATCTACTGTAGATATTGAAGATTCTTCCTTGGGTTTCTTATCACATGTAATCATGAATTTTTCTTGTTTGGTAATAAGCTTAGGTGTTTCCTTGCTTTCTAAAGAAATTTCTTGTTTTGGTTTGAAGGGCAATGCAGTTATTTCAATGACAGGCTCTTTCTGCATGGCTTCTTCAAGTTTTCTTTCAACAGTCTGTTTTGCGATTTCTTTTTTCTCAATTATCTGTCTAGTAATTTGTTTACGTGAAGTAGTGATACCAAAATCTGTTCTGTACTCTAAAGGCTGAGGTTTTACATCCGGAAGCATTTCTACTGTTGTACCGCTAGGTTTAGGAACTTCCTGCTTTGGTAAAGGTGTAAAATCTACTGTAGATATTGAAAATTCCTCTTTGGGCTTCTTATCACATGTAATCACAAGTTTCTCTTGTTTAGTGATAACTTTGGGCATTTCCTTGCTTTCTAAAGTAATTTCTTGCTTTGGTTTGTATTCCAATGCTGTTATTTCAATATCTACATTTCTACCTTCACTTTGAATGCTTTCAGTCAATTTTTGTCCAATTATTTGCCTAGCAATTTGTTTACGGGAAGTAATGACACCAAAGTCTGTTCTGTATTCTAAAGGTTGAGGCTTTATGTCAGGAAGCATTTCTATTGCTGGTTCTCTAGATTTAAGAATTTCTTGCTTTGGTAAAGGTTTGAAATCTAATGTAGATATTGAAGTTTCCTCTTTGGGTTTCTTATCACGTGTAATCACAAGCTTTTCTTGTTTTGTAATAGGTTTAGGCACTTCTTTGCTTTCTAAAACAATTCCCTGTTTTGGCTTAAAGGGCATTGCTTTTATTTCAATGATAGGCTCTTTCTGTATAGCTTCTTCAAGTTTTCTTTCAACAGTTTGCTTTGCTATTTCTTTCCTAAGAGTTTGTACATTTGTTGTCAATTCAGGAGTAATCATGGGAAGTTCAGGCTGGGGAGTTTCACTAATTTGTGGTTGTTGACCATAGATCTTTTGCTTCTGGGTAATAGTCATGATTCTATGTGTATCATAAGTCTCTTCCTGGATTTTTTGTTTGGTATCAAAAACTATCATTTCACGCTCACCGACAGGTTTAGGATATTCTATACTTTCAAATGTAATATCTTGCTTTCTACCCATTGGCAAAACTGTTATGTCAACAACATCTTTAGGTTGACCTTCTCTGATAATAGTTTCATGGTGCTGCACAACCTGCTGTGTGCCTTGCCTTCCCATAGAGTGCATAGAAATGTCTTGCTGAGTTATTCTAGAATCGAAACTTGACTGCTGGAAAGACACTACTTTCTGCATTTTTACCTGGCTCCCTTTCATAGTGACAGACTGAAAAGATTTAACATCAGGGTACATTTGGACCTGCTCGGGAATATCTTCGCAAGGTATTTGTTTTATACTTACGGTTTTATCATACACATTTACATCTTTCATTACCTCTGCTTTCTCTGGAGCTGGCATAGAAGATGGGATAACCTCAGACGGTTGCTCCTGAGGTGTAATCTGCTGAACTTGGACATGAGTTTGAGTGCGGAGAGAAGTTTCTGCTTGTCCTAAAACACTCTTTACTTCTTTGAATTCCCTAGTACGCTGCAAAAAGGTGGTTTCTTCTGTAGCCTTTTTCAGTGCAGGTTTTTTTAGTTTCTTCTCTGCTTCTTTAATCTTCTTCAATTCTTCTTCATGTTCTTCCCTGGTAACTAAAATATAAATTCATACTATAAATATAATAAATACTATAAATGAAACATATTAAAAGACAAAATGAATCTGTTACATAGACATTATATAAATAGCAAATACAAAAGGTTTTGAATGCATGACACCACATCACACTACCAAAAACAGATTTAGCCATTACATCTTAAGAAATCTGGCATTTTGCTGATATTTTAAAGTTGATAGAACTCTATAGTAAAAATATTTTTGGAATAAACTCTTCAGGAAATTCACCTATATTTTACAAACTAAGATTAATGAATAACCTAGTGTGGTGTCAGTACCCGAACCAATTCCAAAGTTTTGGCAAAAATTGTCCATTTTGAAAAATTTCTTCATTTAAATAAATTTAAATTAAGTTCCCCCTCAGTTTTATTCATGTAAAATGTATATGCATTTGTGCTAAAAGGTTCCGTGTTTTTAAGTTTGTTTCGAAAAGCACTAACTATGAGAGATTCCTTTTACACCTACTTTCGTGTAGAAGAGCAGTCATTGGATGAGACAGTTTGGGGGTACAATCCCCTCTTGTGTAGTGGTTGGTTTACTTTCGAGAAGTTTCAATGACAGAGGTAACGCAACAAACAAAGCTTTAAATTTAACTAATAGGAGAATGCCTTTCATGAGGTGTAGCACTGTTTTTCAGTTTTTGACCAATCCAGTCCAGACTTGCTTTTATCTCGAATTTCAAACTAAAATTGCCTTTTTCTACCATTTTGTAGCCGGAACCTGAGACATACCAAAGAATGGTTGTATATTTATTTGCTCACCACCCCGCTTTGTTCCAAGAAGGTTGGGTAGAATGCTCTGATAAAAAAAATTAAATTATGTGAATTTAAATATCTAGAATGAAATTCAATAATTTATCAAACTTGTGCAATTTAAAGGAGTCAATGTAACCAAAAATGTGTATTCTAGTTTTTGAGTTAAGCTATCTCGATTGAGATCATGCAATCTTTAAAATATTCATCGACGGTTTATAGTGTTTAGCTGAGATGGGCTAAATCTGAAATTGAGAGGAGATACATCAAAATTTGATATCTCCTAACAAAAGTGATTCGTATTTGTGCCTTATGATGTGAAATACATGGAATATCCTTATATCCACATTTTGGTGTTCAGCTAAAGTGATTAAATCTTCTTCTTTGAATGTTTATAGTCCAGCACACATGAGTAGATAAATTTAGTGTAGTTTTTTCATAGAGTAAAAATAGCTATTATTCCTGATTGAAAGTTATTGAATAATAATTCAGTTGTCCTATTTAACTAAATAACCAATCTGTAATTGATTTTAAATTAAGTAACTGTTTTTCATAGTTTCATAATTGTATCTTATAAAAGAACTGGATTAAGGTTATAAATAATAATGTCTTAAAGTCAGTTTATTCTTAAAATATGAGTGTTTTGTTTTAAAAGTATTTTATACAACATTGATGTTGTTCATATAATAAATTAGTAGCATACCTGTTCTTCGTAAGGAATATATAATATAAGTGGACTTAAAATTCACAATTATGTGCAAATTCCTGTAGTATTCCTAAATGATATTGTTATTCAACATATTATATTAAAATATTTAATTCAATTCTCCTAAGAAAAAGTATAAGAATCTTTGTTCCTGCAATGCAAAATTATTTTTAAGGCAGATCTAAAAAATAAAACATTCTGGTCTCGCTTATGTTGTTGTTGAGACCCAGACCGTCCGACCTACCAGAAAGGTGTAAGGTAACTGTATGGACGGCCGGGACTGGTCTCGCTTATGTGAATAAATTCATAAAAATTATGAAATTGGATCAATATATGCCAAAATGAAAGAGCTAAAATGGCATTAGAAGATATACAATACCCATACTACTTTTATTTTGTTTCAACAAGTGGTTAAACACAATATATGAGTTTGAGATATTTTTTGCTAAAATAAAACAGATGACATATGAAATTGAAAATATCAATAGTTTCCATAATCTTTAAAGCGAAAGGCCATAATTGATATAATCCAGTCAAAAATGCAATTTCGATAAAATTTACTTTTATATATATTTCCTTATTTTTTAAATCAAGAAAGATTTAATAAAAATCATCTACTATATAAACACATAGGCTTTAATTCCATTGCTACGCAATATATTTTTGCATAGTTAAGCAATATATTTTTGCATTTCCATTGCTAAGCAATATATATCATCTGAATAATGCTATCTAAGGTTTGTTTCATATCAATATTTCAATATCACCTGGTCCTAGAAACTTGAAACATGGACTAAATTTTAAGAGAGTAAAGTGTTATAATCTAAGGCTACCCACAAAATTTCATGAAATTCGGTGAAGCCATTCTCTTGTGATGATGAGACAAACACACACAAAGATTTTCAATGTTATTCATATAGATTATGTTTGCATCAAAATTCTTCTTGTATTAATTTATAGCTGCACCATTTATTGTGTGTAGTAATCATGCTAAACATTAATTTTAGTACTGGGCCATCTGACTAAATTAGTTAGTCAGAGTAGAGTGTTTTTTTTTTTAAACAGGTAAAATTAAAGTAAATTATTTAGTTCCTTTTTCTTAACTTATGTCATTTGTGTAAAAATGGTAAAAATTTAACGATTTTTAGTCAACACTGTGTAATGAACTAATGAAATAATACCATACAACGAATACCTTTGGTATTATGCTTTTAAGTTATTGCATTCCCAGCTAAAAATCTCAAGGTCTTTTATCTCTGGCTACCTTTATATGGCTTCAGATACTCAATTTGTGAAATGAAAAATAAAATATTTATAGGTTACAAGTTAAATAATCCCTGGATATGTGTGAATATTCTAGTTAATTAGCACAGTTCATATAATTAGTGAATATTTCAATGCTTAAGTTATTGTATTCCCAGTTAAAAATCCCTGGGCCTCTGACTGCTGCCTTTATATAGCTTCAGATACTTAATTTGTGAAATGAAAAATAAAATATTACAAGTTACAAGTTAAATAATCCCTGAATATGTGTGCATATTTTAGTTAGATAGCACAGTTCATATAATTAGTGAATATTTCAATGCTTTTAAGCCAAATTTTCTGACTATCCATGATTTTCTTTTTTCCATGCTTTTTGGATTTCAGAAGAAAACAAAAACAATTTTCAGTTCATTTAGAATTATCTTCAGTTATCGGAATAGTTCATTCCATTTCCAAATTCAGTAATGAATTAATTGCAAAAGCAACTTTTAAAATTAATATTATAGTGCATATGAAACTGTAAAATAGTTTTACCTCCTACATATAAATAAGCAGTTGATATTTCTTCGCCATGTTCGTTCACGGCTCTGCAAGTATATTTTCCCTCAACTTCTTTGGTTACCTTCAGAATAATAAGTAGAGTACGATCTTCCATGTGTGAAATTACAAAATAGCCACTAGTCACATCAATAGCCCGTTCATTATGGTACCATGTTACTTGGGGACGAGGAACACCTTTGACAATGCATTCCAAAGTTACTTTCTTGCCAACCGTTTTCACAAACATGTCACGTAATGGTGATTCAAATCTTGGTTTCTGGGGCTGTTCATCTATAAAATACAAAATATGATGTGACCAATGCATTAGAAAAAGTTGCAACTTATATCTTTAAGTGTGCTAGTTTCCCTGTTTTTAACAGGCTTAAATACCAGTTAGTATATATTTGATACCAATTAATGATGATTATCAGACTAACAAAATGCTTATGACAATATTTAACTTATGGCTAGTTTCTCATAACATATTATGTTTGCAATTTAGAAGGAAGGGCATTAATGCAGTTTATACTCTTTTAAATTTGTTTTCGTACAAATTGTGCAATTGCTCAAACAAAATTTTTGCTTTATAGAAATACTAAGTGTTGTATTAAATTGTCTTCAGACACTCAAAAAGACACTTAATATTCCCCGAAAAGACATTTAATATTCTATAATTATTTTTACAACTGCATTTTTATTACTACACACTAAAAATACCATGTGGGAAATAAATAACATAAAATAATCATTATGCACTGAGTGAGCTACTGAAGCAAGTACTAACCTTCAGCTTTCTTTTGAGATTCCAATTCTATAACCCAATCAGGTTTCCTAGGCTTGTATTCTGCATAAGCATTAGAAAATAATAAATAAAAATAAGAAAAGAAAACCAACACTTCAAACAATGCTTACATTTTACAAGCAGTAATTAGCACTAAACAACTCAGACCTGTAGCATTTTGAATTTAAAGAACTAGAAATTAAATTGTTTAAATCAATTATGTTTGATGGTTAGAATGTACAGATAGTATACAATGTATTATATATGAAATTCTAAGCCTTGAAACCTAAAAGAGAAAAACTAAATTGAAGTGATTATAAATGAATCTTCAAAAGTAAAACACACAACATGCAGAGTATTTTAGTATATTCTACACTTAAAACATACAAAATATTAATGTCACATTTAGTATCTAACCTGTAACTGTGATTTTTGAGGAAGTTATATCCACACCATTCTTATTCCTAGCTTCACAGCTGAAATCTGTGGTGTCCTCAGGCTTACACTTGATGATGGTGAGAGTACAGATTCCGCTGGGTTCATAGTAGATATGATAATCAGGGCTGTGTTTCAATACCTTACCTGCTTTGAACCAAGTAATTTTGGGTTTGGGTGTACCAGTTACACGACACTCTATCCTGAAATGGCATACATTGCATTGTGTATTTGAAGCCACATATGTAAATATGTAATTAATTTAAATTTTCACAGAGCAGAAAAATATTATCAAAGAATTGAATCTTACAGACAAAGGACCCAAATATTTTAAAATGGGAAAATATGTCGCAAAGGAGAAACATTTAAACATTAGCTTTATCTACATAGTAATTTGTTTAAAATCAATAGGTGCTTATTGCTTTTTTTAAAGTAGGCACTAATTACACTACTCTGAGAATTTGAGCTTCAATAGAAAAAAAATACTATTGGTGATTGGAAAAGCCAAACATCTACTTAAAAGAAAAATTGCATGTCCCACATACTTTTGAAGTAAATAATATTTTTCGAATTTTATGTATATACAAATATATGTAACAATTTTTTTCGTGATAAGTTTCATCAATGACTGTGCTTGATTTTATACATACGCTAATATTATAATGACTGATTGGTCATCTGCTCTTCTCAGGAAAAGAGATAACTAACAGTTCCTCTTTTACAAAGATGGGATGGGAAATAAACTTTGTGAAATTGCTGTTTGCGAGTGCAGTGATACAGCTATCAGTAGCCTGACATATAATTGCATTTTTATTTTAAATAAAAAGTATTTCAGTGATAAAATATATAACATTTTTATATTATCACAGCTAGAATATACTAGCAGAAGAGTAAATGAATACTCCATCACAGCCACTTGAAATATATAGGAGTACTGAGTGGTCACTTCTTTACCAATCACTGTTTTAAAAACAAATGAACTAAAATTACATGCTAATTTAATGGCTTTATACCCTAAGTCCTGTAATAATATGCCCAGCAATCTGCTGAAGTTTTCATTTTTCAAAATGAGGATTTTAATTTCTAGAAAAAAAAATTTCCTAGTCTATTTTCTAACTTGTGTTTCCTCTCTTCCTCCCTCAATTCTAACATGACAGCTGCCTCTATATCTGGTAATTAACTGAAATGTATGCTGATTTTCAGCCAACAAAATTGATTTAAGAAAGTAGCACACAAAATTAAAACTATGGCTAATAATGGTCTGTTTTTTTCTCTTTTTTTTTTGGAAATAGATAAAACCCATTAACATTTGTAGATTTTGAATGTTTTGGATATATGATGTACTTCTCATTTAAAATAATGTAACTTTCTAGACCAAGAATTGAAAATATTTTAACCCAATATACACATATGAACATGTATAGTAATAATTATAGTAGGATGTGTTTTACTAGTATAGGTTATTAAATGACATTTAAAACATTCTGATGCAAGTGATAATATATAATGTGTTGGAATATTATCCTCCCATTGAAATAAGTATCAGAGAATATTTCAAATTACCAGAATCATACAATTATAACACTCATAAAAACTGTAAGTGAATGATCATTAATACTTTTAAAATAGCAGAATATTAGGTTCAAGTTTTAAAACAATGATATTAAAAAAAATCTCAAGTGAATGATAACAAGTATGATGATTAGCATAATTTAGAAATAAATAGAAAAACAAAATTTATTCATTAAATGCTAACATTCCTTAAAACAATAAGTGATTTTTCAATAATACTTAATAATAATAATAATAATAAATAAATAAAATTGATCATTCTATGCTATATACCAATAAGTTCACCTGTGTGCATTACATTCTGCACTAGAGTTTATTTTTAAAAATTCTATACTAAGCAACACATTTTAGGATAATAATGATGAAATAATAGAAAATTAATTACATGTATTTTTCCTTGTGTCATCAGCACTGCATTATCACTTTGTAGTTTCTTTTTAAAAAAACTTATCTATGCTAGTATTGTTTATTTTTGTTCAATTTTGTAGAAGAAAGTCAAAGGGGGGAAATCTGATTTAAAGCTTTATGAACAACCTTCGCTTATGAGGTTATCAGATTTTAAGCAATTTCTGTTTGTTCTAAATATTTCTAAAAATATCTATGCTTTTTTTATTGGCCGTATTTCTGAAAATGTTTATGCTTCATTTCAAATTCGTTTGGTGGATCAGGTGGCAGATTTAGTTTTGGCAGAGGGGGGGGGGGGGGGGGGGGGTGCCCATTGGGAATTCTTGGCTACAGCCATGCTATTTTCTTTCTACTAGTTAAAAACAGTATATTTTTATCACTTACAAAAAACTACTTACCTTACAGTCTGTCCTGGTTTTGTTTCTACAGTGCTCTCCAAAGGTTCTATAAATTTCGGGGAAGTTCCTAGCTCAGATTTTGGAATCATCACAAACTCTGCTTTCTGGGTGGGGGTTTCAGGTGCAACCTCTTCTTCGGGTAAATCTGGGATGGCAGCAGAGAATTCCTCACTGCTTGATTCCTCAGAAAGGCTGATGAGTGTAGCCTCAGCTGATGTTAAATTGCCCATACTTAAAGTTGCTATTTCTGAGTCAGGCACATACTCATATGCTGAAAATATATGAATGAGAAATATATGTTAATAAAAAAGCTTTGTGTGTGTAAGTGGATTCTAAATATTATTGTAGTTCAGACGTTTCCTTTGTCAAAAGACAAATTAACTGAAGTGTGGCTCAACCCTTATACCAGAATCAATTTTAAAACAGCATGGGATTTTTTTTTTTTCAAATTTCAAAAGAAAATTTTTGAAAAATCTGTATTAAAGTTGCAAATGAGCATAATTATAGCAAATTATCCTGAATTTTAAAGAAACAATCTTTCGATTGATACCAAGATCTTGTAAAAAATCTTTCGATTGATACTAAGTTTGATAATGTACCCTCTGGGAGGGAGGGTGTAACTTGCAACCCCTCCTCTGAGAGGGGGCTAATAACATCACAAACATGAAAATCATATTGTGGCTATTTTTGACTACAATTCTTGTAACTATTAAGTTTTGTGATCATTGAATCATAAATAACCCCTTTTGAGTATGACTATGTCAAATTTTGTCCTATGCTGCCATGTTAAAAAAATTTTAAATTTTGAATACATTTTGAATAAAATTTGCTCAAATTTTAAAAAATCTATCTAGTTCTAGATTTTTTGTTAGCAAAGCAGAGTATAAAGTTTGGTAAAAATCCATTAATATTTGCAGCAGCTATAGTGTACACAAGAATTCAACCATAGACATACAGATGAACATCACTCCAAAAACAGTCAAAACGTATTCAGGAGGTCCTAAAACATATATTGGCATTAAAATCTCAGAATCGGACATTTTTGTGAAAACAATACTTTCTCAATATGAGAAAGTATAGAGGAAAGGAAAAGAATATCTCTATGTGTATATTTATGGGAAATTTCGACGTATAAAAAGATGCTCATTGTTCAGAGAACAAACAGTATTGTGTGCATGAGGTAATTGAGCATTTAATTGCTGTTTTATTGTGTCCAATAATGGTTTGTGATTCTGCTAGATAGTTGCATATGCTTTGTTATATGCCGACTTCTGCTGGTGTCGATTTATCAAGGTTTCACATTATGACATTCCTATAAACAGATTGTTTACAATGCTATTTAAATAATTAAATATGTATAGTTAAATAATTTCTTTATTTAAGTTAGGAATGTTACATATTGAAAATTAAAATTTAAGTTACTTCATAAAAATAATCCATGATTTTTTATTGTTTTTCTTTTTGAAGTGAGAACAAAAATTCTTCAACATTACTTATTTATTCATTGAAGGTTCCATGTTGTCCTGTGTACATAAGACGCGACGTATACTCATTTCAATGTATTGTAACGAGAAGGTATATAATCTTCTTTTGAACTTTCAGGTTCTTTATCTTCAAAAGATGAAGCACTTGCACTTTGATTAATTGATTCCAAAGTATCAATATTTTCTAAGTGACCTGAAGTAGTTAGATCAGAGTAGATATTGACAAATTCATCTAAAAAAGGATCATTTGAAGTATTTCCGATGCTTTTGATGCACGTTGCTTGGGAAGAATCTTCATTAGATGAGTCAAAACAAAAACCAACATGACGGAAGCAGTTCCAAATTGTGGCTGACTTCCATGCATAATCTATCATTTCCGTAGCATATAAAATGAAGAGGGCATAGGTTGCAAGGAAGAAGGGAGAAATCTTTGAACAAACACCATAGAGAACAATGAAATAATTGTTGAAATACTGAAAGTGACAACATCAAATTTTTAGAACTGGCCAATTCTAAAAAAAATTGTAAAAATCAGTTGTGATAGAATAGTGCAAAATGTAGTTGACTTAAGCAGGTTTCTGTTAACATGAGTCAAATTACAGAGTTTTTTTCCCAATAGGAATTAATATTGTGTCAACCTTGTTGAATTACTGGGGTAGTCAAGTTATCCATGTATCAAGTTATCATGGTTTCACTGTACTTTTCAAGTTATTAGCCTGGTCCATGACTTATCTTGCATGCTGTATACACAAAAATTTGAATTTTATATTATGCAAAACAATGAGGAAATTAAAAAACAATTGAAATTTCAACTTACATTCAACAGTAAGTGTTGTTCTCGTAACTGCTTCACCAGCTTTATTCACAGCTTTACAAACATATTCTCCCATATCTTCAGGAAATACCTCAGAGAGAAAGAGCTCACAAAACCCATCTTTCCTGCATGTAGTCCATACTTCTGAATTTTCACGAACTTCACGATTATTGTGAAGCCAAGTCACTTTTGGCATGGGTTCTCCAGTTACCTGCAAAGTAAAAAAATAATTTATCTGTGCTATGTGAAATGTGTATAATTTTCCTTTTTCATGTAATTCATAATTGAAGTTGAAGCATACTATTTCAGAGCACTCTGTATTGCAACCAAGTAATATAGCACTGCGAGTCATAATAAGACAACTAATTTTATAAGGATCCTAAAACATAGTGTAAAAGAATCTGATGTGAATAATACATGATTTCCTACAGACTAGCAGCTATTTAGTTATTCATATTTATTTATAAAGCAACATAACATTTAAAATAACAATGATTTAAAACTATAACAAATTTAATATTTCTCATTATTTCAATCAGTGTTGTTTTCAATACTAACTACTCAAAAAATACGTAGTTTAAACTGCCCAAAGAGCATTATCTACTGCAAGGGTCGGCAACTGACCGCATCTGGTCAGATTTTTATGGGGTCTCTAATATTATTTACATTTTATGTAGCCTTGGAACACTAAGTAAAATTAAAGACATTTTTACGAAACTAAATTGGAGATTTTGAAAATAAGAAATCACATTCTATCAGAATATTAAATGTGAGTTTATTATAGCATTTTACTGTACAGAGAATTATATCTATTCAACTACTATGAGTAGCACTGTTGTAAAAACAGATAGCAAATGTGTTGAATCCTGGAATAATTTCTGCCTATCTGCACTATTAAAACCTATTTAACCATGTAAGAAATTTGTAAGATGAAAGTATGTGCATTCAATTTAAAGCACTAATTCTCAGCCTAGAAACTTTCATTTTATAAATGGGACCATGATCTTGGCATGTGCACAAAACATTTAAAAATTAAAAAAAATATTCGATTTTCAATTAATCACAGAAATCTAAATCATTATTATTTTAAAAATTTAAATTGTTATCATTTACTAATCATTTTATTTTCGCAAAGCTCCAGATAATTATTTGGCATATTGCCTGAAAACACATGTGCATGTAAACAGTTAATTGAAAATTGAGTAGAGAAATAATTTTGAGAAATGATATTCTAAGTTTTTTAAATTAAAGTTTTAACAATTAAAATTAACAATAAACTATGTCCAATATTTAAAAAATCTGATAATTAATACAAATTTTATTCTGTTTAGTTTTATTTTAACATGTCAGCAATGCAATTTCAAATTTGTAGTTCATTTGTTTAAAAAAGTGACTGTTAAAGTAGTAATCACGATAAAATAGTGACCACAGCTTGTGAACAGTGTATCCACTACCTAAGTGAATAGTGAAGACTTGAAAAATTAATTTTATATTATAAAATAAATTATTTTTAAATGGTTTACAGAATAATGCTGGAATAGACTGGCAAAAATTATTCCAGCGGAATGTTGGAATAATTTCTGCATATTTTGTACCTAAAATAAATAGTGCAAATATTTCAAAAATTAATACTTAATTTTAAAATATAAAATTCCTACTTTTAAAGGGATGTAAACATAGATATATGTTTATAATAGAACACATTAGAAAATGTTCATCCATTAATGAAATTTCCTTTGATATCTAATTACAGCTCTTTTACAAAATGAAAAAATTGAATACAGTCTGCAGAAATGAAAAGGTCGTAGATGTTTGATTTACAGAATAATTTTTTTACATACATTTTAAATGACATATTTATACTTTTGTTTCATTTTTTTTATTTTTGCATATCATTAACGTAAAAAAGGCATTTCGGTATTGATCACAATTGCAACAAAAACAATCAGCATGAATATATTGCACTTACATATAAGGATGTTACTTTGCAAATAGCTCATTTATTTTCTATGATGCTCAAAATGTGTAAATTCATTGAAATGTTAACCTTAGAATTTTGATTTTTGACTGTCTCATATAAGCATCCAGAATTTTTTTTTAATTTTACAGAGTAGCTTTAAAATTTATTATGAACTTTTTAGTAATAAATATAGTAGTAATACATACATTTGGTAATACATATAGCTCAGTGTAAAATAATATTTCTAATCAACATCAAACTAAATAATCATTTTATGATAAGTGAATTACATATTATTTTTAGCATATAATGTTCACTGCATGCATTTTATTATGTACACATCTTTAAAATTATTTTTAATGTATTTTAAATGAAGCAATTTAATTATGATCAATAATGTGTGTACAATCATCACTCACAATCATCATGTGTGTGAAATCACCACATTAGTCATTCTTGTACATTATATATCAAGTTATTCCTAAAAGAAAACTGATTCAGTAACGTTTATCACTAATGACAGTGACTTTTAAAATTAACTTCTAATGTTGACCTTGTGCACATTGGTTCTAACATCACACTGGATTAATTTATAACTGGACAACTATATGCATTATTTTTTTCAATTTAATGTTTGTTGCATGCATTCTTATAATATAAAAGAAAATATTGGTCCACAACCAACATGACTGTCTACTAGGCTAGCAAAAACTTCTACCATGTTTTAAAACTTATTATTATATTTTCAGTAAATTTTTACAATAACTTAAGTACAATATTTAAACTGCTGTGAGAGTATATTTGGATTTCATTTGAATTTCCTTTTTGTGAGTGTTAAAATGTGATTTAATCGAAATAATTTTTTCTTGCTGCAGAGCTTAAGGATAACATTTTTTTTATCTTTGCCTGATTCCAGCCAGAGTGATACTTACTGGCACAGGTTTAAAATCAAGGTCAGGTATATCCACAGATAAAGCATGTGGTCAAGTTTTTGGCAATTATAGCTACAAATTTGCATATGACAAAATTTTTTACTTTTCTTGTCCGATAACACTTTTAATGGTATGAATCAATGGGCCACCAATGATTTTAACCCTTTCGGGACGGCGGCATTCCGGAGCTGTCGCGGCCCAAAGGACGACGCGCTTCGCTTCCGAACTGGTCGAAAAGGACGGCGCATATTTTGCGCTAAGCCTAACTCTCGAAAAAAATTCACTAAAAACCACCTATTCAACACAGAAATCTACTTTTTACAGGAATAAAAGAAATATTTATGTTCTATTTGATGTATAATTTTCATACAAATCTGAATACAAAATACTCGTTAATTGCTCCCATTCTTTTATCCGAAATAAACGAATAATTTCACTGCTTCTAAAACCCAAACAAAAAAAAAATACTCTCTTATATTCCTATGATTCACCAACGAAATCATAATGCTGAAATAAAAATAAAAACCGAAACTCAATTATAAAATTGTTGATGCTACGAGAATTGCTCTGTTTGTTTATGTTACAAAATGATTTTCACCGCTCCAAATGGAGAAATAATTCATTCGATCCTCTTCTACCAAGGTCATGCCTCTGCAAAATGCATTGAAGTTAATTCCATGGACAAGTAACGCCATCTAGTTCACAAATTGAAACGTTCTGCGTATTGGCACTTATACGTGCCACTATCCGCTTGCGGTAAAATTTCCTCTGGCCCGAGTGAGTGCCGCTCGTCCTTGAATGCATGTTCGCATCTGGCACCTATGCGTGCCGTTCATCGCGAAAGGGTTAAACACCGAGCACCTAATGCAAATAATTCTTGGAGACTGATTTAATCCTTCAAATTTGTATTTCTGACATTTCACAGCAAAATCTGTCATCTATAAGTTTTATACATTATAAATAGTAAGGAATCGACTATATTGATAAAGAAAGAAAAACTCTTTACAGTACAGCACAGCATAGCATGTAAAATTAATGGTATGAACCAGTTTCTAAGGCAAAGCATTGGTACATTATTGTTATCAGTAATGATGGAAAACTATTTATAATTTTGTTGAATCCATCTTGGATGCCCCCCTAGAACTGCATGACTGGAGGTATAAAAGCATCACTATAAAGTTTGAATGTGACCATAATGCAAAAGAAATAGATTAGAGACATAGCAAGGAAGGAGCAGATGGAGTATTTACCCTTGAGCATCAGACAATGAAGGTGCCAAAATAGGGTAACATATTTAGGCAAAAATCATTTTTCAAGAAATAGGGTTTTGAAAATTCAACTCATATCTGTATATAGTAGATTTTTCATAATATGCAGCTCTGAAGACTGGACTATACATCTCGATCTCACTTATTTCTTCAATAAGTGAGATCGAGAAATTATTGTGCAGTCATTCAAATTTTAATGAAGAATTTCATGCATATGACAACAGTATGAGAAATGGATTAATTTATGTTACAAATAATATAAAATGTACATAACTAATTAAACAAAAATTACAATTATGAGTGTGAAAAATTATAATTATGAGAGTTTATTATAATAAATAAAATTAATTTTAATAATATTTTCTAATAAAAGTTTTTTTTTTTTTATATGTAAATATTTTCCTAGAATTTAGACTTTCTATAGCATGTTTTGGGGGGTGGGGGATGGACCGGTTGGAGAGAACTAATTGCATGCCTTAACGCCAGGAGCCCTTCACTGTAGGTATGTATGCCACTGGTACAGATTTCCTAACATTTTAAGAAAGTTTACCATATTTATGTTACTTGCTAAAAATACTATAAAAATATAATGCTTGCAACTTGTTGATGCCATCTTGACCACAGGTACAAATATTGCAATCCATCACCTGCCACTTGACTTCGGTTCAACAATCCACTTGATCCAAGGTAAGCTCTGATGCATGTAAAAGAACAAAACAAAATATATATATTTAGAAAAGATTAAAACTTACAACACAAGACAGTTTGGCCTCTTCCCCATCCATTACTTTTACAGGTGTGAGTGGAGTGGTAAATTTTGGAGCTTCCGCCCCTTCATCGTCAGGTGGACCTAAAAGAAGTTCATGTCAACAAAGTTTTCAAGAAATATATAATATAGAACTAAAAACTAGAATTAAATCTGATATAAAAATATAACAATTTCCCAATTTTAAATTAAGTTAAAAAGCAAAATCTTCATAAAAACACAAAATAAAGTAAATTGGTAAATGTATCAACAGTTTTGGAGGAAAACAGCAGCACATTTCTTTTGGATAAAAAAAAAAAAAGAGAGCGACTACATCAATACTGGCAAGAAGGCACCTGTTAATAACTAGTTGTATCACATGACTCAGGAGGGGGCGCGGTAGCCCATTGGTTAGCGCGCTGGAGTTGCACTCGGTAGGCCCGGGTTCGATTCCAGCCACTGCCAAAACTGCCGCCGTGTTCATGCGGAGTACGATCACGTTAAACATGTGGGTCCGAAAGTCCTTCCGAGAGGTTGGTGGTAGGGGAAGGAGGGTACGGTCCCTGTGGATGCCTCCCCCACTGGGTTCCGGTCTAAATTAGGTGGCACTTCCCGACCGTCCAAACAGTTACCTTACACCTTTCTGGTAGGTCGGACGGTCTGGGTTTCAACAACAACAACATGACTCAGGAGATAAATTGTTTCCAAACAAAAAATAGAAAAAGTAGAAAGAAAACCTTGGGAAAAGAACAACAGAAAGATTCAAAACATAAGGCTTGTGCATAAAGCTTTGAAGTGTATTAGCATTGTCTTTTAAATCTTTTTACTGTTCTTTTTCTTTACGCCTAGGTTTTTTATTTTTTTTTTCATCTTTTCTAATTTTCGTTTGGCAACGATTTCATTCATGTGTGATGTGATGCAGCTATTTATTGACAGACACTTTCTTGCCTGCATTGACGTAATTGCTTTGTGATGTTAATCTAAAGAAAGAAGCTGTTTCTTACCTCTAAAACCACTTGACACCATTATTAATTTGTTTTATTTATGTTTTTAATGAAGATTTTACTTTTAATACTTACTACTTTCTATGCATTTTTTTTTTGTAGCAGTTTGATTTATTTTAAATGTAAATTAAGTGTTAATGGATAAGTAATAGTTAGAAACACCCTTCTGAGTAGTTTCTAAAAAATATCATATGGTGGTTAAATATGAAAAGCACATTTTTTATATACTTTAAACAAAGTAGCCGCAAAACAAACAAAACAGCACATCAACATTATATGCTAAGGGAAGCAAGAATGCTATGTATCTGAAGCGATATTTACTACACTTCTTCTATTTTTTATTACTAGGGACTATACTGCCTGGTTTCTACACACCCACCTCACCCCCGGTCGTCCAATTTGTTGCTCTAAGTCCTCTGGATGAGCCGGACGGCCTGGGGCTTTCACACCCACCTCACCAATCCCTTACTTTCATACGTGCACATTAAATTTCAAAAGCAAAATACAAAGCAATTTATTTATTTGTTTGCTTAGTGTATTTTATTCTTTATATGATGTGTATAATATTTGTCAGTTTTTATCATTCAAGATTGAATTAGATCACTGTAAAGTATGTTACATGATCTTAAATGCACATATAAATATCCCTATCATGTACTTAAAATACTACTTAATGTACAGTGCAAAAAAAAAAAAAAAATGTCTATAATTTTAATAACACAAAATGTTTGTCTACATGAACTGATTTTTTAAATCCCACAAATGTAGTTCATTTTATGTGGTAACTCAAACAAAAACTATTGTTAAAACCTGGTCAATTAAAACACTGTTGAAATAGCAAAGAAGAACCACAGTGATCATGCCAATTATTATTTTATAGGCACAAAGTTTATTTATATAGATATAAAATAGAGTGAAGCTATATAAAATATAACAAGTCACATTTGTTTGTAAGTCAAAGATTTTCAAAGAATTGTTCTAAATTTCTATTTGTCCATACATTTTTACTTTCCCTACAAAACACGGTCATGTATAGGGAAAGCATAGGGTATGGTTCAGAAAAACAGAACCGGCATTATAACTAACTAATAAATTAAATGCATTTAATTTATTGGCTTGACTAACCCATTTCCAACTAGGAAAAAAAGACTTTAATAGCAAATTACTTGAGAGTGAAGAACAATAAAGATGTCATGTTTTTATATGATGTGACATCATTATGTAATGATGTCACGTGTATATTCTTATAAAGATGTCACATTTTCATTCTGATATTTATTAAGACACGAGTGGATATGAACAGCATTAGAATGCATGAAAAAGTTGAGTCGTCTCTACATCTGCATATTAAATGATATAATTAAAAGATTCCTAACCTGTGTCAAGATGAAGCAAAAGCCTTAAGCTTCGCTAGGCAGAACCATGCTTGTGATTGAACAAAGAATTGAAAAATAAGAGAGGTTGAAGAGAAATCTTACTTTCAATCGTCAAAGTTGCTGTGGTGGTAGCTGTTCCAGCTTCATTTTGTGCTTTGCAGGTATAAGCTCCACTATCATCAGCAAAAGCCTCGCATATCATCAACACAGATTTATTGTTCTCGCTGGTAATTTGAAAGTCTCTAGAAGATTTAACAGGCTTCTTTTTGAAAGTCCACGTGAACGTAGCATCCGGATAAGCCAAAACTTCAACTTCCATCTTGACTGGCTCACCCTCTGGAACCAGTTGTGATAGAAGAGGTCGGGTGAAGATGGGTGATGTAGGCTCTGCTTTAGGTGATTCCACTTCACCTAAAATATTTAGATTGCTATTTAATAAGAAAAACCTTCAAAAAGTGATTTTATATTTAGTTGAACTTTAGACAGTGATATTTTTAAGTGGAAAAATGATTAAGAGATTTACTGGCATGTTACTCTGTATAGCTTTCTCAAAGAAAATTCTACCTAAAATTATAGTGAGAAATTAAATTTCATATTTAAGAAAATAAAATTTTACCCATTCTACTTATATAAGACAAAGATGACTCTCTCATATGGTAAAATAGGCAGTATCTAAGATTTCATTTTACGAAGTGTCAAATTTTGACTGCAGAAATACACTTAAAAGTCAAAAACGTATGACTCCTATTTAGAGTTCTATTGGTTCTAGAGCAGATTCTGATAAAAAATGAAGACAGTGAAGGCAGTTAATTTTATTTAAATGTATTAAGTGTTACTAAAACACTTACAATACTTCATATTTGATATAATTCTTCGGATAATGGAACAATATTTCAAAGTATGTCAAAACAAAAATTTTAAAATGGAAAGCAGTTTAGAATAATAATGTTTATGGCAAATGTTGTTCCAAACATTTAAAGCATACAAATTACAATATGCAAAGAATGTTCCTATTATTATATTTCAGAACTAGTACCGCTGGCAAACATTTTGCCAAAATTGTGAATCATTTGTCTAATTTCCATACAGCTTTACCTTCTTTCATTTTTCCTCATTTAATTATAAATGTACATTCCATACCTTGATTTTATGGTGATATAATAGGAACAAAATATGTAAATGTATCTCATTAATTTAAAAGCATTGAAAGTTAACATTCAAGAAATAATTACATACATTTTCTTACATAAACTATAAATTACAATATGAGTACAATGGTGATAATACATGTTCATTTCATTTCCTATTTTTCATTTCAATCTCATAATTTTGATACATAAAATTTGTCATTTTGTGCAAATTTTCCAATGATCCTGCAACACTAATTTAATTTGAAATAAAAAACATTTAGGCAATTATTAAGTTTAATTACATTCAAAAACTGAATGAATTTAAAGACTTCATTTAAAAGGAGAAATGCATAAGAAAAATTTAGTTTGATAAAGTTAATCGGAACATTCTGCAGAATTACTATAGAATCTGGCATTTAGGTGCAAAGAAATAATATACATACATATGACTTTGAGTGTAGCTGTAGTGGAGGCTTGGCCTGCTTTATTGATTGCTTTGACACCGTAAACACCAGCATCATCCGGAAACACTTCTGCAATAAGAAGTGAAGATCTGCCCCCCTCAGTTGTCACTTTGAAGTCTCTAGATGGTTTTAACTCTTGATTGTTATGGAACCTAGAAAAGGGTAGCTATGTTAAACATATTTTCTGAGCAGCGATATGAAAATATATAATACTAGGAAGCTCAGTCGCCTACTCGTGCACCCTGTAACTCACTTCGTGAGTCGAGAGTCTTCACCCCCTACTTGCTGAGCTTACTTTGCCAGCACTTTTGTGCCACCTGCTATGTAGATGTAATATGTCCATTAAGGACCTTCCCTTGTTCACTGACACTCACCAATCCCCAGAGTTGGCTTTGTGAGCTCTTTCAATCTGGCCGACACACACAACAGCCTATGTGTCCCCATACTAGTAATTAATATGGCGATATTTTGATAAATTTGGATACATTTTAAAAAAATTGCCACATTTGTCGCCAAGTGGGACGGTTGAACTAACGGACAAATGCTTCTGAAACATCATTACAATAATACTTCCTTTCAAAACACAATTAATTTCATTGATTTGACATCATTTTTATAAATTTGGCAACATTTTTACTGATTTGCATCATTGTTACGGATTTGGCGATATTTTTGTCGCCATGTGGGACAGTTGGACTTGACAGACAAACACGACCGAAACGACATTACAATACTATCCCATTTCAAAACATAATTAATTTTATAGATTTAGCGTCATTTTTCAATATTTGGCGACATTTTCGTCAATTTCGCAACATAAATCGCCAAGCTGGTGATATTCTGCCTAATTGATCAAAATTTTTGCTAAACCGTTATAGGGACAGACAGAGGGAGAAATGAGTTATTTTTATGGTGAATAAAAAAAATGTCCTTTGACTAACTTTCTTTCCAACAGCGTAACATGGTTTGGTCATGGTTAGAAAGTTCTCCCACTCAGTGGCATAGAATGAAAATTAAAGAACTATTAATCTAATATCTCATATCCTAGAAATTGTATCTAGTTCTAAGTTTTTACATTTTGCCTAAATACAAGTTTTATATAGTGGTGCATTTATTTATTAATATGGTGGTGCACAATATTTTGTTATCATGGTGAGGCATTTATTTATTTTGTGGTGGTGCATCACGGAGTCCACACTTTAGATAAGCAGGGTCAGATAAGGTTCTAATTTTGAAATACTCCAAAATGAGTTTAAGCACGTTTAGTTGGTTTTAATCAAAGTAAAAATTTTTGAAATTTGTTTTTATTATATTACAAAAATTTCTATAATATAGTTCGATAAGCTTTGTTATAATTTCTCTATTATTTATTATGATTTTTTGTTATTATTTATAACATTTTTTTCACTATAGTTTTTTTTTTTTTTTTGACCAATCATTTTAAATTATAAAAATGTTATGTCCCATGTGCATACTGCAGCAGAAAATACAAGTGACATACAGATATGAAATTTGATGCAAAGATACTTCCGGACAACCCCTAGAAAACAAAGGAGTGATTTTTAAAATTCGATTTAGTTTATTATTTATTTAATGTTAAATAGAATTTTGAGTAATTTTCACACTAATCCGTTCAGGCCAACGACCGTACCGTGCTGAAAACACCGGTTCTCGTTAGATCACCGAAGTCAGGCAGCATCGGGCGCGGTTAGTACTTGGGTGGGTGACCACCTGGGAACACCGCGTGTTGTTGGCTCTTTTCGGTTAGCAGCCCAGTGGTTAGCGCGCGATTCTCGCCGCTGCCAGAACTGCCGCCGTGTTCATGCGGAGTACGATCACGTTAAACATGTGGGTCCGTAAGTCCTTCCGAGAGGTTGGTGGTAGGGGAAGGAGGGTACGGTCCCTGTGGATGCCTCCCCCACTGGGTTCCGGTCTAAATTGGGTGGCACTTCCCGGCCGTCCAAACAGTTACCTTACACCTTTCTGGTAGGTCGGACGGTCTGGGTCTCAACAACAACAACACTAATCCGTTCGTAGCTATCGGAAAAATGAATAGAGTACCGATCTTAACACTATCGTGAAGTTTAAAGAACGCTCTTTTCAGGAAACTCTGATCAGCATCTATCACATGTTTTGACGAACTTTTTTAAAAATATAAAATGTATGCTATTTTTAAAGTGTTTAAGCAAAATTAGTTTTTAGATTCAAAAGTCAGCACAATGCACAACTAAAGGTCCTACAATCATGAAATTTGACGAGCATCAATCAAAATAAATGATTTCGTTATGTTAAAGGGGAAAGCAAAGTTAATCGAACGCCAATTGGCGATTTTCAGGACATTTATAAAATTCAACCCAGAATCCGCAATCCCCCGACAAATCTGCATCTTCCGCCCAGAACTTGTAAAGGAAGATGTTTCCTCGAACAAAATTGCTGAAAATACGTGTCTGCAATGTCGGTTAAGGGGGACCATGGAGGGAGGTTATCTTCAATAATATTGTGTTCATGACCGTGTAATTTAAAAATATAAGCTAATAATTTATTATTTTTTAATTCATTTTTTCAGCCAATATAAAACTTGTCTTACGAAAAAAAAAAAAAAATTAAATTTTCTTGGAGTACCGCCACGTATCGACTTGCGTACTTCCTAGGGTATATGAACTCCCACCACCACCATACACAACGACAAAGTCGTTAAAATCGAAGAGTACGTCTTGGGGTGCGACAGCTCAGTGGTTAGCGCGCGGGGACTCGGACGATCCGAGTTCGATTTCCGCCTCTGCCCTAACTGTCTCAGTGTTCATGCGGAGTACGGGCACGTTAAATATGTGAGTCCGTAAATCCTTCCGAGAAATTGGCGGTAGGGGAAGGAGGGTATGGCCCCTGTGGGTGCCCCCTTCCCCACACTGGAGTGTTCCGGTCTAAATTAGGTGGCACTTCCCGGACGTCCAAACAGATACCTTATACCTTCGGGTAGGTCGGGCGGTCTGGGTCAAAGAAAAAGAAGGGTACGTCTTGGTCTGCCGTGTCATCGGTCCCAAGTGCGCATGCGCCGCATGAATGGCCAGCGGTTCTTGAAAGTGTTAGAGTCAGTGGGGAGGTCTTGTTAACTCTCTACCCCAAAAATAATCTCTTATTTTTATTGGCGAAGGTTGACAAATTGGCACGCGAAACAATGCATTTTCAATCATACAAATCTACTGGCATATTTTCTTCAATCACCATTTACCCTTATCCAAGACAAACTAAAACGGAATGAGCCATAACACAAGATTGTATCTTACCACTGTAATGTAGGCAATGGTGTGCCAGTTGCTTCAACCACCATTTCCAGTGGTTCGCCTTCCGGTGCACACATGGGGAGAAGAGGTTTTATGAATTTCGGAGGCTCATACAAATCTGACTTTTCGATCACGACGATGTCTTCTGCAAATAATAAAAAATTTTCATAATTACAATATTCTTCAGAAAACGAGCATAAGACGAATAAAGAGTAACAAAACAGAAAAATACATAATATTTGGTAATAGGAGAAAGGAGAAAGAATTTTTTTTCTCCCGAAGACGAAACATTAATCATGTTTGTTCAAGGTCAGGCTGAGCCTTACATCATCACGATCATTAGGAGCAACCCTCCCTCTTCAGTAGTTTTGGCAGCTAGTTGAGTTTTCAAACGATTCCGAATAAATGTGCATAGATGCAAATAAAAACAAGTCGTTATAGAGTAAAATATTTTTATTTAAGGAGCGGCAGTGTCAAAGTACTAGTTATAAATGCAAAATTAGCGATAAGTGACAAAGCCCACTTCAGAAGTCCTAAAAATTTGAGATTGACAGGTTCCGAGGTACGAAACAAAAGCTTTGATTACAGAAATCATTTTCTTTGATAACTATGGAAGCTAGTAGCTTTGATTTGAAAAATGAAAACCTTATGCCACATACTAGTCTAGCACATTTATATAAGGGGAGGGGGGGGGGGTGAGGCTCTTCATGCACGTTTGAAAATAATTGTAGTTTTTAAGATTCTTTGTGGTCTACAGCAAGTTTATCAAGTTGTATAAGGAGGTAAAGAATGAACACCAACAAATATTTCATACACAACATATCAAGTTCAATGCGAATAAAAGACATCATTTTTAGCATATACAGAATAGACTATAAATGATACTACTTCAAACAAAACTACAAAGAAATTATAAATGGCCTTTTTAAGAGAGAATATTACAAAGCCGAGGGAACAAATTTTTAATACCTCGTGAAAAAAGAACCATCTTTGAAAACTAATCATCGACAATAACATAAACTAATATTATAATAGTCTTCTACATGGAAGACGAAAAGAAGTGTCAAAGATCACTTAAACAACCGTGCAAGTAATTAAAAGTAGGGAACTTCGAGAAATCGTGTTTATTTTCCGCCTGCATGATTGTTGTTTATTAGCAAATAAAGAGTTCATACATTGAGTTATGTAATGACGTAGTTAGTCTTGGTCTGGAAATTCGAGAAAACAAAGAGCTTTCATAGAACAAAGAAAACACTCATCGCTAATCTGAGAATGAAAGACGCGCCTCAAAATTGTTTCTGGGCTACTTCTCTACACACTAAAGTGAAACAAATAGATCTTTAAAAATAACTTTCAGTTCACTTTATAAAACCTTCAATTCGCTTTGCCCAGAAATTCGTTATCTTAACTTTTTCTTTTAATAAAATGCAGATAAAAGATAACAATCAGAAATCGAATATGCCGAAAACGCAGTGAAGAGCTGCCAAAATTTTAATAACTGGTTTTCTTAGAAATGCTAACCAGTATGATTTTAAAAATAGTTATATCATTTTCAGTTCCAACACCATATATTTATTACACACCCTCGTTTATGCCCGTTTTAAAAGAAATAAGTTATTTTTAATTTTATCTCAGCCTTTGGAAGAAAAAATAATTGTGAACTTAAGATTAACTAAGGAAGAAAAATTGAAAATAATTTGAGAGGAGAAAATATTTACATTTATTGTTTTCGACAATGCGATCACGCTGATGTGAAATGGTTTAACAGAACAACAATTTACATGTGATATATTTCTTTGAAGGAAAGAAAAACGAAACGCGTTCAAGCAAAATTTTAATTAGCTAAGGAAGAACGCTCCGGTTTTTAATATGAACACTGAATTCAAGCAGCAAGTGAACGTGGAAAGTCAATGGGTGATAGGAAAAATTGAATATTCACGTGGAGGGTTATGAAAATGCTGATGATCTGGGTGAGTATCTAAATTGAACTGTTTATCCGTGATGGAAACACGTTTGGCAACATTTTGTAGCAGCGCTACCCAGAGATAGACAGATAAGCAGACGGATGTATCAAGGTGTTTATATTATTAATACATTCTTGATAAATCCACCTTTCATGCAAATAAAATAATCCTGTTACACCTACCTTTAACAGTTAGCATGGCAGTCGTTGCATCCTTGCCGTACTTGTTTATAGCAGTGCACGTAAATGTACCTTGGTCATCAGGAAACACCTCTGGAATTGTTAAAGTAGCTTCCCCTGTCTGGATGTTGTACAATGGTCTGAAATCTCGGGTAGGACGAAGTTCTCGGCCTTCCCGATACCACTTGATGTCTAGTACGGGAGACCCGGTCACTACGCTCCGTAAGGTAAGTTTTGTGCCCTCTATGGCACTCACTGGTTGCAAGGGCTCTGTGAATTTCGGTGGTATTCCACTTTCTGAAACGATTGAAGGTCCATCTGTAAGTGTTTATGAAGACGAATTCAAGGATAGCAAATAGAAATGCTTGACTAAAAAATGTTTCATCGATTACGATCGCTGGAAGGCGAACCTTCATTTTTACTTTCTCTAAAATACATGGGAACGACACGACAGACAGATCTACACGTTTTGGGACCTCTAGAATACGAAAAAACTATTTTTAGCGGGACGTATGTATCCACTCTAACTCAAAAACCAACGGACTCAATTTCATAAAATTTTATAGGTAATGATTAGAATGGATACACGTCAACTTTAATAAACTATTAAATTAAAGACAACCAACATAAGTTTAATAAGTCATTTAATAAAACTCCTTTCTTCGACGAACATAAATTTATAAAGCCAAAGCGCTTTCGGGCATCAGCACGACCTTCATCAGTGGCGAATTCGCCACTGATGAAGGGCGTATTGCTTTATGAAGGCACACAATTTTTCTTTTACACACCTCCCGTTGTCAAGTTAGTCTTGAATGGAAGTATAGCTAACTTATTTAGATATATATATATATATGGAAGCATAAAACATTTCTGCTGCAGATAATAAAACCACTAAAGGAAAACTTTTGGAAAAAAACAAAAACTGTTCGACTTATCATTTTAAATCATTTTGTTTTGACTTACCAAAACAAAAAGAGTCAATTTAAAACGTACCGTTTCCTTTGTATAAGGAAGCATGAAAGACAAGAGTGTAAAAAATCCTAAGCTTAAAAAAACTGAAAGATTTAGGATTTGACTCCTGGCCAAAAAATACTTTTCCTTGGCAAACACCCGAACGAATCTGAAACTTTTGAAATTGGTGAACGAGGGGAAAATGTGAAGAATACTTAAAAGAATTAGTTTGATGTGATCTACCGCTATGATGCACCATTTTTGCGAGCACTTGGTTAAGCTCTTATTTGTCTGTAAGCTCTTGGCTTACCGTACTGAAGCGCCGCCAGAAAAAACATTTTGGGCGGGGTTTTGGTAACCAAATATCTTGTTTCGTATTTCTCTAAATATCATTTCTACGAAATTCAATGTGTTCCGGTGGTCCCTGGAAGGGGTTATGACGCCCCAAAACCCCACTCTTGGAGTCGCTACTGAATGAAGTAGGGGTACCCAGAGGGCCAAGTAACCGCTTGGGGCCTCATTTTAGCAGAGTGCCTTAAAATTGCATATATTATTTTTATTTGACCTCTCTTATTAATAGTCATTTGTGAATTAGTTTACAGCCGTCTTTACAACGTTTTGGTTACGACCTTTTTATCGAATTGTAGTTGAACATATTGAGATAAGGATGTTATAATCACCACGGCGCTCTCTTGTTTTGGTCTTTTATAAGTTTTGGTATCTTGTAATTTCAGAAGAGTTTATAGTACAGAGTTTATTCTCGACCTAAACACATTTGCATAATCAGTATTCCTTCTTTCCGTATGAGATGGACCTTTAAGGGGGCATAGGCCCTTTAAAAGTGCCATAAGCAGAGTAAATTTCCGTATTTCACGTTTAATTTTGTACCTCTTCTATTATACATCGATAATACCTGAAAATTATATGGCTAATAAGTGAATACCTGTAGAATATGTGATCATTTTTTCAATAAGGTGAATCTTATAATAATATTTTTTAAAATTGTATAATTTGCATGTATTTATTAAAATTTTATTTTTATATAGGTCGTTTGCGCGCATGATTTCAACAAAGCGATTGCTTCCAGAAACAAAAATATTGCTGACTATGATGCAAAAGTAACCATTCAAGAAGTCTTCGATAAAAATCAAAACATTGGCATAATTTAATTTTTTTTAATTAAATTTAAAATTTAATTACATTTTTAATTTTAAATAATTTATTTTTTTTTTAAACTTTAATTATGCAAATGTTTTGATTTTGATCTAAGTCTTCTTGAATGGATACTTTTGCATCATTCTCAACAATATTTTTTGTTTCTGGAAGCAATATTTTTGTTGCAATCATGCGCGCAAACAACCTATATAAAAATAAAATTTTAATAAATACATGCAAATTATACAATTTTTAAAAATATTATTATAAGATTCACCTTATTGAAAAAATGATCACATATTCTACAGGTATTCACTTATTAGCCATAAAATTTTTAGGTATTATCGATGTATAATAGAAGAGGTACAAAATAAAACGTGAAATACGGAAATTTACTCTGTTTATTGCACTTTTAAAGGTCCTATGCCCCCTTAAGTATTAAGATAGAAAAACGGGATTGTCTATTATCTAATCAGTGCAGAACATGGCGGTTTCGGGCTCTGAAATATTTCCATATAATAAACAAAGGTCCCCAAAATATTGCTGACCCAGGGGATCCAAATTCCTATGCCAGAACCTAAAGTAAACAAACTAACGCAAAGAATCCGTATTTATTTTTGAACTTGTAAAAACAACATAAATAAATTGTCTAATAATTGATTTTTCAGATTTATGATGTTCTACTGCATTTATTGTTCAGAGGGGACCTTTCACGAAAGTTCGTTTTACGTTACTGTTTCTTTTTACTTTCTCTATAATACATGGCAATGTATAGGAGAAGTATTGGAATCGTGTCAAAAATCGAAACCCGAGTTTTTAACAGATGTATACGCTACAAGTACTCGAACACGAAAAACCTATTTTTAGCGTCTCTGTGTGTGTCTGTCTGTGCAATGTATATATTCAATCTAACTTTGAAAACTATTCAGCGAAATTTCACAAAATTTGGTGAGTATAAGTCTCTTGTTGATTACTCTTGTGCTGATTAGCTTTTGGTATGATTCGGTAAAATAGAACCTGCTGTTTTATTTCGAAATGGCACTCAAAAGTCGTCAAAATCCGAAATAAAAGACCCTATATGCTCAAATGTTTGTTTTGCACGTAAATTTCTGCGCCGAAAAGATTAAGACCAACTTCATTAATCTAGGACTAACCGCTCTCGAGATATATTTAAGTTTTTTAGCACTTTTCTAATGCCGGCTTTGAAAAGACGGCACCTTGCCAAATGAAAACGAAAATTCAAGTGAAACCGCAAATTGAATGTAATTTTACATAATTATCCGTGTCTTATTTTGTTCAATTAAATTCAATTTAATGAATTATGAAAAAAAAAGAGAAAACGCATTTGAGTATGTAGGGAAAGTCATGTACTGCCCACATCAGATGTTTAATCCTAAGAACAAAAATTTGATGTAGGCAGCACGTGACTTTCCCTACAACCTCAAATTAATTTCCTTATTCTTTCATAATTCATCAAATTGAATTTAATTGAACAAAGTAAGACCCGGGTAATTATGCAAAATTGCACTGAATTTGCGGTTTAATTTACATTTTCGATTTCATTTGGCGACTAGGCGTATTTTCAAAAGCGGCACTGTAAAAATGCTAAAAGCATAAACCGTTGTTTTTCGAGAAATCACTGCATGTTCCGGCGTAATTTTAATTCGAGGTTTGCATCTTAAATCCCGGGCAAAGGCGGGTATTCGATGCTAGCACAATATATTCTGATTTCAAGAATGAATATATATATATATATATATATATATATATATATATATATATATATATATATATATATATATATATATATATATATATATATATGAATATATATATAATATATATATATATATATATCTGAAATAGTCTTACAGATTATTGCATGTAATAATCTCGAATTTAATGAATGTACGTCAATGTTTTGTACAAATGCATAAAATGCTTTAAAAATACCTGCTTCATAAAAGTTACTGATTCATTTTATTGTGTCATTCATTATAGTATTTTAATGCAGCAAAGAACCAGATAATTAAACTCGTCTCCGAAATCTTTCGTAACTATTGGAGTTTAATGTAGATGGTGTAGAATGTTTAAGTATAAACGTAACATTCACCAGATTTATTGTGGATATGACAGAAAGTACGACAGCGCAATTCGGCATGGTAGATATTACTATCATTAGTATGTCGCAGGAGTGGCCACAGAGCAAGCAACATGTACGGCTCTGGCGACATTAAAAAATATGGAAAGTTGAAGCTTACTAGAAATTCGAGAAGACGAAAAACATTGAAACAAAGTAGTTGCTATAAATGAAAAATGGGACTTAACAATGGAAATATAGTAGTAGCGATTGAAGTTTGAAATCAGGTTTCAGAAAAATATGTAAAATCAAAAGAGTGTGCTTAGAAACTGATATCCATTTTGGGGACAAGTTATTCAAGTGAGTCAGTCACTGAATTTAAAATAAAAATAAATTAAATATCCAGCTGTTTTAACCGATGAACATTTATAAACCACAAGCTATATCCACAGCTTGTAAAATAGGGTCAGTTGAGCCCTTTCTTGCCGTTTGACAAAGCCCTGGTATAAGATAGATGCCACTTCACTGTAATCCTGGGTCCTTAGAATTTTGTTAGCGATGGGCGGAACTTAATGCTTTGATTTGCATTGGGTTATCTCATCGTTTGTCCTGTGATGACGAGCGGCAATGATCGTAAAAGTCGGAAGTGGTGATAGTCCGGAAGTGGTGAGGGATGATCAGTTAATCATTAACTTGCTATTTGAGCAAATTTGTACTAATTGTTTTAACTCGCCACTAACCAAATTTCAAGCAGGCCTATAAATGCATAACATATATATATATATGAAGACAAAACTGAGTAAATAGCCGGTCATAGCTTTCAAGGTTTATTAAAGTTAATCTTTCCCGAATTATATTATACAATTACAAATGTTTTAATAAAGCAAGGGAATAAACTGGATTATTTCTGAGGCCAAAGATCTTTTTGTGCACAGAAGGGATAACCTGATCAGGAACCAAAGTTTAAAGGGAATTCCGATCAACCATAAATCCATTCGTCATCAGGTTTTCTTTCGCAACTGAAAGTGAACATTGTAGTTAAACTTAAAATCCAAAAGAGTATTTCATATTCCTCATGAAAGAATTCCAGTTTTATAATCGCATAATTATTTGTAAAAGTAGCCACTAAAAAATTTGATCTCCATTTCATAATTATTTTTTTTTATTGAAATAACCATTGACTAAACGTTTCGAAGAAGATAATTATTGAAAAATTACAAAGATTTTTTTTAATCCTAAAAATCAAGATAAAACCTAATTGCATAACTTTAATGCTGTAAAAGTTAAATGAGTAGGTCCAGTAGGTCCAGTTTCTAAACCATCCGAAAATCTAACATGGGCATCAATCGCTAACAAATATTCAATCCCATGACTGAAAATGAACAATTTCCTATTCCCACAATAAGATAAGTACGGAACTCTTCTTCCCACAATACCATAAGTTACATAACCAGTCTATGATGTCATGCCAATCTAAATACTCCTCCGGTGACAAATCTGAATCCGAATTTAGCGTTTAACAGTAACTCGAGCGGAAAGAAGTTAAATAAGAAACTCAACCTTGAAGAGGGAGGGTAATAAAGCACTGATGACTGAGTTGGAAAACGAAATAAAGGTGACGCACAAAACGTGACACACGTGCGACGAAATTTCACTTTCAGAAATCCCCCCAATTGCTGGAGTCCTGAGTCTAAAAGGTGTGTAGATATACATAGCAGCCAATCCCCCTGTTCTATATTTAACGTACCCAGGGTGCAAGAAGTGACTCAAACTGCAACTTTTATTTTTGGATCTAGCCCGAAAAGGATATCAGGAACAAAGTTTCTGCCGGGCATGGCAAGCTACGGGTTAGACTGTTGAAGAAGGAAAAACGTTCCCCACACAGCAATCCAATAGGACGAGTCTGAATGAGGTCGTGAAGCGCCACGTTTAAACACAGTTTAGAAGTTGCCCCGATTCCGTAAGAGTTACTCGAATCGCTCTCTTCAGTTATGTCAGCAGAAATGTGCGAGTAAAGATACAGTGAAGGTCTTGTTAAGAGTAATTTTTTCGAGAGAGTAAATTTTGTCGTTCATTAATTTCATGGTCTTAGAAATGCACTTTGTGCAATTTTAAACAATATGAATCTACAAAGGAAGGACTGGTATGATATAACATTATATATAACGTTATGATATAACATGTGTGAATATGATATAACATTATGCAAGAAAGTGATTTTAACTTATCATTCAAATATGATGTACTTGATTAAAAATTGTGAATTTGACTACAAAAAATCAGTGTGAAAACATGGTCGTTCTCCTTGCTATCTGGAATTACATCGTACTGAAATCATATTGGAATTGCGTCGAACATTTGTTATCCTACTTCTGAGCTACTTATTTTGAACAACATATTTTTGGTGTACCTTGTTGACATTTTACTGATATACTTTCTTAATTTTTTTTGGACTGAAATTAGAAAAAATACACGAAAAGATGTGGTACAATATGAAATGGACTTGCGTTGCCAACTTTCAATCGCTGCAAATCTTTGAAACGGCGTGCAAAACATTTATAACAACTGAAAAGATGTGGAATATTATGCAATAGACTTACCAACTTTCAACCACTGAAAATCTTTGAAGCTGTGCACAAAACATTTATTACAACTGAAAAGATGTGGAACATTCAATGGACTTAACAAACTTTCAATCCCTGCAAAGGCTGAAAATCTTTGAAACAGTATGCAAAACATTTAGTGCAACTGAAAAGATGTGGAACGATATGGATTGAACTTATCAATTGTCGCTGAAAATCATTGAATTAGAGTGCAAAACATTATAGTACAACTGAAATAAAGCAGCAGATCATGAAACTTACCTTGCACAGTGATTCTCGCAGAAGTTACTGCTTCACCTGCTACATTCACGGCACGACACATGTATATACTAGGACTGACAGGTCCGACGTTGGATATTTCAAGAACAGAAGTTTTGTCCTTCATAGAGATCTTGTAGAGCCTGGATGATGTGAGAGGAGTTTCCCCTTTGTACCAAGTAAGTTTCGGTGCCGGATTACCGGTGGCTTTGCATTCCAAAACGACCTTTTCATTCTCTTTAACTGTTTGAGACTTTGGCTGTTTTGTAAATTTCGGAGGAGTTGGTTTTTCCTCAGGAGGTTTAGTTTTCTTGGTGCTTGGTTTGTCTTTGGAAGGCACAACCACTTCAGCAGGTATTTTTTCTGAAATAAGTACAAAATTGTATTTTAATATGTCCTCAAAGTTGTAACTTGATACTTCTTTTTATTACTGATTTTTAATTTAAATGCGGTAATCTAAATTTAAAAATTATTTCGCTTTTACATAATTGTGCTATACCTGTCAATTAAGTTTATAATTGATTTTTCTAATTCGCGATTCACACATATTTGCTTCAACTAAGTAAATAGTTTTAATTCGCTAATATTTGTAAATTATTAGCAAAAAGGTATGTGTTTCAATAGCTTATTTTGGCAAAGATGAAGATTATATAATCTAGATGTGTTAAATATAATGTTGCATTACTAATGGAGTGTTATGGGCTGATTATGTTATTTATTGTGTGAACAAATGCTCAAAATACTACCATTATATAATACAAAATTCTGCATTTGATAATATTAAATTAAACGCTTCTTCATATCTCCATCCTAATATGCTTTGACTTTTCGAATGCATTTTCAGTATATCATAGTCCACAAAATTTTAATTTGATTTTAAAATCGATATAGTTAAAATATAAAATAGTAGTCTACTGCGTCTTAACATTGCATCAATGTTTAAACTTTTCTAAAATTTAACAATTTTTCAAGAAAAAATCATTTTGATGGAAATGCTGAAAAAACATACCTTATATATAATTATAACTGCCATTATGTTAAAATATTAATGTGTAAAATATTTTTGTGTAAGGTTTATTTTAAAAAAAATTAAACGCCGTATCATTCAGGTAAATTTCGCAAGTGATATACTTTTATAATTTAGGACATAAAGTCTATTTTAAAAAAAGGTTTGAGAACAGTGAATTGCTTAGACGAAGCATGCAATGGGAGTAGGACAGGTGAGCGTCTGGGAAAGCGAACACGTGTAAAATGAATTAATGGGTCTACATCAAAAATAGAATATTAACTTCTGGCGCGATATCAAAGACAGCCATTGTTCAATTGTGAAACGAAATTGGGCGATGTCTTACGTTTGTTAGCTCAACAGTTGTTAGGTAATGATAAATTACCGCTTTAAATAAATACCTTGTTGAAACTACGGGTTTAAACTATCCATATTTGTTGTGGTACTGCATTGGTAGATCTTATAGCTGCTCACTAAATACTAGCATACAAAAGATTTATTTATAGTAGATCTTTTCAAAAGTAATTTAAAATTAGTAAATAAAGGTTATGGAAATAAATGTTATTCAATCTACATATCTGAAAAAATAAATATTTGAAAATGATTTAGATAATTAATTGAATTAAGACTCGGAGAATAAAAAGCATAAAATAAATAAATAACCTTGAAGTAATCTGGAAGTTGAATGATTATGGGAGAAAATATTTTCCGCAATCTGCTTAAATCGCATTAAACAAAAATAAATCATTAATGCACAAAGACAATTCTGAATAAAAAAAGTTTTTTCGTCTGAGCGTAATTAAGAAAAGTAAGCTTGAGATAATTTTTATTTCTGCGAAAACGAGACTAAATAGCTTTGTATTTTATAAATTATTAAAAAAAAAGAAAAGAAAGAAAATCGTCTGACTGAATATGTTTTCTGTAATTTAAATGAATAATTGAATACAGAAAACTTGCAAACGATTGTTAAAAAAAAAGTTCAAATAATTTGTAAAATTCTAAGCTGAGTGAAAGGAAATATAAAAATCTTTAGAACATCCAAGTATGTAAGATGAGATAATAGACTAAATAACATTTCAAAAATGGGTTAAAGACCTGCTTACATTGACGTATTTAAAGAATAAATACCAAATTCTTAAAACAGTTTTTTTTTTTTTTTTTACAAACAGTGACTCACAGAAGAAGTAATGGATTGAAAGAAGTCTCTAAAGTTTGCCAAGAGCATAAGAAATGGAAGAAGAGCTGATTCACTGGATGGATATGTAAAAGGAATAGATAAATGAGTTAGATAAACTTATTTCTCTGCTAAATAGAGATGTCACAGATAAAACTGAAGGCAAGGAGAAGCCATAATCTAAATTATTTACTTTAGATTAAGCTATGAATACCAATTTAGATTAGCTGTGACCGCATTCAGGTAAGATGACAGACATTTTATTAGCGATACTGTTTAAATTAATTGCGATGCTGCTGGGTGGAAGTTAGAGATAAATTTAAATATAATTTTTATTTAAAATTCTGTAATTATGAGATAGTTTATATAATGCATTATGTTATATTAATCAGATATTTTTTCGTAGCAACCTTAGAGCATAAAAGAGGCTGGACAATGTGCTTTTCAATTATTATCTTTCATGAATTAGTTAAATTATCTTGTTTGTAAGAAATTGAGAATTTAGTTATATGAAAGTAGTTTTGTAATAAAACAGATTTTAATACAATTTAAGAAATTATCGAAAATAACTAAGAAAACAATAATTAATATAATAAATATTTTTTGTTGAAGTAAGTTAACCTTGAATCATTGCATCATAATAGATTTTTTTTCTCAATTGTAATCAATTAATAAATTTATTATAGGTACTTACACATTATATTTTTCTTATTTTCTTAGCTTAAAGTAGATTAATATTAAATGTGAAAATACTTATGTAATATTTAATTTTATTTTTTATGCAGTACATAATTTTTATTTACTATTTATCTTTTAATTTATATTTGATACTAATTTTTAAATGTATAGACTACAATTATTTTTACTCATTTGAATTATTGTATTTTACATTACATTGAGATATTTTTCTTTGTATCAATTTTTTTAGCTTACAGTATTTAAATATTAAATTAATAGTAAGATACTGAAATTTTATTCAATATATATATATATATATATATATATTTAATTTTCATGTAATATTTTTTTTTATTTACTATTACATAAATTTTCATTTTGTATTTATTTTTAACATTTATATTCAATACTTTATTTTCATTTTTTTTTTATATGTATTATTAAATGTATATTTAAACGCTTATTTTTCCTATTCATATTTATTATTTGATTTTCAAATTATTTTTATTCAGTATCTTAAACAAACTTGTAATTAGCTAGAAATTAAATTAATATATAGGTTTTATCGCATTTCTTCTATTCACTATTTTTTTTTATCATAGTGTCATTATTATCATCATTATACATGCTTTGTTTAACCTTTGTTTAAAAATGTGAAAAGTATGATCAATAAAGATAGTTTTTCACAATGAAATTGTCTTTTAATTCTTTGAGCATTTACTTCAATGTGCATTTATTTTTAATACCTGAAAGAATCGAAAGTGGTGCAATAGACCTTAAAAAGGCAAAATTGTGAGTAAATAAAAAAAATAAAATAATAAACATAGTAATTGAAAAAAAAATTCTTTTTTGAAGCATATGATTGACAGCAATTATTAAAGTATGCCTAGAAAATCTGAATCCCAGATATAAACTTGATAATTACAATTCTCATTTTAATCCTGCAATCAGTTTTCTTGGTGCAACAGAAAGTATGAACGAAAGTGAAGCTGAATAAGCCACATAAACTGCATGGGAAAATATTCTTTTCACAGAAAAATTGAATGGAAAAAATGAAATAAAGACAGAGAAACACTGGAGATATTAAAATGTATATACTCAAAACTTGTTTAAAGATAACAATTAAAAAAATCAGACAAAAGTTTTTTAGCTCAAGATAAAAAAAAATATGAATAATATTAATCGTTCTAATGAAGTAGTATTCAATTTCAGATCAGTAAAGTAAATTATAAAAAAATATAAGAAGTTTCAAGTACTGTAAAGTTGACAAGGAGATATCAAATACTACAATTAATGTGGTTTTATTAGAAACTTTTAATATATTTTTTTAAAATTCGTATGGACATCTAATATGAAAATGTATTAAAACTAGGTCATGTTCATAAATATTATCGATCTTATTAAATGTCATTATTTATACGAAAAATGTAAGCTTGGGAACTATTTGCAAGTTGTAAGACCTGAATGCAGTAACAGTTCAATCAATAAAACTACAAACATGTTAATTCTAGATAACTCTGTTTTACTTTTAATAATTAAATACATAAAGTATCAAGAGCTAAAATGATTATTCACCTGAGGTATAATTAACTAACATTTTGCTCTTCAATAATGCCTAACGTTTGAAGTTAAATGTTCTCAATAAAACTACAAATGTGTTCATTCTAGATCACTGCTTTTTTCTTTCATAATTCTCTAACCATTATTGAATTAAACACACAGAATATCAAGTGCTAAAAATAAAGCTCATTCATTCGGGGAATAAGGAAGTAACATTTTGTTCTTCAATAATACATAAAATAATTCCCAATTCATGTAACTCTTAATCATGATGAAACAACACAAAAAATCCACTAGGAAATAATGACAAGATCTTATTGCAATTCTGTAAAATTGTAATTTTAATTCAGCAATGATTTGTTTTACATAGCACAATGAAAAGCATTGTTTTTGAGACATGATAAAAAAATCGTCATCGTCATCACATTCAGAAGTTGAAATAGCGTCCAACCACAAAACAAATTGGCAGAATTCTTCACTCATTAACACAATTCCTTGGACAACAGCAGGACGCGATTTGCAAGATATCTGAAATTCAATCTTCTAAAAGCCGAGGTCCAAATTTGGCACGATTCCTCCTTCTATATATAGCACAGTCAGCAGATGAGTCTCCAGGCCCTTACGTTCAGATCTGGGAAGCATCAATCCTCTGCTCCTTCCTTTCATCGGTTCAGGAGATATAACTTTTCTTCTTTCCTTAGATCTAGAGCATCTTACACATTGCCACTAACTTTATTCTCAAAAAAATTTATTATCGGCGTATTTTTATTTTTTTTTATCTATTATCTCAAATAATTTAAAAAAAGTAATGCTAAAATACTCATTTAATGAAAAATAAGAATAAAAATCGTTATTTTTATATTTTAATTTCAAGAAATATATTTACAATATTTATATGTCACTTAAACAAATTTATACCGAGGATAAGTTAAATTTACATTCTTTACTTTAAAATTGTAATATAGAATCTGTTAAAAAGTGTTCTGTCAATTCTTCTGTTTTTATCATGTTATGACGCCTTAATACGAAATATGCCAAGCGATTGCGATTAAAAAAGAGAACGCAAGAGCCTCAAATATGATGCGATGTAATTAACAATTATGCGCACACATTGTTATATATTTAAAAATAAAACTATTTACTGAGAATGGGACACAAGCTAAATAAAATTCGAATATCTTTTGATAAGAATTTTAAGAAAATCGTTTGATTGAAACTATCACGCACGACAGGTAAAAAAGAATATTAGATTCCATATTTACATCTTAAATAATGAAAGATTATAAAACAAAATTCAAAAAATGTCGTCAGTGAAACTGTAAAAGATAATTTACAAACTACTTAAAAACTTTCCACATTTTGGACAAATACCTTTGAGAAAATATTACCTAGATAAAATTTTAAATATTTAACGGCCATTCTCAGTAAAAAAAAAATCAAAAGCTTTCAACTGAAAAAAAAAAGTAGGAACGACGAAGATTACCAAGTAATAAAGAAAATCTACGTGGATTGATTTACTTATAAAAAATAGTTTCATAAAAGTTCCACACAATATAAAGCTTTGCAGCGTTTAACATCTGACTCTAATTAACAAAAAATATGTCCAAAAAACATTTCCAGGTATTGAACATAAAACAGGGAAACATTTAAAACAGCCACACCGAGATATGTACAATTACAGTTCGTAGGGGTTATGTAAGGCAGTCAACAATTTGAAACTGATGGACGAAGTCATTTAACGCTTACTTTCAACTGTGAGTCGGGCTGACGTTTCGGCTTGACCACTAGCATTCGTGGCCCGACATGTATAAACACCCTCGTCTTCAGGATAGGTTTGTCGTATTACCAGAGAGCATGAACCGCCATCTTGAAACATCTATGGATAAAACATTATTTTAGGCAAAAATAAATTAGACTTTCTATAGAGCGATTCAGCCTTGGAAAATATTGCAGAGAATTGTCTGCAATAAAAACTAATTAATACAATATCCATCATCTAGAGCAAATAAAGCGATAGTTTTCATTTTAATTTAAACACATGAGTTTATTTATCGATACGCAGATTAAGCGTTTTCATTAGCTTTTAAAAGCTGGGTTTCATTAAGACCCTGGAGCAAGGTAGGCCTGATGTCGTTTGGGGGGCGCTTTGATGCAATGATTATTCTTTTTTTTTATACATATAGAATAAAATACCTCACATTTAGAGCACAAGGTTTTAATTTTTGTATCATGAAGTAAAAGCTATGAATTTTTAATAATAAATTTTACTATGCATTTACTTTATATAAATAAGCTATGCTCAAGGTTAAAAAATCGTCGGATTTAAAAACAATTTCAGAACGTTTTGCTGGATGTTAAGGAGATTTTAATGGGCGACTTATCTATTTAGCGTTTGAGAGTACAGAGGGTATTTAGTACTTATTTATGAAATTATAAAGGAAGTGAGTTACTTTTAATTTGATAAGTAACAAATACTATTTCAAAGCTATTTTACATAGAATGAAAGGAAAATAAAATATCTGCATAAAAGTAAATTTACAGGATTTATAAAAACAAATTTGGAGAATCTAAATAAAGTAGATTTGCAGATAAATAACTGACAGTTAACTAATTACTTATGGGAAAATGCCAAAAGCAACACAAGCAGATTTAAATCAAGTTTTCTTTTCACTCTTACGAAGTTTTTTCATTAATTTGGAAACACTTAACCAGAAGAATTTAGGGCCTTCTGTGAAAAATGGAGGGTATCCAATAATCAGGTCAAGCCCAGAACAGAATAATTTATATCATAGTGAAGTGAATAATAATGGAGCCTCATAAAGCAACATTGCTTATACAGAGTCCATCAGTATGTTGTGAAAGTTTAATAACTAGCGTTCTTTCCCGTTCCTTGATAATAATAAACATTTAAATTATACCATTATTAGTATTTTAATTTTTTCATTTTACATAATAAAAAAAAACTGAATCCAATAAGGCTGAATCGAAGTAATATATACAAAATGATAATAAAACACTAGAAACTTTTGCAACAATAGGTTATATAGATCAGTTATCTCAAATAACTCAGATAATAAGAAAATAGTTTTACCATAATTTCTACATTTATTTAGATATAAATAAAAAATAAAATCTTCGTTAAAAACACAGCATAAAACGAATTAAGTATCAATCAGTTTTTTTTTTTTTTGGGGGGGGGGGACAGAAACACACCTTTTTTTTAGAATATAAAAACAGAGCAATCACACCAACATAGATAACCAGGCATCTGTTCATCAGACGCCTGCTTACCTTTGTTAGTATGGTTGCTCTGAGTTTATATCCTGAAGAAGGAGGCTGTTTTTTGTCCATCAAAACTGGTTGATAATGTTATGTTATACTAATTTGTCGTATGCTGTGTTTTCAAGAAATATTTTACTTTTTGGCTATTTTTGTAGTTCTTTAGGCGATTTTTGTAAAATGTAGAAATAAAATTGCTTGTAAATATAATGAATGTATTTATTTCACCGTTTGGAAGACATGCGGGGTTCTTACGAAAGTCCCTAAGCACCTCAATAACTTTGTAAGGAAAGGTCCGTAATTAAAAAAGTTAGGAATAAGAACTCGGCAACAAAGCGAGATAGACGAAAAAAAAGCCAATTACAAAGTTGTAAAGTATTGTCTAATAAGTAGGAATCGATCCTAAAGTTGTTACAGAAGGCGTTTATTTGGTGCAATAAGATTAATGGCGAACGGCTGTCCTATTCAGGAATGATACAATAAACAATATTTGCATGAACATAAATCTCGTGTAGAGCCCGTTTAAAATATCCTCTGTCAGAGACAATGCATATCTGAAATACAGAAAGAATATGAACGCGCACTTTAATATGCATTGCAGGTGTCACCGTGTTAGAGGTCCCGATGATACAACTTTATGACTACGCGTTTCATTCGTTCCTCGTGTCAATTCCTACTCATTATAGACAATGCTCTACAATTTTGTAATTGGCGTTTCTGTCTATCTCGCTTTGTTGCAAAGTTTGTTATCGTAACTAGGGGTGCTGAAATCCCTTTTATTCGATCGGGCACGGTCACTTTACTATACCGACAGACATAACCTGTACACTCATGAATCTTTTCTTACAAAGTCATTTGGGTGCTTAAGAACTTTCCACGAAACCTAGTATAATTCGCTATATGTTTCGTGTTTATAATACACATTCAAAATATGAAAGTCATCACATACATAGAGCCTCTGTACATCATACATACAATAATCTACATTCTAAGACGTTCACACACGCATTGACTTTTTTAATAGAACAATGCAGCAAAAACAAAATAAAAACTCTGATACTACAACTGTATATATACACTGGTGCCAGAAATAACGAACATCTTTGAATATGTTTGCCAGAATAGTGTGCCAAATTTAATTCGCTATATGTTTCGTGTTTATAATACACATCCAAAATATGCCGGCCGTCCAAACAGTTACTTTACACCTTTCTGGTAGGTCGGACGGTCTGGGTCTCAACATTTAAAATATGAAAGTAATCACATACATAGAGCCTCTGTACATCATACATACAATAATCTACATTCTAAGACGTTCACACACGCATTGACTTTTTTTAATAGAACAATGCAGCAAAAACAAAATAAAAACTCTGATACTACAACTGTATATATACACTGGTGCCAGAAATAACGAACATCTTTGAATATGTTTGCCAGAATAGTGTGCCAAATTTATGTTTCCTAACGAGAAATCTTAATTTTTGAAATTGGATCCCATCATTCTGACTTTTTTGAAGGATATTGGCAAGAACTCTGAAAAATAAGTCAACGTGGATGAAAATAACTCTCAAAACGTCTGGATTAAAATTTCCTGACCGAACGATGCGTACAAATCCAAATAAGTATAGTCAAACTAATTGGGTAATACGAAGAGCAATGCTTAATATTTAATAGATGCATTTTAACCACCCATAAAATTATTTGAAAATCGAGATTCTTTTGTTCTATGAATTAAGGAAGGAGATAAACTCTAATAGGACCTTACAATCAAAAATTCAAGAAATATACCTTTTCTACCATTATTCTTACCCCATGCAAATAGAGATAAATCTTTAATCGATGAATAGAAGTTTTGATTTCAAAACAAATTACAAGCAAAAGCTAAAAATGACTCACATGACAGTACACATTACTGCGTTGGAGTCGATTTAATTGTTGCTATCATTTGACATCCAGATCCAGGATAATTTAATAAAATTTCTTTTATAGCGAAAATTTAATGTCTCGCAGCAGTTCACGGTATATACTGGGAATTTCGACCTATTCACAAATTGCTTATATTTTCAGTAAAGCGAAATTAAACATTTACTGTAGAAGAAAAGCGTTCAGTACTAATTTTGCAATGCTTTACAACTTGGTAACTGACTTTTCTCCCCGTCTCTAACAGGAAGCGGGATGGCCTCCCCGCATCCCCCTAAAAAGGGGATGTCCCCCTAAAATTGTATCATCATGTAGAGACATGGAGATTTCCTATACAATTGCATAAAAATATACAATAACCTATTGAGTTATTGGCCTGATTCATGACTTTTCACGATACTCTCTACACTACTCAAATTGACGATCGAACAGTTGTTTCATGATATGTTTCGGTATTTTACAGGAATATGATGTCGGGGCGCGACAGCCCAGTGATAGCGCACTCGGACGACCAGAGTTCTTATTCACGCTTCTGCCCAAAACTGTCGACATGTTCCCGCGTGAGTACGATCACGTTAAACATGTGGGAAGATTGGTAGGGGAAGAAGGGCACGGCCCCTGTGGATGCTTCCCCCACTATGGGTTCCGATCTAAATTGGGTAGTACTCCCCGGCGGCCGTCCAAACAGATACCTTACACTTTCGAGTAAATCAGATTAAGGATAGGAGCCTTAGGTTAGATGGTCTGGGTCGAAGAAAAAGAAGAGGAATATGATATCATTTCATGGTCTTTCAATGCCGCGATCAAAAGCGTCGCGTGCATTAAATTCGAAACTTTTCAATTTTTTTTTGTCATGAATTCGGAAATCTTGGATGAGAAAATTCGTGTTGGTCAGAAGTAACCTTCATGCGACTGCTACGTTAGCATTTTCGTTTTTCCATATTTTAAAAGACACCGTGATTGGCGTACCATCATGGAATGGAACGGAACGAAAGCTCCACAGGGCACCGAACGAGACGGTGGCGCCGCTAGCGAGGAAGACATTTTTGGACCAAAGACTATGCAATTTGAGAAAGGCCGCCCTGAAATTATTTGCTACAGGACGACAAAAGTCTAGTTAAGACACTGCACACCGTGTAATCTTAAAACAAATAAAAATACAATGTAAACAAAATCCACCTTTTAGACAAGTAGAAGTACAAGTAAATATACTACAAAAATTCACGGTCGTTTCATAATTTTTGCCGTAATGTAAAGATAAATAAATACACCGTAATTTTACGGGCGTTCAATGCCGCGCTGTATGCAGCTACTTTAAATGAAATTTTTCAATTGTTCAGTCATGAACTCGGAAATCTCGGTTGAAAAAATTCGAGTTGTCTTTGCGTTAATGCTGCGCTAGCACTTTCATTTTTTCCGCATTACAAAACAAAATCAGTATGCTGTGCACGTAAAAGTACTTGTAAATACACTGCAAATATGTACGTTTGTAAACCGTTGTTTCATAATATAATCCAGAATTTTAAAGGAATATACTATCATTTTACGAGTTTTCGGCGGAGCAATCAAAACCGCCACATACGTTGAAAACACGTTTTCAACATCCTTAAATGATGAATCCGATGATCTTGGTTGAGAAAATAAATATGGTCAAAATTTAGTTTCTGTGTAAAGCTTAGTTCACGCTTTGCAATTCGTATCAAAATGGTCTTAAAGATTTCTTTGTAAATAACCGTTTCCCGCTTTTCAGAGTGAAAATTGAGTTAGACAGTATAATGAAAAGTTAGTTCACAGAAGCGTGGTAGATAATTATGGTCGAGTTATTTATTGTAGAAAGGGAGTTATCAATTAGGCGTTCAAGTGGCTTCAAAATACTTAGCACTTAAGAGGATATTTTTCCTTCAGTCGCTATTTCAAATTCCTGAGTAGCCACGAACCTTCAGTTTGTTTAGTTTTTGGTGTTTTTCTCGGTGTTTCTTGCCTACCATAGATGCTGCCTGAGAATAGGAACGTTAGTGTTATTTTCATAAAATCGATAAAATAATTAGAAGTATTTTTAATATTTTTGTAAAATAAATGCATTACTTTTTTATACATATTTTCAATTTTGACTATTTTACTGATTTTTTTTTTTTTTTTAATAAGCATAAACCTTCCTCTTTTCAGCATCTATGTAAAAGAAAAACAGTGGGAAAAATTATAAAAACTAACGAGCTAGAAGTGAGGGATTATTTTTCATAGGTAAAAAATGACGCGCCCCTGACTTTAGTCGAACTTGTCAACTTCAGTGATTGAAATTTCGCCGTTTTCAAATCACATTATTCCAGCAGGCGATTCTCTTAAACATAGGATACAGCTCTCAGACATTTGGCACTACAGGAGCTGTTAATAAAATCCAAAATTCAAACGTCAAGAATTTCAGAGATATCATTTTAGTTTTCGCCATTTATTCCATGGAAACAAAGCTGACGAAAGATATGAAGTGGGTTACATTTAGAGGTTTCTAATTTTCCTGAATTTTAAAGGTATTATTTTGATTTTTAAATATTTTATTCTTTCATTATTATCAGTACTCCATGAAAAAATATTTTGAATCGAAAAAAAAATTACGATAATTCTGATTATCCCCCCCCCCCCTTCTTTTTTGTGCTTTTTGGCTTATCCTGAAGATGTTGCAGCTCAGCGAATTATGAAGAGATTAGACGCTTATTTAGGGCGAATTACAGCAACTATACAGATCCAGAATGCATGCACCAGCTTAGTGGGTGGCTATGCAGAGCGCTAAGAGGGGAAAGTCGTGTTTAGGCTCTTATTTAGGGTGTATTACTTCCCACGTAGTTGGCGAGTGCAACCGCGAGTGCTTCTACGTAGCGAGCACTATGCGATCGACAGCTATTATAAGTTCAAAGTGCAGGTATTTTTTAAAAGACCAGACTAGTCGCTGATGGTGGCTAGTTTAATAGTAATAATAATAACAATAAAAATAATAGTATTTGTAACATTGACACATTTGATTACACGAATATTTATCCGTTAAAATGTGGTTTTTAAGGTTAAAAACTTGTGAGGTTTTCTTATTGTAAACTTTTATTCAGCAAAAATATTACTGTTTTACATGAATGAAATTTATCTTTACGTTAAAGATATAGTTTCATGTCTAAAGAAGGGAAAACACTGCATGTTTTTTCTATATATGGTATTTAGACTATGTCATTTCAAAATTAAATAGCACAAAAAGAATCATTTTTATTAATGCATTGCTCATCAAAATCTATAACTTTTAAAATAGTTGAAATAGTGAATTAAAAAAAAGTGCTTTATTTAAATTTTTTATTTTAGCCAAAAATATTTGTAGCGTACACAGATTGGTTAATTCAAATCTCAGCCAGATTTTTTTTATTTAAAATTTAAAAATATTTTTTATGACAATTAATCACCACGATACAATCAATAGCAGAGCGAAGAAAACTCATACAACTTTATGCACAGTAAGCTCAAATAATTGAGGAATGTTATAATTTATGGATGTTTTTAAATGCTATAAAATGAATTACATTTTCATTACAGTTTATATAGAATATTACAGTTTCATTTTTAGATGATCAAACTACCAATTGTACAATAAAAACTATTTTAATACGTAAAAGTCTAAAATCTGAAATTGTTAAATTCTATTCAGGAATAATGGACTAGAACTTAAGCATCAGATGTTAAAAAACAGTTTTTCATAAAAATACATTTTTTATCTCATGTGTCAGTATATTTTTACTTTCCTTATATACAATAATGTATAAGGAAAGTATTGTGACGGGGTCGCAAATTCGAATTCGAGTTCTCGACGGGAGAGCACGTTTCAAGCATTCCTGATCACGAATCGAACATTTTTGAAGTGATGTTTGTGTGTGTGTGTGTGTGTCAGTGAGTCTGTAGAGACGATAACTGACGAACGAATGGACCGATTCGAACGAAATTTGGTACAAAAATTACAATCCGTAAACGCTGGAAGCCTATTGTTTTTATACGCAATCGAATGTTCAGAACCCCCCTAAATTTTCGAGTGACATTTTGAAAAAATCGTCAAAAATCAAAACCTCTAATAAAGTTACGCAAATAGACATTTCTAATGTAATTTTTCATTAGAAAACGATCGACATAAATTTTAGAACGCTAACATGAACCGTTCTCGAGATATTGCACATTTTTCAAAAAAATTATCAAAAAGTCATATAAAAAAAAAAGTTTTTCCTATTGAGAAACATGTTCACTATTCATATGTAATACAATGCGCTAAATTTGGTGGCATCATTCTCGTAGATCCAGTTCGTTCCATTCATCAAAAAAGATACTTTGAGTAATACTTTTGTATTTGTACACCAATAACCATTTATCTGATGTAAGAATAACTTATTTCTCCGTCCATAACACTTGGCGGGATTTTGACGAAGAATTTGGTGGAATGTCGTCAACTTGGCGACTATTTAAAATGTTGCTAAATTAACGATAAACTCGCCAAATGGATAAAAATGACGCTAAATCAATGAAAATGACGACTCATTTACGAAATTTCAATATCTTGGAAAGAATATAAATATCTACCATAAAAATAATCTATTTTTTCTTATTGTAAAAGTAGTAAATTCATTGCATTATATAAGGAAAGTCATGTGCTACCGACATCAGATTTTTAGTTGTGGTATCCATAAAGCAACAATAATGGTATATTATTTAGCTCTAGGGGATAGCTTAGGTTTGCATAGCCATACCTGAGTACAGTGGCAATAGTAGAGCTGTCGATCACATTTTTCACAATTTGCAATAAAATTCTTGTAGGTTTTGAACTGTTAAGAAATATTCTTCCGTGTTTGAGGATTTATAAACTAATTTTCTAGTTTTAGAAATTATTAGTAATTGAGCGGAAAAGAACCAGAAAGGCATAGCAACCCCTGCAGTGACATGACTGAAAATGTCTTCCTAGTGCGGGAGGGGGGGGGGGGGGGAATAATGACAAGTATGAGGGTTTGAATGTAGCGCAAGAATTATTTGTTTTTTAGCACAATGATTTATCGTAATTTTATAAGCTTTTACTATCGGATTCTATAACTTTTCAGCATCAGGGATCATCCAGATACAAATGATATTTTCATAAATAGAAATTAATACAGGAATTGATAAGATGACTAAAAACTTGCAAGATCACTATGACACTCACGAGAAATAAGTAGTGCACTTTTGTTCTAGTGAGTTGTAACCCCAAATGCCCTTTAACTCTTGAATTTGTGCATACCATTGAAATTTTAAATGGTCAGTTGAGGCAAAATTGAAGGAAATGAAATAAATGGCATCTTGTCAGTCAATGGGGCTTCTTAGAAAGAACATATTGAGACATTCTGTAACATTACAACAACTGCTAATATTTAAACTGCACACCTATACCTATCTACTATATGCAGGTTCCAGTGCTACTCCATATTACCAATAAGCAGTTAAAGCTTTAAACTGGTTTATATGGGAGAATTTGCAAATGGAAAAATCTGTCATACCTAAGAAATCTGTAATTTTTTTTCAAACTAAATTACACATTTCTATATGAATGACTAGAAATCTATAAAAAAAGTAGCATTCTGTATATGTTGCCTTGATATCACTAGATAGCAAATCAGTTTATTTAAAGGGGCCACATCCCCTTAAGAGGATATTCTCCCTCCAGATGCTTATTTTATTTTTTCTCTATTAACTTATGGAAAATATTCACTTTTAGCTTACATAGTTATAAGGATTTCCCCCCCTGTTTTTTGCTAAGCTAGCATACATGCTAAAAAGAGGAAGGTTAATGCTTTTTTTTTTTTTTTTAAATCGGCAAAATAATTAGAAATATATTTTATTTTTATCGAAAAGTAATGCATTCATTTTACAAAAATAACAGAATTCTTCCAACTATTTAATTGATTTCTTAAAAAATCACAAATCTTCCTATTCATTGCATCTATGCTCAGTAAAAAACATCACGAACATTTTTTTTTTAAATTAAATGAACTAGAGATTAGGAACTATTTTCCATAGAAAATGAAACATAAGGCTAGAGAGAAAATATCCTGAAGTAAAAATTGTGAGGTGAATTCCTAGTTGTCAAAAATGGTGGATATTAATCAGCTCACTCAAAGAATTTAGATAGATTGGGAAAAGTAATGAGCTACAACTGTAGTGCCTTTTTTCTGTATAAAAAGAAGTAAAAGTTTTTAGTTGATATATAAAATTTTGTCATCTGGAATGAATCTATATTCCTTCCTTGTGCACAAAAGTTTTAATGCATGCATATGCAAATAGGTGGTGCATATACATTCAAGATATTTAAAAATGCAGCAAGACTAGAAATATCAAATTGAGAACAGCAATGGGTGTAGTATAACCAAGTATATTAAAAAATAAGGTCTAGTGTGCAGTATTATTGACTTTAATTTCTAAACAAGACAATGAGAGAAACAATGCTGTAAATATCTGATAGGTACTTGAAAAAGCTGGTGTTGCTGAAGTAAATGCAATTTGATACATAAAACCCCCAATGATGTATAAAGTTGATAGATTATATGCCAGGTTTTCTCAGCCACAAAGCAAATTCTATCACTAATCCCTAGCAAGTGAAAACATTTGCTTAGCTGGCAGTGTAGTGAGGGAAAAAAATCTGCCAGTAGCAAGCTATTTTAGAGAAACAGTAGTTCTCTGGTATTCTAATAGAGTAAGGGTTTTCTAAACTCCTTGGCTTCCCTGTGGCATTTGAAATTCTGCCAGAACCTGACATATCAAACTTCTTTGACTATTACTGTCCATCATACTGGGTGATTACAAGACTGATCCAGGTGCAACTTACCTCTTATCAGCTTTTCTGCTAGCAAAAAACGTCTAAACATTTCATTACCTAAAAACCCCTCTGCCAGATACCCAAAGTAATATTATTTTAGAAGTAAAACTGAATACATTATAGAATTCAAAATCTGATGTGGATAGCATGACTTTCCATACAGACTCATATTCATTTTTCTGCATATATTCCACAATGCATTAATTTAAACTTTATTGGACAAAATAACATAAAATGGACACGCATTTGAAGTTATATATCTAATTTGCAGTTTTAAAACACTTTCTCTTTCATTGGACAACTTAGCAGATTTTAAAACATCAACAGCATGCAAAATAATAATAATAATAGAAAAAGAAATATCTTAATTTATTCTAGAGTTTAGGGGGTCTTCTTATTCATTTTGTCATCAAAAATTATGCATGAAACATGCATTTAATTAATACATTTAAACATATTTAGTCTTTCATGTAGAATTTTGTCAAAATTTGTGAATCATTAAAAAGAAAAAAAAAAGATCAGTTTTGCATCAACATGAGAATAATGTAAAGTTACCAATAGTTTCATGAAGCCAATTTTTTTCCTGAAACCAGACCTAGCTACCAATTTTTTTTATGAAATTTTGTCACATAATTTGAGTTAGAATGGCTGTGTGGATACATACATTGCACAGACAGACACATACACACCTGCTATGAAAATAGTTTACTTCTGTTCTACAGTATCCAAATCATATAGATCTGCTAAAAACTTGAGTTCCATATTTTTGGTCTTATTTTAATACTTTTCTTATACCTTACCATGTAATGCAGAGAAAGTAAAAATATTTGTATGTAAAATAATAGTTAAGATATACATGATCTTGCATAATAAAATATGTTTGTATGTGTGTGTTGTCTGTAGTGGGAAATCTAAGCTTCAGACAGTGGCAAAATTTGGTACTGAGGTACTTCAAATCCCTGGACAATATGGCTTGGTGAGATTTTTTTAAATTAGTTTAAAAGAAGTTAGTTTTTAATTAGTTTAATTTGAAATAGTTTAAAAGGGATCAACATTGTAAGCAAAAAATCCATAGAAACTGACTTTAAAATAATTTTTATTTCGTTCAGATAATAAAAAAAATGACACAGGTGATCTGCAAACGATATCTCAAAACGCGACTTTGAGTGGTATTTGATTTGCTGTTTTCTGAATTCGTAAATTTATGGTTTGTTTTTATGGTTTATTTTAATTTATTTTTATTAAATAATTTATAATTTATTTTTATGGTTTGGAAGATATAATTATTTTCATATTATAAGTGTTCTCTGAAAATTTGATTCTAATCAGATGAAAACTCACTGAGATAGCAATTATTTAATTTAATTTTACTTCACTTCTGGAGTAAAAGAACTGTTTACTTTCTTGGGACTTCAAGTAATTTCATTTACTTGTGGCATGTTTATTTAGGCATATCAAAGAAGCTTATTTAGGGTGTATTAAAGAAGGACCATGTTATATTGGTATGACTGGCATGGAAAAAACTAAAGCTTGGAAATAATTTTGGTTCAAAATAGGGAATTTGGAAAATGAGTGGAGTCATCTTTATCTGTATTATTTAAGTAGCAAGTGCTTATTTATTTAGTTAACTAGAACGAATTACAAGGGCAATTCAGAGTTATTCATTATAGTCTACAATAAACAAATAAAACTTTATAAAAAAACCAAGTTGCTAGTTTCATGCTTATGTTCTTAAGTTTAAATTTCCAATAAATAATGAAGCAATAATGTAAAGATCCATGAAACCTGGACACTTCCAACTCTAATTACCAAAAGCCTTTAATTCTTTTATTTTTCACTATCTATATCACTAAAAGCAAAAAATAAAAATAAAATATATATATATAGGGTGTACATAAAAGAATATCAGGGTTTTAATTTGTTATAGTATCTCTTAGATGACAGTATTGATTCAAGGCTAGAATCAATGAGCAGAGATGACAGTTTTAGTGTGCATGCCCCAATGTTTTCCAGTCTTCCAGCCTGACAGCGGTAGTACATGCTGATTAAAGTTTGGGAAGAACTCGTCTATCAGTTGAATGTGTTCTGCGTTACTAAAGGAGCTCACATTGAACACTTGTAGGGAAAACTGTAGGTGTTACTCTTTCATTTTATTTGTAATTCATTATCATAATTCAAAGTAAGTCAAAAGATATTAAACAGCTTTAAAATCAAGATATTCTTTTATGTACACCCTGATATATATATATATATATGAATGACCAATCATTCAAAAGTTATTTAGTCATGCAATCTTTTTGAAACACTAAATAATTTGTGACAAAAAATCTCATTTTTTCCCCTTTACAACTAATGACATGCTGCAGAATATTTTTGTCCACATATTCTGATGAAATATTAAAATTTATATTATTTCCATTTAAAGAAACTGATCAGAATTTGTGGATGAAATACATGAAGCATTTTATTAAGCTTAAAAGGAAAACAAATATATGTTGATCTTATTACATGGAAGACAGATAAGTTGAATGAAACATGCTCAAAGAGAAAAAATTTTCATTAAAGACAGAATTTTGATAAATTGAAATTTGTTTGAAATTATATCTATGGTACTTAAATTTTTTGAGATCTCTTTTATATGATACATTATAGAATTTTTCTCATCTGATACTGAAACATTATAATTAGATTGCAATTCAAGACCAAACACTAGTTTTCTATATTTTTATCCACTGTGACTTCCACAAGTAAGATGTTTATCTACAATTTGTAGATCTTACAATTTCTGCAGGCTGGTTCTTCCTTTCTGCATGAAAGGTCAATTTGAGTAATCCTACGAATACAGTTTTGGAACATGCTTAGTTCAAGTCCATTATCAATAGACAATATAGGTATTCACTTATCATGATTTCAGTATATATACCTTTGATAGATATAAGCCTTTGATAGATATAATTTTAGTATATATTTAGACATATTTAATATGTGTACATTTAAAATATAAACAACTGTCATAAAAATACATTATTTATGTATACCAGATTCATTACCGATACATTACTGACCATGCTGAAAAACTTAATGAAATAAATTTTAAAATTAAAATAAAAAAACCATATAGGAATAAAATTTAAAGTCAAATATCACACTTACTTGAAAGTCACGGCTTGCTTTAACAACAGTTCCTTCCCTGTACCATGTAATTTTGGGGGTAGGAGTTCCGGTAACAGTGGTCACAAATCTTGCCGGTGATCCTTCAGGAACAGTGAGATCTGCCAGAGGGCTTACAGAGGGTGGAACTTCAGTTACTTCAGGAACTAGTGGAATATAAGATGTACAAATAAACACCATGGAAATCTAAAACTTTTACACATGAGTAATTCAATATTAAGAACTTTTAATGCTTAATATAATGTTTTATATTAAACTTTAAAAACTGCAAATAGTTATATATATATATATATATATATATATATATATATATACTTTGATATTTCAAAAACATTGGTTACACTTACCAACAACTTTCAGGTTTGCACTTGTAGAAGCTGTTCCGGCAGAATTAGTAGCCACACATTTGTAGACACCTTCATCCTCTGGGAAGGCTTCTGATATTCGGAGAGTGTAGATATCATTTTCAACAGACATACGGAAATATCGGGATTGCTTTACCATAATTTCCCCTCTGAACCATTTTACTTCAGGAGCTGGAAAATAATACATAAAAATGATGATTTTAAGAACTAAATTTTAAGGACAATTTCATTAAATAAAATATAAGGCTATAAACATTTAAAAATAATAATTAAAAAATAAAGAATTTCTTTTTGTTATTGATCATTGAAAAAAGTATTTTCTTCTTCCCATGTTCAATGAAATTCAAAACTGACCCTTTCACGTGCAACGGGCTTTAGGTCATATTCTAACAAATTGTAGAGTAATATTGTTCTGCACAATTTTCAGTTATCTATTTTAGTATAAAATTAATGTTTTAATATCTTTTTGAGCTATGAACAAAAAACTTTTATATAAATCCCAAATTTAAATATTAAAAAATTCATTTAGGAAATTACTTTTATTAGATATCAAAATATAATATCCTATTTCTTCCAAAAATATACCAACAACTAAAATCATTATTTAAAAATATAGGAGTAATTATATATCTTGGCATTTTAAATATCAAAATTCATATAAGGAACAATAACCCTTTCTCTCTGTAAAGAGAACTTCAATATCTCCTATCGTAATAAGATTTCTGACACGATAAAACACATAAAAGATTAAAAAATATACAAACAAAAAAATGGGTTTTAAAATTTTTATTAGAAATAACTTTTAGTATAATTTGCAAAATAATTTATACTAACATTTCTGCTCAGATATTTTTTAATTTATCTAAATATCAAAACAAAACATACTTGGTGCTCCAGAGAATCTGCATTTGAAGATTGCTGGCTGGCTTTCTTTTACTATAGAATCTTTCAAGGGTTCAGTGCATTCTGGGGCTTTATTTTTCTTCTCTGTCTTTTTAGGAGTTGATTTTGATTTTGGAGCTGGAGCGGCTGAAAGAAAATTTGAAGCTTCAGTGTTAAGTACTTTTCAAAACAATGGTTTCAGGTAAATATAAAATTATGAGCACACCCTGAGTTGTAATGAATTGACTTCCAACACTTTGCATTTACTACGTATTGCAATTGTTACTATATCCTAACATGAAATACTTGCCTTGCAAATATAGCACTGTAACAACATGACACGAACATTGCATCAACCATTTACAAGGCATCAAGAGAATGGAAGATGAAGAAATGTCTAAAAATGTATTAATTCCTGAATCTGAAGCTCGAATTCTGTATGTAACCGACAAAATCCCATTATAAATTTTTAATCACATTGAAATTTCTAAGAGTCTTTTTTAAAACAGATGATAGACTTTGAAAGTTCAAAAGTGAACTAAGGGATTACATAATTTACAGGGGAAAAGAAAAGGTAGTTTACCATATAAACAACTTTAGTCAGGTACTTCTAAAAAAAGACCAGCACCCACTAAAATTCGTACTCTATTATCAAGTCTGTTATACCATCATGTCTACCTAAAGTCCCACTTTATTTATTGCTTCAATAAGCCCATCTCAATCTCTAACTAAAATAAATTGTTTCTTCCATTTTACATCTGACAGCCCTATTTAAGTTTTAAATTCATTATTTATGTAAGTTATGCTCATATGACGATTGCATTGGAGTTCATGCACAGATAAGAAAATAAAAAGCATTGCTTTGAGCGGTAATGATTTTCGAGTTGCAACAGTGGTTTGAAGCTTAGCATGTTGTAAGTACAAGGTATGCCTATACTTTTTTTTAACTATTCTAATACAAAAAAACATTTCTTCCAAATTCCATCAAGACCTATTTGTTCTGGTAGAAAAACAATTTATTCAGAGCATTTCAACATGTTAGGAAAATATTTAAAACTACTCATACCATGTGTAGCATTCATGTTTGGTTATCTGCAAAAGTGAACTGATAATAAATAGCACTATCATGTGCCAGGCTCGGACAATTGAGATCTGGTTGAATGCTGATTTTTACTTTTTGTATAATATGCATTATATATAATGCGAATGCTGGAATGTGATTAAAAATCTGACATTTAAATTAGGATAGTTTTGATTTATTTATTTTTTTGTATTCCTGAATATGATTCAATCAATTTTTTCCATCATGTCTGTGTGCTGCTTTGTCAATATTTTAGCAGGGTATCTCTCAAACAAATTGAGAGATTCAAATGACATCTCTCACAATTACTTCAATTGATAAACATCAGAAGCCTACTCATTTTTATAAAATATCAAACACATTTTTCTTTCAACATTTTAAAAGTACTGCTCTATTCAAAGACATGGTGTAGTAAAAATGTCTCTTGCAAGCTTCAAAAATCTAATAAGACGCATTCCAGGAGTGAACAATGAGCATACAGTGATAACTAAAACATTTTTTTAAGGAAAAATAATAATTTGGAATGTTTTATTTCACATCTAAAAATGTTTCCTTCTTACTACTTTCTATAAAGTCCAAAATATTAACTTAGGAAAAAAAATCCAACCATTTTTAGTCTGGATAATTTGAAAATCCAGATAAACAAGATTTTACTGCAACATTAAATTAGATACAGCATCTGTGCAAAAATTTAAACACCTTATATTTAAAAGGGAACATTTCAATATTTCACTAGATACTTTCATATCAAATTTTATTTATTCTATGAAGAAATTGAATAAGAGATAAAATTTCATTTTTGCATATATAACGAAAACAGTACAAAATCACTCTAAGCATCTTACCTTGAACTTGAATACTGCCTTGACAGCGTGCTTCTCCAACTTTGTTGATAGCTACACATTCATAGGATCCAACATCTTCAGGTGCAGCTTCTAAGATCAGCAGAGTATATTGGTCTTCTTCCTCTACTGTCTTATGAGTGATATCTTGAACTATTTTTTTACCATTCTGAAAATTAAATTGAAAGTGAATCCAATATCAATATCACAATAAATTACACTTACAGAACCTGTCTAAGAAGGAAAATTCCCAAAGGTAGGATTACACTCTTATTGCAGATACCAGCATTAGTGGATCAGTTTCATGTTTTTAGCACTCTTCGGCATGGAGCCAATACATTCAATGATATTTCAGACATTGCTAAGAGTGTGAAACCATTCCAGAAATACTTGTACCTCAAATGGGAGTGCAATCCTAAAAATAAATTAGGTTTATTTACACAATCTGTCAAAAAAATTAGAAATGGGCGAATAACACTTTTTTTTAATTCAAATATCCAATTTAAATATTAACCAGATCTTGAATATTCAAATACCTTGAAAAGTTATTTCAAATTGTTAATAAATAATATTTGCATTTATCAAATATTGTTAATTATTAGTAAATAAGTTAATACAGTAAAATAAAGAAGTAAAAAGTGTAAAAATTATTGTAAATTTTAATTATTTTACAGCAGTTTTTAGGTACTCTGAACTATGATTACTGAGTAATTACAAATGTTAATCACCTACTGCATATTTTCATTTAAGAAAAGAAGTATTTGAAAACATACAGAATTTCCTCTGCTTCTTTTTTTTGTGTCATATTTTGTGTCATACGTGCTGAAGAATCACTCTATAAAAACTGTTGATGGCAGCATTATTAAATACCTTAAAAATAGTTCCTTCAAGCAAGTATAAAAAAAATTCCTCCAAATGAAAACATTTTCCAGCAGTTGAAAATGTTTTCATTTGGAGGAAGGAAAATTCTTTTAGGTACTTTTGAATTCCTTCTTCTGTAGTATCCTGACTTTATATTCCAGAATCTGCTATTAATCATGTCATGATATTTGAGGTATTTGAATTTCTTCTAGTGACGTTATATTTGAGATCTCGAATCTTACATTCTTTTTAGTACTTAAAGCATTTGAGTATTCACAGATAGTATTCACCCATCTCTAGAAAACATGATTTTCGTAGTTGCTAATAAAATTTTGCAAAAATCTTAGAGATAATAACTTTTTGGGAATAGCATTTTTCAAATCAATAAACTTTAAATTTCATTAAATGTATAGTAGATTTTATACAAACATCTTTCTAATATATATATATATATATATATATATATATATATTAATTTAATACACATCCTTACTGTGTATCATTTTGTTTTCCTCGTCAACATTAGATTTCCAAGGAATAATATTAAGAATTTCCAATTCATAAAATAAATTAATTTTTGAGTTGCAGAGTGTAAACAAAATTAAATATGGTAATTGGGTTGCCAAATAAAAAAACACAACCCCAGTATCTATACATAAACACAAAATGTTCTTCAAAGAAATAATATTGTGTTGAAAAGGAAAACATAATAAAATTAAAACAGATTATTATGAGGGGAAAATATTTATTTCAATTTATATTTTATAATAAACATACAATAAGTGTGAAAAAAGATTTAACCTGAACCCACATCACAAGCAGCATAGAAGTGGCAATATCAACGAAACAACACTACACATTATTCAAACAAAAATAATAATTTTTTCAAACTTTAGCATGTACATAATAGACTTTCATCTTTTATAATAGAAGAAAATGTCTATCTATGTGTGTTTGCCTTCTGTAGCGAAAAATCTAAGCTTTAGGCAGCCACGAAAATTCAGTAATTGGGTTAGCTGAAATACCAGTATGACAGACCTCATCGAGTTTTAATTTTAAATCGAACTTAGTTATTTTATGAAGCATGAGTTTAAATGATTTTCACACAAATTGTTTCTTTAGAGATAAAAAATATTATCACAGAGTTTCCATCTTGACACGATTGGAAAAATCTAAGAACGTTCCTTCTTATGATCTTTGAAATATATCTGTAGGACAATTCCTTCATGTTTATTTATTTATATACATCAAAATATGTATTTTTTTTCTTATTTTCCTGTATTTGAAAATAGAAAATTTGCACAATTCTGTAGTTAGGCAGAAATATTGGTGCATATCTTCACATTTTAACAAAAAGAAATTTTTTTTTTTCAACTATTGTGTTTTCTGATTTTCCGTTAATTTTAAACCCAAACCATAAAAAATTAGACTTTTTCCAAAACCCCCCAAAACCCAAAAATTTAGACTTTTGATAATGCTTTTTCTTTGATTTGCTGGGTTGATTTGCTTTGATTTGTTATGGGGAGAAGTGGACTGCATGGTAAATAGTTTCATTTCACTATGATTACATATGCAGCTTAAGGATTTGGATTGAAATGAAAGGGGGAATGATATTGGTTCAAAGCATGTGATTTGGAAATTGAGTGGTGTTATCTGCAACTGTATTATTTACATAGAGGATGCTCATTTAGAGCCCATGCAATGATGGTGGCTAATTCATTCTAGTTCATTATAAATAAAATATTAACTCACAATGTAACCTGCAATAATCTATTTACTAAAGATTTCAAATGTATTTAATAAACTCATGAATATAATTTTTTAAGAAAATTAATTATAATAAACTTTTGAGGTTAACAACAGGAATTTATCTATTTCTGTGGAAAGAAAAAGCTCCAAATGAGACTTTTCTAGTTTTGATATTAAATTATGGCCAAACTATTATATAAAAAACACTATTGAAGTTTAAATGCATTATTCTTCAAGATTTTAATGTTTAGATAAAAATAATAATAATAATAATAATAAATAAATAAAAAATGAAAAATAAAAAATAAATGAAATAAAATAAATGTAAGTTAATACAAAAAACTGTTTTCCCATAAATCTGAAGGTAATGAATAATAATGTTAAATTGAGGACTTTTTGTTATAAAGATTTAAGCAGATAATAAAGACCAAACATGTTACAAAATAATTATATATAAAGCTAGGTTTAGATTTACCTTCAACCAATAGACATCAAATGGCTTTGAACCAGCTATAATGGCATCTAAACGAACAAGTTGACCAACTTTAGCTGTAGCATCCTGAATGGTTTTTACAAAACTAGGTGGAATGGCTCCCCGAACTTGCTCTTTACGTTCTAAAAAAATATAAAGTATACATTACAACTTGTATAATTTTTAAAATTAAATTGCAGACACATTTACATGATTGAGGGCAAATAGCTGGTACTATTCTTGGGGGTTCCTATGACTTCTCTTCACATTTTGTGATCTTATACTAAAGATTTTTATTTTGGGTAAGCTGAAATCACATTTTTGCCCCATAATTGTATGAATGGCATTTACAATATTTTTAATTCATTATTTTAATTTGCATAAAATCAATAAATAAATACATTTAATATTATTTTTAAAGTATAAATTTACAGAATAGGGGGCCAAGGCCAACAATGAAAATAATCATAGGTTTGATAACAGCAATTATCATTAGTCCTCATGTGGGCTGGGTCACCCGTTTGAATTATGGACCTTCTATAAACATTTATCATGAGCTCTCTCCATATTTGATTTTTGTCTCTTTGTGAATTTTTCATGCTTCTCCGTCCTCAAAACAAAAATATTGGGGGTCAGGGCTGCCTTTTGAGACTAAGCCCCTTCCACTGGAGTGGTATCCATTCACCTATAAGTGACCCTGATGTGGGGCCCCAGATGGAAATTGAGCATGACTAGATAGACCCTAATATGAGGCTTCAATGCTTCATACCTCAGAGTTCTTCAAAAACCTTATTCTGGCACTGCTTTTAACAGCAGCATTGATACCGATACAGATGGTTTCTATCTAGAGGTTTGTCGAACCGTTGCTTAATTACGTGTGCTCTTTACTAAAGTAGAACTGCTAGATAAAAACAGAATATAATATAATTCCAAAATTACAATGCACATTGTGGGCATCTGTTAACATGCGGTTGTTATTAAGGGGTTATATGGAGTACCAAAATATATGACATAATACTATATATAAATTGGAATAACAATATATATATTGAGATTCAGTTAAATGAAAATTTTACTGGTTTATGTTAAAATTTTATAGAAAAGGATTTGGCAACACTTACTGGGGGAGGGGGCCTTCATAAAATAAAGTTGCATGTAAGCTTTCTCAATATTTTGAATTTAATTATTTCTTTAAATATATATCAAAGATTATTTAACATAAGTGAATAAAATTTTGTAGTAATTTCAAACTGAATAAAAATATTGGAAAACTCAGAGGGTCCCACTCTGATATGGGGGCACTAAGTGACTACTTAATCTACTTATTGGTAAATTAATCCCTGTAACTGCTTTTACAATGGCATTATATAAAAGAACTACTGACAAATATACAATATTTTAGAAATACTTATATAAAATATTGTATCATTGAATTATTGAAATGATTCAAGCTTCTGCATTACAGTGTTAGGAGAAATTTACTTTTGAATACAACAAAGAAAATACAATCTAACTTACCTTCAACAACTAAGTTTGCAGAACTCTTGGCAGTACCTCCTCTGTTCTCAGCTTTAACACTGAACACACCGCTGTCTTCAATGTATACTTCTCGAATAACAATAGTTGATGTTGTATCAGTAGTATTTATCTGGAAATAATGGACTATTATTGTAAAGAACAGAACATTCAAATGCTGTAATTTATGATCAATTTTTAAACCAGAAAACGAAAATATTTATAAAATTCCAATTTTACAATTCTTTATTTTGTGAAAAAAAATTAACCTTCTTGCTCATTATAAATGGAAAAAAATAAAGAAAATGTTAATCTACCATGGTCCTGTAATTTGGATAAGTCTTATAAAACCTTTACAAGACAACATATAAAATGCATGTATGGTTGTCCTGATTAACCTTTACACAATTTATGATATTTTCATTAATTATGCATTTTTAAACTTTGGAGAGACATAAAAAGAAAATAAAAACTTGTTTAAGAATTTATAAATTCTAATACAATAAAGGTCAATGAAGTTACAAAACAAGCGAAAAAGGCAAAAAAACTTTTTAAAATTTTGTGAAAAATATACATTTCAGATAAATTTTTTAAGCTCAAGAAACATACATTTCAGATACATTTTTTAAGTTCAGATACATTTGTTAAGTTTTGTCCTATCGAATTTCATACACTGGCATGCATCTTTACACAGATAACTTTCATGGTGAGGCAACACAAACATTGGACGAATGATTACAGACATGCAAAAAAGTTTTTAAATTATATTAGGATATTGTTTATTAGAACAGGGAGGCATTCTTGAACCATTAATTCACTGATTGAGTTTTTTTTATTCTTCTTTGGTTGTGTGGTGATAGAATAAAAAAGCTTCCATAATCAACCTGCTGGCTATACCAGTTCAACAATACTAACAAATTCAATCCTATCATGTAGCTGGCTTCAAATGCCTTCAAAATTTGGCTCAGGCTACTTAAAGCTGCATTGGTCAAGCTTAGAATCACAAAGTCCACCTATAAGTGGGTTCAGCTTTTTTTTTTGTTTTGTTAGTGTAGATCCTTTTGCAAAGTATAAAGATTTTTAAGCCAAATTTGGAATTATTCTAAAAAAATCTATTTCTATTTTAGATCATTTTTATTAAAAGTGATAAAAAATTGGGAGATTTCGATACTTCCTAAAAAATTAGATGAAACTGCAAAAATCCAAGCGTCTCCTGGAAAATTTGGTAGCTATGGTAGATATTCCATAGGGGTCGCTCATAAAAAAATAAATAAATAAAAGGACAAAAATTTTAAACCAGTTTTTAACTAAAGATATGATTTTAGTTTCGGATGAGTGATTTTAGTCTCAGTATTTAGCTGTGTGAGAGAGTTACAAGCAGGAGTAAGCTAAAGCCAGTACAAACGAGTGCTTGTATATGCATATCATTAGTTAACATTTTTACAGTCTGCATACTTAATGTTAAAATCTGATAAATGATAGGGAACAATTATGAAGAACGTTGAAGAAAATAGAATTTCTTAAATTTAACTAATACATAAAAAATTTTTTACAAGCATGACAAATGTGCATTATGATTACTTATAAATTCACAATAACATATACAGGGAATAATATAAGTATTTTTGAAAAAATGTATTGATTTTTGATTTTGCAAAGTCTGCTGGTTGTTAAAATTTAGAAACTGGTTGAAAAGAAATTACAAAAATAATAAAAAGTATCAGTATAAATTATAGCATCAAACATCACTGAATAATAAATTACCTGGAAATCTTGAGAGTCTTTAATAGGGAAATTTTCACGGAACCATGTAATGTGTGGTTCTGGATGCCCAGTAAAAGTGCACGTAAACATTCCAGATTCACCTTCAAATGCACGGCAAGGCTCGATTTTCTTAGTAAACATTGGGGGCTTGGTTTCCGGCTGAAAGTTAGAGATTTATTATAATAAAGAGTTAAGTCTTAAAATGAAGATATTGATTATATATATATATATAAACTCATTTTGATAAAGATTTCTTTGAAACATTAAATTTTTATTTTTATTGTAAAAATAATTTTAATGTTATTTCAAAAAGCCTGATTATCTGTCTAAGAAATTATGAATACATTTTGTAAGAACACTATGATTAGCAATATTTTATCTTTCAGGGTAAATTTCAATACAATTAAGCAAGATGTATTGATCCAAAATTAAAATACTTAATTAGTAACAGCATAAATAGTTGATTAAAAGTAGCAATCTGTTTCAGAGATAAAAAGCATACGCCCTCTTATGGATAAAAAGACAGCAGCTACACACCAGGTTGCTTCGTCTTTATATTGCATAAAAGGAGGCTGTTTTATGCCTCTGAAATGGGTTGATACATTTAATCAGCTATTTATGTTGATATTAATAAATAATTTAAATTCCAAATTATTTTAGACAGTAGTTTTATCAATATTTTATATGATATATTGAACTGATCTGTTCAAAATTACATTTTAAAATGTGCCACAGAAATACTAGCATTATTTAGTAATATACCAAAATTAAATAACCATAAAATGGTCTAGATTTCTATCCTGGAATTAATTTTATAAAATTTTATAAAAATTGTCTGAAGAGTAAAAATACCCCACCCACACAATTATGCAAGATAAACCAAATTGTCTTACAACTACTCCCATGACTTTTCTCTCTTTTGTTACAGCCTTGTGCTCTTGTTCTCGAGTTTCAGTAACTGTTTTATGCCGAGTGATTTCCAAGTCTCCTTTCTGTTCTTTCTGTGTCTGTTTCTGCTTGGAAACATGAACTTCCTTGCCATAGATAGAACTTTCTTGAGGAGTAGATGGTGAAGGTACAAAGGTAATAATTTTTTGATTGTCCCTATCAATAACAGAAAAATATTAAAGCTACCTCTGCTAAACTTAGATTGATGACATTGTAAGATTAAAATAAATTACTATCATTAAAAAATTCAGAAAATTAAAACTCAAAGCTTTAATATTAAAAGTTATGTACACGAAATATTTAGGCTCTATATTCAAAAAATAAATTTTTAATTCAGCATGCATAAGTACAATTTTTTATTTAAAGAGCTAGAAGTATATACAAAATTATAATTAGGTACAGCAGAAACACATCTATAACTAAGTATATACATTTACATGAACAAACCATACTTGAAATAGAAAATGAAATTTAACTGAAAAAATGTAATCTCAAATTAAAGTATATTTATGTTATAGCCAATAAATTATTTGATAATAAACTTACATTTGAGCTTGAGTTTCATATGTTTTCGCAATGTATTGAACTTGAGATTGTTCCTCGACATGTTTCTTGCCAGTTTCATCATACTAAAAACAATATATAAAATTTGTAAAATATTTTAAATGTGGCATTATCTTTAAAATTAAAAGGTAAGGTATCAATTATACAACAAGCATAGTAAATGCAAACAAAATCAAATCCTCATAACTTTAATGTGATAAACTATGTAGTTTTGAACAAAGAAAATTTGTTAAATTTGTGAGGTAACAGAAAAATTATCAGTCAATAACAAATATGAAAATATATTGAATATTCTAGTGTAATTTGGTTAATAATGTAAAAAAAAAAAAAAAAAAATACAATCAGTTTATGGAACTACACTGCATTCAAAAAACTTTTATCGTGCCATTTCAAACAGTGCATTTTCAAAAGGCATTATTTGGTATAACCAATTCTAATTGCTTTTATTTATAATGGGCTCACTACAGAATTCCCTAAAATTTTCAATTAAACACCCAGCATTCATTGAAATATGTGTTTATGCATGAAAAGTTGACCAATGTTTAAATGCATCTAACTTTAAAGCTAAAATTAAATTTTCATTTTATTCTTATGCAGTCAAATCTCTATTAACAAAAAACTAACAAATTTAAAAGCTTTTTATACAAGGTGCATCCGGAAAGCAAGGTCTGAGTTGTAATTACAGTTGAATAAAATATGGGATCAGGGTTGTGCATGAGCAGTAGCTCAGAGTTCCCTCCTAGAAAACTGTGTCTTTACTCCCTCTAGTTTTTCTATAGACTGACCAATTCTATAGACTGACTTAATATTAAATCATGTTTTTTCTCTCAAAAAATGGAGTCAACCAGACTAGGTTTCAAGGACTTTAGGTGCCTAGGTTTCAAGGACTTTAGGTGCCTAGGTTTCAAGGCATGTTGCTTTCGGTACTTATAAGATAGTGAACAGACCTTTGTTTAACATAAGAGTTTTTTGCTTTTATATATTTCAACTTCACTTCATCCATCAACAAAAAAAGTTGTGGTATGGGATACAATAGTGAGAATGAAATCAAGATAAAAGTGTAAAGAATGGTGGGAAATTACTAAAAGAGAAGGAAAGTTTTGGCAAAATGCTTGCTATGGATATACTAGTAAGCAATAGTGTATCCAGGATCTAAAACTAGACTATCTCACTCCACCAACACTCGCTACCAAAGTGCCCCCCCCCCCCAAAAAAAAAAAAAAGAAAAAAAAAATTGTAATAGGAAAATTTTGAAATTGTTAAGTAATAAAAAAAAATGTTAAGCATTTTTTATAGTGCAGGTGAAATAAGACCACCTAGTTTTAGATCTTACATCACTGCAATAGTGAGGTATTTTTCAGAGATACCATTAAAGAAGTCATGTTACCTCTAAAAAATACCAGGCTATAATTTTGTTGACCAGTGTTGGATTATTTTGCCTAAATTTTGAAAGCCATATTATATATGTAATACATTTGTCAGTGGTTTTGTTAATGCTATAATTTACATGAATGGATAGCTCTTATCAAGCAAGATAATAGGTATCCATTCTGCATTCCTATTTCTAACCATTAATATGACAACAAAATACAACTACAATAATCAAATCTACTTACATAAGTAGATTCAGTTTTATATCGTTTTACATCCGGAATCAATTTCTTGGTATCTTCTTCATCTAAACGTTTAATTTGTTTCACATGCTCACCTGAAACAACACAATAATTTAAAACATGGTTTTTTCACAAGGTTATAATTCAGTTTATCTAACAGAAATAATTATCTAAAAGCAATTTTTAGCTATTTAAATTGGTGCCTTAGCAGTGTTTATGAAACAGTGGCCCTTTTATAAGAAATTATACTATGTGTGTATCCTCAGCAGAATACCATGCCAGTGGTTCAATGTTTCACATACACAGGCAACATAGCAGTTCATCTATGGTTGAGAAGATCTTCATAAAGAACTCTAAAATGCACAAAGAATGTACAATATAGGAATACATAATACTATACAGTCTCCACCCAATCATCAGTGCTCAAATCACGACTGAAGCATAATAGATCACACCTTTTCGAGTATCTAAACACATGCCTCAGTGTATATATGTTGCCTGGGTATGCAGAATTACAGAGTCATGCTGCTTATACCTCTGCAGACACTTAAAAATTAAATCAAAGAAAATCCTTAACTGACCTAATAAAATTAGCTGCCAGAATCTTGATTTACAGAATTTAAACTTCAATCTTTAACAAAAAAAGAAAATATCATGAACTTATCAAAAAGTAGTTAGAGTTACACAGTATTTACAAACATCAATTTGAATTTGTTCCTGTGAATTGATTCCAATAATCAATAAAAAAAAAAAAAAAATTACATAGATGTAATAGAGAGGATATTTCTGGTAAATTTATCGAGATGAAATACACTAGAGTTCAAAATTATATTTACATGCACAAAAACACTGATTTCTCAACAACTATGCAATATAATTGAATGCATTTTTGGGGGATAATATGTAACATCATAACACATAAATACAAACTGAAAAATCGAACATGAGTGCATACGATATAAATCTAATTATGAAACAATTTGTCATGTCCATCAATGTCTGCCCAGCCTCTAAATGGCCAATAGCTCGCCACCTGAATTCTTTCTAAAGGATACTTTGGAACCCAAAAAAAAAAAAAAAAAAAAAAAAACTTTTAAGTCGATAAACACCGAAATCAAATCCTGAACTGTAGAACTTCATAGGGAAACATACTTTGCTCATAGTGCTTGCGACGCTTATTTTTTATGTATGTAAAGATAATTTTGAACACCAGCATACATAATTTCCTTAAACAAAGGCTATCTTATTTTTCCTATCACATCCATGTCTCAAAAGTATTTTGATTGAATATAGAAATAATTCGTACAACCATGGGATTAATTTAAGTGGTTGTTAAGTCAGGTTTCAACTTCATTATTTACTATATATGAGATGCATTCATTTGAATATGAAAGCAATATGGAAAGTTTAAGAATAAAATAAATAAATTTCAAATAAATAAAATACCAAGGACACAAAGGGGTTCAAGGAACATTATTGGTCCTATGACGTCCCTCCTATGATGGTACCTATATGTGCTAAAATTCACAATTTAAGCATGTTGCATACAAGTAGCACTAAATCTGCATTTTTGAATAGCTAATATAAAATATTTTAGTATGCTTCATTTGTTGTAAATTGGATAAAAAACCAAAATGTATATGTCAAAATGTGCATACAAGTACTGCACACAAAACAAGCATGTTTTAAAATACATTATTATATTGTTTTTGCATAAGTGTAGTATTCTACCTTATAACCAAATTTGATAAAATAGGTAGAGTATTTGGGATAAATTGCAATATAGTGCAAAATGCTCATGCACCTATTGCTCACAACATAACTATTTTTTTTTAATGTAAAATGTTTTCACATTCATTTAACAATTTAGCTTTGTACAAAATTTACTTACAATGAGTTGTGTAGCTTTGAGAAACCAGTTTTAGGAAATTCATGGATAAATAGATGGATGGAATTCTAAAAACTGCTTTTGTAATCAGCAACCAAAGAACTAGATTTTTAATAAATTTGATTGAAATAAAATTAAACTTAACGAAATACAATTGAAAAACCAGATTTTCAATTTGGCCTAGAAGTATTTACAATGTGAAAACAATACTCTAGGAAGGAAAGTGATGAAAAAGCAACATAAAACATTAGTTCAAAACATATGAAAAATTATAACAAATTTACCTTCCTCATCCTCTTTTGTTTTCCAGACATCAATGCGTGTACCGCCAGGAGTCAGTTTCTCTTCAAATATTTCTTCCAGCTCAGATTCTGCTCTTACTTTTTGGTATGATTTCACTTCAGAATCATACCACGCTGTAAAAGGAATTCATGTTGAGAAAGTGTGAGCTTTCATGCAGTGACTTTCCAGGAAATTATAACTCATGCTTCTGGGATTTGAAATTCATTAAATTACTCAAACATTTATCATAAAATTGTAATTTATTTTTCTTAGTTAATAAATTATCAAAAAAGTTTATCAAAAACTAAATAAATTCCTAATATTTATAAAAATGACTTTATCTATTCTTTCATTTTTCAATATTTTAAAAATAAATTTGCATTTTATACTTTTTTGATAATTTAATATCAAAAATTAATTTAATTTATTTATTAAATTTTTAATGTTTATAAAAATGGCTTTTATTTATTCTTTTATTTTTCAATATTTTATACATTTTATAGACTTTTCTTTTTGTGTTACTTATATGTGTTACTTTTAAATTTTGGATAAAAAAAAATAGTAGAAACTCAGACTGGTAATATTTAAAAACACTTAAGATTATTATAAATTTTTTATAACAGTTATTTATTACTATTATAGTCATATTTAAAAGCAGTTAAATTATTATAAATTTCTTATAACAGTTATCTATCATATGTTTAAGTAATGTTCAACAAAATGCAATATAAGTTAAATGACATTATCATTCAATTCAAGAAAAAGAAACTGTGTGACATCATATCATTAAAATAATAAAGAATTATTGAATTTTCAATAAAAGTATGTCTTTGCATCAAGAACTTAAATAAATATCTAAAATCTTAGTCTACTAATAATCTTTAAAAGTCTTTGCATCAAGAACTTATAAAAAAAAAAATAACAAAAGAATATAATATTAAAAAAATCATCAAATTCAAATGCGTATAAAAGAACAAAATACATAAAAATTAAAATAAAAAATCATTTCACTTGTAACATTAAAATTTTATTTCAATCACCACAAAATTAAAAAATATCCACTCTATTAATTAATTAATAATTAAAAAGTTAAAACATTTTCGAACTAATTAATTTAGTAGATATGCATGCCATGCAAGTGCAAACAAAGACACATTATTTCAGCGTTAATCAGCACTTAAGCATTAATAGATAAAGCATTAAAGAAGTTATTAGCTGTAGACTATACAATATGTACTTATATTAAATTTAAAAGATAGACCAACAAAGTTTTAAAGCATAATGTTAAATGTGTAAAAGATTGTCATTAAAATAAAAAATATATATATATATATTATGAGGCTAAAACAACCACTCTAGTATCGCTGGGTTATTATTGCAAATAAACACCTATAATTCTAAAAGCATTTATCTCTCATATAAAGAATGAAAGTATTCATTAATATCACTAATCTTTTCAGTTTCATTTAATTCAAATTGCAACAAATTTAGGAATAATTATATATTAGGGACTACACTGGACTTTTAAATTCTTATGCTCAGGGCCGTAGAGTCAGTGTAGGTCAGTATGGTAAAACTTTGACTCTAAATTTTCTATTTTTTTGCTACCTGATTCTGACTCAGCCAACTCCTTCATAAATGGCAAATATATTAATTAGTAATTTTTGCATGATCTTTAGATTTTGCGATCCATTTGTAAAAAGATAAGTATACTTAGAAAATGTTAAGCCTATCACAATCATTGTCATAAAAAATCAAAACTCTGCTAAAATTTTTTACATTAACAATGTAAAAATTGCTGAAATTGGAATATTTTGTAAATTTTTGGAGATATTTTACATCAGCAATGAACCATATATGTAAAGATAGTTTATGTAAAGTATTTTTTTTTGCAGTGGTTAAATGACTGGAGTCCCATATGGCACTATGAAGTCAAGAATATATTCCACATTTAAATTCAGACAATATCAAACTATTTTCAATCAGATCAAACAGATTTTATCAAATCAAACTATTTTTTGTATTAATCCCCATTTTATTAAAATATTGATTTTTTATATAATTATTCATTAATTGGTAAACACTTTATTCTTTAATGTATTGCTTAATAACTATTTAAAGAAATTATTAAAAAATTAAATATTCCAAAATACAATTTTTTTTTTTTTTAATTTTTATTTTAGAGTTTGAATTGTTACATTTCTATTGATTCCAACTCCACCTAAAATTGCTACCAACTTCCACTCCACACCCTTGCTTTTGTCAGCCAATTTGTCAAATACAATTTTTATTTGCTAAATCACATGTTCTCCTTTTGCAAGGTTTTATTTTAATTGTACAGCTAAAAAAATTAATCTGCATTTTACAAATTCAAAAATGTTAAACATTATTTCTTACCAATATAATGCTTACAAGAAAGAAGCGTGTCCCAAATTACAAATGCAAATTTCATTAAATTATAGTTATTGCACGTAAATCCATAATTACACAAGAGGAATACTTATTTAAACAATATCTATCATAAAATTTATTAATAATGATTATTATTAATAGGGACATAATAAAAAATGATTATTGTCAAGATTTTCACCAAATCTTAGCAGTAATCACCAATACGTTTATTTTTGCAAATTGTGTAAAATGTGATTGACATCACAAATTCTGCATATATTCATTCCTAAATGTGATGCAACTTCACTAAAATGAAACTGTTAATTGAAATATTTAACTTTTGTGTAATTCCATAACAAATATATTCATCAGTTCTTATTCATACTCTATTGCATGCTGCAATAATGTGTTTTTGTTTGCATTTTTTAAGGGACAATAGATTGATCCTACCTAGAAAGCAGCGTCGGCAGATCTGTAAAGCATCTTCTTAGTAGCAGATGTCGAGAAACAGTGGCTAAAGAAAACCTCCAACTTTTGCAGCGACAGAGCATTGGCGATGGATGTGTGAATGTGATATTGGTATTTATGGTATGAGTTTAAAATTAGATTGTGTATTGGAGTTAGTTTTGCATTAATGCAAAGCTTAAACACTATTTAGCAATTTAATATGAAAATTATTGAAGTTATATTCATTAGTGAAATTATATCTCATGCTTCCGAGATAAAGAGCTACAGGTCTGAGTTAATAAGCTAGTAGATAAGAATAAAAATATGAGGTTTTAAGTAAAAAAACATCACCAAACATTTTTAGTATTCTGATAGGTAATCTAGTACTTTGGTATTTGGATAAAGTATAACCACTAAAGAGTATTTATCTTAATAGTTATACATTCCAAACCATAATTCCAAAACTATTAACAGTAAGCTATGATTACTATATTGGAGCTTTTGAGCAAAACTGCTGACAGTTTTGAAAAAAAAAAAAATGAACTTAAACGATATCATTATATTACATAACTGAAGAACTCCAATAGAGAAAAATAACATCTTAAGTTGTTTTAATAATTTTGGAAATATATTTCCTGGTTGGTTTATAGAGTCAACTATTAGAAATTTTTATCAATTTTGTCACTATTTAGCAGATAATAATTTTATTTCCAAAGATTTCAAAATTTTCTATTTTTAAAAAAAATAATGAATTAGCGCTGAAAATATAACTATAAATCAAAATATCTGCATTATAATGTTTTCCTACAAAAAAGCATCATACAAACCTCATATTTCCTCTGCAGATTATTTTAGCTTATTATTAAAATAAGTTTACAGATGCACATTAGTTGACAGCTGCATAAAATATCAGTGAAAATAGTGTTGTGACAATTTTTTACTCCAAAATGGTTTCAAAGCAATCCTGTATGCCAAAATCCTGTAAAAACCGATAAATAACAAATGGGTGTTCAACAATTGGTTGTTAAACACCCAAAATACAATATTGAATTTCATCTTGGAAGTAGCACTTTAAACATAATAGTCAAAACAGTCACTTAATAAGACATTATCATCACTGAGATTTTATCTGTCAAATTCCTTCCTGTGTAGAGAGACAAAGTTCGACTTACGTCTAGGTGAGTTTTTGAGCACTAGCCTATAATCATCATGCCTTGGTCTCACTTCGAGTGTTGTAAAGCAGTATGCTTCTCCTAAACCATTGCGAGCAAACACCTCCACTTTGCCCTGGTCATATTGTCTGCTCTTGGGAATGTCCAAATGGTAGATGCCATCATAGGTTAGCTTGTAACGTGAGCCCTGGAGATAATGTTAACAATTATAAATAATTTACCATGCAAAATAAAAAAATGAAATATCAAATAAGATGTATCAGACACCCCAGATTTATGGCAGGTTCAGTTTGAGAGAGTGTCTGTAAATCGAAGGAATGTGTTTTTTACACCCATCGATGTACATAATGCACTATGATTGTCATACGTGTATATAATTGCACTGAATCATCAAATGCAGACACAAATGACATAAATAAAGCATTTAAAGTACCAATGGCCTTATTTGCAAACATAAATATGCTTTATTTGTCATTTTGAATAAGTTTTGTTCAATTTAGCACGAGGAACATTAACTTCAAAGTTAAAATCCTTTTAACATTAAATTAGACACAGACTACTCACTGAAACTAGCACGAGATGCCAGAGTAAAAGCCTTACTATTTTTGACTTAAGTTTTATATTATATTATTCACTCAATTACAATTTTAATTACAAGGAAACACTAAAATGAAAGTTATAATAAACACCTTAAATATTAATTTAATCACAAAGAGAAACAGATAAACACAAAAAGATGTGAGGAGAAAGCATCTTTGAAAACAATCTGATGGAAAACATAATAGTAATGTGCTGTGCGAGCGGCATCTTACACGGCATACATAAAGTATACGCAAGTTAGAAGAAAATATTGTACATTGTAATTTATTTATCTGAAAATTGTCTGAATGTGTGTGTGCATGCACACCTCCTTCCTCCAAGATGAATTGCTTTAACTTTGGCTTCAAGCAGTTTTGAAAATATTTAAAATATTTTATATTAGGAGCTTAATAAACTACTTTAGGTGCTTATCTTTTATATTTAAGTGCATGTATATTGAGCAGAACTTTAGAAAATAAGGATATAGAGACAAGAAATATAAGCGTTTGCAAAATATATATTAGAAACATTACTTATGCAAACAATAAATGAAAATAAATACAAATGCTTATATAAAATTAACTCACTGGTCCAACAGTTTTTCCATTCAAAATCCACATAAGTCTAGGTCGAGGATTACCAATAACTCGGCAACAGAATTTAGCCCAATCACCTTCAGTAACTACTTGTGGTTCCGGTTTCATTACAAATGTTGGGCGACACCTTTCAGCTGGTATCTCTTCTTCAGTAATAACCCTAAATGGAGAAATAATAATAGAATTAATTTAAAACAAAACAGAAGTATCTGACATAAAACACTGTATAAATAGATAAGTTTAATTAACAGACAAATTTTATTAATGCATAGTACAATAATAATGAATATATTGTATAATATGTTCATTTTCAAAAATCAAAACTGCAAGTGTACAGTAGGCAATTTAAAGCTATTAATTATTATCCTAATGAATTAATAATTCAATTTTATATAAAAATTACTGATATGTTTACTGTGTTCCAGTCATATAAAATAAACATTAACTAAATACCTATTGAACATAAAAAGTGTAACAAAAAACAATAAATTTTTTAATAGTTAATAGATTTCAACTTTTAAAGTATGTAAATGATTCCCTTTGTGAATTAATACATTTTCTCAAAATTTTAGTTATGTTTAATTTGTTTAAAGTCAAAACATTTATTCAATACCTGTGAAACAGTCGTATTCTGAAGATATGCACAATAAAAGTGAAGAAAAAATAGATTATTCACAGAATATTAAAAAATAAATAAACTCATATTACAATGTAGAACACTTGTTGATACCATACATAGCAACTTAAAATGAATTTCGATGTTGCCTATCTCATCAAATTAGACAAATATAAAATTTTTGATAAAAAAAAGAATCTAGAATGATGCCCAAACCTTTGATTAACTATTGTGCAATCCCAAAGTAAATTAACAATTGTCTTTTACCAATGTGTTACTATTTATATACTTATATATTTAAAATTTTGTAACATTTTTACTGATCTGAATTAGATTTATCTTATACGTTATAATAATGCTTTAACAGTTAATTAACTGTGTTTTATGATGAATCATGAAAATATTTGTTAAGTTATATTTGCTATATCTGATCTTTCTATCTAATCATTTTTTTTCTTTTTGAAACATGTGAAATCCTATTATTCAAGGCCTTATTTATTTCTCTTTATTACTACAATTTTTACAATGAAAATAGGCAGAATAAGGGGAAAAGCACCTTCCAAATTAATATATAAACTCTCTATTAACCACAAATTTTTGTATCAAATTATTAGTTTTTGCATATTTTAAATTTTACTAAACTATATTTCAAGTTAAAATACCACTCATATAAATATGTATCTGGTAATATAAAACAAATAAGATAAAATATAGTATTACCTCTGCCAAGATGCTTCCATTTCTGCAATTTTCTGTACACCAGTTTCCATAGACTTGGGTAATTGAGTTCTGTACTCCAGAAGTCTTGTAGCTACAAGAAAAATGATTAATGGTACAAAAAATGTTGTGTTTAAAACCATACACAAAACAAAGGCATTTCAAAATGTACCTTTAACTTTGAGTGTTGTTCTGGTGGTATCTTCTCCATAGTCATTAACAGCACGTGCCATATATTCACCATTATCTTCAGTGTATACATACAGGACATCCAGAGCAACAAAACCAAAGTCATGCGTCGTTTTGAAGCGATGGCCTAAATTGAAATTGAGTATACAATGAAATACAGAAATAAGGTAAATTGTACATAAAAAATTAATGTATATTATCTTAAATATGTAATCAATAAAATGAAGTGTGTGTGTGTGTGAAATTAGAGCCTTTTGGTACTCAAAATAATAATTTTTTTTAATTGTCAGATAGAAAAATATGTATAATTTAATATATTGTATTAATATTTAAAACATATGTCTAATTTAAAGTTTTAATTAACATTCTTATAAATTGAATTCAGCAGAAGAATTTAATGTGTCTGGTTAGATTATAAAGGAAAATATTTTATATCTATATATATTAGGATATAAAGCAAAAGTCAGGATATGACCATCCAGGTCTGGAGAAGATGCCTGTTATACAGAACTTTCTATGAATAAACTGCATTATATTATATTGTAAAGAAAACCATGAAAACTATTAGTGTTATCTGAGCAAAGCTTTTTTTTTTCACCTGGAGTCTCTATGATTCAGCAGTCTGTAGTAACAATTTGGCCATGGCTGGGCCTTGAGTTTTGCTTATAATACTTTAAGATGTGATTTATTTAACTTTAACTCATACATTGTCAACTTTGGATAGGATTTCCGAAGTACAGATAGTTTGATACTTTGTGAAGTTTAGAATTTTCTTAAGGTCTTAGAGCTAATATATGCAACATCTGGCAGGAGACACATGCTTGAGGTAGTATTTAACAAAATAATTCTCAGGAAACCTTTCTGTATTTCCTTTATTTATTGTGGCATTGTTGGCATTATGGTGGATTGGAACCATGAAATTATTTCATGCTGGCATTGATTGGTGGCATTGATTGTCACCAAGGGTGGACTGGAACTCTCAGCCTGGGTTTTGGAATTAGAATCAAAACAAACTAGCAATTTAACATTCTTGACCTTCAATCAGTTAGCCTAAATTAGTGATTGTCACCTAACATGTTGCATGATGTGGACTAGGTATTAGTCAATGCAAAGTAAGACATCAGTGTTGTTAGAATTTCAAAATCGACTCAGTACTAAAAGCAGCAGTCACTTATACAAATGCGTAGAAAATTTCAATACATGTTTAGCACCTCTATGAGAAAAGAATCTATGTAGAAAGAAATCACTCAAATACCTGATTTAAGTGGTTTTCCATTGTGGTACCACTCCACTCTAAGTTTCGGGTCATTAATGGGTTCCAGGCGGCATTCAAAGTGAGCACTGTCACCCTCTTGCAGATTCTCTTGTGGCTGAATTTGAGTGATGAACTTTGGTGGCATGGGTGGGACATCCTCAAGAGGCGGAGCCTGTTGTGGTGGGAAGTCAAGTTCTCGGAGCTTATCAGACGACATTCCTTCTGGAAGTTGGCTGTCCATGATGATGTCTCGTTTACCTGTAGATGTCAAACATAAAATATGTACTAAATGAAATATTAAAACATCTAAAACAGGGGTTTTCAAACATTTATCACAAAAATATGACTCTGTGCAGTTATTGAGGTTACCTTTTATATCTTTATTTCGATTAATTTTTTATTATTTTCACAAACTTCGTAATTAATATAATTAAGGAAGTGTTTTAAATAAAATTTAAAGTTTTATTATCTATAGAATATTTACTATAATAGATTATGTATTAACTATAATAGAAAGTTGTGGTTTTAATTATCAATTTAGTATTTTTGAGATGAATATGTTTGTTTCGTTGACATCAATTTTCTTATATTGAGTTATATGTTTGTTCTTGTATGTTGCTTCAGGTGTAAAGTTGTACAATAATCATTCTTAATGGAAAGCATGGCTGAAAATTTAGTTTAACATAGGCATGATGTTCTGAATGACATTTAACATTAAAGTCCAAAATTAATCGGTATTCAACTTTTCTTCATAACTAAAACTGGAACATTCTCACCCCCACCCACCAGAATGTGTTCTGTAGCCCAGAAACACACAACATTTTAACATATAGGAGCAATAGGAATTGACCTGTTAGCAATTTAAGATATTATATGTATGTTACGTAAATAATCAATTATTTTTAATATTTTTCTTTGGGAAAATTACATTAATAATAATATTACAGAATTACTAATTAATTATACATTGTTAATTAGTTATACAACATTACTAATTAATACATTTAAGCACTCATATAAACATCACAGTTAAATGAACCGGAAATATTTTCCCCTTGTGTTGTAGCAAAGCCTGTAGATAGTTTTTTTTTTTTTTTTATAAATTATTAATATAAATAAGTATATATATTTTTAATTCCAAAAAATACCAAATATATCAAATCAAAACTTGTAGATTGAAATATTGTTGATACATCCTCATATATGTGATTTTATTTTAATCTTTTAAAATAGACACAGTTATATCTTATTTTCAAGAAAGGAAATATTTTTGAACTTATAAAACTTGCTGCAGTCTAACAACTCAAGTTTTTATTATTTTCAATGTTATACTTTTCAACTTTTCTGTACTTCTTGAAAGAACAGAAAACCTGTGGACACAGGTTTGCTTTCAAAGTAACAATTCTTGTTTATATCATTGCAGATATAATAATGTATGCATACAAGTTTTATAACAACACACAAAATAATATTAAATTTAGAACAGAATTTTGAACAAATATTACATTTACACTAGAAGAAATATGAATGAAAAACTCACTTTTAATTTTCAGGACAGCTTTTGTAGTATCTTGCCCCCATTTATTGACAGCTCTGCACATATATTCTCCAGCATCTCTGGGGAAGAGCCAGTCAATATCAAGGACAACAAATCCAAAGTCATCCACAGTATGGACTCGAGTACCTAATTAACATTAATACTTGCTAGTTAAATAACAATTATTAACATGGAAAAGAACAACATGATTAATAAAGTTATACAAATGACAATAGTTTTAGCAATAAAGGCTAAATGAGATCAGTTGTTTTCCAGAAAGAGGCTTAAGTGAAAAATTGTCTAATAACTGATCCTCGTCTATGTGATATATTAGAGAAATAAAAATCTAATATATCACATAGACGCCCAATTCCTTATAGCTGGATATTGAGAGCTGAAAATACAACCTCTGATGCAACTCCTAGCACCAGAGGTTGTATTTTCAACCTCTGGTGCTAGGAGGTGCTAGTGCTTTATCATTATAGAAGTTGTACCTCCGGTGGAACTTCTACAATACTAAAAATTTTGATAAACAAAATAAGTAGAATATATATACTTAGGCTATTCTACCAAGTTGTGTGACATAAGAAGATAACAGAATGATATTATTTTTTTTTTCACTGGCAACTATTTATTTCACTGGTAATTGCCAAAATACATATATATATATTTTTTTCTAAGAAAAGGGGATTTCAAATGATCATTTAAAACAGATTTTCTCTTAAAGTGAAGGTATCTGTTCAATAAGAATTTATTTCATGTCAGACAGAGATTTGAAAATTGAATAAACAGGATAATTAGTGTATTTAAAGATTAATTATTGAAAAAAAAAATATATATATATATATATATATATATATATAAATTTCATATATATCAATAAATAATATATAAAAAAATGGTGTGATTTTGCTTCAAAAATTAAATTAAATAATAGAAACTAATTAAGATTATCTATTTTTTTTAACTTAGTAAATGCGTAATAAACATTTATATACAATTGTATTTTTAATTGTATTGATGATCAATTGTATGATAATCAAATGATATTCAATACAATATTATATTAATTGTATTGATTATCATTTGTATTGTATTTCAATTGTATTGATTATTATTAAGTAAAAATAATACTTTGTACAAAGGATAAGGAATACTGAAGCTTGAAATCCTTAAAACAGCTATATGCTGCATTGTTAATTTAATTGTGCTTAAATATGTTGTTCAAGTTTTCGATATAAATGGTATTTTGCAAGTGTTTTTGGATTAACTGACCATCTGGCTTGAGCTACTGTCCCATACGGATGGTTAATCAGGAGTCTACTGCATTATAAAATTTTCTCTGGTAAATAAACAGTAAAACTGCCTCACATATACTTTGTGAGTGTCAGGTGTTTTCTGCTCATAGGTTTGAGCACTTGGGTCGGCACGTGATCGAGCCCTGGTAGTTGCAGGATATTCCTGTCAAGTGTCTGCTGATGTTTGCCTCGGCTACTGGTCTCTTCACTTAGGGACTGTTTCAACTTTTGGGGACAGTACAACAGACCTCTGGCCGTTGTGCTCGGCTCTCTCTGAGCCACCCATAATCTCTAAGTCATAAGTCATAAATAAACAGTATAATTTAACAAAAAGAAAACAAAGAAGCTAGTAGCTCACCTGATGTAAGTGGCTTTCCATTTATGAACCATTCCACTTTCATTGTAGGATCACCCACAGGTTCGAGTCTGCATTCAAAGTGAGCAGCTTCACCCTCAACTTTATTGTCCAAGTTCTGAATTTGAGTAATGAATTTTGGTGGCAACTTTCTGTCATCGTCAATGATGACTTCTTCAGTCCTGTACATTGCCTCTTCCAGTCTCTGAAGACTTTCAGTACCCGATCGCCACTCAGTAGGCAATTGTGGTTCCATGACAATGGATCCTTTGGCTGCAAAAAATTATAAAGAAATTAATAAATAGTATGGATACATGTCAATTTTAATTAAACTTTAAAATCAAAGAAGACCAAAATTAGGTTTAAAAGTCCCTTAATAAAATCTCCTTTCCTCGATGTACAAAATTACATGGCCAAAGCACTTTAGAATTAAAATAAGGTTTCAGATTAAATTGTGGTATAAACTAAATAATTTTTTATTTAGTATTTAGTATTAATTATTTGAATAGGCTGGATTTACTAAGGCTGGAATAGAGAAACTAATTTTCAAAAAATTGTGAAATTTGAGATTTTGATGAAAATATATATTTTAAAACATTATTAATCTGTTTCAAAATCAATAAATTCTAAAATGTCTATTGTGTGTGTTTTTCTGTATGTATCTGTACATGTTTTCTGTATGTCAGTGAGGTATTGACACCATAACCAAGGTACATAGCATTATGAAATTATATATTTATCTGTATAAAGTAAAAGACTAGCATCAGTTATAATTTTGTGTAACTTGTACAATAAAAAAAAAATGATCAAAATTTTAATAACTGTTTTCTTTGAGGAACTAATAGTTTATATGATAAAATGATAATTAGGATTTAGGGCAGTGATACATTTGTAGATTAATCCTTATACAGTAAAAATGACAGTAACACTGAAGATTACATACGTGTGCACACTCATAAGTTCAAACACAGAAACCTACTTTTCACACTAAGTTTAGCTGTTACTGAGGCTTCACCAAAGGCATTAGTTGCTTTACACATGTATAGGCCAGCATCCCTTGCATAAACTCCAGCTACTTCCAGAATAACAAATCCAAAATCATTGATTGTTTTGACACGGGAACCTGAGAACAGAAAAAGAATGTTCAAAAATTAGAATTGCAGAGTAGATACTTATACCTTAGCTTCATATTTTTACAAAAAAACTAAAATAAATGTATATGAGTGAAGCTATAAAATCTATGCTGCATAAATCTACTTATATAAATATAAAATTACTTATTTATAGATATAAAATTGAAATTATGTTTGTTCGTTTCTATGTTTCATAAATAAATTCACATTTTTTGATGGATTTTTTTTTCAAATTTTGTATGGTTATTTTTTACTACTTCACTGTGGATAACCCTGTGTATATTTTGAATGACCAGCCCCAAAGGTTGTTGAAATATTGAATATTGATAAAAAGCACAAAATTAAACCTTCCATAGAAATAGCATTATGCAAGCAATGTTTTCCTTGAAATTTTATTTACAGATAGTTATATCATGTTGCTTGGTAATAGAATTAAATCAAATGTTTTTATATGGCAGATGATTTTTATTCAATTTATACAAGTTAAATAATAAAAAAACTTGATGTAAAACTAAATTTTATAAATGAACGGTATCATATTTTTAAGCAGTTACAGCCTTGGGAGATAAGATTGCAGGAATGATTTATATTTTTATTTTCAAGTCATTTTATTTTAGCAAAGATTTTTCAAACTCTATTTTCTATTGTGTTTATCCAATTGTTGAAACGGGATAAAAACATTATGGGTATATCTTCTGCCATTTTAGTGTCTTAATTTTAATGTAGCTTGACTAAATATATTTTTTTGTAAATTTGTTTACAAATGGGACCATTATGTTTTATTTGATTTGCCTGCGAAGATAATTTTGTATATAGCAAGAACAGAAATTCTTATATTTCTGATTAAAGGAATTAAATATTTTAAACATATTTTTAAGAACAATATTATTTAAAATACTACTAAAATGGCACATACTTTAAATCATAAGCAACACCAGGTATATATGCTTGTAAATTATATACAGGGTGTTCATAATGAAAGTACATTATTTAGAACATCACCCATATTTGGAGAATCTCCAGAAATATCTAGCAGTCAAATCTGAACCAAAATCAGTAAAAATGCTCTCTAAAACATGTAGTGATTTCCGTAAAAATAAATTAGTTTAAAAAAATTTCTAATATTTGAAAAAGTATTTTAATATTTTAATATTTTTAGTATTTGATTTAGTGCTGTTGATAAAAAAATGAGTAAAATATGCTTGAGTACAATTTCTAAAAAGAAAATTTGTAAAAATAAGACTCAATATATTTTGTTCACTTGCTTGTAAAATGAGCATGAGCCCACATTGTTAAATGATATTTGCTTATAAAACCTGCCCCACAAAATCACACAGGAAATTCTTCATATTTGAAAAAGTCCATTTAGTGCTATATGTGATAAAAATAAGTAAAACATGCTTGAGTACAATTTCTAATAAGAAAATTAGTAAAAATAAGAAAAAACTCAACACATTTTGCTCACTTGCTTGCAGAAATAGCTTAACTATGAGACATTGCTAAATGCTATTTGCTTATAAAGCTGCCTCATAAAAGTAATGGTAATCCTGATGCTGTGCTCTATGAATTATCTTAAAAACACAATAAGATTTATTGATCATTGCTTACAACTAAATTTCTGACTCATTTACTTCAAAATTGTGTATGTACTTAGAGATCACACATTTTATATATGCTTAGCCTCTTTAAATTCCTCTGGAGGTAATTTTTTAAAATTATATTTTTATAAAATCATTCATCAGTATTAATTGTGATTTTTGATGTAGAATAGAAAAGCTTATAGAAATGATATATAGATTTAGACAAGCAGGTTTTTGAATGAATTTTCTAAAATCTCACAACTGAACAAACCTGTGATAAGTGCCTTTCCATTATGGTACCATTCTACTATCATGGTGGGATCATTCACAGGAGTAAGTCTGCATTCAAAGTGAGCCAAAGTATTCTCTGGCAGGGTCAAATCTTGAGGTTTAGTGATAAATTTGGGTGGTTGCTGATTGTCAATATCCATCCATTGCTCTGCAATCCTAGCAGATGAGATATCTTCAAAGCGAGCAATTTTCTCCATGCTTTCCATGCCTTGAGGAAGTTGAGTATCCATGATAATGCTACGTTTGCCTAAAAAATATTGTACACGAAATTAAAAATCTAATGTTCCATTAATACATATGATCCAACATTTTGTCATATTTGCTATTCACAGACAATATTAAATGATGGGTTTATGTCTAGTGTACTCCATGGGTGGCTATGAATGGACCTTGTGCTCTGTTTATAATTCTGTTTATAATTCTAAGATACATATTATTTATCTTTTTATTCAAATATTTTCAACTTTGAATAGTAATTCAGAAATGCAGAGAGGATGTATACTTAACTGTTATAGTTAGATTTAGAATTTTCTTTCAGTATTAAAGATTATACAACATCTAGCAGGAGACTCTAGCTCAAGGCAGTATTTAATAAAGTAATTATGAGAAATCTATCTGCATTTCCTTTGTTTAAAAAATTGGTAGCTTTGATTGCTCTCAAAAGTGGACTGATACCACAAAATCACCATGGTGATTTTTAATTTTTACAGTCCTGGTATTGGAATTAGAATCCGAACAAGTTGGGAATTAAAAATTCTTGACCTTTAACTTTAAATTCCCTGGCAATTCCAGACTTTTTCTAATATGTATCATCTCTGTTGTAATAAGTTACCGCTGCCACAATAAACCTATTATATCATGAGTTTAGTAATAATCACTTTACACATAAAATTATAAATAAAGTAAATAAAAAAATTCAAAGTAAATTCTGAATATAACTCACCAGAACATTTCAAAGTGCATGTAGTGACAGCCTCACCCACTTTATTAAAGGCTCTGCAAGAATACAGGCCACTGTCTTCAGGATAAACAGGACTCATTTCCAATACCACAAAGCCGAAGTCATTGATAGTACGCATGCGAGTACCTAGAAAAGGAATTTCACAGTGAAAACATGTAAATGAATCAAGTAACATTATATTCAACCATGAAATTCAAAACTGGAAAGGTGACTAGGAAACTATAAAAGGATGTAGAAAATGAAGATATAACAAGAATAAAAAGACTAGTCATTGAGAACATTAAAAATTAACAATATTTTTTAATAAATTGACATACAGAAAATTATTTCCAAGTAATATAATCAGAAATTTGAATTCCTCAGTGAACACTATAACTGCTTTTTATATGAATAATATTTTCTTTATAAAAATTAAATGGTTTCTAATGTATACTTCAAATTAAATAAAAAAATGTGCAGTTAAAGTGGCTGCAACTTTTTGATGTGTGTATGCTTAACATAAAATAAAACTTCTATAATGGTCCAAATATTTTTTAGAATTATGCTATAACTCGCTTCAAACTTTAAGCACTTTCAAAATTAAATCCAAATGCATTAAATTCAAATGTATAAAATTTAGAATTGAAACTTTTAAATGAATTTCAGTTTTTTAATACATTTTCAATGAAGATTCAGTAACCATATAAAGTGCTAAATAATATATATCAAGAAATTATGGAAATTAATATTGTTTAAATTTCATTTTCTCATAGCAACCTATCACTTTTAATAATCATTAAAATTCTTATGCACAAAACTTATAACTTCCTAAAAATATGTTTCAAACCAATATGTAGAACTAATTTATACATGAGTAAAACTGTTCTGATGTAAATTTTCATCCTGAATGCATACCACACCCGATAAATGGCTGAACTTTAAAAAACAATTCATTTCGGAGATAGCATTTAAGAAATATCAAACTCCTGAGTTGAAAATAAATATTACCTGCTTTAAGAGCTTTTCCATTTTTGTACCATTCAACTTTGAGATCAGGGTCGTCTGTTGGTGTGAGCCGAGCTTCCAAGTGAGCATTTTCACCTTCTCTGAGATCTGTAACATTTTCCAAGGGAACAGTGAATCGAGGAGCTTCAAGATGCAACTCCTCAGTATATTCAGCGCGGGATCGGTACAGATGCTCCTCCAGTTCCATAATACGGCGATTACTATCTGCCATTTCCTTGGGAATTTGAGGATCAAGAATGATGGAAGTCTTAGCTGTAGAGAAAGATTAAAATATTTTAAAAAGATTAAGGATATTTTAAAAAGATTAAGGATATTTTAAAAAGATTAAATAAAACAAATTTCTAAAATTGAAAAGCTTTGCTGTACATAGATAGTATATAATATGATCACATTCATGCTTAGGAATTTGATAGTATTATTGTGGCTGATAACCTGAAGTGATACAAGCTGAAGTTCTCATTAATATTATTTTTATAATGATTTATTTAAATTACTACATTATTCTATCAGTCTTGTCATTTAAAAAGTATTTAAACTTCATATTTTTATGTTTATATATAAAAGCATGATTGAAGATAAAAATGATACTAAATTTGGCAAAAATATAAAAAATACAGCTAATTGGTACCATGACACCTAATTCTTCCTCAACTTAAGAATAATTTAATACATCATACACTGCCAATTAGACAGATATGCATAACTGTATAATTTCCATGAACTGCTGAACCTATTATTAGTCATTATCTTAAAACTGTATAATTGTCTTCAAATATAATTCAGAATTTGAACCTATGCCAGCAAGACACAAAATAAGTCTGCAAATCTACACCCTTTGAAATAATAATGCAACATATGTATAAGACTAACTTACTTAGAGCCATATCTGAGATTTGTTTTTCTTGAAATAAATAGGGTTCTTTGAAATAAAGTTTTTGATAAAATCAGTAATGGCCAATATCTCAATAAATACATTCAATTTTGTTTTTGAAGTTTGGTAATATTGGCTTATAATGACACCTCATTATCTGTGTCTATAATAAACACTGTCAACTGGACTACAATTTTGAAAACTATAAACAACAGGCAAAATTTATTAAGTAGTTAAAGATAGGAAAAGATTTAAACTGAATTGTTATAATCAGAAAATAATTTATTTTTTGATTTTTTTTATAAAAATGAGTAATCCTGAAATATGTGTTTAATTAAAAAACATTGATATTATACTTACATTTGCAAGTTAATGTAGTTTTAGTAATATCAGATCCAAATTTGTTGGTGGCTTTGCAAACATATTCTCCAGTGTCTTCACCATAACAATATAAAATGTCCAAAATAACAATGCCAAAATCATGGAACGTTCTAAAACGATGACCTAAAATAAAAACAAAAATTAACCCCTTGATCAATGAATGTTCAATGTTGTACTGTCACCTGAGTCAAACACAGGCATGAGCATTAAGTAGTTAAAACACATTGAGATATTTAGATAATTAAAATATCATTAAACTTTCTATAAAATTATCCATAAATACAGTACTTATTACTAAGTCTAAAAACACATAAGAACAAATAATTAAAAAAATTGTTATAAATATAAAAAATAAAAATTCACTAAACAGCAAAACAAGAATTAAACTGTGGTTTAATTCACTGTTCATTTAAATTTCATTTTTTTTTTTTAATTTCAGTTTTACACTGATGATACTAACCTGCTCCCAGGAGTTTTCCGTTGAAGAACCATTCAACTTTGAGGTTAGGATCATTAGTCGGTGTGAGATAAGCTTCAAAATGAGCACTTTGTCCTTCCACAAGAGTTGTGATTTCCTTGATGTGAGTAGTAAATTTGGGTGCTTCAGTAACTTTGTCCATTGAAACTTGAGTCCTGTAAAGGGCGTGAGATCCTTCCAACTCTGCAATTTTTTCAAGACTTTGAGGTTGAAGGGTATCACGGAAAATTTTGCCAAAGCCTGCAAAACCAAATATAATGCTCCTTAAAAAAATACAAATATTTTATGTAATCCAGACGATAAAATTATGATGTATACATACAATCTATGTTCTATACTGTATGTGCATAAGACCCAAACATTCAGAATGATACAATAGAATTCATAGCAGCAATATTGATAGAATATTTTTATTTGCAAAGAAAAAATAAATAAATAAATAAAAATATAAATAAATAAATAATAATAAATAAAATAAATAAATAAATAATAAAAAATAAAATATTTAATAAAAGAAGTGTAAAAAAAGTCAATCAGCTTTTGGATTGATTTTGGGAACACTTTTCAGAATTTCTTACACCCTCATGATCAATATCACATAAATCAATGTCACATATTCTATTTTAAGAACAAACACAAATTATAGTATGGCAGACAAATATATTTTTAGCAAAAATATATAATGTAACAGATATTTTAATTTTTACAACATAAATCGTCCCACATTTTTTTAAAATTAAAACATTTCACTCTCAGAAATAAGAAATTTCAGTCCAAATAATTTGGATAATTGGATTGGACTGTAATATCCTTGAATGAAGATCATAAAAATTACTACTATATTTTTAGTTCATTGAAAATTTTAATTTATTCTAATGGCAGTTCATACCATTATTTCTTTAATTCGTATTACTAAATTAATAAAATACAAAGTACTTACCAGTGCACTGAATGGTGCAACGTGTAGTGTCCGAACCGTACTTGTTTGTGGCAGTGCATACATATTCACCAGAATCTTCAACATGTACAAATGAAATATCCATAACAACATAACCGAAGTCACTCAATGTCTTGATGCGAGAACCTGAAAGGAAAATGAAATTTTTTTATACTATGATAGAAAATAATCTTAAAAAGATTTAATAAAAATTAGTTCATATAATACATTGTGATCCTGAAATTTAAAACAAATATGTCAAATGCAGGTGCAATTTACATATTCCTGCTAAATTTCAAGTTATCAGAAATATAATGTAAATTTGAAAGAAATAATTTTTCTACACAAAGTATTCAAAAATTGAAATATATAGAATTTATATATTATTATTACAATTATCTATGTTTTATAAAAAATTTAATTTTTAAAGTGCTTCTTCGATGTGGGAATTCTGCATAAAAACTCGCACTATAGTATATTTATAACATTTTTTTTTATCTTCTAAATCTTTCATATTTTCTAATATATGTTTCAATAAGTTATTTCTATATATGGTATTTAGAAACCATCCTTCTAAGCTTTTAAATTTTATAAAAAGGCTACAATTAGAAATTGCTATATACAGTGCATCAAATATGGTTGAATGAGGAAAATGTCAGTACGTTAGCATAAAAAGTTAGAAAATGTTGAAATTTTTTTTCTATGTAGTTTTATAGAAAATTCAGTGATTTAAAAACAGTCAAAAATATGAAAGTGTATTAAATTTGGAATATGAAAGACTAATTTGATAAAACACTTAATTAAAAAGTTGACAAATTAAATTTTGATAGAAACAATTAATGTAAAACCATTTTCTGACGTCTAATATTTGTGTCTATATAATTAAAAAATTGATATTTTATAATTTAAAATTATGTTTATTATTTTAATCTTTTTGCTATTCATTTAAGCTATAAAATAGACAGAAATTATTTCAGCACAATTTCTACTTATTTTTACAGTGGTGCTTCACACATTATTTTACTTATTTTTACAGAGTGGTGCTTCACACATTATTTCTACTTATTTTTACAGTGGTGTTTCACACATTATTTTACTGGGGCGCGGTAGCCCATTGGTTAGCGCGCTGGAGTTGCACTCAGTAGGCCCGGGTTCGATTCCAGCCACTGCCAAAACTGCCGCCGTGTTCATGCGGAGTACGATCACGTTAAACATGTGGGTCCGAAAGTCCTTCCGAGAGGTTGGTGGTAGGGGAAGGAGGGTACGGTCCCTGTGGATGCCTCCCCCACTGGGTTCCGGTCTAAATTGGGTGGCACTTCCCGACCGTCCAAACAGTTACCTTACACCTTTCTGGTAGGTCGGACGGTCTGGGTTTCAACAACAACAACACATTATTTTACTGGCTATCGTTCTCCATACAGGAAAAAATACTATAATGAATTTCACATTTAATAATTTAATAGAATATGAAAATATTATCATTTTAATCTATCTGCTACTCATTTAAGCTACAAAATAGGAAGAAATTATTCCAGCACAATTTTTGCTGATTTTTACAGTGCTTCATATATTATTTTAGTCGATATCATTCTCCAAGTAAAAATAATATAATGAATTAAAATCAGATCTAATACAATATTAAAATGCTATTTTTTTAATCTTTGCACTATCCATTTAGCCCATAAAAGAAGCAAAAATTATTTTAACATGATTTCTGCTTACGTTTACAGCAGTGCTTTCCATATCATTTTAATGGCTATCATTCTCCATACAGAAAAACACTATAATAAATGCACATTTGATGATCTAAATTTGGAATTTTTAAATTTTAAAATCACCAATTTTTATTTCAAGATCAAAATTTTAATTTTTTTTTTTTTTTTAACATTTTACTGTTACATAAAATCCTCTAATTCTCAGGGGTGCTGTTGGTCAAATAAATTCTAGTGAGGGCCACTGGTTCATGAGTATTTATTTTGAACCGTTGTACCAGAATACTAGATGGCTGCTTTAGAGAGGTTTTGCTGTATATCACAATATATGCACAAAGTATTTAAACATTATAATAATTAAAAAAAAAACTTAAGATAAATTCATAATGTAACACATACTGTGCCTCATAGGAACTCCATTGTGGAACCATTCAATCCTCATTGCAGGATCACCAACAGGTATAAGGTGACACTCAAAGTGAGCACTCTGTCCTTCTTTTAGTCCAATCAAACTTTGGAGTTGAGAGGTGAATTTAGGTTTCTGTCCACGTTCCCTATCAATACACTCGAGATTCACTGTGATTTCAGCTCTTCCCCACTTGTTCGTAGCTCGGCAAGTATATTCTCCAGAGTCCTCCATGACAACACCAAGAATTTCCAAAACAACCATCCCAAAGGCATGAACAGTTCGAATACGGTGGCCTACAGTATGAGAAAGGGACGCATTTATTAAATTTAGGAATTAAAACTACAAATATGAAGAGTTTTTCATATTAAAAATTATATTTTACATTTAAGTATGATTTATTTTACAGTGTGATAAACAAATAGAATGATAATTGAATAATATTTTTGCCAAAAGATAATCTGTTTAATGAATTCGAAAGAAAGGGTTTAGTATATATATATATAGTTTCCCCCTGAATTATCAACAGCTAGTGATAATTCTAAATACAAGACTTTGTGTCAACTAAAAATAAATTATTAATTGAATGTTATTAATTATTAATGATAAGATAATAAATTACTAAATTTGGATGCTATTACTAATTTGAATTTGATTGAAAAAATTTAACAAAAATAAAAAATTATTTAAGAATTGGCAGTAAACATTGGCAGTAACATTGGCAGTTAACAGTTTTTGTGTGAAATAATATGTTTTAATCATATTATTTCACACAAAAATTAAATTGCCATTTGTAAAATTAAGAATGAAAACATTATTACAATTAAACTATTCCAAAGCACTATCTTATCACATTGCAAAAATAAAACTATGGCTTATAATAAGATAGTTCAGTAAGTAAGATGGTTCAGTATAATAAATACAGTCAAAGATGGTCAGATGTTCAAAGATGGTTCAATATAATAAACCAAATATTGCTTATTTTTAGCTTACAATTGAAAAATTTTCATGATTAAACATTATATATTTCAAATATAAAATAATTATTTTTACATTAGTGTACAAATATGCTTTACAGTATTGAAGATAAAAATAAATAAATAAATAAGAATTTCATTGAAAACTTTATCCAAGTAACTACATTATTTAATTATACAATCATACAATCTAGTATCTTAAAGATCTGGTAATTAAACAAAGTAAAAAATAAAAATATCAGTTAATTAAGGAAAAATACAAAAAAACAAATAACAATTGTAGTTATTAACACAATCAAAATCAAATACATACAATCTTTCAGATATAAATGAACATTTTTCTTCACAAATAATAACAGCTACCATTCATAGGGTGCTTTTAGCAATGATAGTTGTATTCACTTTATATAAAAGAGACAGTCAAGCTACTGACCAGCTTTGATGGGTTGCCCTTTGAAGAACCATTCCACGACCATTGTTTGGTCTCCAGCAGGAGCAAGAGTGGCTTCAAAGTGGGCAATGTCTCCCTCTGTCAAGTTCGTCAAGTTCTCGAAGTGAGATGTGAATACTGGTGGATGACCTTTCTCATCTGTTATGGCTTGGTCCATTGGTCGCAGCAATGAATCTTCAAGAGTCTGGATACTCTCAAGACCCTTTTCACCCTCAGGATGAAGAGTACCCTCGTAGATGGTTCCTTTGGCTATTGAGGAAATTTTATATTTATAAAGCTGAGAATTATCTAAAATATAGTACAGATAAGCAAGAAAGTTAACAGTAACATAGCATAAGATAGGCAAATTAAAAGTATTTTAAAAGATTGCTTTGAAAGAAATAGAGTCTCAACTGAAAAAAATAGAGGTCAACTTTCTCCAATCAAAATTTTGAAAGTATTGACCACACTGCTTTTAGGTCTGTAGGCAAAGTTAGAATAATGATTTTTATAGTGTTTCTCAGTTGTATTGATCAGAGCAGTGGTGGTTCTAAACAGTTTTGTTTAGAAATTAGCAAAAATAAAATGTTTTCTACTTTTTACTACATTTTAAAATAAATGTTTGTGTGGATCTTTAAAAAAATTTTGTTCACTTGAATTTCCTAAAAAACGTGAGTTTACCTATGGCGAGCCCTGGATGGGCAAAACAAGAAAAGTTCCAAAATCCAAAGTAAAATATTATGAAAGACAATGAATTCCTAATTTAAGCTTTCTAACTGCTCTGGTTCTCGAGTTATTCCCCCAAAACATGCAACTTCCATTGTGGGCCCAGAAAGGGCTGGATTGGTAAGGCTCAAAATCCAAAGAATTAAAATATACCCCAAAACACAATAACATGCCAAATTTCAAGTCACAGTGAATAGTCAAACTTGGTTAGTTAGGACCCTGAAGATTTGAAATACAACAAATGTGTGTAACAAAAACGGTAGATACACACATCTATCCAATAATTATTCAAGCCTGGGTAGAATCAGCATGTGCATACTTGTTTAGCTCTCAATAGAACATTGACAGGGCAAACACTTTGAAAGGCTCGCTCTCTTTTCAATACAAGCAACAAAAATGAAAACAGGGTCCAAGCAGAGCAAATATTTGTTGATATCTCTCTTAATTTATTTACGCAGAAAACATATTATATATGCATTTCAAATAACATAAAATTGAAGTAAAAGTTACAACTTTTAGGTAGACACTGTCTATTTTGTCTCCTCTAATACTTCACCATTGTCTGCATATTAAATTTCATAACTCTGATCTAGTTATTGTGCTAGAAGCATAATGAAGAAATAGATACACAGACATTGCACGTTATTATTATAAATTAAGAGATATTATTTTATAACTTTCATACAAAAGTAAGATGCATTAGCAGTCATTTTCTAAATTATGTTGCATCCCCTTCCATCATCGCAACTAGAACCGTGAGCTTAAACTTGCATAGGCCAAAAAACCAGCCCAGTTTAACCCTGGATCTTGATATGGTATCTAAAGCATCTGTTACATTTGAATCATAAATGATATGAAACATCAAAACTAATAGTATTTTATTTGTAAGTGAATTTTAATTCGATGACTAATAAACATACCTGCACAGTGGATGGTAGTTGAAGTAAATGCTTCACCCATTGCATTGTAAGCTCGACAAGTGTAGATGCCACTATCTCTACCCCACATGTCTGTAGCAGCTAAAACAACTTGTCCAAAATCATTGGTCAACTGGAATCGAGTACCTAAAGGAAGAAAATGATCCAATGAACAGTTACATTTGAATTTAAATTCAGTGTTAAAACAATATTGTTTTGTGTTTTGTTGTTGATTTTAAGATCTTTCACATTTAAAGCATCCATAAACAAATTCAAGGAAATTCAAATATTCAATAAGGTAAGCAAGCTAAATGTTAAATGCTGATTCAGTATGGTTCTTTACTACATAAATATAATCATATATTATTTGCAATAAGAGGAAATTATAATAAAAATAAATCATATACAAAATGAAAATTTTCAATACAAATCTAATTTAAATATTTGCTAATTTAAATAGCTTCTAATTTAAATATCTCCTGAACCATGCCATGGATGATGGATTTTTTTTCAGGAAATGAGGCCAAGTCTAAAGAATTTTCAGATGCCATGGGCATTTTTGAACATACGAGTATCCTGTATTAAAATTCCATGATTCAAATTAAATAGCTCTGTTATGCATTAGAAATCTTAAAAGACATTTCTAAGGACTTATTCCAAGCAAAAGTTTCTAGAAACCGTAAAGTTAATTATTTTTTTGTAAAAACCTGAAAATTGACAATTTTCATATATTCAGCCATATAACAGTCTTGGAGCTTAAAAATAAAGTAAATAAAATTGAAACAAAAATTAAGTTTAATGTATTACCTAGACTAAGTGGTTTTCCATTGAAGAACCATTCAATGCAAAGTTTAGGATCAGCAGCGGGTTCAACTCTGCAATCCAACCTCAAGCCTTCACTCTCATTCACAGTGTAGCTTTCATTAAGTGGAACCACAAAATATGGTTTAGGATACTGAAGCTCTTTGTCATCGATGGTTGTCTGTAAGATTAAGCAAAGTATTTAGAATAAGATAAACTAGAATCTAATAAAATGTAAAAGGATCTAAGAAATATTTGCAATTTAAACCATACAGATATATCATATATAATTTGCAAGCTTATTGGCAGCTGAGTGATTTGAGCAGAATGAATTGCAGATGACTTTCATGAATAAAAAACCGAAATAAGGAAAAGGAAAATTCTTGGAGAACAGTTTATCCTAGTGGGTGCATATCATAAGTGAGTGTATTCATTTTGAAAAAAAATTACAGAAAAAACTATTTGCCTATTATAAAACCTATTTATTCTTTTAATGTGATTTTTGTAAGCCACCCAGATAAAGAACTTCCAAATTTTTCTTTGTACTAGTATCTAATCAGCACCAGGGTAACAAATAAATCATTTGACTGTCAAGTTTCATTAATTTTTGAGTGGATACATGCATTGCATGCATATAAAAACACATGTACAGAATATCATGCTAAAAATAGTTTTTGAATGTTCCGAGATGCCCGAAACTTGTAAATCTGCCAAAAATTTAATTTTTGACACAGTTACAATATTTCTCCTATACAGATAATGTATTTCACTTATACAGGAAAGTGATAAAAATCGAAAACTTGTCAAAAGCTTCAAAGATTATGGGAATCTTATATGAATATTCATTTAGTAGTGCATTGTAATTGCAAAAAAATTTAAAGCACAATATTATGATTAATTGTAGAAACTTACTTGATATTTAGACATATACATCTCCTCAACTTCTCGAACTTTGGAGAGACCCTCTTGACCCATTGGATGAGTTGTTCTCTCAATTACATATTCATTATCTAATAAAATCCAATAAACGATAAATAAGAAAATTCTTGAACATGCATTTCATTTTTTTTAAACTTTATGAGATAAATTAAAATTTCATAATGATCAAGGTCAATTGAAATAATTATCTAAATTATTAATTAATTAATTAAAAATTAATTAATTAAAATATTTATTTAAGGCATGCTGGGCTTTGTAGCTACAATTATTTTCTCAGGTTGAATTTGATCAGCAGTTGGACAGTAATAAGAAAATGTCAGAGTACATTTCATCAATACAAAAAGCATGAAAAAATGAAGTCATTGCCAACAGAATTATTGACACAAAAAAAGTGGTAGAAATAATTTACCTTTAATTATTTTAAGTGATCCAGTTGTGACTGCTTGTCCTTTAGCATTGGTAGCTTTGCAAGTGTATACACCAGCATCAGCAGCGATAATATGAGAAGCATCCAGTGTTATGTAACCAAAGTCTTTGCTTGCTGTGAAACGGGTTGCTGAAAAAAAGCAATAACAATAATTAACACATTATTATGGAGAGAAAAAAAAATCTAACATATTTTAATGTTATATTCATTCAGGTTTTCAAAGATTTTTAACTCTACAATAAAATTTTAAAAAATAAAAGAGCACCTCTAGCATTTGTATTTTAACAAATTAAATAAATATTATAATATTAGTCAATTGTATTCTGATTAGGATTTTAGCTAACTTTAACAAAAAAATGAAAATGAAATAAAAAAACTTTAGCAAAATATTTTTTTTAAATTAATGAATTCAAATAAACATAAAACAATTTGCGATTAACATAAGATTATTTCAAGTAACTAAATTCTCAAATAATTAAAAATTTCCACATGCAATCTACTGTTTGACTAATTAGAATGTAGTGAGAAGATTGTGTTGGTATTACACAAAAACAGTTCTACTGGTGAAGAAATTGGAAAATGAAGAAGCTTAAAGAAACTGGTTTTCCTTTTAAGCAAAATAATAATAATAATAATAATTTTTACAATTTTAGCGAAAGTGGTTACTTTCCTTTTTGCATATTGAAATATTTTTCATATTTTGCAAACATAGTGACTATGGCTTAAACTCTAGTTTTGATGCAAAAACAGAATTAAAGAGGCATAGATATTTATTGTGCAATTTGAAAACATGGCCATGCTGTCATTGGGAATTCATTTCAAGGAAGACTTTTTAAGGAAAACTGTGACATTTTTATACAGGAGTGCTACTAAAACAGCATATTAAAAAATTTTCAACATTTCCAAGTATGTTTTCATAAATTTTTATAATTATAAAAAACTAATTAGACATAAAAAAAATTTGAACTAAATGTCCAAATGCCTCTTATTACATAATATTTGTCTGAAAATGAGCAAAATATCCAAGGAAAAAATATATAAAATAGTTGTGTGCTAAGATAAAATATTTGGAGTGTGAGTCTCCACTCAACTTTCTCATATACATTCATATTCCAAAATTATACCCACTTGTATTACAATCATTATCAGAATGAAAAAGATCTATTTCAAATTTTATACCCAAGTTTTTCTTATAAAATATTTTATAAAAATCCTTTTAACAGTTTATTTATTTTTTCAAGGTAGCAGCTTAGTGACTCAAAGATATTGGATACATTTTACCCATTAATGTTAATATAAACTATTTTGATACCAATAACAACTATAGCATAGTTTAAATTATCAATTTTCCCCATGCACTATATAGTACCACAGCATTCTCCTGAAAATATTATCATTTTTATCCCAAATGAAATAATGCTATGAAAATCTTAAAATTTGAATCATTCAAGTTCTATTCATGAAAATAATCATTCTATCTAGTTCAGACACAATGCATCCACACATAATATTTCAAAGTAGCATATGCATTTGTTCTTATGTCGTTATCATGTTGATGTCTTACAGACATACACAGACAGAAATGGGCATCTTCCAAAAGCATTCAAAATGAGTTGCCAAAGTTTTGAAATATAATTACCCATCAAAGTTTTGAATGCAAACTTTTCCATGAAAACAATAGAGGAGAGAGGGCATGAAAGGGACACCAGCATCTATTTCTTAAATTAAACCATTATATTATTCACTTAGGAGCAATGGATTTTACCTTTATACCACTATTTCAGTTATGGCTATCTGTTGAGCCCTAGGTGAATAATATAATGGTTTAATTTAAGAAATAAATGGTGGTTTCTCTCTCATCCCCTATGTTCTTGACAAATGAGAAAGTAAAAATACATTAAAGTGTTAGTTAAAATAAAAAAAATAAAAAAATCCTGGCTTTTTTAGATTTTGAATTTCTTTAACAGATTTTCTAAAAAGTGCCCTGATGCTTTTAAATTTCTTATTTTTTATTTTTTTTTAAATATAGGGCATTTTTTAAATTTCCAAATTTTTCATGTTTTCCAGGTAAGTTGGCAACCCTGTTACATTATATGCTAAGAAGAATAAAATTTCCATCTTAAGGTTTGACTTGCATAATTCAGAAGCCAGAATCATAACCAAAGTATGGATTATACAGAAAGCAAAAGAAATTTAAAGGAATAAAATATATACCTAATGGAAGTGACTTTCCATTAAGTTGGAACTCAATCTTAAGTTTAGGATCTCTGTAAGGCTCCACTCTGCATTCAAAGTGAGCTGGTTCACCCTCCTTAAGTTCCAAGTTGTTCAAGTGGGAAATGAAGATGGGCTGATCAAAGGCAGCTTCTTTCTGTTCAGGGCTTGCGAGTTGCATAGACTCCAGCTCCATGATCTTTGGCAAGCTCTCTGGATGTTGAGATCCATATATAATACTTTCACGATCTGAAATGAGAAATATGTGTCTTTTAATACAATAATCTAAATATCTATTTACCTTCTTTAAAAAAGATTGCAAAGTTTAAATATAAACCAATAATAAAATTTTCAAGCAGGAAATAAATTTACCAATCATAGGTCCCTTCATTTGAACTGATTTAACTTCAGATATAGTTTTATTTTTCTACATTGAAGGCAATATTGCATTGTTATTAAACTACTTTTTTGTTTCACCCAAAACTTTAGCTATTTCTGGTTACATAGTCTATATACTTAAATATAAAAAATTTTTTATAAAATATTACACTGTCAGAAATTGAAATGTTGGATAATATGAACTGACTATGTTTATCTGTTTTCTGAAAACATCAATTTTTATTTCAAAAACCAAAATCTGGCATTATAAGTCTACATCATATGCAAAATACATATAATTATCTTAAATCTTTATTTTCTGATTTGAGTCAAATTTAAAATATCTACAGATTTTAAAAATAAGTAATCTAAAACAAATTTAATAACCTTAAATTACTAATTTAACATGTGTAAACATTAAGTACAATGTAATAAAATTTGCCCTACAGATGTCTTACTTGTAAAATAAATAGCTATTTAATTTCTCAATGACTCTTTTAAGCTTGTGGTTAATTAGACCACAAACCGTGAAAAATAATTGAATTACATGATAGCTGACAAATATAAAAACTTTTAAAAGAAAAAAAAATGAATATAAGAATGTGATAGTTTAGGTTTCATGTGTTGGCAAAACAAAAGCCATTTCAATAGAAAGTAGGTACCTTCAACTTTCATCGTGCAGGTGGTGATTGCTTCTCCAACATCATTCACTGCTCTGCAGGTATAAATTCCAGAATCATCCGGTCGAACTGTCACAATATCCAAAGACACTAGTCCAAAGTCAAAAGTAGTTCGAATGCGAGTGCCTGCATTATAAGATATAGATCATGTTTAGGGAACATAACATCCAATACTGGCATACAATTTCTAATTTATATAGTGATACAAAAGATTCCACCTGCAGTTCTTGCAAGCCTAATATCCCTGGACACATGAGACAAACACTATATTTTGATTCAAGAATATCAAATAAATAATTCCCACAAAGTGACAGGGATTATCAAAGAAATTAAACTTAATTTCCCATTGAATTTTATTATTCTGGCAATTGAATTTTTTTTTGATCTGGCAACATTTTCAAACATCAGCAAATTTACCAAATTTATTACTGAAAGGGGCAGATTGACTGACAGATAAATACAGAGAAGAGCTTTTTTATACAGTATTATTAAGTCTTTTTCAGTTTAAGCAATAACTGCAAAAAGATTAAAAAAGAGAAATATACAGGAAAATATAATATATAGAGAAAAATACATATATATATATATATATATATATATATATATATATATATGAATGCTACAAGTAAAAAAAGTGTTTAATGTAAAATAGAGAGATGGATTTGTTTTTAATTATTAAATTTAATTATGAATTCTAGTTTAGCTGTATTTTACTTCAGGGATTTGTCATTTTATTTCATAATTGATAGTTATTTATTGAAAGAGCCTTAGTCAAGAGAACTTATATTCTGCAATGAGCCTGCAACTGATGAATTTGTCTTATAATCTTTTTTGGAAGAACACTCTTTACTAAGGCCTTTATAACAAATAATAATTCAAATTTTTTTAATTTCAAGGTTATGGTTCAGTCTGTTATAAATTATTTATTCTATCAATTTATAAAAAAAATATTTTGTTTATAATTTTTTACTTTTTCAACCTTTTCACCTTGCTATGTTATAATACAAATGTTACACTAACAAAAATTTTTTTCTTGTAGTTATTTTAAAATAGGTGTTGGTTATGTCATTGTAGTAAAAACAATAAACAAATAAATAATAAGAACTATTTTCTGACTTTCTTTTACAAGATTAATACTTTATCATAGAAATTACTAATGACTAAAAAATACTATTTTTTTTTTTTTTTAATTACGAAGTGAACCAACACCAGATTCAACTTCCATAAATACTATGATTATTGACAATAAACATAGTTAATTATTTTTAATGCTATTTTTGTTTGAATCTAAAATATCTCAAATTACTATCATTTTGATAAAAGACACATGTAATTACTGTTCTAGAATAAACTTTAAAGGAACAATAATGTTTCTGCTAATAAGAAAATAAATTTAACATTAAAATAAAATTATTACATCAAAGCAATAGTCACTTTGATAAAAAGGCATTTTTTTAATTTCAAAACTTTTATTATCTCAAATATCAATGAATATACAGATATGAACTAATATTCTTACCAAATACAAGAGTCTTTCCATTTTTGTACCACTCAACCCTGAGTTTTTCATCATTGGCTGGCTCAACACGAGCTTCCAAATGCACATACTGTCCTTCAACTAATTTGTCATGATTAATAAGATGCTCAGTAAAGAATGGAGCCCTTGGTGCTGCAGCCTCTGGTTCACCAACAGGTATAGGTCCAAGTTCAAACCTTTGTGTTTGTTCATAAGCTTCTGGGTGCTGACTTTCACCCAAAATACTTCCAAGAGCTAAAATATATAAATGATATAAATATTGAAAAATAGAAATTTTTTTAAAGCTAAGTATTACTTTATATTTGCAGGAAATTTCAAGTTTTATTTTCAATAAGTTTTAAAATGAATATATACAAATATAAAGTAATACTCAGTACAAATATTAAGAAATGTATATAATCTACACATAGTTATAAACAAATATAAAAAAATAGTAATAAAAAACAAAAGATATTCTTTAACCCTGTAATGTACTATACCCAAGCTAGTACATTTTGTTTCAGAGTACTATCTTAAGTTAACTTAGGCTTAGGGTTTGTTTTCTTATGTTCCTAGCTGAGTTAACTAGAAATAATAATATAAAAAAATTCCTACCTCAATCATCTGCTTAGTTTGAAATAGAAATGAGTAATTATTATTAATCAGATCACCCTCTATCCAAATAAATATAAAAACAGATATAAAAAAATTAGATCATTTTTGAGCACAATTGAGAAAAAAAACAGATATGTTAGGGGGGGGGGGGGGGGCAATCTCAACATTCAAAAAGTATTTATAATATATTTTATATAAAGGAATATTAAGCAAATGAAATCTAAATTTAAGAAAATATTGCAATATGAAAAATGAACAAAACATGAAAAAAGATAAATTATTTTTATCATAATATTGCACTTTTTTAAAATTAAATTGTTTAATACCAGCTTTTTAGAACACACTAGAGTTAACTTGGATGAGACAATAAAGGGTATTTCAAACAAGCATCCATACATTATATGATAAAGAATACATAAAATAAAGCCATACATCCACACATTATATAATAAAGAATTAAAAAAGACTTTGATTTTTATACAATTCATATGCACAAAAATAAATAAACAAATAAATAAGAGATTTAGGAAAAGGAAAATATAAAAAATTAAAAGAAATTATAAAAAATTAGGAAGTTTTTCTTTTTTAGAAGGTTAGTTTCGATAAAAAAAACAAAAACATATAGAACAAATGTTTAATAAATAAAAGTATTTATCGTACCTCTAACAATCATTGATGTGGAGGAAACTGCTTCACCAACTTTGTTAAAAGCTTTACACATATATACTCCAGCATCTTCTGCAATGGTAGAAGCAATATCCAAAGAAACCATTCCAAAATCATGAATTTCACGGAATCGAGAAGCTAAAAAGTAAGTTACACAAAAATGAGATAGTAAAATTAAAACAGAAAAATAATGCAATTATAAGATGTTGTATTCTAAATTCCAATGCATTAGGAAAAGATTAGCCCATTAGGCACTGATGCTCCCATTTTGGAATCCCATGCATTAAAATAAAAAAAAATTCTTGTAGAAGAATGAGGAACCTCAAAATATTTTGCTTCAGGTTCTTATAACTAAATAGGGGTTATGATCTGTTCAGGATTTTCCCCTTTTATAAGTTTCCTGATTTAGCTTAAGTTTGAGAGCTTTATTGGCACATTTTATTTTAGACTTGAAAATGTACATTGCCCAGGATTAAAGATGCAAATCTCTGATTAAAATTACACCAGAACATATGGTAAATTCTCAGACACCAAACAATGCTTTTATGATACACCTACTAAGAACAAAATATAAATAATTTGCTGCATGAGCATAATACGCTCTAAATAAGTATGTTAAGCACATGCAATCTATGGCCTTCATTAGCTTAAGCAAAAAAGTATAGTCTTTAAAACTAAGCTATAGCATAATTAGAAGCCGAGATTAAAAATTATCAATCTAATATATTTTATGCTGCTTTCAGAACACCTCACATCGAGAAAACAAAACAGTGCTATGATTAATTCAGAATGAAAAGAGAAGTTCCTTTATTCAAGAAGGAAAATTCAAAAATGAAATGCTATCTTAGTAAGTTTTTACAAGCTTTTAGTCATTTTTTTAACAATACTCATAATAATATAATTCCAAATAAAAAAAAAATTAGAGCATAATCTTTTAAATTTGCTTTATATTGCAAAATTTAAGTTAAAATTTTGCATTTTAATCCCTAGTTACTATAATGACAGCTGTCTGGAACATGCACAGAAGATTTGCCTGCAACTGCAATGAATAAAAAGATTTGAAAATGGACAATTTTAAATTTTAAAGGTTGATAACTTTTCACTAAAATGAATTTTAGAAACATCTTGCCAAACTGTATCGCCCACAGACCTGAAAAACAAATGTACTGAATTTTCCCACTGTCCTAAACTTTAATTTTCTGCTACAGAGGACACATAAACATAATTTTTTATTATGATGTTTCTCAGGGCAGCAAAAGTACAAACCCTGGACAGATAGGTAATAACAATACAAAACTGGCAATATAAAGGTTTTACAAAGAAATTACAATCTTGGGGAAATTTTACTCACCTTGTTTAAGGGCAATTCCATTAACAAACCACTGGATTTTCAAATCAGGATCACCAATGGGTACTACCCTGGCTTCAAAATGAGCGGGCATGCCCTCCATGACTTCCTTAGGTCCATACAAAGGCAGGGTGAAAACAGGCTTCTCAAATGCCTTCTCAGGCAATTCTTCCAAAGGAGCTGCTTTGTAGTTCTCCATCTCTTGAATCTTTTCATAGCCTTCTGGGTGGTGACTCTGCAGCTCAATGAAAGCTTTGGCTGCAGGAAAGACACAGTTTGGGATTAAATTATAGAGAAAATTATTGAATTTTCAGGAATATATTTTAAAAACAAATGGAAGAATAACTTTGAAATTCTAGAATTTAATCTGGATAATCACTTAATAATGGCCACAGTTAAATGTACAAACACATACGATGAATATATGAATTTGCATGTCCGAATGTACCAAAAAAATTTCAATAATACCCCCTCCTTTTTACATGGAAAATCCTGAAAATATACAGAACGAGTTGCTATCAAATTTGTTTAAAAAAATATGAAAGCCAGTGGGACTTGGAGGGAATTACAATAAGAATTCTCGAACATATGATGAATGACTGTTTTTTAGAAGCTTTTCAAAATATTGTTTTTAATAAAATTTGTAATCCATTAACTCATAAAAGTTTTGAATCTTACCATCTTTCTGCAACTTAAAAACTAATAGTGTAAATAAAATAACAGAAATAAGTAAAAAGTATGCTATATTGCACTACATAAAAAACTATATAAATATACAATTGCTGATTATCAGAATATATATAGAAATGTTAATCAATCTTATCATTCTCGCTAAAGAATTCAAAGACAGCGAATTCAGCACAAAGGAAAAAAACATAATTTTTATGGAATGTGAAATATGTTAAAATTTTCAGTGGGGATAAATTGAGGACAGAGTGTATTATCGAAATCCTAACTTACATTACTAAGGGCAAGTAAAAATACATTTAAATTTAAAATTATCAGGATATGTCAACACATTAATTTTATAAATCATTATTGAACAGATTTGCATCCTACAGAAATTTTTATGAGATACGAAATTTGTTGAAATTTTCAGAGGAAGTTAAATTTGGAGTAGAGGATAGTATCAGAATTTTACTGTAAGTTACTAAAAGCAATTTAAAATTATTTAACACTTAAAACAGTAGAATATATCAAATAAATTAATTTTCTGAAAGGCAATTCTGCTTGTATTTGTACATCAAAGCAGAATTGTATCCAACAAAAAGTTCCCTTATTCAATGTTACAAGTGAAATCTGGGAAATACAAAATCCCGCTTAAGATAGAATTCTGGTGTAAACAGAATTTTTTAACAATCTTGAAAATCAGCATAGGAAATGCCACATAAGCATCTAAGCCAGAATCTGAGAATACCAAAGCAAAAAATAACAACTTTGAAAATATAGAAGAAAAAAAAAATGGATCATTCTAGAAGCAAAATTTTGAGTCTTTAAGAATATCTTTAATGAGGAATACATTCAAGAGCTAATCTCAATATAAAATGATTTTCAATAAAAAGCTAAAAGAGTCATTATCCTTCAAAGGAAGTTGAAACAGACACTAGTGATGGATTCTGTTAATGCATAAAGAATTATTCAAGAATGTATTTTTTTCTTTGTTTTGCAAGTTTAAAATTATTCTGTGTAATTAATCAAATGCTTTTTAATATAGAACTTGTTTCTAATATTTTTCTATATAAAAAAATTCAATATGAAATAATGTAACGTAATTAACCAACATTTAAAAAAATATAGATATGTATTTTTATATGAGATTAAAAATTTATTTTAAATATTTTTATATGAGAGTAAAAATTTATTTTAAATATTTTTATAGAGTAAAAATTTATTTTAAAACAAATGTTTCACTATGGACCAAAAATTTTAAACACTGGTGTATTAAAAATTACATTTTTTAGATATTTAAAAATTTATACAATATTTTTCTTTACAAAAATAAAAGTTTTCTCTCAAATTCAATGAAATTCAATGATATTTTTTTCTAAAGAAAGTTGTGTTAAGATGGAAATCAACATAAGATGAAACATTTCCAATACCATGCATTCCTTCTTAAGCGATTTCAGCATACATGATTATCTGATACACTCTTCAGCAAGAACAAAACTGATGTATTAGTAGTAATTTTAGCATGTGAAATACTAATTACTATAATAAAATATGTCAAAATTGTTTTTTAATGAGTTCATATGATCAGGTTATTTTGAATTGAAAAACAATGACTCAGATTTTCAAATTATTATCTTTCAAATAAAATCTTGAAGACATGATAGAATATATCACTTGTGAGAATGCAATATGTGATCAAAATTCATTAATTAAAAAGTTTTAAGTTTGATAAAACAGAAGCCTGATTCCTAACCATGGTAGTCACTTTTCATTGGTCCTTGAATGTGTTTAAAATTTTGGTATTGGAACAATAAAAAAATCATTATATATATAAGTTACACTTAAATGATAAATAATGATTACATAAAGTAATTATTTCAACCTTTAAATAAAAGATGAGTAGAGGCAGACCTAACAGACTTAGTATTGGAGTTAAAATTCATGTTTACAGATGAAAAGCAAGGGTTGGATCTTCAGACAAGACAAACTTTTAAGATTAAATATAGCAACATTTAATTTGTGTCGCATGTCATTAAAAGATATTAACATAAACATTAAAAGACAAATTATACAAAAATTATGAACTTCAAAGTAGAAAAATATTTTACTAATGTAACAGAAAATATATTAATAATAACTTGGAATATTTAATGAAATAATTTCATCATTGAAAAAAAAAATGTTCAATGGCATACTTTGGATTTTGATGGAAGCTGTAGTGACAGCCTCGCCCAGCTCATTAGTAGCCCTGCACATGTATATACCAAGGTCATCAGGACGTACATACGTAATATCCAAAGCCACATAGCCAAAGTCATGAATTGTTGTAAACCTTGAACCTATAGAAAAAAAGTAATAATTTATTGTGAATGTTGATTATTGAGTTATCTATAGTTCATTTACATTGTCTTACACTTGGGCAATAGACTCACTTTTCAAGAACAGAAACCATTTCAAAAACTTTTAAAAAATCATGAATTCAAAGGACTTTTTTTTATATACTCAAAAGTACTTAGAAATATGCGACCCATTAACTGTTTTTTCATTTGAGATATAAAAAATTATTTTACCTTAGCATAAATACCACAGAAAATGTAAGTAAAAATCTCATAAAAGCAACTATTTTTAACACAAAGATGATAATATTAATTTCCAGTAATAAAAAAATAAATATTAATTAATTTAAATATTATTAATTACATATTAATTTAAGTATTGTCCACATGTAGTGATCACTTTCCTGAACTCCCGGACACCTGCTGACCACACAGCTCTCTTAATCAATATTATTAATTATTATACAACCCCTTAATAAAACATAATTACTATACAACCCCGTAATAAAACATAATTACTGTACAACCCCTTAATAAAACATAATTACTATACAATGCCTTAACGAAACCCAATTACTTTACTGCCCCATAAACCTCTCAAAGAAAATGTATTTATTTTATGACCAACTTACTATATTTTAAATCAAAAATATTAAATTAAACCAAAGAAATTAAATTTAATTTACAGGGATACTGAATTATTGCCAGCTTGGCAGCATTTCACAAAACTTGCCACATTGGTGATTTTGTGCTAAATTTGTTGCAAATTGTGACAAATGAAGATACTGGCTTTACTTATGTACATTCATACTTTATTCAGATTGAATGTATAAGTAGAATTGTTCTTTATAAGGATATGTGTTTAACACATGAAATCCCAACTAATTTACCACACTAAAATGTGCATAATGTAGCAAAAAGTATATTTTATACAACATTCAAGTATAAAGGAAACAAAGATATTGAAAATTGTGGATAGTGTTGTAACTAGAAAATGGATGATTACTTTTCTGCAATTGGAATAAGATTCAGCATTTTGAAAGCGATAAAAAAAAGTTTTATCAGGCTATATTTAAGAATGCATTAAAATTTAGAAAAATAAATTATGTATTTATTATACCCAATTTACCTTACAAAAATAATTTTATTGTTTTTGAGCAACATTAATTTTGCAACAAAAGCATACTTACTTGGCTGCAGAGGCTTCTCATTAAAGAACCACTCCACTTTAAGCTTTGGATCTCCAACAGGAATAAGTCTGCATTCCAAGTGGGCACTTTGGCCTTCTACTAATTCCAAGTTTTGCAATGGTACTGTAAATACTGGTCGTTGGAAAGTTTTCTTTTCAACGTATTCAGGTGCACGTAGTTTAGTATCATCTTCTAAGGCCTGGATCTTTGCAAGCCCCTCAGGATGCTGGGATTCTGATATAACACTGGATCGACCTAATTGATAGATGTGTTCGACATTAAGTAATAAATTAGAAATCCAAAAATTAAGTGCATAGGCAACAGGGATAACCAAAAGTAGAGTTTTAAAAAAAAAGGGGGGGGGGCATACTTTGCGAGTTTGTCACCTCCCCCATAAAAGTCTATATTTTACAAAAAGTAAGGATTTAAACTCAATAAAGACTTATTGAGTTTCCTGTAGGCCAAGCCATTTAACCTCCATGACATAAAATATAAAAATGTAATAACGTATGGATATGTGAATAATGATATATGTAATGTCATATGTATTTGAAAATGTAATGATATATGTATGTGAAAATGTAATGATATATGTTTGTGAAAATGTAATGATACATGTATGTATGCTAAAACAAACAAAAAAGTCATATAGACCAAATGTCCACTATATATCATCTATTGAATTAATTTTGTTCTTTCATAAGATAATATTACGGTAAGACTGCTATTTAAAGAATTTAAATAAAATGGTCCACTTCATTTTTATAATTGCAAATGCAAGCTAGGTTACATAAGTAAACAAAATACTTTATTAATTTAATTTATTTAAATTTGACTAATTATGTTTTAATGTTAGATATAATTAAACATTTTTAGCACAGAGTTTTATAGAATTTAAAAAGAAATGTCTGTAATACTTTATTTAGGTACATAAAATGCATTTATTATAGTTTTAATACATATCAGCAATCTATATATATAATTTTCGTAAAAATTTCAAGGTATATAATTAAGGATCATTTAAATTTTAGTCAAACTAAAAAATTAGATACGAGGCTTAACTGTCAAATAAAAATGCTATCTGATAAAATTAAAAAAAAAAAATGTTTAAAGAACTCTAAGAATCTGAACATATTTAACCATATGGTCTGCTTCCATTTCTACATTTCCATTTCTAAAAATCCTAGACAAAATTACTTTATAATGCAATTTAAAAAGATGAAAATGTAAAAAATAAAATACATTCTAGCAAAAATAAACAGCAAAAAATAAAATTTCCCAAGCAAAAACTGAATTTCAAAGAAGAGCACTCACTGTGGACACGGATATTGATGCTGCTTACTGCTTCACCCATTTTGTTGGAAGCTTTACAAGTATACTGGCCTTCATCTTCTGGATACATATGGGTAATGTCTAAGGCCACATAGCCGAAATCAAGAGTAACATGAAACCTTGAAGCTGGGAAGAAAAGGGGAAAATTAAATGAGAAGATGAAACTATATAAAGGTAACTATATGAAAATAAAATAGGATGGGTCAACAAAAATGTAAAACATTTCCACGAGGGGAGTGTTTGACCAAGGAAAACCAGTAGAAACTTATGTGATGATTAATTTCAACTAAACAGCTAAGAGAAGGAGGTAATAGAACTATAGATACAGCTGAAACCAACAATGGAAGCCTTCAATAAAATTGAATTAGGCTTAGAGGATGGGAGTCAAAACAATATTTCAATAGAACCAAAGGGGTTGGGGTGCAAAGCCCTCATAAATTTGGTCAAAAATGCTATAGAAGTCATAGTTTTTGAGATATCATTATTCTAAAATGAAATCTAAAGAATTTAAAATTTAATTTTTTTCTCAAAAGATAGGCTTGTAGGTGAGATGCAATTTTGACCTTAGTAATTAGCAAATTACTAATTAAAAAAATTAAATGTTAGTAAAAGAAAAATGCTGTAGCAAAGATTGCTAGTAATCTTTCCTGGTTTGTTTGCCCCAATCAGCCTTGGAACTAATGTTGTCATCGTCATGACTGAAAGAAAATTTGGGGTTTGGGCAAGCTTACAAGACCTATCCATGGTCGAGAACTATTCATCACATAGCTCAATTGTCTTTACTCATTCTTGAACCTTAATTATTCATTCATTGACTGTAGTAGTGTCATGCTTACTTTATCAATATAATTACTTGGTCTTAATAGGTAAAAAATAATTTTGTTACTAGCATTTTTGAGCACTAGCAATGATTTTAAAAAATCAAATCATGCAATGCTGGTAGGTATTAAAATTATGCATCTCTAAATGAGGAATCTTTCTGCAGCAGAGATTTTCAAATTGCTTAATTAGGATAGAAATGAATTAAGAAACAAATTAACACCCTACAAGATGGAGTGACTAAAAATGAGCAAATTAGATATACACTGAAGCTGAGGATAGGGTATGGTTAAAAAGTGAAATGGCGAAAAAAATTGTGATATTCATCATAAATAAATATAATGGGTATTATCAGTTCTACTATTTTTAGCCGTGACTGCAGGCATCAGAGTTAGTATCTCTTATAATTATACATCATATACATGAAGCATTCATAAAAGTTACTGCAAAAGAAGTATATATATTTTTTAATTTAAAAAAATGAATAAAAATGTTTATGGAAAGGTATAAAACTATTTTTTTTTCTTTTGTATTCTATATATTTATTCCTTAGTCTTTAACTTTAAACAAAAGAATAAACACAAAATAAAAAATATGTTGTTTTCTAAACAACAATAATGCAAAATACATCTATGTATTAAGTAAAAGTAATCTATGGATTACTTTCTTTTCAATGGTTTATGTATTGATACAACAATATGTATATCAAATTTTAGACAAATTAAAATAACTTTTCCCCAATTTGTTTTTCATATTTTTAATTTAAACATAATGTACTTCTAAATTTAAGTAATCTAAATTAATATATTTAATTTAGTATTTTAAAGGAAAATTTAAAGTTATTGTAGTATACTTTAAGAAGCTTAAAAGTTATAAATTATTTCACAAATGCATTTAAATATCGCTATTTAGTGCAATATTCAGAAACAACAGTACTCTCTCCAGAATGAGACAAAAAGAAAAATTATATGCTGGTAAATAAAATATTCTTTTACAGAAAGCATATACTGATACTTGAATGTAATTTCAATTAGACAAACTTCAGAATTAAACATCTTCTTCACAGTATTTCATTATCTCACTTATGAACAAAGATTAGCAGCTAACCTGCATCAAGTGGTTTTCCATTATGGAAAAATTCAATTTTCAGTTCAGAATCATGTGCAGGTTCAACACGTGCTTCAAAGTGAGCACTATCGCCTTCTGTATATTCTGTAATACCACGAAGTTCAGACACAAAGTATGGTTTGCAAATTGGCTTATCTTCAATTTCAAGTGGACGATATTTAGTTTGGCATTCCAGTTCTCGAATCTTTTCCAACCCTTCTGGATGCTGGGTATCATAGAATATGCTTCGTCGGGCTGAAATAGAGCAATAAAATATTGTAATTAATCAACACACTGGTTAAATATCGAAGTAGATTAATAAAAATATTCACTGAAGTATAAAATTATTTTATTTAAATTTATTCACCTTCAATTTTAACAGTGCATGTTGTAACAGCTTCTCCAAGTTCATTGAAAGCTTTGCACATGTAAGTACCACTGTCTTCAGCATAACTGTAAAGGATATCCAATGCCACATATCCAAAGTCATGAATAGTTCTAAATCTGTGACCTGAAATTAGAAGAAGTTAATTTTTTTTTAAATATATGAATGTTTAGGCATTTTGCTATTATCAATGTGCAAATTGCAATAACTGGTATGCAATTTATTCAAATTTATTGCCATTATCAATTTTTCAATATACTAAAGAAGATATTACTTGTACTTAAATGGTGCTATGAATATGATAAACCTTTCGTTTTAAAAAAATTATAAATCTTTAACTGACACATTTTAACACCTCAAAAGTATTCGCTCAAACATAAATCAGAATATATGGCGACTATATGAATGCATGACTGAGTCATACGGTGCGTATGAAAACTTGTTTATATACAATATTAAGATTTCTCAAAGCAATATCTAATAAACAGTAGAAAATAAAAATATGAATAAATTGATATTGAACATATTTTTTTTTTTTATGCAAGTTTTAATATTTAACACAAATTTTATTTCTTTGAAATTCGTGAATCCCAGAGTAAGAAATTATGGTAAAAACAAAAAGGGATTTTAACTTCAACTTTTATTAAAGACAAACATGTAAAAATACTTCACAAACTTTGATGTTCAAAAGTATTTTATATTATTATTTGAAAGGTATGATTGGCATTTCAGTACGATAAGCAGAAACATATTATGAAAGGCTTATTGTACAATAGTGTGTTCAAGGCTTAATCAGACTGAGATCTACAGTTGAAATTACAAATGGCCAAACCTGTATATAATAGATTAACATATATTGAATAAGTAGTTATTATGAAATTTTGGGCTGTCATTTCACATCATATTGGAGAAATTTTTAATGTGAGTGTTAATAATTCATACCAAAGTAGCAATGTAACAAATAAATATTTTGGCCCTTTGAGATTAATATAGACTTATAATCTGTATAAAGACTTATAACCACAAAAGTGACATTCATGCATTTGAATGTATAATAAATGAATATAAACTTACCAGCTTTAATTTCTATGCCATTGACATACCACTCTACTTTGAGCTTGGGATCATTGACAGGTTCTAACTTACATTCCAAGTGAACAGGTTGGCCTTCAATGATACCTTCAACATTCTTTAGAGGTGTTATGAATATTGGTCGAGACACTGGAATTACAGCTTCCTCTTTAGCTGGCCTGTAATGTTCCTCCAAAGCACGGATCTTTTGTAAGCCTTCTTCATGAAGGGTATCTGTATAAATTGAGCCCTTGGCTGAAACAGAGAATGAGAAAATATTTTTTAGGTACATACTGAATATAAAAAAATAAACTGCTAATAGAAGGCATTACAAAGTTTGGAAGTAAAAATCAGGTCTTAAAGCAGCAATCAGCATTGGAGGATTGGTTTTGCTCTTGATAGAACTCATTACCTCTGAATAGCTGTTAAAAGCATTGGCAAAAAGAAAGTTTGCTATGAGCTACAATTTCACAAGTATCAAGCTGAGGTTTGCAAAACTGCAACACATAACAGATACAACACTGCAAACTTGATTTTATGTTCTAGGTACATAGCAATGGGAGCATGATTCCATGAACTAAGAACATAGCACTTTGAGCATAAATTCTATGAACTAAGTACATAACACTTAAAACATGATTCCATGAACTATGTTTATAGCACTGACAGTGTAATTTCATGAACTACATATATAGCACTGGAAATGAGAACATGATTCCACGAACTATGTTTATAAAACTGGGAGCATAATTCCATGAACTATGTTTATAAAACTGGAGATATTTTTTTTCATTTTTCAATAAATTATAGCAGAAAATTTTGAACAACAGAATATAAAAATATATATATTTCAATAATATTTATTATAAAAACTTACCTTGTACTTTTATGGAACAAGTAGTAACAGCTTCACCCACTCTGTTGGTAGCTCTGCACATATAAGTGCCAGAATCTTCAGCCACTACATGTAGGATATCCATAGCCACGTAACCAAAGTCACAGATGGTTCTAAAGCGATGGGCTGAAAGAATAAATGGATTTGATGTTTCTTATAGTCAATTAAAAAATCAAAGATAAATATAAACTTTTAATTTAAAAACTCAAAAATAATAACAAATAATTCTTATGTAATCTTAAAGCAAAAATTCATAGAAATCAACAAATAGAAAATCATTAGTGCTGAAACCTGTTTTTTAGTTGCATTAATAGTAGCAAAAAATTCTGATGGCCCATCTTATGTCTCTTTGATTGTTTACTACAGTTTGCAACTAATGTTTTTATTGCAACCCAATTTATGAAAAATCAGAAATTTGGGAGGCATGTGTAAAAATGTGGAAGTTGAAATAAGTAGAAAATGATATTCTTGTGCCATATTTTATTGCACTGCAAGAATAAAGTACAATCGGACATATACAAGTTTGAAAAGCCTTTTGCCAAACTTAAACAGGTGAAGTTGAAAATATCAATCGTCCTCATAATTTTATTTTATTCCTCATAGCAGACACTAATAAAACAATCTAAAATATAAGACTAACCTCTTATTAAATTAATTTTTTAACATTTTCATTATTTAGATCAAATAAATTAAATAAAATTGTCTGCCTCATCAGCACATCTAATAAACATTTTTATTATATATATATATAAATTTAATTCCTATAAAGAAAATGTTTAGCATAAGAAACATTGCATGCCTAATGTAATTCTACAGAAAAGAACTGTATTTTATTAATGTCTCAACAACTCCCTGATCTAGAATTTACCCTTAGTAAAGAATAATCATACCAAATTTGAAAAGCAATGGAAAAAAATTGTGACTTTGCATATGGAACTTCAAGATTATATATAGATATCATTTTCTAAAAGAATCAATATAATGCAAATGCTTAATATTCTACAATTCTACATACCTGGTTTGATTGATACTCCATTATGGAACCATTCTACTTTCATAGATGGATCATTGACAGGTGTGAGAGTTGCTTCAAGGTGAGCACTTTGTCCTTCTACAAGATTGTCCAAATTGTAGAGTGGTCGACCAAAGTTTGGCTTCTCGAACATCTGTTCTGGCTCTTCTGGCCTAGCAAAGCGGCTATGATCTTCCAGCATTCGGATCTTCTGCAAGCTATCTGGCTGTTGCGAGTCCAAAATGAGGCTCTTTTTAGCTAGAAAAACATTTTGAATTAAATGTATTTAATTAAAATGCAAATTAATGTTCTGACAAATTCAATAAAATGCAAACTTAATTTTAAGTTTCATAGAAAAACCTACAAACATAAATTTGATTTTCACAACTAACAAAGGGCAGAAGTAACAGTATAGGCAAAAATGCTTTCTTTAAAATAATTGCAGTTGACATTAATGGGAGAACAAGAGGGTAGAAAATATGAATTGCTTTGGATTTTAAGAAAGAAAAATCAATTTATGAGTTACATCTACTCTAATAACAAAATATAGAAATAACGTTTGAACTAAAAGAGTTTAAGTACTAAACACAGCTCTTTTGTATATTATTCACTGTCAATAATCACTCAAAAACCCCTGCAATAATAATGTGGTAAATTAAAACTTTGAAAATATAGCAAACATTTAAAAATAAACTGGTCTACCTGTGTAAAAGGTAAAAAATTAGCCATCTTCTTCAGGAACGACAAGAAGTGTGATGTCACTTACTCAACGACCTCACTCTAGTGTCAGTTATCAATCTGACTTGAGTAAATGAGATTACTTCTTGTCAGTTCTACCATATACTTGATGATCTACCTGAACCCATTTCTTTAAATTAGAACCACCAGTCTACAACCAAATATTCCAGTGATATTTAGTCGTGTAATCTTTTTAAAAAAAACTCTATTGCAGACTGTTTAGTAATGCATAGCTAAAATATTGCTTAGTAACAAAAAATAATTTGGCACACTTTATTTGTTATAAAAAGTATTGTAAATTATTTAAGTTAAAAATATCTACCTGAAGAAAAGAAGCAAAATCCAGCAACTTTAATTTAATAATTTGGAAATATGGATAAATATAACTCTGCTGCAACTGAATTTTTAGATAGTTTGATTCATTACCTGTGACATTAACTCTGGCAGTTGAGGAAGCTGTTCCAAGACAATTGGTTGCCTTAATTGTGTATTCACCAGAATCTTCAGCATTAACTGTGAGGATATCCAAAGCAGCAAATCCGAAATCAAACATTGTGCGATAGCGAGAACCTATAATTAAAACGAAGCAAAGTAATTCAGTTTGTGAATTTGTACTACATCTGTTAGATAAAACTAGCATGATTAACATATATTTAAAATAGAGCTTCCTGTGTATTTTGAACATAGAATAGAAAATAAATTTGTATCAACCAGAAAGCATGTAAAATAAAATAAGTTAAAAATTACTGATTAAAAAATATGTAAATACTAGTAAAACTGTTGGTATTAATAGCTTATCTACAATTCCCTCTCTCTCTCTCTTTTTTTCAGAAATATGTATTGTGTGGGCTAGCTGAATCTGCTTTACACAACATATTCAATAAAAAAATACCTCTATTCAAAAACACTTTTGCTTCTTGGAAGAAAACAAATGAAAAGGAAAATTAATTAAAAAGGCAATGGCTAATTGAAAAGTTACCACAGTTACTATGAAATGAAAATTGAAAGTGTAATTAAAATATGGACTTTATTTCCTTTAAAACTTATTTTAAACTAGCCACTAAAAAATTTATCAAATAGATTCGATTGTATATAGCATTGATCAGCAATTTTTTTCCTGCTGTATTAGCATGCATAAAAATTTTGTAGGGCAGTGGGTGATTTTTCTACAAATGCTGATTTTATTGTTAATACAAAGAATATCAGTACTTTTACTAAATACCCTTAATCTACACATAGCTGCATCTATGTATGTCCTTTATAATGTTTACAAAGCAGTAGCTGAGAGTAACAAATGCATAGTCAATAGATGTTCATTAGAAGAGATTCATCAGTTTACATTTGTTTTTCTATGTAGCAAACATGTTACAATTTTGTTTGAATTAAACATCAAAATATTCTAACTTAATTCAATGCCTATACAAAATTTTATGAAGTGAAAAGTCTAACCTACGAAATATGAATTTAACTCATATATCTTCAATCTCAAGGCAATATAAAGGTTTTCTAACTGGATCAGTTCTCAAATATCTCAAATTATAAAAATTAATTTTTTTGCAACAGAAAAAAAAAAAGAAAGAAACCTCTTTAAATGTGGTTTGATGACAATGGTTGTTATTATTTGAACATTTCCAATTTTTTTAAAAAAAATTGGAAATGTTCCTTAAAAATAAATAAATTAATTAAAAGTAATTACAGTTCAATTAATTCCTATTTCATTATAATTTACATGTGATTTAGAACCTTACTGCTACTGAATTGCGAATAACTACCTGTTGGCAAGGGTTTTCCATTATAGAACCACTCAATCTTCATAGTTGCATCAGGATAAGGCTCAATTCTGCATTCTAAGTGACTGCTGTTTCCTTCTACCAGCTTACTAGGTCCAGACAATGGCGTAATGAAGATGGGGCCAGAGGTGACTCTCGCATCTTCATAAGCTTCTCTGTGGTGTCGACTGGCATCTTCAAGGTATTGAATCTTTTGCAGACCTTCTGGATGTTGTGTCTCCAAAAGCAGTGAGCTACTTCCTACAAATGGACATGCAACTAGAAATTAAATATTGAAATGATATACAAACTTTTCAGTAAAGTGAAACAAATGCTGTAGTCATAGATATTTTAAGGTTATATGAAATGAATTGGGTATGACGGTTGGTTTTATTGCTTTACGGTGAGGGGGTACGAGAAATTGTGGCTTATTTTCTTCTGCAAAAATGTTTTATAATTTTCTCATAAAATATTGTTTTTCAAATAAAAATTAATATCGAACACTTCTGTCTTAATTATTAATTAAAATATCCATATTTACTTAAAAATTTATGTTTTGTGTTACCTTACATCTTTCTGGTAGGTCGGACAGTCTGGGTCTCAACAACAACAACACAGTACAATCTTATGAAAAGTGTAAAAATATTTTTAGTATCATGAAATTTATAAAATCAAAAATAAATCATATGTCACCATATTCTTTACAATAGAATTGACAGGAGAAAGCCGAAAGGTGCGTGAAACTGTAGATCAAGTTTATATTTCTCAGGCACACATGTTGTATTGTGGAAAACGGGGTATTTAAAAAATAACTTATGATTTAACGACTGCAATTTTTTAAGGGACTCTTTAAGTAAATTATTTTGGATAAAGTTTATTACCTCTAACAGCTAGTGTAGCAGAGCAAACAGCTTGACCAAGCTCATTTGTAGCTTTGCAAGTGTAGGTACCACTATCTTCGGGTTTAACATATGCCAAATCCAAGGCAACAAAACCAAAGTCATGAGTCAGAGTCACTCTTGATGCTGCAAAACATAATAGATTAAAACTTCAAAATAACCCTCTAAATTTATGTTTTAAATATTGATTATTTATTATATATTCTTTATTTAATCCTAATTATATAAAGATTAAAAATTGATTGTAAAAGATAAATATCTGTTTTAATACATTACGTCAATCAGACATATATTTGGTTAACTTAATGTAATGCAAATATTTTTTCAGTTAAAATATTTTCACTGAAAAAATCAATCTAATAATACCTTTTAGATTGACAAAGCAGATTAGAATTTTAATTGAGAAATCATATTAAACAAGTAATAGTTAATATTTATATACATCTATATTTAGTAAAGAGCAAATATAACAGAAAGTGAATATCAAGTTCCAATGACAGTGCATACCTGGCATAATGGCCACTCCATTGTGGAACCATTCTACTTTAAGTTTAGTGTCTCTGACAGGAATGAGTCGACATTCAAAGTGAGCACTCTGGTTTTCCATTAACTGCAGATTTCTCATTGCTTGAGTAAAGACAGGAGCTTGAGTAGTTGACTCATCAATGTAAGATGTTCTGTGGTATCGACTCATGTCTTCCAGCTGTTTAATTTTCTCAAGACTCTCTGGCTGTTGTGACTCCAAAATAAGGCTACTTTTGCCTATAAAATATTAAACAAAATATAACCTGGTTAATTTGAAATACTGGACACTTTGAATCTGAAGTCTGACCCTCAAAATTCTCACACAAAATATAAAAAATTACAGTTAATTTGAATTTCCAAGGTTTGCTCTCAAGATTCAAAGATTTAAGTCGATGGCCTAAGGTAGAAATTCATAAACCCATTGAAAATAAGTATTTTGCAACATATAATCTGATCAAATTAAAATAGACTATAACTATCACATCAATGAAATTAAAATGGAATCTTCTGACAGTTTTTAATGCCTCGTAAGACTTCCATTACTATTAGAATGCATTCTTTTGAACTTGTGATTTCTCATTTGTAATCACTGATAAAATGTGAAATCCTTGATGAAATTGCTCATTTTTATGAAAACATTCTGAAAATTGAGCGACTCTCGATTTAACAAACAAAATAGATGGTTCTATCCATTTAACTCATCAAAGTATCTACTTTTATGGTTGAACCATAAATACAATCATATCAAATAGAAAATTTAAATTTAGAATAACAAAAACTATAAAAAATAAAAAATAAATAAATAATTAAAATTATGAAATATTCAAGAAGGTTCATGAGCTACAAAAAACGGTGCTCATGTGTGTTCTAAACAAACTTTGAGGTTGGCAACCTAATGTAGGAAATTTCTTAAAAGTTTTATAGATCAGCAAAGGAAAAATAAAACTTACTATAGCACTTCATGGTCGCAGATGTCACAGCCTCTCCCAAGGCATTCACAGCTTTACAAGTGTAAGTGCCAGAGTCTTCAGGATAGGCATACATAATGTCCAGGGCAACATAGCCAAAGTTAAATGTCTGGATAAAACGTGTACCTAAAATTAAACAAAACAATTAAAGTTGCATTAACAAATCAGGACCTTGTTAATGATAAAATAGCGAAATAAAATAGATAGTAAAGCTTAGTTAGAAAATATGCAATTTAATTAAATAGTGGGAGTTTAAAGATATTCTAACGTAATTTCTTCAACCATTAATAATTTAAATTACAGTCATAAAAATTAAAACTTCATAAGCTAAAACCTACCTTGCTTAACAGGTTTTCCATTGTGGAACCATTCCACCTTCAATTTAGGATCACCAACAGGAATAAGTTTGCATTCAAAGTGAACTCTTTGGCCTTCTTTAATCTCAACATTTTGAGGGGCTTTGGTGAAAACTGGAGACTGGCTGGTTAATTCTTCCTGGTACACATCTCTGGTATGCCTATCAAAATCAAACACAGTAATTTTAGACTTGATTTCAACTTAATTAAGTATGAAAATTAGCTGGAAGCATCTGAAAGTACTCAGTAATAACAAGATGATTTGGACTGCACAAAATGCATGATGTTATATACATTATTCATTAAATCCATGAAAAAATAAAACATGCATGGTATAAAGATGTATGAAAATATTTTGAATGCAAAATATTACTTTCATTTGATGAACATCATTTATTTAAAATATAATGTATATTTTAATATATTTTGCATTTTAAATTTTCTTTACAAAAATTTCTAATTATGATTGTTTGCTTGACTCAGCAGACTTTCTCTGAATTCTCCATTAAGAAGTATAAATCGAGAGTCTCAGAATTTTTCTTGCTATAGCCAAGAAATGTGCTGTTGCTTTTAATATAGCCATGATCTCCTAACAGGAGAATTTGATTATATATATTCATAAGGTGTGTTATATGATATTAATTTATGGAGGTTTAAAAATATGTAACTTGGAATTAAAACAATGACATGCCATAGAATTCCATCAATCTCCCCCCCCCCCCTTTTTTGCTCTATTTAAAATTCTGAAAAATTCTGTGAAACACCTCCCCCCCCCCCCCTCTACTAAATATAAAAGAAAATCCCCATCAAATAAAATAAATTTATTGATAAAAATATATTTTATTTTTTTTAGCTTAATTGCTAGTAAGCCTTCTCTCCACCACTAACTCTGCAATTTTCCATCACATTTGAGGGGACGAATTGATGTAATTCTACTTGTTCCTTTTAGCAGAAAATTCCGAGCAAGTGCCCCTTACATTTTCATCACATTTGAGAGGGTGGATAAACGGAATTCTACAGTAATAGCACTTTTGTCTTGAATCACTTCTTACAAAACTAAAAATAATCAAAAAAATTGATTTTACCTTGAATAATCTTCCAACATCTGGATCTTTTGTAAGCCTTCAGGATGTTGAGTATCAGAAATAATTGAAGATTTACCTAATAGAAAAACATTACTGTATTAAAATTGATGCAAACAATACAAAAAATTAACAGAAATCCTTAGCAAAAAATGTATCATCCTGTATGTTTATTGAACAGAGCATATTTCATTAATACATGCAGTGTAATATATTAAGCAATTTAAAAGTTTCCTCAACATTAAAAGTCATGTTTTATATCATTAAATTAAAAAAAAAACCTTGTTACATAACAGCAGTAGATGTGTGCATATCCAATATCTCCTTCATGAATACTTTTATCTTAAATGCAAATTTTGGCATTAAAATGAAGCTACCAGAAATAGAAAAAAAACTTTTTTTAACAAAAATAAAAATTCAAGATTAAAACAAAAAGGAAACGATGGTTTAAACCAGACAAGCCTGGAAACTACAGACCTATAGATTGGAACTGTTCTACAAAAATTAAAAATCTGATGTGGGAAGCACATGACTTTCCCTACAAACTCAAATTCATTTTCTTTTTCTTTCTTTCTTTCATAATTCATTAAACTGAGTTTAATTGCACAAAATAACATAGGTAATTGCTTGAAATTACACTGAATTTGCAGACTTAATTAAATTTTCATTTTCACTTGATGACCAGATATATTTTCAAAGGCAATGCTGCATAAATGCGAAAAAACTAAAAAATTCTTGAGACCAGTTAGTTCTGGAGTTATGGGGTTGGACTTATTCTTTTCACCGTCAAAACTGCATATAAAACGAGAATTTAATTAATACATTTGAGAATATGTAGTTTGTTTGTTTTTTTAGATTTTGATGATATTTGCAGGCAATTTCACAAAACAAAAAGAGCAGGTTCTTTTTCCGAATCATACCAAAATTTAATCAGCACCAGGATAATCCACAAGTGACTTATCTACCAAATTTTGTGAAATTTGGCCAATTAGATTTTGAGCTAAAATGGATACATACATTGTATACACAGACAGATACACACAGATGTCATGCTAAAAATAGTTCTTTCATTTTCTAGAGTGCTTGAAACATGTAGATCCGTCAAAAACTCGAGTTGCAACTTTTGACAAGTTTCCAATACTTTCCCTATGTATACCTTAACATGTATTGCATGGAAAGTAAAAATCGTTCACAGATCTTTAATTACAAGATTTTAAAAACCCTTATGGTATGATTGAACCAACATTTCCATTCCTAATTCAAAGTGAGAAGCAGAAGTTCCAAAAGTTTATCTTCCTATTGCAAATATGTGGGCTACCATTCTTAGAATAGTGATTATTGGTGACCAATCTGTGGCTTTTGATCAAAGTTTTGGCTTCTTTGGTGATTTTATTGCTTTCCTTACAATACATGCTAATATATAGGAGAAGTATTGGAATTGTACCAAAATTCGCAATTCGAGTTTTTGATGGATCTACACATTTTGAGCCCAATAGAGTCTGAAAATACTACTTTTAGCAAGATGCCAGTGTATGCATCTGTGCAGTGTATGTATCAACTATAGTAAAAAACAATTGACTAAATTTCATAAAATTTTATAGATAAGTCACTTGTGGGTTACCCTGGTGCTGATTAGATTTTGGTACAATTCGGAAAACAGAACCTGCCTTTTTGTGAAAAATAGTTCACAAATATCATTAAAATGTAAAATAAAAGACTACATATGCTCAAATGTAACAATTAAATACTTATTTAATATATAATTTTTGACGAAAAGAATAAGACAAATCCTATAACTCTGGAACTAACTTGAGATATTTTAGTTTTTGAACATTTTTACAACATCACCTTTGAAAATGTGTTCAATTGCCAAATGAGAACAAAAATTGAATTATAAAATTCAATGCAGTTTCAAATAATTATCCATGTCATTTTGTGCAATTAAACACAATTCAATGAATTATGAATGAAATAAATAGAAAATGAATTGGAATCTGTAGGGAAAGCATGTGCTGTCCTCGCCAGATTTTTTTCATTTGGCTCAAAGGTGTATCTATTGTTTCAGATAATCATATTTTGGCTATCCAAGTGTTTGGTGAACATAAAAAATATTAATATTTAAACAACTGCACCTGGTCTAGTACCTGGTTAACCTGGTTTTGGGTCAATAGTATTTTTTTTTTTTTAATTTCATTTTTATTAATCAGTGTTTCAATCCTTCCAGCTTTTTAATTGGAGAGTTAATAGGTAATAATAAGGAGTTAATAGGTAATTCAGATGGAGGTTAAACCAGCTCCTAGTCAACTGGGCATTTAATCAACTATGTATTTGGTTACCCAAATTTTGAATAATTAGCCGCTAGATGTAGCTGCTACTTATATTACAATAACTTTTGAAAATACATTAGTTTCACATTTAGAATGAGTATAAGTTTTAATGAGCATAAACTTTCTCTCCATAATGTTTATTAAACATAGTTGAAATTTTATGAAATTTATGATAATTTATACAGCCTCCCGTACTGACTTAGTTCCATAACGTAAATTTCTCTTTTAAAAAAACATGGGAAAAAATCATTCACACATACCAGTACAAGTAAGTGTGGCCTGAATTTCGGCTGTTCCAATTAAGTTTACAGCTCGGCAAGTATAGGTTCCAGCATCTTCAGGTACAACAGACAGAACATTCAAAGCAACATATCCAAAGTCATGGTAAGGTTTATAGCGATGGCCTAAGAAAAAATACAAAAAGTGTGAGTAAAACAGTAAACATGAATGTAACATTTTAATTTATTTAGGAAAGTGAAAGTAAAATAGCATTTACAATATTAGAAAAACTAACAAACATGAATATCTTAAATCTAATGAAAAATATAAAATCCCCAGCTGTAATGGATACCTAAACCTTGGTTGGAGAATATAAATTGTAGTTGGGTATGATGCTGGTTGCATCGCTACTTCATGCACAATGTTGGCCAAGAAACAATACAACTCTAATCTACTTTAACATTCTACCCTTTCAAGGGTATTATTGGACAGAGTTTAGTTGGTTCGCAAGAGCTTTGGAAGTGTTACTATTATGACTTAATAAACTGTTCAAATTCTCAATGTGTGGTAAACGTAACCATTGATGAATCTCTGTTAACACTATTGGCCAATTTGGGCCAAAGTCAAAGCTACTTTTAACTAATTCAGTTGTTAGATAAGAAATAAGTTTGGGCATTCACATCTATTATTAACCTAATATATGAAAGTAAAACTTTTAATAGATGATTCTAACTTAAGTATTTTCTGAACCACATGAAGGATTTTGATAAAAAAAATTTCAGGCAAAAAGACAAGACTGAGTTTAGGGTACATTCTGATGCAAAGTTTTATCACCCTTCAGAAAAGTGCAGAATAACAAAAGTTAAAAACCTGTTTTTATCTGTCTGTTATAACTTCTTATAACTCGAACAATGCAATAAATATAAATACTTTTTCACTAGTTTGTTAAATTTAAATATTAAGACATGCTTAAATAAAAAGGTTTAATGCTAAAATTATTTCTGCTTTTGCACTGTTTAACCTTCTAACATACTGTCCCAAGTTAACTCAGAATAGTATGTTTTGATTCAGAATACTATCCTGAGTTAACTCAGGAGAGTATGATTTGTTTCAGAATACCATCCCAAGTTAACTCAGACTTAGGGTTTTCTCATGCTCCCTGCCAAGTTAACTTAGGATAATAATATAAACCCATTCCTACCTCAATTATTTTTTTAGTTTTTTTTTTAAATGGGTAATAATTATTATTAATTAGAGTACCCTCTATCCAAATAAATCTAAAAACAGCTACAAAATATTAGATCATATTTTAATACATTTTTAAAAAATAAGTACATTAAGGGTTAATCTATAAATGTGAAAATTCCAAAATCTGCTTTCAAGGAAAATATCTTCTAAAGTATGCAATCTCGCTTGTTAAATATTTTTCAAGCAATGAGATTGAATCCAGAAAATATTTTAATATGTTTTATCTTCCTAAATTTGTATGCAGATAAAGGAAAACAAAAATACCTGTTTTATATGTCTGTAATGACTGCTTATAATTTGGCTCACTTGATGTAAATACTTTTTAATAGGTTTATTAATCTTAATTAGAAACAGATTTTATGTGCTAAAATATTTCAGATTTTACGGCATATAAATTTTATTTTCATACTATCCCGGGCAACATCACATATTTCTGCAAGTATTCAATATTCAAATATGACAAATATTTAAAACTAACCTCCCCTCGTCCTAGAAACAAATCCAATAACTTAAGGAATACTTACCAACGGGTAATGACTTTCCATTCCTGAACCACTCTACTCTCAGCGAAGAGTCATTAATGGGCTCCAGTCTGCACTCAAAGTGAGCCAACTGGCCCTCATTTAGAGTCAAATTGTTCAACTTAGTTAAGAACTTTGGCTGAATTTTAACAGATTCTTCAACCCAAGTTTCTCTGTGATGACGGCTTTGGTCTTCCAAGTATTGGATTTGTTGAAGACCTTCAGGGTGCTGAGATTCTAAAATAATTTGACTTCTTCCTATAATTAAAAAAATATATATATTAAGAATCCAGCTTAATCGATGCAGGCAATAAATTTCACTATTACTTTAATCAATGAAATAAATACTTACTCTTGTGGTAAAAATTTAATCTAAATATTTTGACAAAAATTATATAATCACAATATCGTTATTCAAACACATAAGTTAAAAGTGATTGGGGGAGTTGGGGGGGGGGGTGAGACAAATATATGAGATCTGATACGATTAATAGTATTTTAGAAGAAAATTATATACATTTGATGAAAAATAAATTTCATATTTTGCAATTTCAAAAGCTTGAGTTTTAGATCAAAGATGTCTTTGATAAAACTTGGGTTTTAGATCAAAGGTGCCTTTGATACATGGTACATGGATACATTTCAAAGTCAAAATTACTCATTTTAATGGCATTAATATATTTCACAGTAAAATGCCAATTCTTGCACTTTCTCATATACATCATCAATTGAATGTCATCACCAATGTCACACCATGCATATGCACATTTGATGGGTTGGTTCATATCTACAATTGATTTGTGCTTCTTAATATGTTAACTACCATATTTCTATGATTCTACAATGTACATTTTAATGCCTCTGAAATTAAAATGTATCTTATAATCAATTACAAAGAATTTTGATCAATTTGAAGCCCTGCACTATTGTTAAATAGAAGTAAATAAACATTTCTACCAGAAAAGGGTTCAAAATATATTTTAAAAAATTTGAAGTATTTAGGTTATGCAATTGAAAACCTGGGAAAATTTCATAATTAATCTAAAGGTAAAATTCTTATCTGCATCATCCTAATATAGGACAGATTGCTTCATTGGTCATGAAAAGCAGTTTTAAGGGGGAGAAAATATATGCATTGCCCCTTCCGAAACTTTTCTTCATATGTAAGTGTCTGCTTACATATTATGTTAATGGAAATAAAATATTTAATAAGAAAATTAAAATGTATCATTATACCTGTGCACTTGACTGTGCAAGAGGTAACAGCCTGTCCCAGACTGCTAGTGGCTTTGCATGTGTAAACACCACTATCTTCTGCATACACACTAAGAATATCCAAAGCAACATAGTCGAATTCGAATGCGGGTCGGAATCGATGCCCTGCAATAAGCAATCAAAAAGTTGAAAAAATAACTCATATAAACACAAAAAATATACAAAAAGTGTAAAGAATTAAATAATTTTTTCATCAAAATACAAATTATAACATTAATGACATGAAAGTTTACTATACAATAGAAATGATACTAGTAATAAATGCAATTTTCAAAATCAAACTATTTTTAATAAATTCTTGATGGTAATATTTATTTATTATAGACAAAAAGCTTTATAACTTGCAAAAGTTTAATCTTAAGAAATTAAACCAAACATTTAAGTAACCAATGACAAATGTACATACAAACTAATTAGCCATATAAAAACCAATTGTCATACCATAGAATTCCGATAATAACCTCAGTTTGTTTTTAAAAAAAAAATAAGAAAAGGCTATAATCAGATTTTTTTGAAAAAGTAAAAGGCAGTGGAATTTGGAGAAGGTTAAAATAGGAATTTTTAGACATAAATAAAAGACGGATTACAGCTTTAAATTTTTGGATAACAAACTGATTTTCATTAGTGTTATAAAAAATTTAATACAATTTACATTTTATACACTATTAAATAAAAATAAAAATAATCCATAAAAACTAACTAGATTTTCCATGGAATACCCTGCCATTGCCAATAACAACACCCATAGACACTTATTATGCACTTGTCAGCATGGAATAGCCCATATAGCAAAATTGCAGCATATAGCAAGTTTTCTTGCTGCCATTGTAAATATAGGCTATTCCATGCTGACGACTGCCTTATAAGTCTATTAAAATTGTTCTATGAATACTGTTATCTGTAATGGGAATGAATTCCAAATTCTGAGGAAGGCGAGTTTTGTGTCTCTGTTAAATTCTGACTTGCAAATGGGAAGAGTAAATGAGGATAACTTTATGCCTTTTGTCATGTTTTAGGAATGGTGAATTCTACGCTACTAGAAGAAATAAATGACTTGAAGCCTGATAAGAAACAAGTGTAAAAATCAGAAGCCCTAAGAATTCTTGCGACAACTTGAAAATTGAGAAAACCATAAAGGGACCAAGTTATAAAAGGAAATTTTATGAAATCTAAAATATCATTCATTTTTTAAAGGGGTATAATCAGGTGATGAATATTACAGAATTCTACAATTACTAGAAATTTCAATTTTTAGAAACAAAGATAATTCATTATTATTACTTACCAACTTTGAGGGATACACCATTAACGAACCACTCAACCTTCATTGTAGGGTCACCAACAGGTGCTAAACGACACTCCAAGTGAATATTTGCACCCTCTATAGTTTCAATGTTATGTAGAGGTTTGGTGAACGTAGGAAGTTGAGTAATGACAACATCTTCAAACTGGTCTCTTTTGTAACGACTAGAATCTTCCAAGTGCCGAATTTTTTCTAGGCCCTCGGGGTGCTGAGTTTCTGACACTACCCCACTTTTGCCTACAATGAGAAGGAAGATATTGCAAGAAAGTAGTTATAAATTTTGGGATAAGGGATGAAAAAAAAATATATATTTATAATGTTTTAAATCAAATTGTTTTTAATATGTGCCAAATGAAAATATTTATTTGCTATGGTCTTATAGAGAAATTTGAAGTTTTAACTTGAAGTCATGAAATGCATTATTATTTTTTTACCTTGTTAGACCAAAAATTTAAATAAACGAAATGGTTAGGTTACCAGAAGTGAAAGGAGTTTTCTACTGGCAGCCTCAGAGTTTAATTAAAAATGATAATTTGTTAACATACTAACCTTCATAACATATACCTTCATAACAAACTAAATAGGCAAAAATATGTTTAGTAATTTTGTGTGTGTGTGTGTGTTGTAGAATGTACATGGATGTTTTTTAAAAAATAATAATAAGTTTTAGTTTAAAACATTTGTGAATTAAAATTTTTTATTATAAAATAAGATATGAAACATATATGTTTTTAAGTGCTAACATTAAGATTGTTTTTAATTCCTTTTGGAGAATTGCCATATAAAATGGCCATCAGACAATGGGAAATTTCCCACAGAGAAACAAAATTTTGGTGAAAAGGATTACTAGCAAATTGAAAGGGTTTAAAATGTAGAACTCTGGGAGATTTTAAATTTCTTAATATATATCCTAATATGTACAGAAATATTTTATAAAAAATGTTCATAAAGATACTAGTGGTATTCATAAATATTTTCCTATTTTTCAAAACCAAATTTTATATATTGTTTGTGATAATTTTACTTAAAAATGTGAAAGGAATAGAAATTCTTTGCAAAGGGAAGAATTTCATACAAACTTTTCTAGGCTATAAATTTTCAAGCCAAAAAATCTTTTCCTGCATCCATAATGTAAAAATTTCATTGTGATGATTGGTTCAATTCCAAAAAGCAAATATTTTTTTAAGGAGAAGGGCCACTTATAGAGAGATGATATATATATATATATATATATATATATATATATATATATATATATATATATATATATGACATTATATGTATATATATATATATAATGTCAAATAAAATATAATAAACACATACCAATAACAGTGATGCAAGCACTAGTGTGTGATGAACCAAGATGGTTTGTAGCTCTCACAGTATATTCTCCAGTATCTTCTGGATAGGCAGTGACTATGTCCAGCACAATGTGTCCAAATTCATGCTTGGCTTGGAATCGAGAACCTAGATATGTAATTTGTACAGTTTATGTATAAAGTACATGAAATATATAATGACAAAATTAAACCAAACATGTTTTTAATATAATATTAATGTTTTATAACAATTTTTAAACGTTATTAAAATTTTAAATCATTGTTTAGGGTAGAAAATTTTCAAAATAAAAGTCAGTTTTTAGCTTTTGTTATAGGAACTTCATTTCAAAAAGTTTTTAACCTAAGAATAAGTAAAAAAATGAAAATAATTTTTAAATAAAATTCATTACATGTCTATATTGTATCCGCTGCATCCATAAAATGCAAATGCAAATAAAACCAGTTAAGTATTATCAACTTCTATTTTAGATTCATGATGTAGGTATTTAACCAAAGAATAAGTAAAAAAATTGAGAAGATTTCTGCTGCAAAATTGCTCATATGTCCCAATTGTACTTATTGCACTTACTAATAGTAGGTAAAATGCAAACCAAACAAATGCTACTAATTCTATTTTAGATTCATGATGCAGGTGTCTACCTACATTTGAATTAAGTCATATTCGAAATGTTATAGTAAAAAACTTGCAATTTTATTCATAACATAAAACTGATAATTTTGACCAAGACAAAAGTGGTGCAGTATCATTCAAAATTTATTAATAATTTAAATAATAAAGAAAACTATATTGTTTTAATGCCTATCTAACATACTGAATTGAGCACAAACCTGAACCATGCTGGATACTAGGACAGGTTTTCGATATGTGCAACTGCAGGTTGCCATTAAAAAACAATCATTTCTCTATATACTACAATACATAGTGGGAAAAGTAAAAATCGGAGTATCGGCTGCATGGCTGTAAAGGCCACACCATTAAATATTTTTTCTTTTAACCCTTTGCCGACAATGATACTTCGAAACTGCCATGGCTGAAAGGAAGGAGCATTTGTCTTGTGAATTGTTCCCTAAGGACGACAATTTTTTTTTTTTTACTTAGTCTAACTTCAGAATTGAGAGTCCCATATACCAAGGTCAACAATCATCAAAATATGTTAGAACATTATAATGAACATCTATAGCCATCTAGTATTTAAATAAATTATAATAAAAATATTCCAGATGAAAACGCACATTTATGCCTATTGTCCTTTAGGGTAAAAATCTAGTCATCTTTCTATTAAAAATGCATGATCTTTCTTTTACGTAATTTCATAGTCAATACACAGGTGTCTGCCATCTTTAAACGGCTAAATTCATATGGACTGTGGGTCTTCTGATAAAAACTGCAGTGATAATTTCATAGAAACTATCAATTATTATTATTTAAGCAATCACTTTTATAAATGCCATAGTGGTTATTTTAAAAGTGCAGTTAATTTTCATTCCTTCAAAAACTAAAGGATTTTAAAATATCTGTGCTACTTGTCTATATTTATTTCAATTAAGCAGTGTATTTTTGATAAATAAAATTAAATTAATAAATTACCTAAATTACACCAAGAGCGGCATTATAGTGCATGTGATTGTTAAGAATAAAATAAAAACTTACCAGATGGCAAAGTTTTTCCATTAAAGAACCACTCAATCTTCAACGTAGGATCTCCTACAGGTTCTACTCGACATTCTAGGTGCACCCTCTCCCCTTCCCTTAAAGGTTTGGGGCTGTGCAAGGGGATAGGAAAGTAAGGCTTATTCTTGGATATTTCTTCGATGAAACGGTCAGTGTCAACATGAGCTGACCGCTCCAGGTATTCGATTTTTTCTTCGATTTCGTGTATTGTAGATGTGTCAACTGAGCTCTTAGCTGAAACAAAAAGACAAAATATTAAGTTTCAGTTTCATAAAACAACATAGCACTATTTAGTATTCCTTGAACATTTCCAAATGTAAAGAACACTTTAAAAATTATCCTAAATATTTTTGTTTGACAGAAAGGTTTCATATACTGAACACTTTAGTTCTTTTACACTAGCCATAATAGTGATGTCTAACTCTCTGTGGTAATCAAAATATAGACACCAAATTTAGTGGTGCTGGTAGAACTCTTTTAGAATCTATAGCTATACACTGTAGGTTACCTCAACTTTGTCAAGAATGTAATGATCTGTAATACGACTGATAAAACACATTTTGGTTTAATATTTGGAGCAACTATTTTATCACAATGGGTGAGTTTATATCAATTTAATTTTACATTTGAAACATTTTGTATAAGCTCAATTTTCAATTTAGACTATTTTGTATCAGCTCAATATTGAAGTTAGATTTTTTAATATGAACCAAATTTGTAAATATAAAAAGGAATTTTTATGTAGCAAGTTGGCATAAAAAAATTGTCTGCTTTAATCTATGTTATGCACTATTACAAACTTTACTGTTCTATTTTATGGATAAAAAAAAAAACAATATTATTGTTATGCATTAAAACTCATACTACGAAAAAAATATATTCTCATCATAAAAAGATACAGTGAAGCAGAGAATGATGTCAGTGTGTCGATCTGTCACACATTTAGAGCATTTTGGAGTAAATTTGATCTATTTTGTAGAACCTTGTATCAAGATTATTTATTTGGAGCAGTTGGTGTCACAATCGCATCACCACAGGATCTCAAAGTCTCAGTACCACAATAGGAGGACTAGTAATATTGCAACAGTAAGTTAGTAGGAAGAATATATTTGGAACATATTGATATTTATTTAGTCAATTCTTTTTAGACAAGAATTTTGAAAAACTATAAGTTGAAATTATTTTTTTTTACTTGCAGGACTTGTGAAAGGTTTCAGCTTTATAAAGAAACCTTACTAAACAAAAAAACTAAACTTTACTCATATTATACATTTATAAAACAAAAAAAAATAGATAAGATTTTTAAAAGATAAAGGCCAGAAATGACTATACTGCTAAAATGAGATATATACTGCCTTCTGGATGGACTTTAAAAATTAGAAAACTAATGATATCTAGTGTAAAAAATACAATGAAACCGTCTACAAATTTAAACCTCCAACATATTTAATCAGCATTATAAATTTGCAGTGACCCACTTGTGAATGTGTACTGAGAAAAGTATAGTAAGACTATGATGCAAATTATGTAAAAAGAAAACAATAAAGAAAGAGAAACAATAAGAAACATGCAATTAATTTTTACCTTTCCATTACAATTTTAATTCTCAATATTGAAAGGGGCAATATATTAGACAAAAAAAAAAAAAAAAAAAAATGTTTTCTATTAGCTTCATTAGTCCATACTTTACTAAACTCAGATAGTTTATGAAGCCTCATATTTAACCATATGTTGCAAAATAATTATAAGCATTATAGTGAAGAATAATGTAAAAAATAATAGTTTTATTCAAAATTAAAATATATATATATATTTCAATCAAATGCTTTAAAATTATAAAATACTGGATAATACCACTTGTTAAAAATTAAAATAAAAAACAAAAACTCAAAATAATATCATTGATTTATTTTTTAAAAGCTTACCTTGAACATGAACCTGCTTTGAAAGCATGGCTTCTCCTAGTGAATTTCTAGCAACTACTGAGAAAGTACCAGTGTCTTCCGGGAATACATACAGTATGTCCAAAGCAACATACCCAAAATCAAAATATGTACGGAAACGATGACCTGATGAAAAAATTCAATATATTAAAATATAATCCATAAAAAATATATATATAAAAGTATGTCAAACATATATTTCATTCAGACATATATTTCATTCTTTTAGAAAACAAATCATGTCAGTATAAGATATGAATATTTGCTTTATAATTGTGTACTAACATTAGTATTTGAATATTAGTGATTTTAAGTTGGCAACATGTCTGTCATGTTAGCATTCATTTGGATGTATTCAGCTGATGTGTGTCATATACAGTTTTGATATTGTTTGCATCCATAGAGAAATTAAAACTTTCAGTTTTCAGCACAGCCTATACTACAACCATTGTTCTGGTAATTCTTCCATAGGAAAATAATGCTATAAAAATCTTAAATTTTGAATAAATCATGCAAATTATATCTAGCTATAATCTTTTACACAACGTGTTCATACACAAAATTGCATACTGATCCATGCATCATTCTTGAGCTACCATATTCACGACTCACGGACATGACACAAACACACACAGAGAGAGAGAAAACAATCTTTCCAAATATGTTTTAAATATGTTCAGAAGTTAAAGCTTTAAAGTGTAAATATTGAATTTGACATAATTTGATAAATTGATACTTTTCTAAAGAGTGGTGCATGTGAAAGTAAAAATTATGAGTGTTACGATGAAATATCAAAGTTAAAATCATACCAGTTGTGAGTGGATGGCCATTGAAGTACCATTCCACAGTCATACTGGGATCTCCCATAGGCTCCAGTCTGGTTTCAAAGTGAGCACTTTGACCTTCTACCAGCTGATTCTTTCCCGTAAGTTCAGCCATGAATGCAGGCTTTTGGGTGAAAGTGACATCTTCTCTTGTATCTCTCTGATATCTGGAATAGTCTTCTAAATGCTGAATCTTTTCCAAACCTTCTGGGTGTTGAGATTCCACAACAATGCTCTTCTTACCTGGAAAATAATGAATTTAATTTCATTATTTGAATATTTAATATAAATTACAATTTCTGAAATAAAACTTTGGTGTGCCAGAATACAAATCCAGATCTATGCTAAGTGAACATTATCAAAGTTGAACTAAAGAATTGTCCAGTTTAAGACATTTAATATTGCTTCATACAGAATTTGTTGTCACATATTCCATTTTCAACTAACAAGATGAGTAAAATATTTTTTTTATTTTCAGGTGGGCCAGCAAGTTTCTATGAACAAGAAAATGGCATTTGTTTGAAAAAATTGTTCGTATAAATCATTCTTTACATGATTTGCAAAGTAGATGCTGTAACTAATAACATTCAATATATGACATATAATGTAATTAATTGTAAAATTCAAGAATTAATTAAAGAAGTTGTAATATCCCACATGATTGAACCTCTTCTGAATCTTCGAAAGGGGAAAGTTATTTTATCTACATTTACTTTGAAATACTTTATGGTTAAACATTTAAAGTTTCTTTTCTATTTTATGTACTTTGCAGTAATAATAATTTAATGATAATAAATGTTAATGTCTTTATTAAAAGAGATTAAAATGACTTAGACCTAAAATCACCTACAGCAATGTTTTCAAAGTGTGTTCCATGGAACCTTTGGGATTCCATGACAATATTCCAGAGGTTCCACAACGTGATAGTTTGAAATAAATTTTCTTAAAAATTAAAAACAAAACACATGAAACTGGAATACATAATTCGGACCATAATTTTTCTCAATTCGGGGTTCCACCATCAAATTGAATTTCAAAAAGGTTCTGCACCCAAAAACATTTGAAAAACACTGACCTACAGGACATATTTTTGGAAGCTGCAAGCAGAGTTTGGCCATTATAACTCAAGTAAGATTTTTAGTGCTATTCAGACTCAATCAAGCTTATAACATTTTGAATTTTCTTAAGAGCTCAAATGCACCTTGTACACCTCATTATGCTCAGATCCAAACATTGAAAAGTATATCAAAATATTTAAAATAGGTAGCCAAAAATCTTAAACAATATTGCTGCACAACTTTTCACTCCAATGCTACAATCTAGATGCAAAGGAACATAGAAATATTTCATATTCTAGTGATACACATGGTAAAAATAGGGTTCTTAATTTCCAATTTCAGAGAAGCTGTTTAAAAGTAATTAAACTCTGTTCAAAAGTGATAAAAAGACATTTCCCAATTTTTGTCAATTATGACTTTTGAATATTTGAAATGATATTCCGCATTAATAGTTTTACTATGTAAGAACCTGGTACTTATGAGGTGGTTATTATAAATAAATAATACCAAAAACTACTCAAAATTTTACTTATTTATAACAGCATATTATATTAATTTATAACAGCATATTAAAAAACAATAAATAGATAAACAAATAAAAATAAATAAACAAAAATAAAAAATAAAATAAAAATATAAAACCTACAAATAGTATGGATACACGTCAACTTTAATTAAATTTTAAAATCAAAGATTCACCACTGATGAAGGGCATAGTGATGCCCAAAAACACTTTGGCTGTGTAATTTTTGTATATCAAGGAAAGGAGGTTTTATTAAAGGACTTTTAAACCTATGTTTGGTTGTCTTTGATTTTAAAATTTAATATAAAACCTATTTACTTACTAATGCAAATGAACTGTGAAGTTGTGGAAGCTGTTCCTATGCAATTTGTTGCAACACATGTATAAGTGCCAGTATCTCTTGAATCAACTCCACGTATTGTCAGAGAAACATATCCAAAATTGAAAAATGTTGAAATTCTGGAACCTGCAAATAAAATATTCAAAGTTTAAAATATTTTTAGAAAACATAAATAATTTCAATTTTAACCAGCTTTTTAAAAATTAAAAAAAAAAAACATGATTTAAAAAAAAATTTAATTGCGAATTCACAAATATTAACAGATAATCATACGCTAAACATATGCTATAATTTCCCACATATAATCCATGGTGGCACACAATCCACATGCACATTTTTCATAGGGAAAATGAAAACTTTGTATAATCAGCAGAATTGCACAATCTACAGCGCCATATAATCTGCAGATAAAATTAGCATGCCTGATTGCTTGTTTCTTCATATATTTATGCAAAAGTAGTTAAAACAATTTAATTTACCCTGCATTTGAATAAGTTACATAATGACGATATTAACTTAAATGTCGTTACCAAAGAAAATTTTTTTTAACAAAAAATATGTTATTTTACATTAACACAATTCTTCTTTATGTATGCTTCTTGATATTTTTCATTCACACAATCATTGTTTCTTCTAATTAGAAAAAATTGCTACAGATAATCTGCGGTAGCCCATAATCCACACCTTCAAAATTTGAGGGTTTTTTAATAGTGGACTATACATAAAAAATTACGGTAATTGAAGTTATGTTTTCATCTAGTATTTAACTAACATGGTGCAAAAACATGCATATATATAAAAGATGAAGAAACTTTATGCCTTCATAGCTACATAAAAGGTTAATATCACGATGGAACACAGGTCTTTCCATATATATATCAAAAATTCTGAAAGAGCTAGGGCATTTAAGAAATTAAAAGTTATATTTTTGGCATATATTATGTTGCCATGCTAAAATCTTATTTCTACAGCTTTTATGTTGCAAAATCTAAACAATATGGAACAAAAGCAGGTACTTTTAGATGTCACATCAGATATTTCAATGTTCTGATTTGAAACACTGGCTTTGCATAACGATCAGAAAACACGTTCTGTATCAGGCAAAAATTAAGTTTTTGAAAAGTTTCATGAAATGATATAAAAGTGTTTTTGTTAGAGTCTAAACAAGGGTGGATGAATTACAAAACACTAACTACAGAAAGGAAATTCTATTTTACTTTGCTTCATTTTATAATTATATATAATTTATTGCAATATATTGATGTCATTAATTAAACAATGTATAGTGAAAGCATTTTTTTTTAAGTGTGTAAAAATAAGATATTTTACATTTCACCAGCTAAAACACTGTTGAAATACATTTTCTGAAAAGCTGTCATTCAAAGAAAAAAAGTTATTAAAAAAAATGATCTTTTTTATTAAAATAGGTTATTACAGTGATTTGAATAGAATATATAATTTCAAATCAAGTGTATGAGTAGATTTGAAGGGGAAAAAAAATTACTATTTTTAATATACAGAAAAATGGAAAACTCTTTAAAATTCACAACATTTTTTATTAAAATATACAATTTTGTTTCCAAAAATAAAGATGAGTATTCCACTAGCTGTTCCATTACTTACTGGCTTCCAAAGATTTTCCATCTTTTAACCATTCAATTCTCATTGTTGAATCTCCCGATGGTTCTAAACGAGCTTCAAAGTGAGCTGTTTTTCCTTCATTCAGTTCCAGTCTTGCAATAAGCTGTGTCTTGAAGTGTGGTTGCTGCCGAACGGTTTGATCAACTTCCGCATAAGTTTGTTTCTGTTGCATTTGATAGGCCTCAAGTTCTTGAGTTTTCTGAATGTAACTTTGTTGTTCTGGGATACCCAAGCTTGATGTAACCTGTTCTGTCACTATAAAAGAATAAATAAATAAATTTCATTAAGTGATAGTTTACTCTTATTTTTCATTCATTGAAATTTCAAGATTTTTAAAATTCATCTTTGATTAATAAAATATGCAAAAATAGTAAAATTTATAAATCAAAAACTAACAAATTACATCATTTAGCTAGTATACTCATATATATATATATATATATATATATATATATATATATATATATATATTATGAGCTAAATGTACTTAAATTAATATTTTTAAGGTATAAAAATAAATTAGACTATTCGTTTTTATTCCAAAATAACAAAGTCATAAATTTCTATTCTCCTTTTGTTTTTAATAAAAATTAAAGACTAAAATATTTGAAGAATGTACAAAATTGGTTAACATTTATAAATTATGCAAGTCAGAAACTCAAGTTATTTTTCAATTTATTTTTGTTCCATAATAACAAAGTTATAATTCCCATACCAATGCAAGACACAGATAGGTTCTAAATTCAAATTTTGAGAAAAACAGCAAAATATCTGTAAAATATTTTAAACAACCAAAATATTTTAAACAACCACTTAATTTTTTTGTAGATATATTCATCTTGCAACAGTTTTATGGTAAGTTATTTCATACAAAAATAACACCAGTGAAAACATTTTTATTAATAAGACATAAAATTTAAGTGAACTTATTTACACACACAGAAAAAAAAAAAAATTAAATAGTAAATTGTTCTTCACAAAATTTCAGCAGTCATATAGAATAATATTTTTTCATAATCTGAAAGAATGACTGAATGAGAATACAAACCTTTCACTTTTAGAGTAGCAGTAGAAATAGCCTCTCCTTTTTGGTTGGTTGCTTTGCACATATAGACACCTGAGTCTTCTGCTCTGACATATGAAATATTCAAAGCAACATAGCCAAAGCTGAATGTCGTGCTTATTCTTGTGCCTAGAAAAATACAAAGCAAGTTGAAAAATTTTTGAAATGTATAAACATTTAATAATCCAGATCAGAGACAGCTACAAAGAATTTTTTAGGGGTATATTTACTTCTTTCCTAAAATTAATTTTCCAAAGTGGGGAATATTTAAAAAAAAGTAATGGATATTAGTATAAATAATTTTTATGAAGTGACTGCCTGTTTCTGATATTCTAGAAAACACTTGTTTTGCATTTGAAACTGGTTGGTATCCTTATGCTTTTGTTTTGTGGTATTTTCTTAGAAAAAGTTTTAATTCACAAATGCAGATACATTTTATTTTTAAATAGTTAATATTTATTACTATATTCATCAATATAATATATTTATACTGTTTATAAAACGGCGAAAATTAATTTCATTGAAAGACAATAAAATTTAATTATTATTTAGTAACAAAAATTTATCTCATGAGCATGCTAAGGGAAACAATGGAATGGCTGTATGTTGAAACATAAAAGAGGTTTATTAACTTATCAATGCAAATTGGGTTGTAGCAAAATTTTAACAAGGAAATATTAATATATATACAGTAGTTAAAACATAAGAAGGCATGAAAGTGGTAAAAAAATTACATTTTATTACTAAAAATATATGTATTTACACTCTGGTAAAATTTAGAAGAGTAAACAGGTATTTCGGTGCATAACAGGCGTGGCACAATTACACATTTCAGCGAATTCTGATCCAGATATAATATAATCTCATTCAAAACTTGTAATTGATTGAAGACAAAACGTTCCATTTTCATCAAGGAATAGAATCAGAAAGTTTTGATAATTTTTAAGACAATCTTAACATATTGCAATTTTGGATAAGTGAAATCAACATATTACTTTGCAAATAAAATCGACTAGTAAAACACGTTATAAATCAATGAGAATACATCATGTGAAACTCTAGTAAAATGGCTGTCAATAAACTAAAAATTCAAAATTTTTATCTTTTAAGAATTTTAAAACTCAATACATCCATCAACGAAAAGGGCATCAATGACTAAAAATAAAAGTTAAAATAGTGGAATCATTGAAACAGTACATAAAAACAGATAATCTAGAATTAGCTTTTAATTTGTGTACTACACAAAATGCAAATTTTAGAAAAACATAGTGAATGGAAATGAAATAAAAGTTTTAGAATGAAAATTATTTTTCATGTATAGTATTTCAGAAAAACAATATAAATATAAGAAATTGTGAATAGACATAAAAAATACAAAGGGCTTATTGTGTTTCGTGTAATTTAAACATGATCTTTAAAAAAAATTCATAAAATAAAATACATTAGATAACTAGAGAAGTAAAAACCTATTAGCTGTGTTAATTTCCTACAAATACGAAATGAAATTTTATATATATATATATATATATATATATATGATATATATATTCAAAATGAACAATTCATTTACTTAGGCCTAATGCTTATTCACGTGTATAGGTTTAATGCTTGGACTTCATTTGTTTTTCAATTGTCAATTCCATTCCATTGATATTTGTTGATTATTTTTATTTTGATGACTAGAAATTTGTATTTTTTTTTCCATTTGATTGATAATTCTCTATTTCATACTTCTTTTTATTATGTAGGCATTTTTTAAGTTAGGATTTTTTAGTTGCAACTTCTCTCTATTCTATCATTGGATTTCAAACTATTATATATATATATATATATATAATAATAATAGTTTAGTTAACTTTATATATATAGTAGAGTTCTGATTATCTAAGCTAATGCAGAGACAGAGTACAGCTTAACCAAGTGTTACGCACAAACAGAGAAAAAGTTTCTATATTAATGACTATTGGTGAATTGTTAGGTGTTAAAATACAAAATTTATTACACATTAACATTTGCATTTACATAAGTATATTCTCTAGTGAATGGAATGAACTAGATCCATGAGAATGATGTTAATGAATTTATTACTTAATATTAGAAATGAAAATTGAACACACTTCACAATAGTTAATACCTTTTTTAATATTATATGATTTTTTGAAAAACTTATTTGAAAAAGTGCAACATCTTGAGAACGGTCTGGCTAGCATTCTAAAATGTATGTCAATCATTTCCTAATGAAAAATTACATAAGAAATGATTATTTATATAGTATTATTAAAGGTTTTGATTTTTTCAAAATTTCATTCGAAAATTTGGGGAATTTCGAATATTTTACTGTGTTTAAAATTAATAGGGCTTCAATATTCACTAATTGTAATTTTTGTACCAAATTTCATTCGAAATGCTCTATTCGTTCATAAGATATGGCCTCCACAGACAATATCTCATGAACTCTGTGTTTTCCCTCACTCACTAAATTTATAACCATGTCATCGATCATCTTTTATTGCTCCTCTTGACAGATGAACATTTTGAAGTATTATGGCAATGTGTAAAGGACAGAGATGAGCCATCAGAAAAAGTGATGAGTCAGTGAAAAAAGAGTTATCTTGTATAACAAAAGAACCTTGGATAATCAGGACTCTGAAATTTGGGACTCTACTGCAAACAGATTTTTATAGAACTAAAAGAATAGGCAATTTTCCCATCTTATTTTTTTATTGAAAATACTGATATAGACAAACTAAATTTACATAGCTAGCTTACCTGCAGTCAGTGATTGTCCATTGAACAACCATTCAACTTTCATATGAGGGTCACTAACAGGTGTTATCTGAGCTTCAAAATGAGCAAATCCTCCTTCAGATATGTTATCCAAAGCATGAAGAGGTCTTACGAATACTGGCATTTGCTGCGATGTCTCTTCAATAGATTCTTGGCGCTGATACTTTTCATAGTCTTCTAAGTGTCGAATAGCATCTATACTTTCAGGATGTTGTGGTGTTCGTTCAATTTTAGCTCGTGCTACAATTATGACAAAAAATTTCAATTTATTACATAACTTTTAATATGTAAGATATAAGTGTGATTAGTACTACAGTTAAACCCCGGTATAAGGAACTGGGATATTGTAATCTCTCAAATATAATGAACCTTTATTTCATATTTCCAACCAATCGTCTATACAATTAATGTTATTTTAAATGTTTATAAAAAACTTTCATCTGTACACAGTTAGGATATAATGGTCTTAAAAGCTCCATTAATAGAAAATTTTCATTTTGTATTCCAAGAATTTCAAGCACTTTATAGAATGGAACATCTTTACAACCTATTTTCTGACTGTGGCATACTTCGAAACCATTGTCGACAAGCTACTGATATCTAAAGATCCAAGGACATAATTTCAAATTATGGACAGAAATGTTATCAATGAGACTTCATCATTTGATACTGAAGACAAAAGAATACAACAGGAAAGTGATCCACCATTGATTGTCGATGTAAATCAATGAACATCATAAATAATTATTTATTTATTTTTTAGTATTTTGTTAAATGTGTGTATGAACCATGAAGAGTAAAATCATGGTATGAACAAACAAAAGAATAAAAAGGTTCCCGAAGCTTCCACAATATTTTTAAACTAGGTTTGCCATAAGTATAGCTGATAAGGATTCTCGTTAAGTGCTGCTACCAAAGGGTTATATTGTGTTTTTTAAGGGAATTTTAACATTTAATTACCAGCTTTCTGGGTGAATTAAGCTGCTAATTTTCACACAATAGAATTTTATAGTGTAAACTATCATCTGAAGTAACTTCATTAAAATTGGTGTGTAACAGTTAGAGGACCTTCCTTGTTAGCCATAACAAACCTTACAATCAGCTCCATTAGAGTTCACTATATCGAGGTTCAACCATATTAATATAATGTTTAAAGTAACAAGACTGCAATTTTAAAATTTCATATATGCTTAATTTTTAATGTGTATATATGTAATTGTTTCTAGATATCCATAGATAAAAAAGCAAGTTCTTACACATTTCATTTTATTTAATTATAATAAAAAATTACATATTTTGTTAAATGTTTCTTCCATTGTGAACAATTCCTAATTTGAAGGGCAACAGTCTAACTATTCTGTAATGTAAAATTAATATAAATGCATAACATTGAATAACTGAGCAGTATGCTTTAAATGTTCTGTAAATTAAACAGAATGCGTATATACAATCATATTAAACTAAAACTAGTAAAATCGAATCATTAATGAGTAATAACAATACAAAATATGTCATTAAATTTGATAATAAAAAGTTTCAGAAACAATTCAGTCCTACACGATAAATGTAAGAAAGGCTTGAAATAATAATTTATTTTTATTTTATTTTCCAAGTTAAATCTCAGAAGTGCAAAATTATAAGAGCGAGTAGCACACAGAAGTGAATTCCCTTAAGGAGCACATGAATAAGTTTAAAGAATATTCTCAATTTGAAAAGCAGTTTAGTATTAATGACATTCAAATAGAATTTTCAAATGCATGATTTTTAGCAAGATACTTATTTTAAAATGGAATTATAATATAAAATGGCTTCTTCAAAAAATTAAAGTCAAACAGTAAGTAATTCATATTTTATCAATCTAAAGTTTCTACTGAAAATCACCGTTTACTCTCATTAAAATTCATACTTACGGACACATCTCAAAGTAGCTGTTGTAGTGGCTTCTCCAGCTTCATTGACTGCCCTACACATATAAACCCCAGAATCTTCTGCATACACATGAAGAAGGGTAAGTGCTACATAACCAAAACTGTATGTTGTCATCACACGTGAACCTATAAATGAAATTAATAAGTCATACTTGCGTAATTCACAGTAATATATTCTTTATTTATAAAATCAATATGTATGAGAATGTGATACACTTATCAAAATAATAATAATTTCGTTTTCAGAGATCTGTTCAGGATGAATTTTGTATCAATTTTTGTAAAATTCTAATTTTGAGAAAAAAAAATTCACAATTTTGTGATTTTTTTTTTTAATTTTATGAAAATGAAATCTGTATATTAAATTTGGGAGAAATGAAAATGAAAAAAATATTAATTTTGAGGAAAAAGAAGTCTTACTGTGGTCAAATATTGGAACTCAAGTTTTCAACAGATTTACACATTTTGTGGCTTTGTGCAATGTATGTATCTACTCTAGCTTAAAACCTTTCATAAAATTTGGTAGGTCATTTGTGGGTTACTCTTATTAAATTTTGGTATGATTTGGAAGAAACAGGAACATCCTTTTTTCTAAATGGACTACAAAGATTGTCAAAATCTGAATTAAAAGACTCTTTCTGTTTAAATTTTTTCATTAAATGTTTGTTTCATATGTAATTTTTGATAACAAAATTAATAAAACCAACCCTGTTACTCTAAGATGAACTATTCGAGATATTTCAGTTTTTTTTTTATTTTGAAGAGCTGGTGAAGTTTTAAAATGTTCAAAGTAGCCAAATGAAAAAGAAGATGCAGTGAAACTAAAAATTGAATATAAATGTAAATTATTCATTTTATGTGTTATTTTGTGCAATAAAACTTACAGAAAATTAATGTCTTACAGAATATAGGAAGAAAAATAAATGAGTAAGGAAAGTCATGTGCTTCCCAAATCAAATTTTTTACACAAAGGATGTAACTATAAATAAAATGTTAAAAGCATCATCTTACAAAAATGCAACAATTCTGAATGGTACTCTTGCATAACAATCAGTGACTCTACTGCATTCTGTATGGTATAGAGAGGGGGAAGAAGATCACATAACTTTTAAATTGATGAGGTGTTTTAAATTTGTATTTCATGAAGAGTTCTGAAAATGGACAAATTTCTTTTGGACAGATCCCCTGTTCTTATACACAGTTAAAATCATTAGTTTCGTATATTGTTATAAATTTCCAACTAAACAACCAACAGGCATTTCACCTTTAAAACATTAATTAGAGTAGTATTTTCTTATTCTGTAACTAAGGGTTTATTTTCATGACTTAGGGCAGTATTTTCCAACCTGAGGTATATATAATCCTGGGAGTACATGAAAGGATCTTTAAACACAAAATTCATACAGAAGAAACACTATAAGATTTAAAAGTGAGAAAGGTAACAATTGATAACAGATAAGACAAGTCAGTTCAGAGAATTTTTTAAATTGTAATTATAGAGTAAACAATATTCCAAAGACACATACAATATAGTTTGCTTCAAATGCCAAAATATGAGGCAGTAAGGATAGTAAAGGGGAACTATTTTTATTTATCTATTTTGAGTTTGCTTTTACTATCTGAGTGCATCATATCTGATATGAATGTGGAACAAAGAATAAAAATGCATAAGAAAAAATATTTATATTTATTATGATTTATATAAAAAAATATCCATAAAAATTAGGAAATAATTTAATGTTAATAATTTACTACACTTACTTGCTTCAACTAGTTTTCCGTTAACATACCACTCAATAACCATAGTTGGATCACCAATAGGTATTAATCGTGCATCAAAATGGGCTCGATCACCTTCCTGGAGATTTAAATTTTGAAGGTGAGTGGTAAAAGCAGGTTTTTGAGGTGGTCTTTCTTCGTCTGGTGCTCTTGCTCTCGGTGCTGCCCTCTCGACGGGTTTTAGCCAAACCACTTCGCGGGGAGGAGAACCCCTGAAAGGAAATAATTAGCATTTTACAATTTATATTAAGAAAACAGAATTGATTGAAGGCTCGAAAGTTTATTCAGATTCAGGGTAAGTCAAAACTCTTTTAGATTTTAGTCCAGACTGGATGTTAAAAGACAAGAAAATGAATTTCAATAAAATCTAAGAAATAGTTTTGTTAAATTTCAGTCATGTATAGAAAAATATGTATAAACATTCTTTAATGTAATTCTAAGCAGAGTTTCGTAGTGCATTTGAAAATACTTTTACATATTTGAAAAAACTTAGATTCAGCATGGGATGAGACTTGGTGCCTTTGAGATTAGTCTGGTTCAAGTTGAGTAGTAATCTAAAATTTAAGCCCAGAACTTTAAAGTACAGTATAAATAGCCTATGTGCTGCAATAATACACCCTCACTCAACTTTCTTTGTATATAGGTAAGGGTAAGGGTGGATCTAAAACAATGAGGACATGGGGTGATCACCTCTCGCAACATAGACTTCTGTTATATTCACTAAATACTAGTGCATTAAGGAATTAATATATAGCACTAAGGAATTGGAATGAAAAATGTTATTTTTAATAATGCTGATCCCTTGAAAGATTTGTCTGCATTTGCTTCAGGTATGATTTTATAAAACTTTTTATTTTTCCCAAAAATTGTTCTGTTCTAAATTTATAATGACTCAATACAACATATTTTTTTTAATTTTAAAAAACTGCTCACATAATTTGTTATTCAGATATATATATATATAATCTTTCTTAACAAAAGATCTTCACAAAGTTTGCAAATGTCAAAAACATGAGAGAGGGGACTTGTTTATTATAGTCAAAACCAAAAGTGATTGGGTTATGGGATTTGCAATTGATTTTTGAAGGCTAAATTTTTTTGCCTCACTAGCAAAAATTCTTAGTTGTAGTGCTTCTTAGATAGAAAATAAATGCCAAAAATTTCTATAAAGTCTCTAATAGTTATCATTTATTTTCATGTCTTACTACATGTTAACAACAAACAGATATTGTAACTGGCATTTAGGTTAGCTATGGGAGGACTACAAAACAGTCTAGTGTGATGACTAGGTTAAATAGAGGAAATAGTTTATTTGTTTCTGATTTGCACTCCATATAATAGATATACTTGAGTAGATAAAAGTTCAAAATAAACAGGGTTAAATTGTTAACCTTAATCTTCAGTACAGTGATTATGCTACAGTAGTATTGTAATTATGTAAATTACAGTACTTTAGTTTTATGGTGAGGAAGAAAAAATACAATTAGGAATAAAATAATATGCTACTGGTAGAAAAAACTAGTATAGTGAGAAATTATTTTATTTATTTATTGGTCCAAATGAAATTATATTGATTGCATGGACAAAATATAATAATCTGGCAATTATGAACAATTTTCAATTACTTATATAGAAATTTGTTTGTTTTAATATTATACTAAAAAAGTAAACATATGAGTCACAAAATAATCCTTACTCTGGCTGAATAACTTTGTGTGGTCGTGGCAAATTTAGCCTCCATGGTTCAGGTACAGGTGTACTCTCACCTACAAGTCAAAGAAATATTAAGACATACATCTTTATGTTTTATAGAACAGTTTTCTTAATTTTTCAGCATTTTTAAAGAAAAATTAGTTAAAGCAAACAATAAAATAATCTTACTTTCTACATATAAGCGGGCTCTAGTAGCAGTGCTTCCAGCTTGGTTTTGAGCAGTACATTGATACCATGCTGAATCCAACAAATTTACTTGGTTGAAATAAATTGTTGAGGCACCATCTATGGTTTCTGTAGTCAAAATACAAGTTTTAGAGAAATCAGGAATACAAATGTATAACATAAGTAAACTTAAAATATAATTATATATACTAGATAATTATTTACAGAGAAATTTAGTTTTCTAAAAAAGAAAATTTTGAGATATAGTAAATTTAAAATTTACACTAGCATTACTATTTTAATACAAACACTCACATGATTACTAATAAAATACTAAATCAATAACACAAATATTGAAAATTCTTCATAGAATCTGTGAATTTGAGTCATTTTACTTAACATTTTGTTCACAGCACTTAACAATTTCATTGTCAGATGATAAGATCTAAAGATATCTGATTTTAACAATGCATACTGTACTGTTAAAATCACATACCTTTGATTAGGTTATATTTTTGAAAGAGATAATAGTTGCTCATAGTCTGCATAGATTCTATCTCATTTAATATGCAAATGAATAATATAATACTTTCCTTGTTTCCATACAGGTGTATTTCCTATGATGCAAGACTAAACCTGGACCTGACAGATGCAAAGAGCCTCTACAATAACTCACTTACTGTAAGATCTCTTTGCATACTCGCTTATCTAAAATTAAATAAACTGAAGTATGCAGCATTTTAAGAAGTAGTAAGGCTGCAATCTGCTACTGTGTTTAAAACAACTTGATCTTCAAGATGTATTTTAACTCTTAAAGGTGCATGTGAAGTAGAATCATGATTCATGCTGGTAGGAAGTGTACAGATCAAAATTTCAAATACAAATTATTCCACTGAAATTTTTTTAAATATTAAACAATAATTGCATTGTTAATCACTGACTTGGGTACAATATACATAAATAGAGCTATGATGTTAATTAAGGCTGAAGTCTAAAGTATCAATCAGTTTAATTGCTTGCATCAGCAGAGCTTGCTTCTATACTCAATTGCCACTTCAATCAGTTATTCTTTAACTAAATTGACTCAACTAACTGCAAATCAAATATGACTCATAAAATTAACCACTCCCATTATTTTAATGAGAGTGGTTAGTTATATGAGAGTTAATTGTTTATATGGGCAATAATTATAGTACAATAACTATTGTAACTTATTGTTAGAATTGTTCATCATTTCAAAAATTTTAATTTCTTGCACTGTTGTTTTCAGTATAAATATGTGTTATATATATGCATAAGATATCAGATGTTTTTGCCATTTTTTAAATTAGAATTACAAATGTTAAAAAGTAGAAAAAACATAATTTGCAAATTTGAAAGTTTGACTCATACTTTTGAGTTGTAAGTAAATCTGACAATTTTACAAGCCAAGAGCCTATGATAAGTTAATATATTTTGAAAATATCTGAGAGTGCTAATGTAACTTTTGAAGTACTTAGCTCCCCCTCTCTACTTCAGGCCATACCAAAGTAATAACATCTTTAAAGGTATAATTTTAAATTCTTGTGACAAAAGGAAGTAAAACAGAAATAAAGTTTACAATTCTCATATTAATATTATTGATTCAGCGATGTAAAAACTAAATATAACATATAAAAAGCTAAACTTTAAAATAAAAAATATATCAATATAATACATTCGCGATCGTAGCAATAATGACAATTTTTATGGATAAGAATTGTACCACAGATATTACTATAGATTGAAATTCCTTAATTGATCAATGTAGTGATTCAAGACACATAAAGCGTAGGAAAATATTTCCCCACTATTTATTACAAAATATTAACTAACTAGATTTATATCTGAGTTCTTTAAATTTCCCGCATTATTTGTCAAAAGTTAACTTCATTTGTTGTCAAAATCACAAAAGATGGCCTACTGCCAACTTCTTAGAACAAATTTCCTGTGAAGAGCGAGCAAATCAGCAATGCAAGGAGACGCAAAGATTTAGTTGGATCTCTCGCAACGTCCGCGCGCGTATTGTTCTAGATTTTATTAGAAAATATTGTACAAAATCCAATTAGTGCATTTCTGATGGTATAGTTTTCAGCAAAGAAAGAATTTTTAGGGTGGCAAGTTATGAACGATCGCATGTTATGAAGATGCAATGGTTAGAAATTGTTGTGTGGTACAATATTCAGAAGATGTGATATATTCAGAAGATGTGATATAGTTTCTTATATCTTTCTGGGAGGTGTATATTCATATTTTTATCGTACTTCATAGCAGTGACAGCTTGTGACATCGGGAATGAATAAAGCAGATTAAGCAACGCCTGACCCCATTCTGCCCATAAGACAAGTCATAATCGCCTGAAGACGTCAACATAAATAACAGATCGATTTTAGATAGTATATGATCCCCTATCGAAACGCAGATTCTACGGCAAAATATTTCAATTATAAAAGCATCGATCGTAATTAGTACATGCTCCCAACAAAAATGAGCCCTAACCCTAACAGAGTCTATACAGAAATGCTAATCAGAGTGCTCAATAGGTACGTGACGCCACACGGACAATTTTGCCCTTACGTTTCCAAAACAAAATATTCCTTTTTTTAGCAGTATGGAAATTTTCATTATTTCTGTGCTGAAACGGTTACTTTAGAAACTTACAATCGTTTAACCTCTAATTTTAGTAGGATATATCTAAATTTATCTTCATTGATGGACATTTTTAATTAACCGGAAATTAAAATACTCACTTTAAGGGTGTGCGTCAGTAAATTTTCTGCCCTATCCGTGCTTTGTTAACTTTCGCGGCACACATATTTCACCGAAATTCTGCTCAAACAGTTGCGAAATATTTTCTTATAGATAAAATGCAATGCTTAGATTATATTAAAACTAAATTTAATACCCAATAAAACATAGAATATATTTTTTATTTTAATTTAACATATTTTTGGTGCTGCCCTCTGTTGTCGCAATTTAATTCATACCGACTATTTTTATTTTTTAATGAACATTTTTAAATGTCTATTCCTTCTAATACGCTATTAAATACAACAACAGATCATATATAATGCCATAATCACGGAAACGTAATTGAACTTGAAGACAAAGGAACTTGAAAACAAAACTGCAGTCCTCAGTGATGTACATTCAGATCCCTTATCAAATTTATAGAATGATAAATTACCTTTCCGTGATTGTGGCATTATTATATATGATCTGTTGTTGTATTTAACACTGTGTTAGAAGGAATAGATATTTAAAAATGTTCATTAAAAAATAAAAATAATCGGTATGAATTAAATGACGACAACAGATGGCAGCACCAAAAATATTTTGGATTAAAATAAAAAATATATTCTATGTTTTTTGGGGCATTAAATGTAGTTTTAATATAATCTAAGCATTGCATTTTATCTTTCAGAAAATATTTCGCAACTGTTTGAGCAGAAGTTCGGCGAAATATGTGCGCCGCGAAAGTTAACAAAGCGCGGATAAGGCAGAAAATTTACTGACGCTCACCCTTAATTAAAATATAAACACGAGTTTTTTTTAAAAAGAAATCGTTATATATCTTTCCCTTCTCGCTCGCATATACAATGCATGATTTGTTAGTAAATGTATACATCTTTAGAACGCTAGTTCGTGACTACGGTAATAATGAGTAGTAGTGTACATTCACTTAAAATCACTTAAAGTGTACTTTAGCAAATGAAATCTTTAAATATATTCAAGTATTATTAAATACTCAAGTATTTTAAATAACATATCAAAGAAATTTATCAAAGATCACAAAGAAAAATTTCGATGTTTAATGGGTTTAGTTTAAATTTTTATTTGCCATCATCGTCCGTTTACTATTACACGCTATGGTAAAAATAATGCCTTTTTGCCCTTACGTTTCTGCGCATTCTACTACGCAGGTTGTTTATTTACGGTGATGCCCATGCTCTATTCTGTCTGTGTAATGTGCACGAAACGGAAGGAGAAAAATCAATATATTTGTTATTAACGTATTATATTTATTGTGGTCCATGGAAATGGAGTTATTTCGTGATTGCTATTCATTGTTATGTAATTTCGACACGATTCCAGTTCCTGCATAAATGAGACTAGAATCTTAAAAGTATGTATTTTTTAATCAAAAAGCTATTCATTATATGTATTTTATTCGCATAAACTTAATTTTTGACAAACATTGTAGAATTGTTATGTTTCATTAGCAGAGTAATGAAAACACAAAAACTATTAATACGAATACAAACCTATAAGTATATTTGGAGGCTGTGAATGTATTTGTACTCCATCTTTTTGCCATGTGATACTGGGAGTAGGAGTGCCGATTGCTCTACAATGAAGAGTTGCAGGTTCTCCTTCCCGAATGTGAAAGCTCTGGAATCTCTCTACAAACTTAGGAGCAACAATTTGTTCTTTTTCTGTAAAACAAACCAATTTTGTGTTATTACAAAAATGTAAATAGATCTATAATAATAAAATACAATCTGTGTGCTTGCGTGTAATAAGTATTTATTGTAGTTTTAAAAATATTTATTAAAATATTTATTGTAGTTTTTATATACGTAGGTCAGTCAAAAAGTTAGTTGCACTGCTTGGGAAAACAAAACAAGATAGAAATTTTACAATAATCTTATTTGTACACTAAAGTTCCATACAAAAGCTACTTTTCGACGTAATCACCTCATTTAAATATTTGCCGAGGCGTGGCACAAGTTTTTCTATGCCTTCTGCGAAGAATTCCCGTCCAACGCATGATAACCATTGTTGGGTTACAGTTTTCACCTCATCATCCGAGTGATATCGTCGCTTTGAAAGTTCTTCTTTCATGGGACAGAAAACATGTAAGTCACAAGGTGCAAGATCTGGGCTATAAGGGGGGGAGGGGGGATCTCACACTTCCCACTTAAACTTTCTCAGAAGATCGCTCGTTAATTTTGCCGCATGCGGTCTCGCATTGTTATGAAGGAGCACAATGCCTTTCGAAAGTTTACATGGCCGATAAATTTCAGTGCAGTTACACCTTTTTGCCCACAAAAAACGAATCACTGCACGTACTTCCAATTTGGACGCCACCAACAGCTGCCCAGATATGTTCATGACTGATTAACAAACTAAAACTGCCGCGTCAAAGCCGCTACGTCACGCGCTGCAGATAAATGTCTGCAGTGTTGCCACAAAGTTTCAACAAAATATCCGTTTACCAAGAGTTTTTACGAAGGAGTGCAACTAACTTTTTGATTCACCCTCGTATTTAATGTTCAAGTGAAATTCTGTGCAATTTTCACACTAATCAGTTAATTGCTATTGAGCTAGTAATCCTAGAGTTCCAATCTTAATACCATCGCTAAATCCACGAAATGTTCATTTCAATAAAGTTTAATGGGTTTCTTTAAAATGTTTTCTGATTTTTCACGAACTTTTAGAAACTATCATTTTCTATTAAAATAAGCAAAATTAATTTTTAAATTATTTAGAGTACAAATTTTATGCATATCAGATTAGATGAGAATAAAACTGTGCGTGTCAGGTTTTTGTGACTTAAATATGATTTTTTGAGATATTTTTAAATTCCAAGCAACGAAAATGTTAAAGTCGAAGAAAGTGCAGTTCCCCTTGTATAAAACTTCGATATGATAACTTGAAAATGACGTTGCCATTACTTACTTGAAACTATGATGTTGCCATTAAAAAAAATACTTGAAAATGACGTTGCCATTATAAAATATATCAAAGCAACTGCCTGCAGGAAATTTCTACAGGAGACTGATTTCTATTACTGAAAATTAAATGAGTTGGTTATCGATAGCAACTAAATAAAACTTCCACTTAATGTTCTGATATACTATTAAAGATTTTTACTATAAAAGATTTTTTGTGTAATACTATTTTGGTTGAGATAAATTAAGCAACTTTTCATTTTAATTTTTGAAACGTGACAGTGTTCCATCTTGCTAAGTTTTATTTCCGAATTTATAGCTGGTACGTGTATATTATACGCATGAAGTGTATAGACTTTTTACCCTTCATGATTATACGTGACGTGAGTCGTAACAAAATTTAATTTTCAGAGGTCTCTATCTTATCCGTCAAGATATCTATAGACTTGATTTTTTAATGTAATATTACCACGAAGCTAACAAAAACAAATCAAAATAGTTACAATTGGTACGGTAGCACCCGAGGAAAAAGAAACTTTAAAAATGCACTTTTTACGATTTTCAGAACGCCCTTTTTAATCCTCAATATTGACGGACCTACAGCCTTAATTTCTACACCAATTTTAATGAATGATGGCTTATTTTCTGTGTTTTGGTGGCAAGCACATACTTTTTTAAACTTAACAATGAAATTGATTTAGAATTTCAAAAATTGAAAAAATATGAAATTTTGGTCATTTTCTTCAGTGTTGACGGACATATAGTCTAAAATAGTGAATTGATTTTAATTAATAATGGCTCGTTTTGTGTGTTCTGGTGGAAGGTATACACTTTAAAAAAAAATAACTACGACTAAAAAACTACTACGTGTGGTTTAAAGAAAAGCTAAGATTCTTTAAGCCCTGGTTTTATAGAAACTTGGCTCAAACCATTTTAAGATTTCATAACGTTGTTAGAAGGAGATTCTGATTTTTGTACTTGAGCAGAGTTTTTTACCATGAAGTGGTGATTTTGCGAGAAATATAATAATATTCCGTCATTCCAACTTGCTATTGATCAGCGAGCATGCTACGAAATATATCCTAAATTAAGAGTTCGAATACGAAAATGTCTTTTTGTTTAAACGTATAGTGTGTGTGTGAGGGGGGGGGGACTAATACGCTGTTGTCGCGGGTTCTACCCCTACGGCTGCAAGCTGGTCCCACAAGTGGTGGCGACGGATATAAAATAGAATACAATCAACCTTCCCGACGATGATGATTACACTATTTACTAGGTGACAACACCATAAGCGCAATTATTCTTCATCTTACTAGTGACCGACGACAGACATAGCAGCTCACGTTAGCTTCACGATTGAAATTAGACGGGCTCTTGGGATTGCTTATCTCTCACAGGCTTAATGGAGCAAGCTTCATCCAAGAAGTAGTAAGATAGCTGCATGTTCTAACCATTGAACTCCCAATACGCAATTCGCAGTTCTTATCATCGTACGGAATTACTACTTCCTATAAGTGTTGTTTATGTTCGTTAAGAAACAGGCAAAACTATCAACACAACTAAACTGAAATCCTTGTATAAAGCATTTTTGAGTGATTTTTATTTTCATTTTTTGAGCAGTTTCATAAAACTTTATATTAGTTTGTAGGTTAGAGGTAGAAGAAGACTTTTTATCAATAAAAAAGGTCTACTAAACGGATAAGTGAAAGTACTTATACTATCATGTTGTTGATTTCATGGTGATTCAAGTGTGATTAATAATAAGTTCAAAAAAAATTAAACGAAACAAATTTGGTTACAAAGATAATTATGCTTTAAAGTATAAAATTAAAAAATACTGATTCTTACCAATGACATGTAGGTTGACATTGAATGTGGCGTCTCCGCTTTTATTTCTGGCAACACATGTATACGATCCAGCATCAGTCCTGCTCGTTGACGTAATCATCAACGCATGTACTCCACCTTCATTGACTAAAAGTTTATGTGTTGAGTCATCGATAACTTGGTTTCCATTCAAATACCAAGAAACGTCAGGGAAAGGCCTTCCACTTACACGAAGATCAAATCTAACCATCTTTCCTTCTGTCACTTCTTTGTCCCCAGGCACTTTCACAAAATTTGGCTTTAGAGATCGGCTAGCTCCAGTTGTTGATGTGGTGTCCACATTATTCTCTTGAGCAGTTCTGACAGAAGTTGCAGTTGTAGACACACCATCACTGAGAACAAAGGGCTGAGAGGTTAGCATCTGCTGCTGCTGCTGTTGTTGTTGAAGGTTAATGTTAGTTGCTGCTGCTGAATACTGCTGCTTTTGTTGCAGTTGTTGTTGCTGGTAGTTAATGTTAGTAGCTGCAGCAAACTGTTGTTGTTGAACCTGTTGCTGGGTGTTAATGTTAGTAGCTGCAGAAAATTGCTGTTGTTGAACCTGTTGCTGGGAGTATATGTTAGAGGTGGAAATTGCTTGGGATTGGACTTTGGTTTGAGACATGTATTGAGCATGGGTTTGTTGCTGATCGGCTTTAAAGCCGAATTGCACATTTTGAGGTAAGGGTGATGAGGGCGTTACTGAGGAAAATCTGAAGAAGGGTAAGTAAGAAAGTTGAAAAGAGGTGGCAGAAAGAAAAAAGAATTAAGATTAGAATAGTTCTCTAAACATAGCCAAAATACATTGCATATCAAACATCGTGTATTATATATGACATACAAATATATAACTATGATAATTTATAACTTCAACAATGTTATTTAACGTTTATTGTACACGATGTTGATATACTTTGTGAAGCATCTAAAAAGAGTAAAAGATAGAGAAGCATACAAAGCAAGCATTTCTAAATTTTAAAAAGTTTTTAAAACTTATATTATACAGGGTGGCCACTGAAGGGTTTGAAAAAGTCATAATTTGTTCAATTTCAACCTTTTTTCTTTTCTTTTTTTTTACAGGTTATAGAGAATCCCTTGTAGATTAAAATGGTTACGTATGCTGTCCAGCAACGAGTAAAACTCATTGGATTTTTCTATCACAGTGAAAGATCAATTATTGAAAGTCAGATTACCGGCAACATTTTAATGTCAGAGTATCTCCTAGCGATAACATGATTCGGAACCTAATCGCTCTGTTTGAAAGAACTGGATCTGTCGGCGATCTTCCGGGAAGGCCCACTCAAATGTTGCCGGTATTTTCTATGAGTGTCAATCTTTCTTGATGGTGATCTTCAAGTGATCTTTCACTGGAATAGAAAAACCCAAGGAGTTTTATTCGTTGCTGGACATCATATGTAGCCATTTTAATATCCAAGGGATGTTCTATAACCTGTAAAAGAAGAAAATAAGAAAGACTGAAAATGAACAAGTTATGACTTTTTCAAACCCTCCAGTCTTTCAGTGGCCACCCTATAGTTTGCTTCGTTAAAGCATATTAAACAACTCACTTTATCTTATATAAAATACAACCGAGTAATATTGATAACAAATAATATATATAAACACTCAGTATGATTTATAATTGTGAAACATCGTTGATTATGCACTTAAGGTAAGTGAATGTTAATAGATTGATACATTGTACTATTCATAGTAATGATGCTACAACATATTAAAGGCGTTTTTTTTTCTATACGAAATTCTATGTAAGCTAGGAGCGAAGAAATTATTATTAAAAAAATTATTATTTTTTTTATTAACTTCAGTTTTAATTCAAATGGTGACGTATCTAATAGTGAATTCTTAATAACCATTTCACGTACAATAATTGTTTTTAAAATATCCTGAATTATGATATAAAAACATTCTTTCGGAAATTGTTTAATGATCATTGCACTAGTTATCACTGTCAAAATAACATTGCAAGCAATTTTACAAACAACATTGAAAGCAATTTTACGTCTTTTTCTTCTTGTTTTTATACCCAACATCTCGATTAGAATTGACAAGTGTTGTAAAGAAAAGAGGAAAAATAAATGTATCATTTTGACAGTGATAGCTAGTGCAATGATCATAAAAAAAATTGCGAAATAATATTTTTATATCATAATTCAGAATATTTTTAAAACAATTATTGTACGTAAAATGATCATTAAACATTCACTACACAGTATGATGACTGCACACATTTGTGCAAAATATTAAGAAAAGTATTTTAGATAGAGATTTTGCATTGGTGTAAGCACATAAAAAATAGTTTTGAGTAAATTAACAAAGTGTCTGGGATATTTCTACTGCAATTGAAGAGTCCTATGTTCCTTAAAAGTATTTCAAAATTCATATAGATAATCAACGAATTTAAAAGCTATTTAAGGAAGAATATTCAATATATATTGGTATTACAAAATCTTAAAAATGGTGACTTTTAGTGTTCACTTACCTTAAATTCAATATGATAAACAAAACAAAATGATGGTTCATATTAGTTTTCAAAATTATTATAAAATAGAATTATTATCTCATCGCAGATGACTCTACTTATAATTGCCGTTCGATGATTAGTGAGATCGAGCAATTTGCCGATTCTTTAAACTTGGCTTTTCTTTATTGTTTTACCGTTATACGTTAGGAAATATTTTACGATTATAAAATAAATAGGTATGTTTATTTAATTATTACATTGAAATTTTAATCTAATTTTATAACTAGATATTATTTTTACACCTTAGACACCGTTTCATAATAAACTGTAAATATGGATGAAATGGCAAACCTTCACCAATATTTTAATGATTATTTGGTAATCTGTTGATTTCACTGACCGGATGAATTTCATGCCTTACCAAATTTTGAGAGTATAATTTATTTCCTCATATTATTGACTCGGAAAGTAGATTCTTTAATAAAATCGAGATTTATTTGTTTTCAGAGACTTTTATGAACACTGTCGAATAGTACGTTTCTTTAAAAAGAAGATTTTACGATTTCCAGTCATGTAGTGGCAACTCGGAACTAATCCTTAGACCTTAGAGAAAAGACTTTAGAGCATAGTCACAATGGCCCCCAGAAAGAAAGATAATTGCTCTACTTCATTGTCAAAGCTCAGGGTAAGGATCCATGGGCCAATCAGGTGCTGATTCTAAGTTGTCGCTATTTTTCTTAATAGTTTAAAGCATTAAAGCATATATATTAAATTATATATGGTTATCGCCTATTTAAATTTGTGTTAGTGGGGATTTAAAAGATTTGAAACGAAATTTCTTTCGTATGTTAATTGTTAAGAAAGAATGGTTATTTTCAGTATTTGCAGCCTTCGCAACTAAAGAAAATTTGATAATTAACCTTAATTTTACAAAGCACATATGCGTATGTATACAGCAAACAAGTAACAACAAATTGCATGTCTTACGATTTTTGTTGTTGTAGCTGTTGTTGGAAGGTCGTGCTGACTGGCATGCCGACTCCTTCAATGACTAGGTGAGCCGAACAAGCAATTCTGCCATTCGTGTTTTCAGCCAAAAGTGTATAATATCCAGCATCTTCGGGCAAAGCCATGTGGATGTGCAGAGTAGCCACATCGTCCGTGTAGCTCATCTTAAAGCGCTGAGATGATATGATTCGCTGTCCGTTCTTGAACCATGTTATCTAAAAATGAAGAGAAGAATATTCTCAAACAAAATATTTAACAGGAAAATCGATCAGGCGATCATTAATATTTTTTTTTTCAAAATATTATTGTTACGTTAAAAATAAATTTTTGTATAAAAATTAATTTTTGAGTTTCTGAAAAACACAAAATGTGTTCAATTTAAATTCCATAATAAGTTCAACGTTAGTTGTTCTACAATGTTTTGAATTTATAGATTGCTACTTCTGCATGAACCTTTCAACAGTAATTGCAGTCCCGAATCTTTATGTCTTTCGAACCCTTTTACATATATTTTATATTGAAGTTATTTCATATTCAAGTATCTTTGACTTCAGAATTTGGATCTCTTACAGATATTGGTTGCCCTGATTTTTTGTCAATAGAGTGCATCCAGAAAAATACAATCCAAATGTTAGGTTGAATATCTCGAAAATAGTTACAGATAAAATAAGGAAGTTACAGGTATGGTTATTGCACGTTTAATAAGATTAAAACACAATTTGCTCAAAGTTTCAGCATTGGCAGTAATCAGATGTCGCAGTCTCGGAGAGAGAAATTGTCAGCGTTTTTTTGCAATGTATCAACTGGAATGGATAGAAATGTTTCAGTGATGATGATTTCGAATGTTCGACTTCAATTGACTTCGATCTTTACAACTGATTTTGAGTTCTTGCTCTAAACCGTCTCGGTTATGTGATTCCAAAGAAAGAAATTGCTCAAATCCAAAGAATATGGATCCGATCGATTTCTGTCATTGTTGAGTGAGTTACATTAATGGAGGGCAATGATTTTATTGGTATTCACGAAACGGATAACCACATGAGACCGATGAGATTGAGTACAATCTTGCTTGAACTATGATGTTTGTCTTGTAACCTGTTTTCTCCAAGGTGTCATCTCTTAGATAAGAAATTAATGTTAAAGTTGGAGAGTTTTTTTCAGGATATCCTGTATACTATACATATTATCCACAATGCAGTTGATTCTATTTTCATTAATTTATCTTAATTTTGAAGGCGTTATGTGAATATCTTAACAAATTACTGATTGGTTAAATGTAATTTATTTAAATAATTTGCCCTTATGTGCAGTTTCATGTTTAAACTGCACACAGGGTAATTTAAATTGCACACACGATAAGATTTATTAAAGAGTATTTTTTTTACTAGAAATTTAATCTGAGTTTAGCGCGTTCTCATCGACAAGAGGTCGCTAAATGTGACATCTACACACTTAATAAAAGTTCTGAATATGAAAAAACGTTTAAAATATAAGCATAAAAATTGAATGTGCACAGTTTTGAGAGGGAAAGTGCTGTAAATTTTTTCAAATTTCCTTTGTATCGTTAACCCTATTTCGAATTTTCAAAATTTCAATTTTTTCCGTTATCTGGAAGCTGAGATGGATGGAATGAGACCAAAACCAAGATTCTGGCTTGAGTGATGAAAATTTTCGATTATTTTGAAAAGTGGTTTTGAATTTTTTAATTATTCCTTTGCATCATTACCTTTAATTCGAATGTTCAAAATTTAAAGATTTTTGTTTCGTTGAACTTGAATCTAAAACGGATCGCATGTCACAAAAATCAAGATTTTATGTAAAGTAGAAGGGCTTGATGAATAAGCAAAGTTGCTTTGAGATTTTAGATTATTCTTTTGTACAGTCCCCCAAATTCGAATTTTTGAAATGTACATTATTTTTCTTGGTCTCGAAGCTGAGACGGATCGAATGACACCAAATTCTGGCTATAATGCAAGTGCTCTACAATATATATATATATATATATATATATATATATATATGACCGGCTTTCATTTGTAGATTGCAGCATTATATTCATTACTGGTATTATGTTCATTATTCAATATTTACACTAGCTATCAAAATATCGGCTATCAACCAGCAATAGTATTTGACATATAGAAACGGGGAATTATTATCAAATCTCATGGACATATATTATTGCCATATTGAATATGTCAGTGGCTTTATATGGCATCTGTCAATTTAGCAATTGATAATAGTATTGGCTTAATCTCTGAATTGCAAATAACTTTTTAGGTGTAATGGTAAAGCCAGAAATTTTTTCCCTGTGCTATATTTAAGACTTTAGCTGCCAGGTGATTCATCCGCACTGAACAAGAACATTACTATTGAGTATTGTGGTAGCTACCGTGTTAAAAATGTAAATAAATTTCGAGGAAAGTGCACTGGAAAAATATACAACTTCATGTTCTGTAGGATGAAGACATTCAGATACTATGTACGATATAGAACGCTTTCTTGAAAATTTAATTATATTTAACAAAACCTTGTTTTTGATAGATTCTTGTAGCTCGGGTTGAATTTGATTGAATTATTTAATAATAGTGTATTTTCTATGCACATGAGAGATACTATGAACAATAGCTATAGTTTAAAGTAGATTCAGAACCATTTTGAACATACACAGCTCTACTCGTTCCTATGAAACTGTACCTATGGATCCGTAAATATCTCTCAAATCTATGGATCTGTAAGTAAGTAGCTCTCAAACTAATGGATCTGTAAGTAAGTAGCTCTCAAACCTATGAATGTGTAAGCATTTCTGAAACATACGGATCTGTAAGTATTTTTCAAACCTATGGATCTGTAAGTAAGAATCTCTTAAACCTATGGAAGTGTAGTAAGAATGTCTCAATTCTATGGATCTGTAATTAAGTATATATCTCAAACCTATGGATCTGTAAGTAAGAGAGTTGTTGTTGTTGAAACCCAGACCGTCCGACCTACCAGAAAGGTGTAAGGTAACTGTTTGGACGGTCGGGAAGTGCCACCCAATTTAGACCGGAACCCAGTGGGGGGTAAGTAAGAGAGTGAACCATTTGGCCATATGTGGACTTTGCATGTCGTACAATGTACTTTATGGGAAGAAGCTCTGCGTTTGTAACTCTAAGAAATCTTTTCTTAGATTTATTACCTGAAGAAGTTTTTTCCCAAAGAAAAACAACTGACTTTTCCTAACATCACAGCAAAGGAATCTTAAGTTGATATTTTATATTGCAGACTTTAATTATTTACCTTGGGTTTCGGATTTCCCATAATCTTTGCTTGGAATGTAGCTTCTGAGCCTTCAAGTAATTTACTGTTTCGTGGTCTGGTGATGATCTGGGGGGTACTGGGAGGCTGAGCTTTGTCCAGAGCCGCAGGTTTCTCGGATGCTTCCTCCCCGGGCATCCTTCTGAATAAGGTCTCGCGGAATTCGATTTCACGTAATAGCCGGTACTCGAAAGTGTCCACTCGAAAACTCTAAAGGGGCGAAATTGCAAAATAAATTAGAGATACAACAAAAGCTAAAAAAATATTGGAATGATTTCAAAATGACATCAAAAAGGAAAATATACATATTATTCTATCTACTGAACACATGTACATTTTATTACATTCCATATGATATTGAGCATTCCATATGAGCTATTAAAAGTAATTACGTTGATAAATACGCTCAAGATATAAATATTTTGATGAACAAAATAATTTAAAATATTTGAATAATTATCTAAGAATAAGTTTGTAACAGAAAGTATACAGGGTGTCTTAAAAACACTGGCCTCGGTTTTTATTCCTTAAATAATGATCTTAGACATATATAATAAATTACAAAGTTGCGTAAAAAAGGGTAGTGAATTTTATGAAATCGATTAAAAATTTCAAGGGAATTAAATTAAGAAATACAAAATTTAAATTTTTATACGGCCCCCGTACAAAAACTTTTCTAATGAGTAAAATGTGCCCCATACACTAATAAGGTGATGCACATAATTTCAGCATTTTATCAAAAAAAAAGTCCCAGAGATATGGAAAGACAAAAATGCTGACTTAAACCACTTTTCGATGCATCGACATGGTTTCACATAGGGAAAAAATCATGTCAGCAGATCGCGTTTCAAGGGTCATACACAAATTACAAAAGAAAACAACGATTACATAAATAAATAATAATTTTGCTATTTAATGGTACAAAAGTATCTACACTGTGTAGAAATAATAACTTTACACAAAGATTACAAAGCTTGTTCAAAATGTTTTCCATCCACGCCAAAGATCCATTAAAGATAAGAGGCAGATATTATTTGCCTATGATGCATTTCTGCGTTGCCTCATTTGCACTCTTGCTATAAACATTTATATTTTAATGTGTGATTAATCCCTCACCAACTTTGTTTAAACATATCTCTGGGACTTTTTATGATAAAATGATGAAATTTTGTACATCACCTTATTAGTGTATGGGGCACATTTTATTCATTGGAAACGTTTTTGTACGGGGGCCGTATAAAAATTGAAGTTTTGTATTTCTTCAAATTTAATTCCCTTAAAAATTTTAATCGATTTCATAAAATTTTGTACCTTTTTTTAAGCAACTTTGTAATTTATTATAAATGTCTAAGATCAATATTTAAGGAATAAAAGCGGAGGTCAATGTTTTTGAGACACTCTGTATATATAGTGTTTAAAAATATTATCTGAGATAAACCGTCATTTTACTATACCTCAATTACCTCATTCATAATGATCATCTCTCTAAAAGCGCATGCTTTTATATCAGAGCATCAAATGTAACCCCGAAGGCATACTAATTCGACCATGCAGAATTTAAATCTGAAATCTGTTTTTCAAATTAACACTTGGATCTGGAGAAATAGCCTATCAAAGTATGGCCTTTTCTGTTATTTTTCCTTACAAAGTTATTGGTGTGCTTAAAGAATCTCCTAGAAGCCCTTTATATAGATACAAATTCAATATTAGATTTTTACGAAAACTTTGGGTAGTATATTGGGAACTGAAATTTGTATGACAAACATTTAGATTATTAGATGCTATATAAAAATACAAAGCTTTACCTAAAGAAATTCAGCGACAACATTGGGAAAAATCGTTCGAAAGGAATATAATTTGTCCAAAAAGTTTAGTAACCAATGTTCTACATGAAATATACAATTACATACTCAGATTCCATGGAATTATGATCATAAATCTTATACTTACTTCTGTGCCACTGTAATACATGGGACAATTTGGGTCAATATCGTAATCTGCTGAAGTGGTCCTTTGGTAGATTCCGTCCGTTTGCTGCTGCTGGACGTATGACTGTACATATGTGCCACTCACTTGGCGTTGCTGATCTATGTATGTGCTCTGAACGTTGCTCAAGGGCGCTGCAACTTGGCGGAATGTGTCTTGGGACACGCCTGGATGAAATAGAGAATGCAATGAATGACTGACAAAATGTAGTGAAATAGAGTTAAGATTTTTAAGCCGTGGACCAACAAAGTTAAGATAACTGAGCAAACATATACTCATTCAACTGTATTCGTGTTTGTTGTATTTGTAATCTAGAATTTTAAATAGCAAAACTACCGCTGTAAAAAGAATCATGTTTTTTTAGGAAATACAAATAAGCTAAAGGAAAAAAAATGTAAAATATATGAAAATTGAGTTACAAAATGAATAATATTGTTTTCAAGGTCATATTCAAATAACGTCTCATTTACCTTTAACATCTCTCTGAATGGAAACTGTGAGTGAAGCTTCGCCGGCACAGTTGACAGCTGTGCATGTGTATTCACCGTCATCTTCGGCTGTGAGTCCTTTAATGTTAAATGTGCACATACCCGTCGTGGGGTTGTATGATACTTGTCGTCTGAAAGACATAATAACCAAAATTAAGAGTTTATAAAATTTTATATAAGTCGATCATAATAAAACTTCCCTTTTATAGATTTGTGTAGCTCTTTTCAACAATAGGATAGTCATTAAGTTTGGTAGGCTACTTTTTAACAAATGAGGAAATAGGTTTCGCTACAAAAATAAATAATAAATAAATTAAAATAAAATAAAAAGTTTTAAAGTCCGAAGACCGGAGAGGGAGATGATGGCATTTTTGCAAATGGAAAAATGTCATCAAGTACTAAACCGATTACTGAATAGAGGCAGAAATAGCTCTGAATTGTGAAAATTTAATTATGGCGCCATATTGTATAATGAAATTTTTAGATCACCATAAAGAACTTCAGCATCTTGAGAGATTTTCAGTAAAGGGTAGTAGTGACGTAAATAATCTATCTCTATACTCTTACCTATTGTCGTTTTGTATGGGCATTCCTCTTCTAGACCATACAACTTCAGGCTGTGGGCTTCCGCGAACCCTGCATTCAAAGTGGGCATCACCGCCCTCGATGAAGCGCCCCATAGTTGGGGGCTTCTCGAATATAGGAGGACTGGCATTCAGGGGCCGATGCCCCTGAACTTGCCTAAAAGAGAAAAACACAATTAATATAGATAAATGTATAATAAAAGTGCTACATTGGGTCGATTTTAAAGCAATATGTTTCGGTGGGTTTAGAAAGACTCAGTCTTTTTACTTTTGCACTACGCCCACTTTCCACTAAAGTTGAACCCACAGTTGAACATTTTGCCAGAAAATCAAGTCATTGAAAATCCGGATATATGGTTATTGATTATGAATTTTTATCAAGTTTGATAATTGTCCTAAGGTAACTTCCTTTTTAGGACACGCCCGGTAAGAGCGCGGAAAAGAATAAGGGCCGTGAGTATTGACAAACATTAATTTATTTACACTATATAAATATTTACAACATTTTTGATTTAGATTATTTAAAACACAACTTCCCATATTCCAAATGGGATGAAAACCAAATTTAAGATAAACAAATAAACAAATACAAAAGTATATATAGTCTCATAGACTAAAATGTGAAAGATGGTAATCTATCATGAAAACATCTGACTTTTACTATTAAATAATTTATTTGGAGTTAACAAGTAGATATTTAATTGGCGTTAATTAGTAGTTATTTAATTGGAGAGGGAGAGAGAGACAAAAGATACAAATCAGGCACAGGCCCTTAAATGTGGAACTCACCAACATTACTGGCAGTTGAGCAGCATCTTTCTTTACAGAGGACCATGATTGGGAACCGACTTTTCTCAAACACCACACAGTTCCTTCTCCTCGCTCCTTTTTTCAATTTCTGAAAAACTCTCTCTCTCTCCAAGATTTTAAAACACGCTCCTGAGGCGCACACAATTATCTTATTGGATTCTGGGTCTTAACCCCTTGACCCCAAAGCATCGCCATTGGCTTTAGGCCTTCCAGAAACAAAAAGCCCCTTCTCAAGCCCATGCGAAACTGATATGCTTTCGGGCACTAATTCAAAGCCGGCCAAAAACATCCTGTTTCCTATTCCGAAGAGAGCAGCTGGTCAAACGAAAAGGCTGACCCCCAAAATAAATAAGTAAACTCTAGATCGCAACCCCGAAAATATTGGATCATGGGTTTACCATGCGACAGATAATCAGCGTTGGCCCTAGGCATTTTACAACATGAGGCACGAGGACATTTTGCCACCTCATTAAAACACAATTTATCAGAATTCCTTTTCATAAACTTACAGGATTTCGTATTTTCGATCGTAGAAATTGTGTTGCGCAATTCAACTACGATATTATGAGAATTGAAGACGTTCATATTTCAAAGAATTCCTAGCTTAGCTACATTTAGCTAGCCTTATAGATATAGAAATATTTAAATAGTTAGATACAGTCATGTTTAGGCCATGTAAACAGTTGATTGAAAAACTGAAAAAATTAAGACGTCACTTTCAATTTGTTTGTTTTATTCGTCTTAGATAAACGGTGTTCTTAAATCGTGATGTTTCTCAGATATATCGTGCAGATGTGCTTCAAATTACAATTTTATTTCGGTAATTGGTATTTTTAACATACATTATGTCATATGATAACTCATTTTAACGTTATGCCCCCTCCCCCATTTTAACAGGTAAAATATATTATATTTTCTACACATTCCATAAATAAAAATTTTAGCTTTTTGTTTTCGCTAAAAAGCCTAAAAGATTATTTTTTACTAAATATATAAATAAAAATGTTATAAGATATAAACTTTTTGTTTTCGCTAAAATTTCTAATAGATTATATTTCGGTAAACATATCAGAAAAATGTTTTCATATATTCGTTTTATATATTCATATTTTTCATTTCAGTGCCAGAAGCCTCCCCACGAGCAGTTAATGATTACACGTTAAATAGCAAGTTGATGGTTAAAAACTATTTGGATGTATTGTTATAAGGAAATTATAACAATGTGATATATTTAGGCTATAGTGCTGCTACAAGGCAGTGTTATAGCGTTGATATAAGGTGCTGCTATAAGACACTGCTATAGCGCTGCAATGAAACTGCTGCTATGGCATTACTATGGCACTGCCATAGCGCTGCTATGACACTGCTGCTATGGTATTACTATGGCGCTGCTATGACACTGCTTTACGTCACTGATATAGCGCTGCTATAATACAATACTTCAATCTTATGTAATTAAAATACAATCATACGAATTTAAAGTTTATGAAATACGACTGTACGATTTAAGTTTGAAAGTGATACTTGTTGATTCAAAATATTACTAACAAGAAAAGTTATGTTACATTTAGAATGAATTAAGACTAAATTTGTAGTTATGCCATCAAATTTAATTTTGAACACAACATACATAAGATTTATGATTATTGTGGAAAAATTGTCTCAGCGTACAATGTAAACATCTCAACGTATGTAATGACCCAAAATAAAAATATGAGCAGAATATCATTATCAAAATCTTCAAAATTTTTTATTTTATTTCAATAATAGCTTTTTTTTTCGCATTTGAAAACACAAGAGGTCTTTGAGGAGAATTTTTAGAATATTATTAAAACTAAACAAAAGCAGTAGAATGTTGCCAGAGTTTGTCAATGTATGAAATTATTAATGTATTTCAACAACAAAAAATGGGTCACTTTATTTAAAAAAAAATAAATAAATGTAAAAAATTAGTGGCAGATAATTCACAACATTTAATCTCAAACCGCGTGAATAGCACTTATTCAACATTATTCATTCATTATTAAAAATATTTCATTTATACAAGTATTAATTTATGAAGCAATGTTGGATCAAACGTCGCAAGAGGGCATAGACCATAAAATTTTCTTATTAGAGTTCAGTAAATTTTTGTGTTGCGATAACTTTTGTGTTAAATTAATAACTTTGTGTAAAAAGCGTATTATGGAAATTTAAAATGGATAATAAACAGACGGACAGACAGATGGAAGCACAACTTACAGTTTCATTTATAAAGATAATAACAGTTTTACAATTAAACAATCGTTTCAGTTTTACAATTAAACAATCGTTGTAGACTACATTTCTGGTCTTCATATCTGTGACAGAAATATAGCGATATCTCTCATTTATAGACCATGAGATTAACAGGCTTATGTTTTATTTCGTTAATTTATAAACTTCATAATTTTAGAGATAGAGGCATAAACATTGATCGGGTCACGTTATCGGATTTTGAATTTCATTTATTGTAGAGAGGCATATAGGAAAACGATCAGGTTACGTTAGTTTGGAGATTCGAATAACGATTGTGTTTTGTTTGTTTGGAGACTCTATAATGACTGGGGCAGACTTAAAGTGAGGAAACAGTTAATAAGACATGAAGACAGACAGATGGATGCCTTAATTTTAAAGGGGATCTTACAGAATCCATTGCATAAAAATTTCATGAAGTTCGGTTTAACCGTTTTCCCGTGATGATGAGACAAATATGGATTTTCAATTTTATTCATATATTAGATGAGTAATTTGATTAAATTGGATAATCTTATTTCATCATTAATCGAAATTCCAAGGTCATAGTTAGAATTATATATCGAGAAAACAAGGATGGAAAAGTTAACATTTAAAATGGGGTCTATGAATTACTGAAGGAGAATTGCACTGAACCTTCTGTTCTAGAGATATTTTACTTTTACGGAATTTTAGCGGCGGGCGCCATTTCAAAATGCGCCAAATTTCCAAAAAGCTAGGAACAATTTTAAAACTGCAAATTTGATGTAATTTCAAATAAATATCCATATCATGTGTAATTTTCTGCGATAACACAATCAATGTATGTAAAGAAAGAAAAAAAAAATATGAAAGAATCTTCATAGGGTGGCAAATGGTGTGTGAACATCATTTTTGACGCAACTTTCAAAAATTTTTATTAACTGTTGCGTATTTATTTCGTACAGTCATACAAATTTTTAGAAAAACTGAAAATGACATCTCCAGAACGGAAAATGGAAATCCTTAGTGAACCATTAACCCCCTCCAGAATTCGATTCTAAATCCATATCAGTTATGATCCAAGTTCTATCTATGGCCTCTTCAGAGGAAAAAAAAAATGTTTCAGGGAAATATTTTGAACCAGAAGTGAAGAACTAACCGGAAATGGAAATCTTTGGTGAAATCGCCTAACTCTTCCGGAATTTAATGCCGAATTCATATCAGTCATCATCTAAACTCTATCTATAGCCAGTCTTGAGGAATAAATGTTCTAAGTAAAAAGACAAATTCTGAACCAGAAATGAAAAAAAGAACCGGAAATGGAAATCCTTAGTGAACTTCCCACTTTCCTCTGGAATTTACTGCTGAATCCAAACAAGTTGTCACCTGAGCTTTATATCTATAGCAGATCATGAGAAATAGACGTTTCAAGGAATTCTTCAATAGTATGGCAAACATTTTGTCACCAATGAATTTCAGCCTGTAGGGAAATGCATATTCTGCCCACATCATATTTAAAAAAAAAAAAAGTCTTTGTGACACGCACTCCGAAAGCGGAGACTGCGATAACCCCATCTTATCCATCTTTCGTCGTAAATCGCTGACACCTACAAGCTAATAACTTTAACGTGATTTTTGCGTGCGTGCAGACGCTGTTTATTCAATGGAACAAAAATAAAATAAAATATTTAGAGAATAAGCTCCCTCTCAGGTTAAAAATGAGATCTCGCGCTGTCCCAAATAGGACAAGGAAGCGAGTGCCAGCAGCAGCTACTGCTGACGAATCTTAGAGCCACGCGTTGCAAAAATAGACCCAGAAACAAAACTCAAACTACATTTGCGATCCACAAACTTTGAGAGAAGTGTTTTGCATCAGTTCTTTATTAGAATACGGAAAGATAGTAGAGGTGTCGGGAGGAAAGAACGCATTATGTAATGAGAGACGTTTGGGGGTGCCATTTCAGTTTTTTTTCTGCAATTCATGGTAGTGTAATAGGGAAAGTATTGGAATTGGATCCAGAAATTGAAACTTTACTTTTCGAACGTCTGTGTGTGACTGTTTACGGGTCTGCAATGGATGTATCCGCTCTACCTAAAAAACTACTCAACGAAATTTCATTAAATTTGGTATTTAATTTACCCATGTGTTATTTTAGTACTGAATAAATTTTGGTATGATTAGAAACAGAAAACCGGTGTTTTTTTTTTATCCGAAATGACTAGCAAAAATTGTCAAAATTTGAAACAAAAGGCTAAATATGCGTAAATACTTATTTTACGCTTAATTTTTTATGATAATGCAAATAAAACCAATCCCTTATTCGTTATTCTATAATGCAGCAAACTAGACTTGATATTATAAAGGTATAGGGAAACTGCAAACCTCCTCTATGTAATAGAGCCCATATGATAAACGCTATAAATAATTAAAAACTAAAATTATTTTTTACAAAACTGATTATTTGAGACCCAATCAATCGATTTCTAAAATAAACATTAAAAATTCTACCCAAATTATTCAATATTTTGATAATAAGTGTTCTTAAATTCATATTAAAACGAAATTGCGTTACTATGGAAAAAAACTTGTCGATGTACGTATAGTAAGGGTATGAAGACAAAACTGAGCCATTAGCCAGTCATAAGATTACAGATGTATTCAAGGGATTGTTTTAGTTTTATAATTTTTTTGGACTTTGCGCCATTTTTAAATGTGCCTCGTATAAGCCGACAAATGAAAAATATATTTTTTTTTACAACTACAAATTGGATATAATTTGAAAGCAGTATTCATTTCATGTGTTACATTGTATGCCAGATAAAAGTATAGTGAAACAGAAGAATAAATTTGAGTCTTTATCTAATAGATAAAAAGTAAATTTCGAAAAGACACCATTAAGTGAAATATTAAGTAAATTGTGCAATTAATTTCAATGTAATATTTTCCAAAAAATGAAGATCACTGTAAAACATTTTGCAACCTTTGATCATTTTTTTCAGCTGCTTTGTTGATAATTTCGTCAAACTGATAAGAAAAGCCACAATTACAGGCGTTCATAAAAATTCCAACTTCACTTCTGAAATATTCAGTTAATTATCGTCATTCAAAGCGTTATTTTTGTATATATATATATATATATATATATAAATATATATATATATATATATATATATATATATATATATATATATATATATATATATATATATATATATATATATATATATATATATATATATATATATATATATATATATATATATATATATATATATATATATATATATATATTAGCATAACTGTCAGGAACCTTACTTCCCATTATGGACAGTTGATTTCCCTGAAACTTTCAGTAACATGCTTGCAAATATTTTTACAGTGTATCCAAAAAATGTTGCGATTAAGTTTTTTTTCAAATATTTAACTGCGGAACAACTCTGTAAAATAAAAATTGTCAAAGAAAAATGTAAATAAATTGAATGTAATCATTTTTATACGTATGTCATTTCTATGGTATTACTTCTCTTGTTCCTGAAAATTCTTTTCATGTCTAAATACAATTCTTTTATGAGCGCCCCACAGTTCTATTTTTAAGCGGATATAACCAAAAATGTTGAGATAGCTAAAAATTAATCTTAATTTTTAGTGTATTTTATTGAAACCGTGTAACTTAAAAGTTCTTCTTATAATATTTTATTTTATACTTTTTAGTTTATACTTTTGCGATTTTGTAATTAACTTTTCATCAGATATCCAATCAAACCTTTTGAAAATCTTTTATTGGATTTGTGGTAACCGATGGTTGTCTGTCTCGATGTGTGTTTCAACCTCTTTGATAACAGGCCTCACTTATATATATATATATATATATATATATATATATATATATATATATATATATATATATATATATATATATATATATATATATATATATATATATATATATATATATATATATATAAGAAGTAATAATAAAAATAATTAATTCAAGTAATCGTGCAATATTAACATCACCATAGAAGCAAAACCACGGCCATAATTCCGATAATAGAAAAGATCAGCACCGGCCCAAATTCGAAGATTAATCAGAATTAAATTCATCTTCAGGTCTGAGTATTTAATTCTAATCGACCCAAACAAATGCCTGTTTCAGATTGAGCAATAGTACATTACTATAAATGCTCAAACTTAGACTATAGGCACCAAAAGATGAAAAATTGAAGATAAGAAACATTAGGAAAATTTGTATTACCATGAGGCAGGAACCCTTCTTCTTTCATCACATGTATATGCGATCAACCTCACTAGTATGAAAAATATCTAGAAGCACTGGAATGAACATGACGAAATACAACCTAAGAGGCAGAACTAAAATTCACAGCGACCCTCCCAGACCCGTCCAGTGAGTCAGAGTCGGAGACAGGATAATTACCCATATAAGTAAGACAGAATATGAACATGAAGCATAGATGAAAATTCTTACTAAACAAGTGATTCATAGAAGAAATGGATAAACGAGAATGCCACTATACACCAATTATAAGGACGTTCAAATCGTAGCATCAAACTGGCTAAAGTTACAATTTTTTAGCGAAAATAAAATTCAAAACATTAATATTAATGTATCTTATTTTCCGATTTTTTTATTTTTCTAATTTTTTTAGTTTATTTTATTATTTTTCATTTTTATTTATTTATATAATTATTATTATTATTATTTTTTTGTTAGCCACTATAATTGGAAAAGTTGTCTTGGATGTTATCGAGCGGAAGTTGCTACACTGAGTTGATAATTTTAATAACGAATTTAGGAGGATATGCATTACGAGTCGCTGTACTCAATAATTCCATAAAATGTGCTAATTTATAATTTTCACCACAAATCTTATTGATTATAAGAACCTGGTTTATTATAATATTTCTAAAAACTGATATATGCAAACAAGAGTCAAAATGCTGAAATTTTGATGTATTAAATTTAAAATCTTGTCTTTTATCGTGAGTTAATAATAATTAAAGTTCATAGTGATATTGCAATTTTGTAAATCTAAATTTAATTCTAAAAAGTTTGCAACGTTAGAGTCATTATTACTTGCATTTAATTGTAAATTATTCGGATAAAAGTTAAATACTACAGGGATATTATTATGGGATACACATAATATGTCATGTAAATATCTAAACATGTGCATATTATGCAATCCTGGATTAATGTTCTTTTCATAGAAGAATAAATACAGATTAGTTAACAATGATGAGGTACACCCCCCTTGTGGGATACCAAACTGTTGCTTAAAAAAAGTACCACCATGTTGAATATAATTCTCATAGTGAGATTAAGTAATTTTTAAATAGAAAATTTAAATATTTTAGGTTGATATTATATTTTTCAAAAATTCCTAAAATAATTCCATACAGATCATCTATATCAATATTATTAAACAAAGCTTTGAAATCAAAAGTATAAATACTATGAATATTAGTAAGATTTTTTAATTTCTTAACTAATTCAAAACTGTTTTTCACAATATGACAATTATTTGAAATCTCATCTGACAAGGAAACTTCATTTAATATTTTTAATAATAATTTACCAGCATTAGTAATGTAAGAATTATGCCCACTAGTAATAGTTCGAAAAGCAATAGGGGATTTATGAAACTTGGGTACTAAAACAAGATATGGAATGTTATTACAACTATTTTTTGGATGGATTTGCTTATATTTGGCTGATATTCTATTGGATAAGATTTTAAGTTTAGTATTATGTAAATTATAGATTTGATTATTAAGTGTGACTGGAGGGTACTTATATAGTAATATTTACAAATGATTGAGTATTTACTACTTGCCTTATCGACATATGTAATGACAAAATCATTTTGAATTTCTTTAATATCCTTTTTTGAATTAAGTTTATATGATTTATTAATTTTCTGATTATTTATTCATACTAGTAAAATTGGTTTGCAATTAAGTATAATACGTCAATAAAAATTACGCTTTGCGTTCATGCTGATAAAAACAATAATATTTGTGAACTTTAGGTAAAAACTTAAAAGCAAAACTGAGTAGAATGACGGACCATTCCCTTTTTCAGTTACTTTTTCAGTCCCTTGTCAAGTACGATACCTTGAGGCAGTTTTACAAGCTTTGGATCCCTAAGCAAACTTCTTATTGGAGGACTCCTATGGTGCCATCCTATTTTGTATTCCTATGTGGGATATATAATCCCCATGTGAGGTCTCTATAAAGCTTGATCTTACACTGCTTTTGATAGCAACATTCTGACACGGTAGATGGATACTTTCAATTTTTAATACTTTCTTTTTAAATTTTATGGTGTGGTTTAAGCTAACATTTTCAGGGGACACCTCTAATTCGAAACCAATTTTAAAATGTTACAGCAACTATAATTTTATTATTTTTTAATTATTTAATTATTTTCGGTAATAGAGAAAATAATTATTCACATTGAGTAAAAATTTCAATAATATGTTCCAAATATTGAGCAATCTGGGGTCTTCATCTGAAGTAGAGGCTCTAAATGACCACTTAATGAGCGCATACAGTGTAAATGTTCTGCAGCCTTTGCTCATTTTTTCAGCTACATTGTTGATAATTTCTGCAAACTATCAGAAAAGTCGCAATTACAGACGTTCAGGAAAATTACAGCTTCATTTCTGAAATATTCAGCTAATTATCGTCTGCCGAAGCGTTATTTTAGTATGATGACTAGAAATTTGCATTTTATTTCCCATTTGATTGATGATTCTCTATTTAATACATCTTTTTATTATGTAGGCATATTTTGAAGTTAGGGTTTTTTGAGTTACAACTTCTCTCTATTCTATCATTGGATTTTCAAACTATTATATATATATATATATACAAACTCAAGACTACCATAACTATCAGGAACCTTACTCCCCATTAAGGACAACTGATTCCCCTGAAACTTTCAGTAACATATGCTTGCAAATGCTTTACAGTGACGTCTTCTCCTGACCCTTGCAACTTCTCGTCAATTTCAAGGGTAAAAATAATTTAGAGCAAAGTCAAATAAATTAAGAATCGAAACTGCTTGTTATGCACTTGAGTCATCGTTTCCTTTTGACCAGCAAGCACAACAGAACACGTACAGGGTATGATGCCAACTGTTCTACGCGTGTATCGGGCTTCTGACAGGAATTCACCTTGTCGGCAAACCAAGCAGACCCCAGCGTTTATTTTTTCTTGTTTCTGATACGACCGACGTTCCAAGTAGGTACACAAACGAGGTACATTCACTTTCGTGCTACATTAGTTGAAGGTTTTAACAGCACTTTAGTGATAGTGAAACCTCAGCAAATTAAAATAGAGAAAGATGAGTCACAGATACGGCAGGTGGTTTTTAACAAGAGGTCTGGAGAGGCAGCCAAAAAACGGTTTAACTTAATTTCCCAGAAAATTGCACACTTTAGTGACTCACGCTTAAGTGGATCACGTTGCATCATCATAAAGCAAGTAAATAATAGCAAATGAATTAAATTGTAAATAGGATATCCAGTACCGGAATCACAAAAATCGGTATTCCAGTCAAATTTCCTGGATATTTCGATACCGGTAAAAAAAGACCTGTATTTTGGTTTTGAAGGGAAGCGAGTTCGGAACATCGACTTAAATCTGATTGCTTGCTAGAGTTTCTTTGAAATGGTAAATTCGAACAGAATTTTGTATATAGCTTGAACTAATCATATTTTAGGTCATGGCGAAGCTCGAATTTCGAATACTAAGATATCTGAGATCAAAAGTCAGATAATGTTATGTCTATAAGGCGGAAAAACTAATTAAAAAAATTCGAGCGCCAAACAGAATTTTCTATTTGTTTTGTGTAAGTTGTAAAATTGTACAGATTACTAGACTGTCATGTGCATTATTTATTTATCATTTAATATATTGGAATTAATATGAGCTTTTACTGATTTCATGAACTAAATATCTCAGTTATTAATCCTGCAGCTACATCGCTTCAGTTTTGAGTTCCGAGAGACAGCCTAGTTATATTTATTAAATTCTTATATTGAAAAGTTAACAATTATTCTCTACTGTATTTTATTTTCATTATTTAATGTTTTGAAATTGATGAAGAATTAATACCACTAACTGCATCATTTTGTTGAGAGAGTCGATCCATGTTTATTATTTAATTTTAATGAACTGATATTAATTTGATATTAATTTCTCAATTCATTCCGTTTGATATATTAGAGCAAGAAGTGTTTTCGAAAGTTTTACCCTATATTTCACCTTAAATCAGTGTATTTATTTTGTTGCTGTTCCTTACCATATTACCATCTTAAGATATGTTTAAAATTCAATTCCTTCTGTAATCTTAACCCGTCAAAGTTTTTGATGTTATATTTTTCAGTTTTTTATATTATCTCATGTAATGAATCTATTTTTTTTTCAATTATTTTTCATGGTATGGGGATTTGTTTTCAACCAGGTATACGATTTTTACTAGAGATGACCGAAAATATGCGCGAATATTCAAATACTTGAAAGTATTCGAGATCCGATATTTCAAATATAACGTCTCTAAAAGAAATTTGCTTATTGATTAATACTAGTCTTTAAAATAAAAAGCCGTCAGGATACTCCAGAAGAAGAAATTCGAAAATAAAGAAGAAGAAAGTTTGCTTTCATCAAATGAAAATATTTTTTCCGTTATTGGAAGGACACTCACTGCTTAAGGAATTATTTGTATAATCAAGCCGATGTCAACAATTTTTTAAAAGCGACTCTTCAACAATAACACTTCTCGTTTAATTTGTGACACACACACACACACACACACACACAAAAAAAAAAAAAAGGAAGTCTAAATCTTGAACTTGTTTGAATGTTAGTTTTCTTAAATAAAAATATACAGTAAGTGAAAAACATTTACAATTATTCAATTATCATAGTTAAGAGTACCTAAAATAAATAAAATTAAAATTAAAATAATTGTGCAATAATTAAAATTTAAAATAAAGATTTTTATTTCTAAGTTAATGGAATTTTACTACACTTGCTTTTTTAATTTACAATATTAATTAATTTACAATTAATTAATAATATTTAATAAATATAAATATTATTTAATAACAATTTAAAATAACTATTCGGGGTATTCGACTATTCAATGTATTCGAATATTTGAGATTTGATTATTATTCGAATTCGAGAAAAGTGTTATTCGTCCATCATTAGTTTTTACTCGTCCAGACGTGAAACGGGAGCTAATGTTATCGTTATTGGATGCTAAAATTTTGTCATACTATTGTTTATTGGAAAAATTCTGCTTTGAAACATCTATTTTTTAGTATCTGCTATAGATAGAGCTTAGATAATGACTGATATGGATTCAACATAAAATTGGAGGGGAGTTAAGGAATTTACTGAGGATCTTCACTTCCAGTTCACTTTCCATTTTCAATTTCAAAAAATGCATTTTAACTGAAATATCCTGTTCTCAAGATTGACTATATGTAGAGTTTATATGATAACTGATGTGGATTCAGAATTAAATTTCAAGGGATGCAAGGTGATTCACTAAGAATTTTCATTTTGGGTTCAAAAACTTTCCTTGAAATATCTATCTCTCAAGATTTGTTAGAGTTTAGATAATGACTGATGTGATTTCAGCATTAAATTTTGAAGGGGGTAAAAGGGACTCACTAAAGATTTTAACCTTCGATTCTGGCGATGCCACTTCCGATTAAAAAATTTATACAAACGAAAACACAACTAAACACTGTCGTAAAAAAGGATACCAACTTTTCAATGCATGCATTAATCATTTAACAGGAGTTTACCTTGCTCGCAAGCAAAAACTAGATTATCAATAAATAATATTTTTAATTGGGTAATTTAAAATAAAAATATTTTATTTTTAATTTCAGTGTAAACTTTAAATTTGTCAATGATAGATTGAATTTGGTGAATAAATATTGAATTTGACGATTGAGTTGGCGATCAAAATAAAGAAAATTCAGAACAATCCCGCAAAGTATAAAAATTAGTAACTACAGCATTTTCTAATACGATGTGATTATATACAAATGCACTCATTTATTTAGCATTTCATAAATATATGGACTTGTCAAGAGGAGAAATGGATGAAATTAATACTTACGTTGCAGGCGGTTGTATCACCATATTGTCATCTGTAAGAAAAAAAAAAGAAATAAAAATCTTTTAAAAGTGAATACATCAATCTAGTGATTTATATCTTTAAAAATAAATATTGAATAAAATATAGAAGAGTACAGAAAGTTTAGAGCGTTTTGGGAAATGCATGGCACGACCAATTTTTGTATTTGAAAATATATAATCTGAAGTACACAATCATAATTTAAAATTGCTTCTTTATTTATTTGTGACTTACTATAGATAATATAAAATAATATTTCCTTTAAAAATAAAGGAATTATCCTTTTAAATTAAACAAGTACGGTTTTGCTTCATTGTAAAATCCACTTAATTACAAGCATGCTGTCATTGTATATTATATAAGTTATATTCTTTTTTATAAAATGAATGAATAACTATGATTAAAATACACAAAAAAATACATTATTATCGTAATTATTCATTTACGATAATAAGGCGTTTATTTCTTTCTATAATAATAAACATAATTCAAATGGTAACAATAAATGTCTTTTGTCCCCAAAATTGCAAATATATTCACAAATCTTTCAAAGCTATTATGTAACTTGCATAGAATTTAACAAGTTTCATTTACATATTATTAATACATGATCTGTAATTTAATCATAGAATGAATTACCCGGCGCGCTCACAAGGGCGTATCCAGAGGGAAGACTTGGGGGTCTGGTCCACACCCCTAAAATCCTCAAAAGAAAAGGATTGTTTCGATTATATGGTATCTTTTGCATATATAAACAGTGTTGTTTTATCTTAATATCACTTGTGACCCCCCCCCCCTGCCCCACACACACTCACATTGAAAATAATTCTGGATGAGATCTTGGTCGCTTGGGTACTAAATGAGCGCCCTCTGCGTAAAAAATAGAAATAACATCAAACAGTGTAAATTAAAAAAGTTATAATTATCTGACTAAAAATAATTATTATCTCTGAAGAGAGAGATCAAATACCCATATTTCTTTTGTTTCTAGCAGAACATCTAGATTTATGCATGAATTTAACATATTTTTTTGTAGTATATGCTCAGGTAAATGCTCAGATGATCTAGTAATAAGCTCAGGCAAATTATTAATACATTGAAAAATGCACTAAATACAGCATTAAATATCTCAAAATCTCGTGTCTCAATCTTTCCCATTCTAGCACAGTAGTGATACTTCCTCCAAGTTTTATTGCTTTAAGGTAAATTCTTCTCATGTAAAAATAACTATAAGGGTATAGTATTTATCCCCTACACATTGCACGCATTTAGTATTTAATATTATCCCCTACACATTGCACGCATTTAGTATTTAATATTATCTTAAAATATGAACTTAAGAAAGGAAATATCAAATTCTTAGGAGGCTCAAAAACTTCAAATCTAAAATTAAATGAATCAGGTGCCTCATTGTCCTCCAGATCGAGATCACATGACTGTGCTATACAAAATTGCATTTGAAGCATATTTATAAAATACTAGCAGTATACCCGTTTATCATAAGGAATATATAAGATAAAGAAATTATTTGAAATTATTAGAAATTATAATATAAAGATTATTATTTGCCCATAATTGCGATTTTTTTTTAAATTGATAATTATGTGCAACTTCCTATAGTATTCTAAATGACATTGTTATTCAAAATATTCTAATAAAATATTTAATTTAATAATCCTAAAATGGAGTATGAGAATTTCTGTTCTCGCTATACAAAATTATCTTCACAGGCAGATCTGAAGAATAAAATACCATGGTCCCGTTTGTAAATAAATTTTCAAAAAATATGAAATTAGATCAATATATGCCAAAATGAAAGCTCTATAATTACGGTGACTAGAATATATTCTAGTCACTATAGCTATAATGGTATTAAAAGATATATACTCGTACAGCTTTTAACAATTAGGAGCTTTTAACAATATATAGGTTCATTGTCACACACAAGGTATGTGTAACACACAAGCTATGTAACATAATATTCATATTTAAATGACGAAAATATTCAGAGAAAATAGAAAAATAAAAAATATGAATTAATAGAAAATTAATTTTCCCTTTAAATGTAAGAGAAATGTGCATTAATTACAAAAAATATGAAATTAGATCAATATATGCCAAAATGAAAGCTCTATAATTACGGTGACTAGAATATATTCTAGTCACTATAGCTATAATGGTATTAAAAGATATATACTCGTACAGCTTTTAACAATTGGGAGCTTTTAACAATATATGGGTTCATTGTCACACACAAGGTATGTCGAAAGCCCAGGCCACCCGACTCGTCCTAGGACTCAGAGCAATTAATTGGATGGCCGGCCACACAAGGTATGTGTAACACACAGGCTACGTAACATAATATTCATATTTAAATGACGAAAATATTCAGAGAAAATAGAAAAATAAAAATATGAATTAATAGAAAATTAATTTTCCCTTTAAATGTAAGAGAAATGTGCATTAATTGAGGGAAGGGGGGGGGGAGAAAAAATGCTTTGTTAGCATTCCAAAATACATTCCATTGTTTTTCTCATAAAATGTTACACATAAAAAGCTATTTAATTAATAGGATAATTACATATTGTTAAATTATTGCTATTTATGTTTCTTAAACTATTCGGTCTTTATTTAGACGTCATTAAGAATCTGTAGGAATGTTGTGTTTAGCGAATTTTTTTATTTGTTCAGAGCTACAAGATTAATTGATTAATTCTTCTCTGAAACGTATACAAACAACATTTAAAAAGAATAAAGGTACGTTAAAAAACGAATAAAGATACGTTTAAAAACGAATAAAGATACGTTTAAAAACGAATAACGATATCTTTTAAAAAGTGGTTGTTCGTAAAAAGGAAATATCATATTTTTACTTCTCCATCACAATATACTTTCCTCATACGTAGGTGGTTCAAAAAGTAAGTTAACAAGAGCTCTCACGAGTGCACAAATTCGGTATGCGAATTATTTGAATTGAAAATGAAAGGTGCTGTGTTTATGCACGACAACGCCCGACCGCATACGGCCTCGGTTACACGTGATTTGGTACAGCGTTTCCGATGGAATGTATTGGAACACCCACCCTATAGCCCGGATCTCGCACCAAGCGATTTTCATCTCTTCAGACCGTTGAAGAAACACCTGGCAGGTCGCCATTTCACAACCGATGCCAAAGTTCAGGAAGCCGTCATTGAGTGGCTCGGCGACCTGGACCCTGATTTTTTCTATGTCTGTTTTGATAGATTGGTTTACCGATGGAACAAATGCTTCGACAACCATGGTGACTATGTGAAAAAATAATATGTACGAGTGCCTTGCTAGCTCTGTGTATCTCTTTGATTTCGTGAATAAACCTTTTCTCTCACAGGACTTGTTCCCCTAAGTTTTAAACCACCCTCGTACATAGTATAACGTACAGGATCAGATACATATCAGTTTTTTTTTTTTTTAAATTATATGTCGGAAACAAGCTCCTCTGATTACAGATTTTAATCTATCAAATAATGTAGAATACATTTAATAAAAAATTCAACACCAACTTTAAGTAGATGTTGCAAAAATTTAGTTAGAGGAAAAATTTATGAAAACTCTATTCAAAAATGTAATCTTCATCCTTAGATTTATTTCCTTTATTTGGCTCTACTATTTAACAGTGGAAAGATTATTTTTTATTTTGAGTAGTTTCTCACTGGAGAGTCAGGTTTTGATTCTAAGCACTTATGAAACATTCACTCATTGTTTCTTATATAAATGCGTATATTTTTTTTTCTGTTGGTTTAGTGAGAAACAAGAAATATCCCGATAGTATCGAATGTTAGCATCCTATAAGTTAGCATCCTAGTTCTGCACTAACAAATCTATATCTTTACTCCTATGAGTCAAATTTTATAAACTCTGGATATATTTTCTACCGATATATTGATGATCATACTGATTAAGACAGCTCCCTCATCAACTGTTATAGATTTATATTTCTATCTCTCAAATTTATCTCTTATTCCCAATGAAAACCATATTTTATCTTGTGTTATTTTTTGGATTTAACTCTCTCTCTTGATAACGAATTTTCCTTTCTGTCAAATATATTTATGATAGAAGGAAAAGCTTTCCATTTAAAATTCACAAAATTTTTAATTTTAACCCCTGTATGAGTAAACAGGTATATAGAAACATTTTAATTAATCAATTTCATAGGATATTTAGGTTATGTGAAAATACACAATTTAGTAGCTATCTAGCCGATTTACTACAATACTGTAGGATGAATCCTATCCAGATAAATTTGTTAATTAGCACTTTAGAAATTTCAAATTCATTTTATGGTTAATATAACCTTTTGTGGAAACAGACTTTTTACATTAATATTTTTAGACATATTCTTGTAGTTTTTGATTAATCATTGTGACAAGATTTTGATCACATTATTTTACAATATAATTACTTATTAAATAATGTATTTATTTATTATTTTTTCATTCATATATATATATATATATCAGCACAGTTTAAACTCCACACACGAAAGCACACACTACTTCAAAAACGTTTGATTCCAGTTCAAGGATGCTTAAAACGTGCTCTTACGTCAAAAACGCAAATTTGAATTTTCGACCCAGTTACAATACTTTCCCGTCCGTAAGGAAAGTAATAAATTTCGAACACCCTCTTTAACGTATCATCCCCAAACTACCAAATAAACATGCTGCAATTTATACTAAATATGATTTCGAATTAAACATCATATATTTTAAATTTAAGGAGAAATTTAAAACTTAAATGCAAAGCATTTGAGGTAAAATATTCTGTTTAAATTTGATTTCAACTGAACAAACGCGCCTTTCTATTTTGAGAAACGCAGTAAGAAACTTTCCGTTTAAAATTTAAAAGAATTACTTATTCTAATTTTAGGTCTGAAACGACGTAAAACGTAGCTGCTGAAATGCCGGAACAAAATACTCTTTTTTCTGTTGCATATCAGAAACAACTAGTATTCTAAAGGCACCTATTTGGTGTGAAAATATAATTTTAATGCTTCCTTATGTTGCCACCCTTGAAGTGATGAGACTAGAGTTAGAGTATGCCTCACAATTTGGCAGAAACAGCAGCCGGGTTTACTAACAAACCAGACAGATCTCTAACTAAAAAAATCTTCTTGATAGTCAGATGATAAATAAATTGATTTGAGTGTGGCTCAACTCGACTTTTTCTTACCAGAATTCATTTTTATCAAATTTTACAAGAAAAAAAATTGACAAATCGGTATAGTGGATCCAAATGATTACAAGTATAGCATGTTATCATTCACTTTAAAGGGATTGAAAAAATATTTCGATTGATACCGTACTTGACTTTGTGCCTCCCTGGGGGGGGGGAGAGGGATAACTTGCCCGCCAAGAGGGGCTAATGACGACATGAACAAAAATAATTGTATCGCAGCTATTTTTCACAACAATGATTGAAACTAATAAGTGTCGTGATCCGTGAGCCACAAATAAACGCTTTTATGCATGATTATGTCAAATTGTGTCCTATGCTGCTACGTTAAAAAATGCATAAAATTTAGAATAAAATTCAAACTTTTAAATAAAAATTAATTTAAAAAAATTCTATCTAATTCTAGATTTTTCGATAACAAAGCCGAATATATAGTTTCGTGAAGATCCATTAACCTTTTGCTTATGGGTGGGACAGCGTCCATCCCAAACGTAGAACCTCTCAAAAAGACAGGTATTTGACATACCCTATTCCAAAAAGTTCGATTCCCCTTTACAGGCATTGGGACGCCAATGTCTGCAAAGGGGGATAGAACTGTTTGGGATAGGGTATGTCAAATACCTGTCTTTTTGAGAGGTTCTACGTTTGATATTGACGCTATCCCACCCTTAAGCAAAAGGTTAATATTTGTGACTGATATTGTGTATATAAGAAATAGACTACAGACATCAGACAAACAAACAGACATAAATCCAAATACAGTCAAAACAAGTTCAGAAAGTCTTAAAACATACATTGATGTCAAAATTTTCGAAATCGAAAAATTTCGGGAAAATAATACTTTCTCAATACTACGTATACGGACGTAAAAATGTAGGTAAAACATAAGGAATTGAATTTTTATCTCGTTAATGTGAAGTATCAGATGCAATTAGTTTGGAGCCTTACATTTAATTTAAGAGTTCCTTCATAGATAAATGAGAATAAAATTAAGCTGTAATCAGAGCTTTATAACAATATAAGAAATCAAATATCAAATGCAAATTTTTATTTTTAAGAAAAATTTAAAAGAAAATTAAATGTATGATAAAATTTTGAGTGAATAAAATATTAAATATTCTTTATAGAATCGTTTCAATTCAATAACAAGCTTAAGAAACTTATATCCTATTTTAGAAATATATAAGTATCATTTAAAACCGACTGCACTTAAAGTAACATATTCCTGAAATCCGAAATTGAACAAATGTGTTATTCTATTTTAAGAAACTTTCTGTTCAAAATTTAAATATTTACTTATTCTAATTTTGGTCCCTAAATGATGTAAAGAGCAGCTGCTAAAGCGTCGAAACAAAAGTACTCCTGTTTCTGTTCTAGGCCAGAAACAACTAGAATTCTAAAGGCGCCAATTTGGTGAAAAAATAGAATTCTACTGATTCCTAATGTTTCTACCCTTGGCATTGAAGGGTTGTCACTGAAGTGTGTCTCACAGATTGACAGAAATAACAGCCGGGGAGTTTTTAACTAAAACGTCTGTTTGGTAATCAGATGATAAAGAATGTAGATAAAGCATAAAAAATTTTATTTGTATCACAGTAATGTGAAGCATGAGATTTAATTGTTTTAGGCCATATATTAATTAAAGAGTTCCTTCGAGAATAAATGAGAATATAACTTTAGTAATGGCAATCAGAGTAAAGAGTTTATGGAAGAATAGCTTTAGTCAAAAATATGACATAATAAAAAAAAAAATCAAAACCAATGGAGAAAATTGAATGATATAAAATAAAAGATTGAGGTAATAAAATATTAAATATTCTTCATAGAATCATTTCAATTCAGTAATGAGTGGAAGAAGTACGTGTAGTTCAAACTGCTGCTAATGCAGTGAAACTGATAAAAACTGTTTAAAGCAACCCAGGCCAAAATTTATTTTTTCCAAAGTATCATTTTTACTCCTAATTCCAATTTTGAATTGGACTTTTTTGAAAGTTTCCTGATTATTACTCAGTCAAACTTTATTAACAATAATAGTTCTTTATTCTCTTCTGCTTGGAAATCCCTGGTTTATTTTTTCAATATCGTCTGCTTCTTCTTTTCTTAGTAATTTTCTACATGTTTCTTAAATTTTGTTGTTTACCGAAGCATTTGGTGACGAAGTCAGCTCTTACAGCCTCCAAAACCAGTTTGTTTCTTCATTTTTTATTCCACTTATTCTTCAAATATTTGTTTATAAATAACCATTTTTGAAGCTGTTCTGAACGACTCATATAAATTCCGAAACCGATTAGTTATCTTCTTCAATTTAGTAGGACTCACTGAACAACTGCGCTGTGGACGTTTACTTTCTTCTTTGGTATTTTACAGTTTATGTATAATATTCTACTACTCGGTCCTGTGTCCATGGCTTTTACCTTTTTCTGTTCTCGCCGTTCTCTGCTACAGTCACGTTGCTGTTCTAATAGCAGTTACAGATCTTGCTTTGACGAGTGAAGGTTATTCTTGCCTATTTTAACAAGGAAGATGCTTCTTGTCTTCGAAACTGGTTGACACTATTACTTCGGTGTTACATGTTATTTTAAACAAAGTTTTGTTGGTTTTAAAGCTGAAGAAGCTTACAAAATATCCCGTTCTAGAAACATATGCATAATTTAAAACCGAATTATAAGAATTGTCTAACGTGTTTTTGTTATCACTCCCCCCCCCCCACCCCCCCACCCTTCGTTGTCCTAGAAATCGACGAATAAAAATACTTAACATAATATAAAATCTCAGAAATAGAGCCCAGGACCCATAATGTAAAGATACATCAGATGGAATACAACACCATAGCTATCAGATAGTCCTCATGTAGAGCTCCAATTTTTCTATAGCACAGGGTCTCAGATGGTACCGAGCTCAACTCGTACTAGATATTCTCCAATGTTTCAAATCTCAGGACCTCCAGAAATATCATGAGTCCGGCACTGCTTTTGATTGCGTTATTTTGACATAGCTGAAGCCGGGTTTTAGCTATGGATTCTTAAAAGTTTAATATTTCGAATTCGATTTTAAAATTTTGGAGAATAAGACACGATGACACAGTGAGATGCGTCAAAGTTACTTTGAAACCATTTCAGTATTTTTTTTTTTTAATTTTACCATTTCTTTAAGAATAAAATATTGCTTTGCATATTTGAGTAAAATTCTGTATAATTGTCTCCAAAACTATAGCTTATTCCGCTTATCGGTAAATCACCTGATTGTAAAACTATTTCCACGGGCGCCCATAGAACTTTTTCCAGGAGGGCGCAAACAAGGATAATTTTAAGAAATTTTTCTTTCTTTTTTTCATTTTGAACATATTTAGCTTACTGTTCATTTCTGTAATCTTGAGCGTCGAAAGCGGGGGGGGGGGGAGCAAATGCCCCCACTTACCCACTCCTATGGGCGCCTATGACTATTTATACTAACACAATGATATACGGCTAGTCATGCTTTTATCTTCCTATATTAAGTTTCATAATATGGACTTTACTGATATCTGATCTTTGAAGAACATTTTGGTTTAAAATGTTATTAGAATATGCACACATATTAAATTACTAGTAACGGTGGGCACATCTGTTAGTTATACGTATTTTTATCGAATAATACAGTTTTATCGACTTCAGTATAAAATAAATTATTAAAATCTTGAATTTCAGATGTTTTGTGCTAGCATTTTTGAACCGGAGTTGTACTTTTCCAGTTGCGATGATTGGGAAAAGTTTATATAGAATATTAACGTTCCATAATGCTCACAGTTTATGTGAGGTATTCCAAATTTTGAAATGTATATTTTCCTTTCATAAACTTTATATTTAATGTTGAACTTCACGTTTTTCGTATGCAGAAGGTGAATGGAACATAATTTCTAGAACAGCAGAATTCCATATTCACTCATCGATTTTCATATTAAACGTTAAAATAAAATTTCGTCTTATTTCTCGAAAACAAAAAACAAAAACAATTTATTTAATCATTATCTAATGTGCTTTTGTTCTTAGAGACCCTCCGGAAGCTGCCCGATTACATTGAGGGCAGAATATTTATACACTTATATCGACATCAATATACTAATTAATTTATAAATGATACAATAAAATTACACTAAGTTAAAAATAGCATGCGACACAAAAATAATAGTATCGACAGGTTTCGAAAACAAGAAACTACCGTCTTCGTCAGGACGTGCAACCTTCACTCGTGAGATTTAGGTCGACTGTGCTTTTGAAACCAATCGATACTGCTCTTACTTTTCATACATACATAGTATAATGTCTAGAGAAAGAATGGGGTAATGTTTTGAGAAAGAAAAAATGTTAAGGGCGGGTCGAAAATTCGAATGCGAGTTTTCGACGGAATAGCACGTTTCAAGCATGAACTCGAATCGGACGTTTTGAGGTGGTGTGTGTGTGTGTGTGTGTGTGTGTGTGTGTGTGTGTATGTGGGTGTATGTGTGTGTGTGTTTGAATGCTCACGAACGAATGGAGCGTGTGGAACGTAATTTTGCACGATTATTACAATAAATGAATACTGGAACCCTATTGATTTTAAATGCTCTCGAATGTTCGGAAGACCACTGCGACTTAATTTTTGAAAAAAAAAATTATGAAAATCAGAAGATTTAATAACTTTAAATAAATAATCATACGTATTTTTTTAATTCAAAATTGCATGATATAAACTTTAGAACACTAGCTTGAACCGTTCTCGAGTTATTGCACGTTTTTCAAATAAATATATAAAAAAAAATGCATAAAAATGAATACCAGTATCATTATATATATATATATATATATATATATATATATATATATATATATATATATATATATATATATATATATATATATATATAACACTTGGAGAAGAATTTAACAACTAATTTGATGAAATATTGCCAACTTGAGGTCTTTTTAATGGGGTGCCAAATTGTCAAAAATGTCGCTAATTGTCAAAAATGACGCTACAGTTACGAAAATGATGCCAAATTGATATATTTTTAAATAATGTAGTATATTGTTTAGCCAAAGTTAGCAATATTTTCAATTGCCCAGTTAAATTTGCGCAAAATATGAGTTAATTTGATATTTTAAAATGATTTTACATGTTGTGCTCCAGAAAAGCGCCAAATGTCAGTGTATAGTTCAACGTTAAAAACATTTTGCCGTGGATTATGTCCATCATTGTTTCGCATTAAAATAAGTAAATTATTAGCATTATGTAGGGAAAATCATGTGCTGCCCACATAGATTTTATTTTGCATTGTATGCTGCTTTCACAGAAATTATTTTGATTTTATTACAGAAAACCCTGTTGAAAATAAATCTAATTATAGATACATAAAGCATTTAGGTAAAAGGGTTACAAACCCAGACCATTCAACTGACTCAAAGGGTTTGTAGTAGCTGTTTGAGTGGCCGGGTTAGGTAAAAGGGTGTATTGTTTATTCAACCATAACAGAAAACAAAAGTAGTATTTCATATTTTTCGAACTTTGTATATACACATACCATTTGAGAACGTTTAAAAATATTTCCGCAAGCCACGAGTGAATTGCTACTAACAGTTTCTGCTATTGTGGACTATTTGGCAGAAGAGCTTGGCGTGTGGCCACAGAATCAATACAAAGGGTGAAACTTCCGGACAGACTGGCAAAGTCGTTAGAGAAGTGTGGAAGAGAACAAGGAGGTCTTTCTCTTTTGTCTCGTAATCCATCAAATTTACTTTTGCTGGAGAAGACCTTTATTTGAGATTCGGATTTTCCATGACCCACATATACGATTAGTTAAATGAATTACATTTCAAAATAAAATAAAAAAATAATAATAAATAATAATTTTTTTTAGATTTTACAATTTTATTATTTTAAGGTATTTTCATGAAATGGGACGGATGATTTTCAGGTGAAAATTTGCTATGTTTTATCTTTTATAGGAAGTTTTTCTTTATATCAAGAACTAGCATATTATTATGTAATATCTTGTAGTCAAACCCAATATATATATATATATATATATATATATATATATATATAATAAAAATATCATATGAAATTCCAATGATAGATTAGAGATAAGTTATATACAGGGTGTCCCAAAAAGATTGAAACTCGCTTTAATTCTTTACCTGTTGGAGATAAGTGGGCAATGTAAATTGAAAAAATGTTTCAGTAAGGTAGGAAATAAGACTACGTTAATGAAATAGACCTCCCATTCATTTTCAAAAAGTTACACTTTGTAAATTTTTATACGACCCCCTTAGACAAATTGGGTCAATCAGAAATTTTTTATTTTGAATGCAACTAGATCATTAAAAAAACCGCATATCTGTATTTCTAAAATTGACAGAGTTATATTTGATTGAAAATTGAATATTGTGAATGGGGACCCTATATCAAATTAGAAATGTAAATTTGTGACATATCACAAACAAGAAAGATCAATCATGCATAAGCATTGATTATGAAACACTTTCCAACTGAAATGCAATTTCATTTAAAAATTTCTAAAATGTGATACATTCAGTGGTGATATCTTTTACATTATCACAATACTACAGTAATTTATTAAACTTAAATATTTAAAACTGTATCGAAATATAAATCATTTAATTCTCTATGCAAAATCAATGAATATTTCATTCATATAATTTGTATTCCAGACTCCAGAGCTAAATAATTTTGTGTGAAAAAAATTCAGCAATTCTTATGTAACTCAGCTTACAATCGCTTGAGATATTTGCATTCTGCATATGTTAAAATTAGGCTTCGTTGAAGAAATAATAAAAGTTTAATGATCATTTAAAATCACGACTATTGTAATTGCATAGGCACGGAATTTAGATACACAGCTAATACACAGATACACAGATAATATATGTGTGTGTGTATGTACTCAAAGTATTGGAATCGTGCCGAAGATCGGAACTCGAATTTTCAAAGGATCTACACGTTTTGGGACTTCTAGAACACGAAAAAACTATTTTTAGGATGACGTCTGTGTGTGTAAGGGTGTATCTGTGTATGTTTCTGTGTGTCTGCGAGGATATTACATCCACTCTAATTGAAAAACTAATGGACCGAATTTTATAAAATTTGGTAGGTATGTTTTTTGTGGGAAATCCTAATGTTCATTAGATTATAGTATGATTCGTAATAAAAGAATCTGCCTTCTTTGCGAAATGACCGGCAGAAATTGCCTTTATCCACTCTAGCTAAAAACTAATGGAACAAATTTAACAAAATTTGGTGTATAATATTTCAATAAGCTACAAGTGATTTATATACCAAATTTAACAAAATTTGGTATATAAATCATTTGTAGCTTATTCTAGTACGATTCGGGAAAAAGGAGCGAAGGAACGGGCTATTTTTGCGAAATGGCCCCCAAAAATCGTTAAATATAAAAATAAAAGACTACGTGTGCTCAATTATATCAATTAAATTCCTATTTTATACGTGATTTTTGACAACAAAAAGAATAAGACTAACCCCATTACTCTAGGAATAGCCGTTCTTGAGATATTCTAGTTTTTTCGCGTTTTCGCTACGCCATCTTTGACAATAAGTCCAGTTATCAAATGAGAACAAAATTTAAGTTTAACCTGCAAATTCAATGTCATTTAACATACTTATGGCTGTTATTTTGTGCTAGATACTCTCAAATTATAATTGAAGAAATAAAGAGAACGTGAATATGAATCTGGAAAGACATGTGCTGCTCAGGGAAAGACATGTGCTGCACACATCAAAATTTTTATCAATATTACAACAATGATTTATAGAAGTGAACGGGGATTATTTGCAGGCCATTTCGAAAAAAATGTATGATATATATTTAAAGATCCACCAAATTTTTGTCGAATAAAATGTTCAACAAATTTAAGCTGTGTACCAAATTTTAACTCTCTAGGACGTAGGAAAGTGCATTAAAAATGCCATCAAATAAGTATATCATGAAGAGTTATATAAAATTTTAAAAAAAATGAAAAATTGTTATCTACCAAATTTATTTTAAAATGTGAAGCCTCTCTCATACACAAAATGATTAAATTCTTGGAAAGATATTTATTATATAATATATCTCTTTTTTCTTTTTGGAGGCTATCCCAAAAGTCAGAATTTTATTGAATTTGTTTTTTTCCCTATATTAAATAATTTTTAATTAAAAAACTACTTAACATATTTTACTGAAATTTTTTTTATATATTTTATGGAATAATGTGAATATTTCCTAAAAATTTCGAAGCAATTCGTGAATTTTAAATTTGTTTAAAAAATGTTTGAAAAATTAGGTCCCATAGGGTTCAATGTATTTCATTTTTTCAACCCGGGTTCAATAAAAAACTAATTGGGTGATATTATTTATTTATATTCCCATAGGTCCTTTGATAAAGTCATTTTTACGGCAGTTATCGGCAGTTTCAACTATGTTGTAAAGTGTTAAAAAGATAAAACTGGATGATAATACATAGGAGACATTTTTGCGAATTCCGCGTAAGCTCACGATGCAATCACGGATTCTTACGTATTTTTCACATTGAGACATGCCATTTTTTATTTGAAACAATTAAAGTAAATAAGTCACCAAATGCAAATACGTATTTGATTTTGAAATTCAAGATAATTTTTAAAAACGAAGAATAGAACTCATAGACGATTTTTTCTTTTCTGTAACTCTAATTTAGCCGTTTCAAATGTTTATAGCAAAATAATTTAAACAAGAAAGATCAATCATGCGTAAAGCATTGATTATGAAACACTTTCCAACTTCAATATAATTTTATTTAAACAAGTCTAAAATGCAATACATTCCTCGGTAATATTTTGAAACTTATCACAATACTGCATTAATTTATTATATTTGAAAACTTAAATCTTCATCGAAAAAAATAAACTTCATTCAAATGACGGCATTGAAATATAAATTGCCTGGTTTAAACATCTCTAAAATGTTATGCATTCCTCGGTAATAGTTTTAGAATTATCATAATACTACGATAATTTATTATATTTGAAAACTTCATCGAAAACAACTGAAATTAATTCAAATGACGTCATAGAAAAAATAACACGCCTGGATCTCTCTATAAAAACAGGATTTCATTCATAACTTTCTCCCATTCATTTCATTCATCACAATACTATAATAATTTATTTTATTTAAACATCTTGTTTAAGACCATGGAGCTACAAAAAATTAAACACTATGCTTGAAACTTCATCGAAAAAAATCGTCCTTCTCTTTATAAAATCAATTAATATTTCATTCATATCAGCCATGCAGACTCCATGGACTAAATTATTTTGTGTTAAAAAAATACAGGAATTCTAATCCAACTCATTCTATATATTTTGCTGTTTACATTTTACACAGGTGAAAAATAGGCTTAGTTGTAGAAATAATCAAATTTAGATGAGCATTTAAACTCAAATATATTGTCATTGCGTTGTTTCAGTATGTAGATGCACAGAATTTAACCGAAAATAAAGTAGTTTTAGGACGGAGACAACACTCAATATGAATTAAAAGAACTTGTTTATGAATTTTTGTATGAATTAAAAGATCACGATTTTGAAACAAGATGGATGCCATATATCATTTTGAAGTGGGTCATGTGATCGTTTCATATCATGGTCACGTGATCGTTTCATATAAGAGGTGTAATTATTATTTTAATTTTTACTTAAAAAACTACTAAATATATTTCGCTGAATTTTTTTTATATATTTTATGGAACAATTTGAATATTACCTAAAATTTTCGAAGCAATTTGTGAATTTTAAATCCGCTTAAAAAATGTTTGAAAAATTAGGTCCCATAGGGCTCAATGTATTTCATTTTTTCGACCCGAGTTCAATCCAAAACTAATTGGGTAATATTATTCATTTATATTCCCATAGGTTCTACAGACCGTCTGAACAACATACTAAAATTTCATTTTGATTAAATCATTTTTACGACAGTTATCGTGCTAACGGACAGACAGACAGACAGACAGAATGAACAAAGTCATAAACACTTTTCAACTTTGTTGTAAAGTGTTAAAAACTGAAGAATGAAATGCAGACGATTTATTTCTTAATTTACGTATTTATTCCCAGTATTATTTCTATTTAATACAACTAAACTTTTTTTTTAATATTATACCAAAATAAAGAAGATTAGAAATCATAGATATATTAGAAATAAAAATATTAGAAATTTTTGATCTAAACAATTTCCATCGTCAATTTGTTTATGATCCCTATTTTCACTGATGAATCAGTCTTTCACATGGTACGGAAAAGTGGCATAAGTCAGATCCTTTCCTTTATCATAATTCAGTTGATTTTAGAGATACAGATATGCGGGTTTTTCTTAATGGTCTTGTTGCATTAAAAAGAAAAATTTTCTGAATGACCCAATTTGTCTAAGGGGGGTCGTATAAAAATTTAAAGTAGTCTTATTTCCTACCTTGCATTCAACATTTTTGTAATTTGCATTACCCACTTATCTCCAACAGGTTTCAATCATTTTGGGACACCCTGTATATATATATATATATATATATATAGAAATAGTTCATAGATTTAATCTATCTATTTCTTCAGAAACATACATTTTTGAGTTTGCTTCTACAAAAAACTTGGACATGATTAGATTTTTGTAGAGGTTAACAATTCATGATTTAGGCTTAGAGCCTCGTCCACGTGTAAGGCGTTTGTGCTTGATTTCGTTTGTTATACTTATTTCGATTCCATACCTTTGTATTATATTTTTCATTGACTTGTTGATTCGATATTAATTTTTTTATTTTTTCCATATGCTTGAGGATTAATTGATTTTTACATTTGTTTTGTACGCCAGTTAGATAGTTGAATTTAGTTTAAGTTTTTCTTTTTTTGTTTCCATACCTTTTAATTTGGTTGATTTTCTGTAACTTGATAGCTAGTGTTTTGTATTTTTAATCCATTTGATTGATGATTTGCTGTATTATATTTTATTCTGTGGGTGTTTTTAAAAAGTTAGGTTTATCGTGTTACATCTTCTTACTTTTCGTTCATTGGATTTTCAAACTTCTATTATATATATATATATATATATATATATATATATATATATATATATATATATATATATATATATATATATATATATATATATATATATATATATATATATATATATATTGTAAGAATTTGAATTGCTTGTAATATAGTCTAATACTTGTGCCTTATCCCCTATTAAAGGAAGGTGCATGTATGCATTTAAAGCATATATATATATATATATATATATATATATATATATATATATATAATTAAAAATTAAAATGGAACTTGAAGAGACATTGTATATCATCTGTTACTAATTAAAAGACTCTTAATGAGTACTGGATTAAGAATTCAATAAAATGCAAGTGAATAAAATAGAAAAAATAGTTAGTGTAAACAGAACAATCCTTAGTAAATAATAGAAATTAAAAATAGAATGCATAAGAATGGATAGAAGGCAATGAAATTTTAAAATTTTAAATTTTCAGGAGGTGTATACAAACATGTGCCTTCTAGGAATAGTTCATTTCTATTAAATAATTTAATTACAATGAACAAAAAGGTTACTTTACACCCCAATACAAAAAAAAAACCCACGAATAATAATAGAGAGAAATAAAAATATTTTTCAAACATGGAAAAATAAATTAAGCCTATTATTTATATGCACATGGATGGTAACACCCTAATTAATGTTGCAACACATGATACTTATTCTTGTATGGCAAAGTTGATTATATTTGGCAACACGGTTTTAGAAGAGCAGTAGTAAACGACAGTCATTGTGTATAAATAACCTATCTCCTTAAGTAATGTGATTTCGGTTCTCTAAAATATTAGGATATCTGTATACTTTCTAATTTATACTTTTTATTCATACATTTTAATAAATATAATTAAAGTATTTTGAAACATATACAATGAAATCTTTCAATAACAAAATTGCCTATAACGATAGACTTGTTTATTACGATATTTTTCGCGGTCCCTGTGGGTTTCCTATAATACTAAAGTTTATCAAACTTGTCTATCAAACCACTTGTCTAAAAAAAAAAATTATCTACCCATAATTTATTTTAGAGTAAACCTATATAAAATAGTAATTTTGCCCTTTTTCAATGTGCATTAAAGCAAAACAGCGTTTGACAGTAGTCATTAATGCGGAAGAATATCGTACACAAAGATAATTGTTCCTATGGGATCATCCCCCACCTTAGCAGCTGTATGATGTTGTTGCATTAATTGAAACCTTACATAATTTCATTTCCATATTACCAAATGTCCCAGAAGTACATATCTAAATTCGTTAGATGGATCGAGAGGTGTATTCTTGGCAAAAAGCATGCAAAAGAAAATATCCGATTATTTTTTTTTGTTAATTAAGACTAAATTTTTTTTGGGGCCATGTTTAATGATCCACATTCTGTGTAACATACGTTTAACTTGATTATACAGTGGATATTTTGTTTCTATTTCTATGTTTTAATGCATTTTTGATTGTTGAAATAAAATATAATTCCGTATTTTATTATTATCATTATATGCGTGCATTTTTACATTACTAGAAATGTAGTGAAAATACAGATGTTAATTTTTTGAACAAAATTTACAGTCTTATAATTTATGTTCATCTGCATTTCTAATCTGTAATATCATTCAAAATTTTAAGTTTAACATGACATTATTAAAAATAATGTTACATTCACATTAAATAACTTTCATTATAAAGTGTATCAGGCTCTCAATCCCGTCTGTAAATATAAACTGTCTACACCGATATTTTTTCCCGGTATCGTTAGAAACAGGTTTCACTGCATATGTAAAGTACCAATAACTCATTGCGAGGCTATATCCTGCATGAGAATAATTAATAATTATTCCCAAGAGCTTCATTGGATATAATTTTTGAATGTCAGTTTCTATTGACGTGTAAATAAATGTCACACTGGAAATTTATTTCTTGAATAATAATGATATAAAATAAATAATAATGTTACATAAAACTAATAATGATAAACAATTTTGAAATATTCAATATATTTTTAAGAAAGCGTGCATTTCATTTCATTAGTTTGTATCACACATAATAGCATAGACATAAAAAGCTATAATGGGATCCAATGAAGAAGAAGTTAAAGATACATATTTCTATATATTGGTAATTTATATATTATGCACTGACCTGATTGACCGAGTAAGGGGCTGATGTATCGAAATTATTGAGCACTTCTACTATAGCTAGAATCTTAGTATAGGTGCCATGCGATCCGTCTCAGCTTCGAATTCAAGGGAAAGATATAAAATTTCAAAACCTGGAATTAGGGATGACGGTACAAAGGGGAAAAAAACAACAACCTCAAAGCCATTTTGCTAAATAATCGAGCATTTCCACTCTAGCTGGAATCTTGGTTTTGGTCTCATTCGAACCGTCATAGCTTCCAGGTCAACGAAAAAATGTAATATTTCGAAGATTCGAATTAGATGACAATGCAAGGAAATAAATAAAAAAAACTGAACCAGTTTTCCAACTGATAGAGTATTTCCACTCGATCTAGAATCTCAATATTGGTCTCATTCGATCCGTCTTAGCTTCCAGATTAACGAAATAAATTACAAATTTAAAAAAAAAATTGAATTAGGGGTAAGATATAAATGGATTTTCAAACAACTTACACCACTTTGCTTGTCAGAAACAATAATTACATACATTGATATCATTGTGTTGCCAACAATTAAAATCGATTATCAGCAATATTTATTAAATTTGCAGGTGTTACCCTTAGTCACCACAACTAGCCATATTGAATATGCACGAAACACGAATGAAATAGCTACTAAAAATATAATATGCAACTGAATTTATATATATATATATATATATATATATATATATATATATGTGTGTGTGTGTGTGTGTGTGTTGATATAGAAAATTTTAATTTAGAAAGAAGGTATAATTAAATAATAGTGTAATAAGTAACAGACATCGAATGTTTGTACAGAATTTAATAAAATTATTAAAAACGCAAATTCAAGAATATTAGCGTTTTCAATAAAAGTTTGAAACAATATTTGTGCTGAAAAGTATGAGAACCACTTTAAAATATTTTATATTATTGGAGGATGATATGAAATTAAGATCGCGTCCTCATGGCAGATAACAGCATCCATGCACCGGTTTTGTGCTTTTGATGTGCTCGTCAGCATAGAATAGCAGGTTCGTGCAATGCTAGTAATGCTGAAGAGTGCAAGAAATGAGTAAAACCGGTCTATGGATGTCGTTATTTGCAATGGGAGCGGCATCCAAACTTTAGTAACGCACCCTATAAGTGGGTTTTGTGTGTATGACAGGAAATGTTTACGTCATGTACATTTTGCGATGTTTCTGTTTGCGAGTACCAAACACATAATAAGCACTGTATACAATATTTATCGCATAAATGAAATTTCACTTTATTACTTTCCTTATATACATAATGTATAAGGAAAGTATTGTGACGGGGTCGAAAATTCGAATAGGTTTTCGACGGGAGAGCACGTTTCAAGCATCCCTGATCACGAATCAAACAGTTTTGAAGTGATGTCTGTATGTGTGTGTGTGTGTGTGTGTGTGAGAAAGTATCCGTAAACACTAGAAGCCAATTGTTTTTATACTCAATCGAATGAATGTTCAGAACCCCTCTAAATTTTCGAGTGAAATTTTGAAAAAATTGTCAAAAAATCAAAACCGCTAATAAAGGTACGCAAATAGACATTTCTTATGTAATTTTTCATTAGAAAACGATTGACATAAATTTTAGAACGCTAACATGAACCGTTCTCGAGATATTGCACATTTTTTAAAAAATTATCAAAAAGTCATATAAAATAAAAAAAAAATATTTACTATTGAGAAACATGTTCACTTTTCATATGTAATACCATGCGATAAATTGGGTGACATCATTCTCGTGGATCTAGCTCGTTCCATTCATGAAAAAAGATACTTTGAGTAATACTTTTGTATTTGAACGCCAATAGTCATTTATGTGCTGTAAGAATAACTTATTTCTTCATCCATAACGCTTGGCGAGATTTTGGCGACGAATTTGGTGGAATGTCGCCAACTTGGCGACTTTTTTAAATATTGCTAAATTAACGAAAAACTCGCCAAATGGATAAAAATGACGCTAAATCAATGACGACTCATTGATGATGACGACATGGAAAATGACGACTCATTGACGAAAATTCAATATCTTGGAAAGAATATAAATAACCACCATAAAAATAATCTATTTTTTTTACTGTAAAAGTAGTAAATTCATAGCATTATATAAGGAAAGTCATGTGCTGCCCATATCAGATTTTTTTAACTGTAAAAGTAGTAAATTCATTGCATTATATAAGGAAAGTCATGTATTGCCCACATCAGATTTTTTTGAAATATTTTCGCACAAATCTCTATTGAGTGATTTAAAGATTAATTTAGTTTATTATAAATATAACATGTATAAAGTTATAAGATTAAGTCATTATTGCATATAAATATATGACCAGTATCAAGTTATAAGCACAACAATAACGTAAGTTGTTATTGAATATAAATAACAAGTCATAAGATTAAATTATTACTGCATATAAATATAACAAGTACTACGTTACTATAAGATTACGCAAGTGTTGCATATAAATGTAACAAGTACCAAGTTATAAGATTAGGTTATTATTTCATATAAGTATAACAAGTGTAAAGTAATAAGATTAAGTTATTATTGTATTTAAAGTATCAAGTATCAAGTAATAGTTTATTACACGTGAATATAACAAGTATTTATTGCTTTTATGGTTGAGTGGAGACATGTTTAAGAGCACTTTTAATAAAATGTAAAATATTCCCTATTTCAAATGCCAATATTTTAAATCAATTTAGATATAAGATATGGATCAAGTGTCAAATTGCGGAGTTTTGATCATGTCTTTTCTCGGTAGCCGAGAGGTCTAAGGCAAACCTTTCCTCGTGCTCTCTCGATCGCCGGAGTCGTTGGTTCGAATCCTGCCTGCGGGCATGGGTGTTGAAGTGTCGAGAAAAGGTGTAATGTGTGTTCTCTGTTGTGTGCCGGAGCAACGTCGTATGACGGGAAAACGGTTTACGCTTCGGCCGTTGTATAGGCGAATGATCAGACATAAAGTGCCTGGCTATTGAGAGAGAAAAAAACCTTGTCTTTCTAAAATTATTTTAAATATGTAAACAACAGTGTCAGTTTGTGCCTAGGTAAATATAAAAATTGACAGAGCTATATATAGTAGAGGCATTTTTACTGTCACTAAATGCATTTTTGGGAGGAATTAGAAGCTCCCGACAAATTTATTTTCCATATATCTTTACTTTATAGCTCTACTTAACCCTAAAAAAAATGAATCCATTCCTCACCATTTCCTTATATTAAATTTACTGATGATTTTTTTATTCGAATTATAAGCGAAGTTATAGATTATTTTTTGCAACTTGTATCGCAAACAATACACAGGAAACCAAAAATATACATAAGAATATAAGACGTGTTCGAAACTTCACAACAATTTAACACTTGATCCATGTCGTGTACCTAAATTGGTTTAAAATATTGGCATTTGAAATAGGTAATATCTTACATCTCATTAAAATTACTCCTACACATGTCGCCGTCCACTCACCCATAAAAGCAATAAATAATTGTTATATTCATGTGTAATAAATTATTACTTGATACTTTAAATATAATAATAGTTTAATCTTATTTAGTATGACAGACAGACATTTCTGTGTGTCTGTCATGCTTGGCGACCTGCTTGGCGATGAAATTGGTGTCAAATTTGGCGCAATATTCACAACTTGGCGATTTTGTTAAATATCGCCAATTTTGCGATAACTCAATATAACTGAAAATTAAATTTAATTTGTTTAATAATCCCCCTCTCTTTGTGAGAATTATCAATGTAATATTGTTGATCAAAATAAAAAGAATTTTTTGTGGGACATGTGCGTTTTGTTAGGTGTGGAGTCAAGAGGAAGTCGTAAAGTAATTACGTTTTATTATTGGGTGGTATAGTAATTATGTTTTATGGTTATTTAGTTAATAATAATTTTTTTTAACTTTTTGATAATTCCCTGTGAAGATCAGAATTTGTTTATCAGAAAAGTTTATAATTTTAATATTAGTATATATTCCATTTGAAATATTTCATATGAGAGATCTAATTTTGAAAGTAATACAGGATGTCCGAAAAAGTCCTTTAACGCCCTCAACAAACGCCCACAACATTTTACCACCAGAAATTCCTCACAGACTTCAAAACTTTCTAGCAAGAACTCGATATATGTTATACCAATTCGGACTATATATATATATATATATATATATATATATATATATATATATATATATATATATATATATATATATATATATATATGTATATATATATATAAATGGTGTCCGAAATGTCCAAATTGGTAAAATGTTGTGGGCGTTAAAGGACTTTTTCGGTCACCCTGTATTTAAATAGTTTTAAATATCAATATTTCTAAATATGATCAAAAATCAATATTTTATTATCAACTCTATATGTATTTAGTTATAAACAATTCTAAATAATTCTAAATTTTCACTTAGAATTTGTTTTTGAAATTTTGTGTACACAATGTATAATATGTACGTAAATTGATCTTAATAAGCACACATACAAGTACAAATATCAAACCAAATAAGTACACATATCGAACTTCGAAATAATTACACTTACCATACTCAGATTTTTTGGTTTAAAATGTTGATAATAGCATACTATATTAGTATATTTTCTATAGTACAAACATTTAATTTTTAAACATTTTATTTTCTTGTATGATTTGTTAAATATTAATCATGTCTATACTTTTTAGAAATAATTATAATTTGTTTTATTATATTGTAAAACATTATCGCTAAATAACCATATGTAAGACAATGTTAATCCATAGGTAATTCGTAAACATTATTTTAATTCAATTATTTAAAAGGATTGTGCATGATTCAATATTTATTTATACTATTGTAGAGTAAATTTGATATTTTGTTCCACTTTCAGAAATCAATTCCTGGATTTGCCGTACATATGTGTTAGACAGAAATCTTAAATATATATGACACATATTTTAAATTTATTAGAATAAATTTGATATTTTGTCCCACTGTCAGAATCACATCAAGGCACTGCTCGGATTTGTTCCACATAGATATGTATCAAACAAAAATTTAAAATATATGACACAAAATTGAAATTTATATTAAAATAAATTTGACAGTTTGTCCCACTTTTAGAATCACACAAAATCACTGCTTGGATTTTGCCCCACATATGTATCAAACAGAAATTTTAAATACATGGCATAAATGTGAAGTTTATAATAAAATAAATTTGATATTTCGTCCGAACTTTCCGGAATCACATCAAAACACTGCCTGGATTCTCCCCAAACATGTATCAAACAGAAATCTTAAATACATGACAACACAAATTTGAAATTTATATTAAAATAAATTTGATATTTTGTCCCACTTTTAGGCCCACACAAAATCACTGCCTATAGAAACCTTAAATATATAACTTAAAGTTGAAATGTATATTAAAATAAATTTGATATTTTATGCCACTTTTAGAATCACACAAAATCACTGCCGACAGAAATCTTAAATATATAACTTAAATTTGAAATTTCATATTAAAATACATTTGATATTTTGTCCCACTTTCAGAAGAACCACACCAAAACACTGCCTGGATGTGCTCCACACATGTTGTATCAAACAGAAATCTTAAATATGTGACAACACTAATTTGAAATTTATATTAAAATATGTTCCATGGTTTTGACTTACCGGTCGTTTCGCATAGGCTTGGAGGATCCAAATAATCACAGAGAATCGAAAAAACGAAGACAGCACTGCGCTAAGAACTACTATGAGGGCAGCAAAGAGAGCTTAGATTTTCACCGTTCCTCCACGAAGCCTGTCTACTTCTTGCCGTGTCTTACTGCTATTTTATTTTTAGACCCCCGGACTTAGTCAGGGGACGTCTTAGATCGGGTGTCCCAAGCCATTTTTGGAACAAGAACCCGCCCCCCTTCCTCTGGTAAATACACAGCCTGACGCTGGTTAGTGGGGTTGCGCAACGGAGGAATTGGTGAGAAAGACGGAAATCAAGAATTAATCAGAATAGTGTTCTTTTTTTTTTAAATTTAATTATCTTCGTGTGCGTTTCATTGAATGGGCTTCAGGTAGACGTTCTGCGAAGAAGAAGGGGATTGTTTATGGAGGAGTGGGTGAGAATGGTGTAAGGTTTAAAAGGGGCATATGAGTAAACTCTGCAGTAGTAAGTGGCATGAGTAGAGTTTAAAATGTTTCGAATCTTTCATTAAGATTACGTAAACGTAGTTGATCCGTGGTGTATTCGGTAAAATCTTATCGGGGTCAGGTTTCACTCGATGACATTTTGAATCTTTTACACTGTGCGATTATACAGCGTTTATAGGAAAATCCTTAAGTATCTCAATAATTTCGTAAACACAATAATCTTGATTGTACGCATCAGATCTATCTATAGTAAAGTGATCATGGCCGATCGAATAAAAGTGATTGCAGTGTACTTAAGGGGACGGTGGACGTTGAAATGAGCAAAAATCGACTAAAAAAGGTTTTTTCTTTTTAATATATAACATTATTTTACACATTTACCCTTTTGCTTTTCCTCCCAAAGACAGGTATTTGACATACCCTGTCCCAAACAGTTCGATCCCCTTTTGCAGGCATTGGCGTCCATGGAAATCGCTGACAGAAACATTGCACCTGCCGCAGCAGGTGCCTGCTGCTGCAGGTGGGACAGGGTATGTCAAATACCTGTCTTTTAGGGAAGTTCTTCGTTTGGGATGACGCTATCCCACCCGTAAGCAAAAGGTTAGATGCATTTTTTTCGAAACGGAATTTTCAAAGGTTTTACATTTTTAAAATGCTCCATGCGTCTTAATTTTTGTTTGAGATGCATGAAATTTGGCAAGAAGATACCTTTCATACTTTTTAATGAAACTGGGTATGCATTTTATAATTGGACTTTATTAAGGTAATTACAAGTGAATAAGAACCTAATTAAATGATGAAAATTAAGTTTTAATGCAGAAAAATATTTTTGAAAAATTAACTTTCTAAAGGATTTAAAAATGAATCCCCAAATTTGTTCATAATATGTTTTTGAGTGATTATAATGTAAAATGAATCAAAAATGTGAACAAATGGCACGCAAGGAGTATTTTCAAATTTTCGTTAAAAAAATTGAATTAAAAAAAATACAAAATTATAGCAAAATTGAAAAAAATTTAATGGTATTTTATATAGTAATGTTAAGAGGAATATTTATAGAAATTTTCATGTTTCTAAGTCAATAAATAAATTAAAAAAATTTTCAACATCCACCGTCCCTTTAAGGGAGAATTAAAAAAGTTAGGTTTGCGGACTCGGCAATAAGACGAGATAGACGAAAAACGTCAATTACGAAATGGTAGATCATTGTCCAATAAGTACGAATCGGCCATTAAACTGTTACAGAAGCTATTTATCTGTCACAATAGTGTTGTTTGAGTATGGCTGTCTTATTTAGAAATGCTAAAATAAACAATACTTATACATGCACAAGAATCTAAAGTATAGCCTGTACAAAATGTCTTTTGTCATGCACACTTGACCTCGAGAAAGAACATGATTGTGTAATTTGACAAGCATTACAGGTGCTGCAGTCCCTGATGATATGACCTTTCGATTGGCATTTATGGCCTTTCATATACGCGTTTGGGGAGTTCCTCAAGCAGATTCCTACTCATTGGATAATCCTCTACAACTTTGTAATTGATATTTTTCTTTTGTATTGCTTTGTTGTAGAGTTCGTTATCCTATGTTTTTTTTTTCCAACAAGGGCGTTGCAATAACGTTTATTCGATCTGGCATGGCTTTTTTATTATAGATAAACCTAACGATAGGTACAGTCAAGGACCGTGGGATTTTGTATATAGTTAAAATTTTGAGATCAAGTAATCTATACTAAAACATATTTAAAAGACGACAGACGTGAGGAAGTCGTGAAAAGTAGTCAACTTCTCCGAAATGAAAAAAATTCTGACTTTAAAGATGTCATTTTAAATTTGCAATTTTAACAGGACACAGCACACTTTCAACGTTTTTTTTTTCTGAAGCATTATGGAGAAAATTGTGGTACTATATTTCAAGATTAAATTGTAAACAAAATTGACAAAAACATTTTATTGAACTACATGTTTAATTAAAATTTAAATTTCTTTAGGGAAATTTAATTTCTTTTTAAATTTCTACTAATTTTTTCAAATGCTAATATATTTGCTCCAAATGCTAATATATTTGCTCCAAATGCTAATATATTCGCTCCTTTACATGCCTTGGAATACACTACAGAAAATTGTGCAGGGATTTTTGGATGATTCTGATATTAGATTTAATATAAATCTTTTACTGTTATGTATATTGTATAGCTAAAAAACCAGAAAATTTAAACAATTCTTAGCGTAACATTAAAAAAAATATTAACTACACATCTTAATGGTAATTTCATGCAAAAAACATGTAGAAAAATATTTAAAATCTCTATCTCAATTACGATAAAAGCCTTAGCATTTTTAAAACATGAACATGGAGAAAAACCAATGCAAAGTTTTCAGTGAATTGTTTATGTTCTTTCACAGTGCAGAAAATCATCAATAATTTCTGAAATTATGAAGGTGCAACTTTAAAATCTCACCTACATATTTAGAAATTTTGCAATTATAATTTGAGCGAATAAAACTGAAAATCGATATTTTGACCATTTTATTAACACTTTACGACATAGTTGAAAAGTGTTTATGACTTTGTTCATTCTGTCTGTCTGTCTGTCTGTCCGTTAGCACAACTGTCGTAAAAATGACTTTAAAAATTTCAATTTTAGTATGATGTTGAGATGGTCTGTGGGATATATGGGAATGTAAATGAATAATATCGCCCCATTAGCTTTGGATTGAACCCGGGTTGAAAAAATAAAAAACATTGAACCATATGGGATCTAATTTTTCAAACATTCCTTAAGCGAAGTTAAAATTCACAAATTGCTTAGAAAATTTTAAGAAATATTCAAATTATCCCATAAAATATATGAAAGAAAATTTCAGCAAAATATGTTCGGTAGATTTTTACATAAAAATTAAGATAATATTTACACCCATATAATATGAAGAGATCACGTGACTCACTTCAAAATAAAATATGGTATCCATCTTTTTTTTCCAGTGTAAAAATCGTGATATTTAAAGTTCTTTTAAATTTATATTTAGTGTTGCATCCGTCCTAAAACTGCTTTATTTTTGCTTATTTTCTGCGTTAACGCAATTACAATATTTTTGAGTTTAAATGATCATCCAACTTCGATTATTTCTACAACGAAGCCTAATTTTAATGGATACAGAATGTAAACAAGTAATTATAAGATGATTTATATAAGAATTGTTGATTTTTTTTCACGTTCAATTACTTAACTCTGAAGTCTAGAATAACAGTGTATGAATGAAATATTTATTGCTTTTATATATAGAGCCAGACGATTTATATTTCGATGACGTCATTTGAATAAAGTTCATATTTTTCGATGAAGTTTTAAGTTTTCAAATATAATAAATTATTGTAGTACTGTGATAATTTAAAATATGTCACCGCTGAATCTATAGCTTTTTAGCGCTGTTTAAATAAAAATGCATTTCAGTTGGAAAGTGTTTCATAATCAATGCTTTATGCATGATTAATCTTTCTTGTTTTTTTTTTGTGTCCCCCTAATTAATTTTAGACGCATATACCATCATTCCACCCTTCACAGAATACCGTCTCACAAATGCCTGTTTAAACCACAGCACTGCACTCATACGCATAAAATTATAGAGGCTCACTGTGAATTAAAAATTAGGAGTAATAAAATCTATCTATTACATTGAAATTAAATATTTTACTTGTTTTCTGAATACCTACCTATTTAGATCGGTGGAATACGTATACACAAAAGTACGTTAATCGTTTTGATTTTCTAAACATTGTAACTTGACCAAGTTATGATTTAAGGGTGCAATATTTTTCTGTTTTTAACAAAGAGCTATCTATATATATAAAGAAGAAAAGTGTATATGTATGATCCACCATAACTGGAGAATGGCTGAGCCGAATTTCATGAAATTTGTCTTGGTAGTCTTGAAATCATACCACAAAAAACATAGGCCATGTTTCGAGTTTCTACGACCAGTGGTTCTCGAGATATTAGTGAAAAATGACACTTTTTCATAGGAGTTCTACTCTATAACTCCATGATTCACAACGAAAAAAGGTTGGACATTGATTTAAAACGTGAAAGTCAATTAAATCTCTGTGGTTTTGTGGGAGTTTATTGATCGTATTAGACACTTTTGAAAATCGCAGGTTTGAGATATGAATTTAAGGGGACGGTGGACGTTGAAATTTTTTTATTTATTTATTGACTTAGAAACGTGAAAATTTGTATAAATATTCCTCTTAACATTACTATATACAATACCATTAATTTTTTTTTTCAGTTTTGATGTAATTTCGTATTTTATTTTTAATTTAATTTTTTTTAACGAACATTTGAAAATTCTCCTTGCGTGCCATTTGCTTACATTTTTGATTTATTTTACATTATGATCACTCAAAAACACATTATGAACAAATTTGGGTATTGATTTTTAAATCCCTTGGAAAGTTAATTTTTTTAAAATATTTTTCTGCATTAACTTAATTTTCATCATTTAATTACGTTCTTATTCACTTTTAATTACCCTAATAAAGTCCAATTATAAACTGCATACTCAGTTTTATTAAAAAGTAGGAGAAGTGTCTTCTTGCCAAATTTCATGCATCTCAGACAAAAATTAAGACGCACGGAGCATTTTAAAAATGTAAAACCTTTGAAAATTCCGTTTCGAAAAAAATGCATTCAACCTTTTGCTTAAGGGTGGGACAGCGTCCATCCCAAACGAAGAACCTCCCAAAAAGACAGGTATTTGACATACCCTATCCCAAACAATTCCATCCTTCTTTGCAGGCATTGGCGTCCATGGAAATTGCCGACAGAAACATTGCACCTGCTGTAGCAGGTGCAATGTTTCTGCTGCAGCAGGTGCAATGTTTCTGTCAGCGATTTCCATGGATGTCAGTGTCTGCAAAGGAGAATCGAACTGTTTGGGATAGGGTGTGTCAAATACCTGTCTTTTTGAGAGGTTCTTTGTTTGGGATGGATGCTGTCCCGCCGGTAAGCAAATGTTAAATGTGTAAAATAATGTTATATATTAAAACATTTTTCAGTCGATTTTTGACCATTTCAACGTCCACCGTCCCCTTAAATGGAAACTTTCACCATGGTTTATTTCTCACAGGCTTACTCAACACTGAGTTTTGCGGGAGTTTATTGAACGTATAAGACACTTTTGAAAACCGCAGGTTTGAGATATGAATGTAAATGGAAACTATCACCATGGCTTACTCAACATGGCCATTTCTCACAGGCTTACTCAACAATGAAAAGTATTAAGAAATCACAAGAAAGTTCAATCATGCATAAAGCATTGATTATGAAACACTTTCCAACTTTAATTTTATTTAAACATCTCTAAAATTCGATACATGCATCGGTAATATTTCACAATCGGCCCTATATGTTCTGGTGTAATTTTTATCATAGTTTTGCATGGTAAATCTTGAGCAACGGCGGGTAATCGCTGCTAGTATAATTATAAATAAAAACAGACAAATAACAAGGCTGAAATAACTGTGGATAAGAGAAGTAGATTCATATTGCAATACAGAATCATTTAGGGCAGCGTTTCTTTCAGGCATACCTCCGGGCAGAGAAGCCCCCACACCCCCGGAGATGAGTATTTGCCCCCCCCCCCCCCCAGGAGACATTTTATGTTAACCTAATTTCTATTTATGTGACACAGCATTTAGGCATTTAGATACATTTATATAGGGCAAATAAAAAACTTGCCCCTCTCTCCCCCCCCCCCCCCGGCCAAAAAGGTCCTGAAAGAAACATTGATTAGGGCAGTCAGTTGCGGGAAAATTCTGTCAACTGACTGTCTGAACTCTTTGATTTATGGGTACAATATTTTCCTGTAAAATTTCCTGTCCATTTTCAATAAAGAGTTGAATTTAATTTCTCTGGATCAGAGAAGAAAAATCTACCAGAAGAGCGATCGATGTCTGCAGTGATGAATCAACAATTAGCGGGCAATGTTTTTTTTTTTAACATACGCAAAGTAAGCAAATGCTGGCGTCCTGAATTTTGAGAGGTTTATTTTCCTTGTCCCAGTATTTTTCAAAGTGTGTTTCGCGGAAGGATTCCGTGACAATATACCATTGGTTCCACAGAGTGATATTTTTGCGTAATTTTTCTTAAAAATTAACAAAAACTAGTAAAATTTGATTGAATAATTTAAACTATAATGCAATTTTTCTCATTTTAGGTTTTCGCCATCAAAGTAAGTTTCAAACAAGAAAGATCAATCATGCATAAAGCATTGATTATGAAACACTTTCCAACTGCAATGTAATTTTATTTAAACATCGCTAAAATGTGATACATTCAGAAGTAATATTTTTAAAATTATCACAGTACTACAATATTCATTTTACTTGGAAACTTAAAACCATGGAGGTAAAAGTACTTTCTAACTCCATACTTAAAACTTCATCGATAAAGGCAATGCTATAAAATCGTCTGCTTCTCTGTGTAAAATCGATGAATATTTCATTCGTATCACTTATAGTCCAGACTCCAGAGCTAAATAATTTTGCGTTAAAAAAATTCAGCAATTCTTATACAACTCATCTTACAGCCTGATGTGTTTCCATTCAGCATACATTAAAATTAGGCTTCATTGTAGAAATAATCAAAGTTTGATGATCATATAAACTAAAAAATATTGCAATTGCGTTGGCTCAGAATATAGATGCACAGAAAATACGCAAAAATAAAGCGGTTTTAGGACAGATGAAACACTAAATATAAATTTAAAAGAACTTTAAAAATTACGTTTTTTACATTGGGAAAAAAAGATGGATGCCATATTTTATTTTGAAGTGGGTCACGTAATCTCTTCATTTAATATTTTAATTTTTATTTAAAAAACTCCCTAACATATTTTACTCAATTTGTTTATATATTTTATGGGATAGTTTGAATATTTCCTAAACTTTTCAAAGCAATTTGTGAGTTTTAGCTTTATTCATTTACATTCCCATATGTCCCACAGACCGTTTGAACAACATACTAAAATTTTATTTTGATAAAGTCATTTTTATTGCAGTTATCGTGCGAACGAACAGACAGATAGACAAAATGAATAAAGTCATAAACACTTTTCAACTATGTTGGAAAGTGTTAAAAAAGGTTTTTCGCGACTGTAACAGTTTAAAATACACTGCTTTACTCTACCAACATTTCGTATAATTTTCTTGGAATAGCTTTCATCTTTTCTTAATGTCACTTTCGAAGCAGGAAAATGCGTTTTCATCATCATCTGTGCAGAAAGTTTTAGGTGAATTAGAGTTTGAGAGAAATGGGCCCCAGAAGTCTTTTGGTAATGACGACTTTGACGGAGAATGGAAAAATAGATAAGTGACGTGGTACAAAAATTTCTCTTTCCTATAGCTATATGAAATTAATGAAAGTGAAAATTCTGACAATTGTGTTCAATTATAGAAAATAAACATTATTTATAAAACAATGACAAGATTTAACAATGAATAATCTGGTCACTGAGCAATAGTATTTATGGCCACGCCTACATTTGACCACACCCATTTTTACTTTCCTTATATACATTATGTAGTATAAGGTAAGTCAGGAGGTTATGAGCAACAACAACAACAACAACAACAACAGTATAAGGTAAATATTGTGACGGGTCGAGAATTCGAATTCGAGTTTTTGACGGGAGAGCATGTTTCAAACATCCCTGATCACGACTTGAACATTTTTGAAGTGATGTCTGTGTGTATGTGTGAGAGAGAGAGAGAGAGTGTATGTGTGTATATGTGTCAGTGAGTCTGTGGAAACGATATTTTACGAACAAATGGAGCCATTCGAATGCAATTTGGTACAAAAATCACAATCCGTGAATACTGGAAGCCTATTATTTTAAAACACAATCGAATGTTCAGAATCCCCTAAATTTTCGAGTGAAATTTTGAAAAAATCATCAAAAAATTAAAACCTTTAATAAAGTTACGCAAATAGACATTTCTTATGTAATTTTCCCTTAGAAAACGATTGACATAAACTTTGGAACGCAAGCATGAACCGTTCTTGAGATATTGCACATTTTTCAAATAAAGTTATCAAAAAATCCCATAAATGAAAAAAATATTAACTGTTAAGAAACATGTTCACTTTTCATATGTAATATAATGCTATAAATTTGGTGACATCGTTCTCGTGGATCTAGCTCGTTCCACTCACGAGAAAAGATACTTTGAGTAATACTTTTGTATTTGAACGCCAATAATCATTTATCTGCTATAAGAATAACTTATTTTTCCATCCATAACGCTTGGCGAGATTTTGGAGACGAATTTAGCGGAATGTCGCCAACTTGGCGACATTTTTAAATGTTGTCAAATTAACGAAAATCCTTTAGTTAAATTAAACCTTTAGTTAAATTCTAAACAATTAACATTATATGAGTATTATCGGCCCCACATTGCGAAAAATTGAAAGGGAAATATTTTTGAGTACCGTATTTCATAGGCCGATAACATTCAAAATCTGTATTGTATATAAAAATGATTTCATATAATCACCTGTACTAAAATTGATCGGAAAGAAAATAAAAAATCTGATGTGGGCAGCACATGACTTTTCTTACATAATGCAATGAATTTACTACTTTTACAGTAAAAAAATAGGCTATTCTTATAGTAGATACTTATATTCTTTCCAAGATATTGAATTTTCGTCAAGGAGTCGTCATTTTCATTGATTTAGAGTCATTTTTATTCATTTGGCGAGATTTTCGTTGATTTGGCAACATTTAAAAAAGACACCAAGTTGGCACCATTCCTCCAAATTCGTAGCCAAAATCTCGCCGAGCGTTATAGGCGGAGAAATAAGTTATTATAGCAGATAAATGACTATTGGCGTTTAAATACAAAACTATTACTCAAATTATCTGTTCTCATGAATGGAACGAGCTAGATCTAGGAGAATGATGTCACCCAATTTATCGCATGATATTATATATGAAAAGGGAACATGTTTCTCAACAGTTGATATTTTTTTCAATTTATGGGATGTTTTGTTAAATTTATTTGAAGAATGTGAAATATATCGAGAACGGTTCATGCTAGCGTTCTAAAGTTTATGTTAATCGTTTTTTAAGGAACAATTACATGAAAAATGTCTATTTTCGTAACTTTATTAAAGGTTTTGATATTTTGATGATTTTTTCAAAATTTCATTCAAAAATTTAGGGGGTTCTGAACATTCGATTGTGTTGAAAAACAATAGGCTTCCAGTATTCACGGATTGTAATTTTTGTATCAAATTTCATTCGAATCGCTCCATTCGTTCATGAGATATCGTCTCCACAGACTCGCTGTCACACACACACACATACACACACACATACACAGACATCGCCTGAAAATGTTCGATTCGTGATCAGGGATGCTTGAAACGTGCTCTCTCGTCGAAAACTCGAATTCGAATTTTCGACTCCGTCACAATACTTTTCTTATACATTATACTATATATATAAGGAAAGTAAAAAGGTTGAGCCAAATAAGGTCGCAATTAATTGAAATGGGAATAGCAAATGATCTCGGACCATTCCAAACGATTTTGGCTCATTATGGGAAAACGTGTTGCGCTCATTGGCAAGGAAATCCATAATATAGGGTTGCAAAACATATCGTCAAAGGTTAATTTTGAGGAACTAAGCGATACTTCGCTGTTTTGTTAATACCTTGAAATATTACATATATTATATATCTGAATTCCTGCAGAGCTGTCCAGACCCGAGGGGCTACATCAGGGTTGTGAAATAATTTTGTAACCCTCGAATCCAGTACGCTTTTAAGCAAAACATTTTAAACAAATTTAATTATCTGAATTTTCTTACATTTCTGAATGAAGTTCTAACGTACGTAAGCAACTTTCAAGCGTGACTTATTACAGGGGCGTGTTAGCATGGTATTAACTGTAATTCAGATTTCGAAAACATTTGTGAAATTTATTCAAACTTGAAATTCGTATGTGTATATTTAAAGCATGCTTTAATAATTACTTGCTGCAGCTCGCGAGTAATATTTTTAACTCTCGCCTTTTGTGCACATTTTTAGCAGCCATAGCTAACGATATTTTAGATTAACGATAATCACATTTTGAGCAGCCATAGCTAACGATATTTTAGATTAACGATAATCACATTTTGAGCAGCCATAGCTAACGATATTTTAGATTAACGATAATCACATTTTGAGCAGCCATAGCTAACGATATTTTAGATTAACGATAATCACATTTTGAGCAGCCATAGCTAACGATATTTTAGATTAACGATAATCACATTTTTAGCAGCCATAGCTAACGATATTTTAGATTAACGATAATCACATTTTGAGCAGCCATAGCTAACGATATTTTAGATTAACGATAATCACATTTTGAGCAGCCATAGCTAACGATATTTTAGATTAACGATAATCACATTTTGAGCAGCCATAGCTAACGATATTTTAGATTAACGATAATCACATTTTTAGCAGCCATAGCTAACGATATTTTAGATTAACGATAATCACATTTTGAGCAGCCATAGCTAACGATATTTTAGATTAACGATAATCACATTTTGAGCAGCCATAGCTAACGATATTTTAGATTAACGATAATCACATTTTGAGCAGCCATAGCTAACGATATTTTAGATTAACGATAATCACATTTTGAGCAGCCATAGCTAACGATATTTTAGATTAACGATAATCACATTTTGAGCAGCCATAGCTAACGATATTTTAGATTAACGATAATCACATTTTGAGCAGCCATAGCTAACGATAGATACACCTGATGTGAGGGCGCATGATAAACGATCAACAAATTGTAGGATGGCATTCTATTCCGAACCTATTTTTAATGCAGACAAAGTAGATGATTGTTGGAGGTCTACAGTTATTAAGATGCTTTATTTTGCTGGCTTGCGGGCCACTCCATACACCGGGATACCCCAGACCTGCAGGTCTTGCAAACTCGAGTGTTAGGCTCCTGCCAATATGTTTATAGCGATGGAAAAAATATATTGCAGCTGCAATCTTACTACGATTAAGGGGAGGAAACCCCAGTGGTTAAGGTGAGAGGATTGCAGATGGTAGACCCGTTTTCGATCCTCGACGTCGCCGAAATCTATTCACGTGACTATGCGGAATATGGGCACGATGAATTTGTAGGTCCGAAAGTTCATCTGAGAGGTAATATTGAAATTAGCTTTATATAAACCGATTTCTGATGAAAAAAGTATAAATTGTTTATATTTTTATTTTTTAGATTCGGGACATGAGCTTCCAAAGTGTTTACATTTCTCGTAATACTCTGGTTTCAGCCGGATACCCCAATTACAGAAGTTTTTCGCCTCAAAAATTTATCCAAATTCATCTCTTGGTTCAACAGATATTTAAGTTAAAAGCACACATTGAAATTTCCCTTTTATCTCAATTAAAAAAAAAGTAACTGCCGCTGCCGCTGCTTGACAAATTTCTCGGTCTTCGAGTTTCTGTGCTTCGTACCGCCAAAACTACAGCATATACAAATATGACATTTGGTACACTTATAGAGAAAGACTTGGGAAATACGCTGAAATAAACCGTTTTTCGATTTAAACTTTAATTTAAGAATTATTTAATGTCAAATTCAAAGACAAAATATTTGAGCTGCGAGTTCGCGTCCTGAACAGACAAGCAATAGCAAGGCCACGGATTTTTCCAGGCATGTACGTACATAGTTGCATTTTTGCAGGACGGAGCCCACATTTTATTTTCTCTGCAATAGATGGTAATGTATAGTCAAAGTATTGGAATCGTACCGAAAATCACAACTCGAGTTTTCGGCGGATCTATACGTTTTGGGACCTCTAGAACACGAAAAAACTATTTTTAACGTGACGTCTCTGTGTGCAGTGTATGTTTCCACTCTAACTGGAAAACTAATAGACCGAATTTCATAAAATTTGGTAAGTAAGTCCCTTGGGGGTGACCCTGGTGCTGATTAGATTTTGGCACGATTCGAGAAAAAAGAACCTGACTTTATTTGCAAAATTGCCTGCAAAAGTAATCAAAATCTAAAATAAAGGACAACGTATGCTCAAATATATCAACTTAATGCTCGTTTTATACGTAATATTTAACGATTAAAAGAATAAGACCCCCCCCCATTACTGTGCACCAGCTGTTCTCGAGACATTTTAGTTTTTTCGCATTTTCGCTAGAAGTCCAGTTACCAAATGAAAACGAAAATTAAATTAAAAGTGCAAATTCAGTGTCATTTAAAATAATTATGTCTGTTATTTTGTGGAATTAAACTCAATTTAATGAATTATTGAAGAATTAAAGAGAACGTGAATATGAGTTTGCAGGGAAAGTCATGTGCTGCCCACATCAGATTTTTTAATTTCGATTTAGTTTACGAGTTATTCTATTTTTTATGCACTTCTAAATTGAAAAATGTTCTTCCGTATCGACGCGTCACTCGAGTTTCTTTGTTTCGTACATCTGTAGCATACAAAAATATGAAATATGATATACTTGTAGAAAAATAATAGGGAACCTCGGTGAAATAAACCGTTTTTCAATTGATACATTAGTTTGGCTTGAAGTAGCTCGTGAGTCCACTAGTATATTAAATTATCATAAAATACTAAACTCTTGCATTTCATTTTAAAAATAACCAGTTCAAAGTATTATAGTATCATAAGTAAAAGCATTAAACATGGATTTGCATAAACATTACTTGAACTTGCAAAGGAATTGCAGATTAATCTATTTTAAAGCAGATTTTAAACTATAATATCTATGACGAATTTCCGTGATGTCTGAGTTGTCACGCGTTTTTATGTCATGATCGCGGTCCATTGGATGAGAGACCGGATTTCTCAGCGATGATACAATTTTGTCCGCTGGTTAAATATAGTTTGACTAATCATTCTGCCAAACATAGACACAACATTTCAGCGGTGGGAGGGGGTGGGGGGTGAGAGCAGATGTTGTGCATCCTTCATCTGTATCTTCGTCGTAGACGCAATCAGATGTATTTGCCAAAATACTCCTTTGCCAAAAAACGACGTTTTTTCAATCCTTTTTTTCATCAGGTTACGCGTCTGCACAACGACTGAAGTAAATAGCGTCAAGATCAATCCATATGCTTTAAGCGCATATCATTTATTTCAAAGAATCGATCGAACTGATTTGCAATTTTTTTTTATATATAATTTAGAAGTTAATCATTTATAGATAAATCAAAGAATATCGAATTTCACAGGAGGAGAGGGAGGGAGGGAACTACTATCTCTTTATATTAAAAAAATGTATCTGCCGCCTTCGCCACTGTTTGACAAATTTGTCTCTTCTCGAGATTCTTTGCTCGTACCGCAAAAACTATAGCATATAAACATATGAAATTTGGTACACTTATAGAAAATGCTGAAATAAACCTTTTTTAGATATATACTGTAGTTTTAGAAATATTTAACCTTTTACTTATGAGTGGGACAGCGTCCATCCCAAACGAAAAACCTCTAAAAAAGACAGGTATTTGACATACCCTATCCCAAACAGTTCTATCCCCCTTTGCAGACATTGGCGTCCGCGTCCATCCCAAACGAAAAACCTCTCAAAAAGACAGGTATTTGACATACCTTATCCCAAACAGTTCTATCCCCTTTTGCATTGGCGTCCATGGACGCCAATGCCTTTGAAGGGGGATAGAACTGTTTGGGATAGGGTATGTCAAATACCTGTCTTTTTGAGAGAATTTTCGTTTGGGATGGACGCTGTCCCATCCGTAAGCAAAAGGTTAATGTCAAAGTCAAAGACAAAATATTTGAGATGCGAGTTCGAGTCCTGGATAGACTAACAATAGCAAGACTACGAATTTTTGTAGAACAGAGCCCTTTTTCTAATTTCGATGTAGTTTTCGAGGTATTCTCCTGTTTATGCACTTCTGAAGTGAACATTTTTTTTTCGTATCGGCACGTCTAGCGATTTCTCTGTCTCGTACCGTAAAAACTGTAGCATACAAAAATATGAAATTTGGTACGTTTATAGAGAAATAATAGGGTAACACGATGAAATAAACTGTTTATCGATTTAAATTTTAGTTTGGATTGAAATTGCTTGCGAAGTGAGCTCTGGATCAAGGAATTCAGTTTTTGGATTACCTGGGCTGAGGAAAATCCCTGCTTTTACCTCCTGCAGAAAACTGGTACGGATCGGAAAAGAGATTTTTGAAAGTTGAATTTTTAGGAGAGATAGGCATGAAGTGAGCTCTGAGAGCGCATTGAATAGGAAGCGAAGTCTCCCGAAAGGGATTATTGTGGAGTGGTGAGCAAGGACCAGAACTGTCACCCCCGAGAGCAGCTATCGAAGATGACGGCAGAACCCCTTAGTATATATGACAAAAGTAGTTTGGAACAAGAACTCTCAGTAATGGCTATTTGCAATTCAAAATACGGTTGGTAAATACGGTTGCAAATGGAACGAATGGTGTTAAATTCTGTCTTCTGTCGATACAAATGTCACATTTTGCTGTATATTACTTTTCAAAGATATTTTATGAATTTTATAGATTATTGCACTAGTTATTCGCCACTTTTTGTGCGTTGTTTTTATATTTTACCCATGTCTTTGAGTTTTAAAAAATTTTTATACTATCTTTAATTTTTTTTTTTTTCATTTTGAGATTTAAATAAACCTCGGAAATTGAATTTTTAGGTATATTAGGGATGTACATAAATCGTCAATAGATAGTGTAACTAAATCTATATTAATTATTTCAATCAGAAGCCAATTTAGTGTGTTGTTGAGACCCAGACCGTCCGACCTACCAGAAAGGTGTAAGGTAACTGTTTGGACGGCCGGGAAGCCAATTTAGTGTGTTGTTGTTGTTGAGACCCAGACCGTCCGACCTACCAGAAAGGTGTAAGGTTTGGACGGCCGGGAAGTGCCACCCAATTTAGACCGGAACCCAGTGGGGGAGGCATCCACAGGGACCGTACCCTCCTTCCCCTACCACCAACCTCTCGGAAGGACTTACGGACCCACATGTTTATCGTGATCGTACTCCGCGTGAACACGGCGGCAGTTTTGGCAGCGGCTGGAATCGAACCCGGGCCTACCGAGTGCAATTCCAGCGCGCTAACCAATGGGCTACCGCGCCCGCCAATTTAGTGTGTTGTTGTTGTTGAAACCCAGAGTCGAAGGCCAATGGATCAGTTTGGGATCCCGATATTATGAAATTTTATCAGAAAAGAAAAAAGATTCTGGATTAATTAAGATTAAAAGATTCTGGATCCTCTTTATACAGCGGAACCTTACCCGATTATTTAGTTCGTTTATCGACAAATCCGCCCCTATTGAAAATTGTGTTTGGTAATGTTGTTGATTTGGCTATTATGGATTTCTAACAACAAAGTATTATGCATTCTTTTAAATTAAAGACAACCAAAATATATTTAAAAAGTCATTTTATAAAACTCCTTTTCTTGACGTACGTAAATTTACAAAACCAAAGTGCTTTAGGACATCACCATGTCCTTCATCAGTGGCTTCGCATAGTGATGTCCTAAAGCACTTGGGCTTTGTAAATTTACGTACGTCGAGAAAAGGAGACGAGAATAAAATGACTTTTTAAATATATTTTGGCTGTCTTTAATTTAAAAGTTTATTAAAGTTGACGTGTATCTATTCTATTTATAATATGCATTCTTTGCAATAGAACGGACTATACCTAGTAAATTCAGGGTTTTATATGCTGTAACTTGATGGACATAACACTACAAGTACTCTCAGAGCAGGGCTACATATAACTTGTACAACCCCCAAATTTTAAGCCCCTCTGCAAACATTTACCACGCCTCCATATTTTATTTCCCCTTTTTATGAATTTTCCATATCGTATACTTTCATATCGTATACTTTATCGAAAATATATATATTGGATGCCTGGGTCACCTTTGGAGTTACGTCTTTCCCACTTGAGTGGTGTCCCTCTCCCCCCCTCCCCCCTATGGGCGGTCCTTCTCTCAGCATTCGTAAAACAATCTGGGAAATATGTTCCATAAATCCAATGAACACAAAGTATCCAACACAAAGTATCCTTAACGCGTATCCAAATTGAGATAAGCTTTAAGGTTTGAAGAAAGGCGAGCAATGGAATTTGTGAAAAACGTTTGGCTTTCACTTGCAAAAATAAGTCAGTAGAAAAAGGTTATTCATTTGATGTCGTGAGTTTTAAATGCTTAAATATTTCCAGAGTATGCAGGGTTCCTAGTAAAGTCCTTACTCATAATCCATAACTTTGCAATTAAGAGCCCACGAGTGTACACTCAAGGACTTCCAGAGACGTTAGGTCTATCTATGGAAAAGTGACTCTGGAATAAAAAGAATTGCAGCGCCCCTAGAGGAGAATTTAAAATGCTAGGATAACGAAGTTATTGACAAAGCGAGATAGGAAAAAAAATGTTAATTACAAAGATGCAGCGGATTATTTAATTAATAAGAAATTAAAATCAGAAACGCACGATAGGAAAGACAACAAATACCTGTCCAAAAGCAGTGTCATCAGGGACTCTAACACGGCGACACCTGCAGTGCTTGTCAAAGTATACGGCCATATTCTTTCTCGAGTTCAAATATGCATTGTTGTTGACGGAGAGATTGTGCACAGGTTGTATATTAGATACCCATACATATAAGTGTTGTTTATTTTAGCATTCCTGAATGGGATAATCATTTACCAATACCTACATTGTGTGAAGTAAATGCCTTTTGTAACAGTTTTAGGGTCGATTTTTACTCATTAGATTAGGCAATGCTCTGAACCTTTGGAATTGGTTAATTTTTTTTTTTCATCTATCTCGCTTTGTTGCCAAATTCGTTATCCTACATTATTAAATTTTCTACTTGAGGCTCTGCAATCCCATCTATTCGAAAAGGCATGATCACATTACTATAGATAGACCTAACATGTACACTCATGGATATTTCCTGACAAAGTTATTGGGGTGCTTAAGAACTTTTTTTATAGGAAACCATGTATGGACTGGGTAGAAAATTATTTATGAAGTAATCCGAAAATACAAAATTGTAATAAAAAACTGCCCCAAATTAATGAGCATTTCAATAAATAACTTTCCTTTATATTTTGAACATAGCTAGAAACATGGAGTTAGAATGAAGGAGATAAAACTCTATGAATGAAACGCTTGAAAATGCCACAATGCTTTGAGAATTATATCTAAGTGTCGCTAGTGTTATTAAAATAGCTGCTATTGTTAGTTGACACAGCATAAAGGCGTAGTATTTAGTATATGTATTTTTGATTATTTTTTAATTTGGGGTTCCCTCATTATGAGTATAATTAACAGGTATCTTTTCATAATTCTAGGATAGAGTACAGAATATAGGGAGATAAAAATAAATAAATTGAAAGGTAAAAATAATTTTGAATACGTCTGAATATTCTTTATTGTTTCAGTTGTATTTTGCATTGTGCTAATAATTTATTTTTACAAAATTGACAATTTAAATGTTAGGCATTTCCCCATAGAAATACTTACAATGCAGAATTACTTATCTTACCCCAGAGCCACCTGAACTAGTGTCTCAAACGACATTGGCGTTTTTTACCTGCATAGCTGGAAATCTCTTACGAATTAATATTTGAATACTGTTGCCAACCAATAACTGTTGGCAGCTGTTAGAAATTGTCTTTTACAAAAACGTGAAATCTTTTTTAGAGGGTTTGTCAATCAATTGTTGCACAGAAACGCAATATCCAATCCAAGGAAGTTCTGCTTTTGTCCCCAAAATAGCGATGGGACAAAATGGGACAAATTAAATCTTGCCAGCGAAATAGATTCCCCTTCCCCCCTCCTATCAATTTGAACGATGCTGATCGCATGATTAGAATGTACCCCGTTCTTTTCACTGTACAGACTATAAATTCTCAAAGGAACAGCAAAATAATTATCGGAGTTCAAACATTAATCATTAAAAGATTAAACCAATTTCCGGGCTTTTAATTAGCGTTTTTTTTTAAGGAAAAGTACCCATTGTTCTACACTATAGAAGATGAATCAGCTGTTCTATATTTTAACATATTTTTCGTAAAAGTTAATTCATTTTTAATTGCTCAAACTTGGCATTACGTGTTTGTGAAAGTTATGCGCTGTTTATAACTCAATTGGAATAACTCAATTGGCATTTAGAATAACGAAAGTAATTTCTACCTCTTTTTCGCATTCGGCAAATCTTAGAAATATTAGAATTTACTCTATTTTTGACAAAAAGGCGAATTAGAAGAAAAACATCCAATAATAATAAAAATGAATAAGTCATTCAAAATACCACAAAATACCACAAAGTATTTATACTAGTTTGTACGTAAATTAAACATCTAGACTGAGGATCTCCACTCAAATTTCTCAAAGGCTCAAATTCTATATTGTTTAGGCGAAAACTATACTGTAAGTACAGCTCTTGACTTTTTGCACAGCCAATAATGGACTGCTTGAAAACGATATAATAAAGACAAACAAGTTTGGTAAGTTAAAAGGTCTTTAACCTTTTGCTTACGGGTGGGACAGAGTCCATCCCTAACGAAGAACCTCTCAAAAAGACAGGTATTTGACATACTCTATCCCAAACAGTTCTATACCCCTTTGCAGGCATTGGCGTCCATGGACGCCAATGCCTGCAAAGGGGTATAGAACTGTTTGGGATAGGGTATGTCAAATACCTGTCTTTTTGAGAAGTTCTTCGTTAGGAAAGACGCTGTCCCACCCGTAAGCAAAAGGTTAAAGACCTTTTAATTTACTAAACTTGGTTGTCTTTTTTGTATCGCTTTTGCTAAATTGGCGTGTTTGCATACATTTTGAATAATGGACTGGTTTACAATGTAAAATGCAGTGCATATCAAGATAAATAAGCATACACATACGTTTCAGAGATCAACTGGATTTTCTTCTTCAGTGCAAAAAGTCTAGACCTGAACGTCCAAATAAGAGCAAGGTCATTAGTCATACGCTTATTACGTAGGGGTTTTCAGAAAAGGAGTTTTTTAGAAATACGCTGGACGTCAAATATATTATTATAGCAAGTATTACGGGAATTAGAGGGATGCGCCCAATTACTTTGACTGGTGTGTTGCCTACTTCAGAAATTTTTTTAAGGCATTTGGAACTTTTAAGTTTATTGTTATTTTAAATCATTTAAAACTAAGCATGTGCTTGAAAGTCCATAGATGCATTTTTACTTTCTCATACGTAATATTGAGAAAGTATTGTTCTCACGAAAATTGTCGATTTCGAAATTTTGATGCCAATATATGTTTTAAGACCTCTTGAACATGTTTTGACTGGTTTTCGAGTGATGTCCATCTGTCTGTACATCTGTTGTCGATTTTTTGTGTACATGATAGCGATCACAGATATTAATGGATTTTCACGAAACTTTATATCCGGCTTTGTTATATATAAAAGAAAAAAATCTAGAACTAGATAGAATTCTTTTAAGTTCGAGCGAAAACTTCGAAATTTTTTCGAAATTTTATTATTATTATTTTTTTTTAACATGGCATCATAATGACAATTTTTAACATGACATAATTTAACATAATAATGCATAAAAAGGTTTATTTATGGCTCAATGATAACGAAACTTCATAGTTTTAATCATTGTGAAAAATAGTCCCGATATAATTTGTTTTTGTTCGTGATGTCATTAGCCCCACTTGGGTGATAAGTTACCCCCCCCCCCCCCCGGGGAATACATTGTCAAGCATAGTACCAATTGAAAGATCCTTTAAAGTGAAGGATAACACGCTATACTTGTAATCATTTAGACCCACGATACCGATATTTTAAAAATTTTCTTGTAAAGTTTGAAAAAAAAAAAAAAAAGAATTCTGTTATGAGAAAGTTGAGTTGAGTCATATCCAGTTAATTTAAATATTTCTTCTCTCGCTTCATCCCTTTTAACTATTTTCTCATTAATAATATATAATTACTTTAATTGATGAGATTAAAATAATGAGAAGCGCGTATCTCCGAATCGTAGTATGTTTTTCCATACGAAATATCATAAATCTCATTCTCAACAATACCCGATAAGATCTTCTCTCATCGATATTACCGCGAGTGCCCCCAAGCATCTCACCACCTCCTCCTGAAAAATGTCTCGAACTTAATGGCGCAATAAGAAACGAGGTTGCTTTCCACAAAACTGTTCCTTTCCTCTTTGCGCGTCTATTTTTTGCTCCTCTCTCCCTCTTCTGAATGGTGACGGAGCGGGGGTGGGTGGTTGTAAAGCGACTCCCAAATTTTCTCGAACATCGAAGTTTTTGTCGAGTCGTTGTTTGTACAAGATTTTCAACACGAGTAAGAGCCGTAAAATTATATGACAAGGTCGAGTTCTTTTGGACCGCGCTTCCATTGCAAATAACAACATCCATGAACCAGTTTCACTCCTTTTACACGGTCATCAGCATAAAACAGACTATAGCTGTAATGACATAAACAAAAAACTTGGTATATACCACCATTATGCAAACTTCAATGGGGACAGACAAGTAAATATAACGAATACATAAAATTTCAGTAAGAAAACATTCTGTGGGCCACAACATCTATGGGAACCATTTTGCGATTTGTGAATGACAGTAAGTTTTGCCATTTTCAACTTGCTGCCATTTCAAGTATAACTTGCTGCTATTGCAGGTATAGCAACTTGCTGCCATGACAGGTATTTGGTATTATATGCTGACCAGAACATAAAAAGGGCGAAATCAGTCCATGGACGTTGTTACCTGTAAAGGGAACATCTGAGGTTATTTATTCTGGGAGTTTTGGCGAGTTGTCCTCATTTTAAAATGCGCCAAATCTGCAGATAAAGTAATTATTAAAAAAAAAAGGAAACTTTAATTTCAATGTAATTTGAAGTAAGTATTGATTCCATGCATTATTCTGCGAAAGTCGTGCTGTCCACATCAGATATTTTTGATTTGAGATGTTAAACTAACCAAACTCCGTGCATTCTAAAAATAGAACGGAAGTAACTATATTTCAAAATGGGAGAAACTTCTGCAGTGGGTAGTTGGGCTGAGAATAGTATCCTCATAAATATGTCTGAGGCTTCACCACTTTCATGTGATTTGTAACTTGCTCGAAGGAACATTCTTCAAGGGTTGTAGCATTGGATTTAGAAAGGATCAAGGACATGTTGAACCCTACTTTCTAACCGAAACATATTTTTCTTTTGCCACACTGTTAGAAAGACTTCAGAAAGATTCTAAGCGAGTAAGAACAGTAGACGATAATTCAAAAACTTTTCCTTTTTCTGTTTTGAAATATTTACGCTATAATTTCAGATAGGAGACGGATATTTTCGATTTTAGCTTATAAAATTTGATAGTTCGTAATTGGCCTATATTTTTCCAGTAACGAAATATTTTGTATTTAACCGTTTACAGTTTGTTGTAACGCTAGCACTGTAGCCCAATGAAAGAACACTTTCTTCCATTTTCAGCATTTTTTTTTCTTTAGTTTTTATCTGTACATTATCATTACATTATATTACCGGGTGCTATAGTTCAAAGTGAATTCCGTATTAATAAGGGCATGTTTATATAGACAGTTTTCTCCACCTATACCTAGGATTCTACTCAGGATCCTATGCATATGCGCATCTCGAGGACAAAGATTGAACCGTTTTATCACAGGTGGGCACTGTAGTACACGGAAAATCGCCAATAAGTAGAATGTCAAAAACTCTTGGAATTCTGTAATTAAGGGCTCCAAAAATGTTGTGTTCCTTAAACAAAAATTGTTGAATGTTTCAAACATTTTCTTTTCATAAAAGAAATCTCGAGAAATTGTTTTGCACTGTACGGAGAGCTTATGTAATTATTCTAATTGGTGGGGGGTGTATGATTCTTAGAAGTTCCCTTGCTTATACTGCTGGTGCCTCTCTGTAATAATATAAGACAATCATCAATTATTCATCAGGTACAACAGGGAAGTGAATCGAAATAAGTATAAAATACGTGATATCTGATATATCAATTTCATAAATGTTATCAATTTAAAAATCAGTCAATTCTTTTTTCATTAAAATATCACAACTTTGAAGAAGTTGATGGCGACTTGAATTTAATTCAACAAAAGCGAATGCTTGATATTATTCAAGAAGCAAAGTCTTAAACTTCCGCGATCAGATTACTAAACATCACGAAAATGGAAACTCTTTTGATGTGTCTCAAACAATATCCAATAAATTACATACCACAGGCAGTGGCAGACGCATCTGATAGCACGCGATTCAACCGCATGTGTGTCACCCTCGGATTCCGCATGTGAATCAGAAGTTAGTGGGAGGAGAAGGTAGATACTGCCAAAAATAACCCCTAAGAAATCTACAATTTATTCTTGAGAGAGGGGGACATTCTAGGTGAGGCATGACTAAAAGAAAAACTAGCAAAAACTAGGTTCACTGGTGTGCGGATGCCTTACATAAAGGTAAGAGATATCGGTTACTTTTGTCGTTCAAGAGGAAGAGTTGTCTTTCAAATAGAAATAGGATAAGATGGTTTATATTGGAATTTTGAATTCCTGCTCTTAATAACTTCATTTTAGTTTTTAAGTACATCATACATTATTGTTTAGAACTTTATTTTACAACTGTAAAAATATAATGCCTAATTAAAATTTTCTCCGAAATTTTCTCTCTTGTTCAAAGTTTATAAGGTAAGTTTCTAATATGAATTATGGCTTTATATCTCTTTATTGTTTAGAAAAAGAAACATTCTTTATGAATGTAGTTAAGGGAAAGAGCGTATGAAAGGGGAACTAGCATATTTTTAAAATTAAACTATTATATTCATCTTAACAGACAGTCATGTGGCTTAGACAATGACATAAAGAAAACACCTATAGTTTAAGGTGAATACTATGATGGTTTAATTTAAGAAATACATGCTAGTATCCCTTTCATCCACTCTCTCCCTATATTGCCCTTTAGTTATTTTTTATTAACACTTTACAACATAGTTGAAAAGTGTTTATGACTTTGTTCATTCTGTCTATCTGTCTGTCTGTCCGTTAGCACGATAACTGCCGTAAAAATGATATTATCAAAATGAAATTTTATTATGTTTTCAGACGGTCTGTGGGACCTATGGGAATATAAATGAATAATATCACCCAATTAGTTTTGAATTGAACCCGGTTTGAAAAAATGAAATATATTGAACCCTATGGGACTTAATTTTTCAAAAATTTTTTAAGCAAATTTAAAATTCACAGATTGCTTCGAAAGTTTTAGAAAATATTCAAATTGTCCCATAAAATATATAGAAAAAATTTCAGTAAAATATGTGTTAAGTAGTTTTTTAAATAAAAATTATTTAATATAAGGAGAAAAACAAATTTAATTAAATTTTGATTTTTGCTATATCCTCCAGAAAGAAAAATAAGATATATTATATAATAAATATCTTTCCAAGAGTTTTATTGTTTTATATATTAGAGAGGTTTCACATTTTAAAATAAATATGGTAGATAACAATTTTCAAATTTTTAAATAAAATAAATTATTATAGTATTGTGATGAATGAAACGATTGGAAATATGTTTATGAATGAAATGCTGCTTTTATATAGAGGCGATTTATATTTCGATGACATCATTTGAATAAAGTTCATTTGTTTTCGATGAAGCTTTCAAATATAATAAATTATTGCAGTATTATGATAATTTTAAAAATATTACCGAGGAATGTATCGCATTTTAGAGATGTTTAAACCAGGCAATTTATATTTCAATGCCGTCATTTGAATGAAGTTTGTTTTCTTCGATGAAGTTTTCAAATATAATAAATTAATGCAGTATATTGATAATTTTAAAAATATTACCGAGGAATGTATCGCATTTTAGAGATGTTTATATAAAATTGCATTGAAGTTGGAAAGTGTTTCATAATCAATGCTTTATGCATGATTGATTTTTCTTGTTAGTTTTATTCTTTTCAATTTTTTATCTTATTTTTCCATTTTTTATTTCCTCATTATAATTATACTATTTATTTTTCATCCAAGTCATTTTCATTTTCATTTGTTTCTTTCTATTTACTTTTACTAATTCATCTCCTTCGTATATTCACTATAGTCATCTTCCCTTTTAATTATCTTTATTATTTTTTTTGTTATAGAATAGTTTAAGGGAAATTGAAAGAATTTATGACATATTATTGACATAAAATATTAGTCAGACAGAATCAGGAATAAAAATCGAACCCAGGAGGTCTTTTGATTTGAGTACAGCTCAATTTACAAATACCGCATTTCGTCCATATAAGGAATTGTTCTGATAATTTACAACTCACATAATTAAAATGCACTCCAATTGTCTGAAGTAGCATTGTTTACATTGATAGAGTAATAAATCAAATTTCTAAATTTTTCATAACCGAATTGCAGAATCTATATAACCTATATCCAATTGATAGTAATCTGCAATTTCACATGTTACTGTTACAAAATAAAAAATCTGATGTGGGCAACACATGATTTTCCTTATATAATGTAATGAATTTACTACTTTTACAGTAAAAATATAGGATTTTCTTGTAGTAGATACTAATATTCTTTCCAAGATATTGAATTTTCGACAATTAGTCGTCATTTTCATTGATTTAGCGTCATTTTTATCCATTTGGCGAGATTTTCGTTAATTTGGCAACATTTCAAAAAAGTCGCCAAGTTGGCGACATTCCGCCAAATTCGTCGCCAAAATCTCGCCAAGCGTTATGTACTAAGAAATAAGTTTTTCTTAAAGCAGATAAATGACTATTGGCGTTCAAATACAAAAGTATTATTCAAAGTATCTTTTTTCAAGAATGGAACGAGTTAGATCCACGAGAAGGATGTCACTCAATTTATCGCATGGTATTACATATGAAAAGTAAACATGTTTCTCAATAGGAAATATTTTTCTTTTTATTTTATATGACTTTTTGATAATTTTTTTAAAAAATGTACAATATCTCGAGAACGGTTCATGTTAGCGTTCTAAAATTCATGTCAATCGTTTTCTAATGAAAAATTACATAAGAAATGTCTATTTGCGTAACTTTATTAGTGGTTTTAATTTTTTGACGATTTTTTCAAAATTTCATTCGAAAATTTAGGGGGGTTCTGAACATTCGATTGCGTATAAAAACAATAGGCTTCCAGTGTTTACGGATTGTGATTTTTGTACCAAATTTGGCTCGAATCGGTCCATTCGTTCGTCAGTTATCGTCTCCACAGACTCACTGACACACACACACACATACACACATACTTTCACACACACACACACACACACACACACAGACATCACTTCAAAAATGTTTGATTCGTGATCAGGGATGCTTGAAACGTGCTCTCCCGTCGAAAACTCGAATTCGAATTTTCGACCCCGTCACAATACTTTCCTTATACATTATGTATATAAGGAAAGTAAAAAAATAAATCTAAGACACGCATGTTGTACATTTAACGACTAATATTATACAACTATGCTAAACTTAGTGTACTATTCTCTCAAAAGGAATATTAGTAATTTAATAGTATCAACTATAAATTTACAAAAGTCATTTGTTATTACATATGTAGATAAAGACTCTAATTATGCAATCATATGTAAAAAAATATATATACTATTTTCGATAGATTTTTAAATAAATAAAAATATATATTAAAATTAAATTCACAATTTTATTAACCTTTTGCTTACGGGTGGGACAGCGTCCATCCCAGAAGAACCTCTCAAGAAGACAGGTATTTGACATATCCTATCCCAAACAGTTCGATCCCCCTTTGCAGGTATTGGCGTTGATGCTGTCCCACCCGTAAACAAAAGGTTAATAATAAAAATAAAATAGTAGTTATAGATAAAATGAATTAAATTTAGCATAAAAATATTTAATATTTCCATGCATAAAATTAATGCTAAAATTAGTTTAATATCAAAATGTCATAAAAATCCACTTAAATTTAAAACGGTTACCATTGACCATAATAGGTAAACTATTACTGCAAGTAAATTTTTTTAAAAATTGTTTTAAAGTATTAAATGATATCAGTTATTACTCTAGAAATGAATGTTTTGTTATATATAACAGCAAAGAATTAATTATTAATGAACTAGGAAAAAGAAAGGCAATATTTGTGGATTACAAATTTTTAAATTTAAAGACCTCTTCAAAAATATAATTATGCAAGATATTTATGATGTAATAATATCGTTTTATAATACATTTATTACTTATATTAAATGGATAATCTACCTAAACATTTTCTTTTGTTTTATTCAATAATTATATTTTTCAGGGTAATAATTCATATCTGCAATCCCATAGAGTGGTTATAGTAGCAGTATATTAGAAAATTTATATCTTTATAATTATGAACATATCTACTAATTACTTAATTCATAGCTATGTTGATGAGCTGATTTAGACGCAAATAACTTTTAGATACAAATAACGTTAACAGATAGCAAACAATCGGTTTGCAATCCAGATAATATAGAATTGTTGATGCCCCACCGGTAAGCAGTAATGTTAATTTTCTGGACTTCAATCTAAATATTGATCCATAAGGTAATTACTAATTTATATAATAAGAAAGAACATTATAATTTTAATATTAGTAATTTATTGCAATTGAATTCAGATATTTCTATTCATTTGTTTTGTATTATAATTATCATTCAGCCATTCAGCATGTACAGATTATCAAACAAAAATACTATAATATTCATATTAATGACTTCAAGAATAGAAGTAAAATAATTACCTAGAATATTTAATAAACAGTATTAATTAAAATTTAGATATAATAATAAATGTTAAGCTTACATACTATCAAATTAATCATTCTTTAATATGTGAAAAAAAATCAAATGTGAGCAGTATATGACTTTCCCTATATAATGCAATGAATTTACTTCTTTCATAGTGAAAAAATTATGTATAATATCCACGGCACAATATGTTTACCGTTGAATTATACATTGGGAGCTTTTCCGGATGACAACATACAAATCTGTTTCCAAAAACCCAATTAACTTATATTTCGCGCAACTCTAAATTGATATTTATCAATATTTATAGCATCCACAATAAATACTATAGTCCATGTATTAAAATATTTAAATGATTAATTCATCAATTTGGCGTCATTTCAGTTAATTTAGCGTCATTTTTGCAATTTTGACTATTTTTTCGTCAATCTGAGGTGACATATCGCCAAGTTGACGATGTTTCCCTAAATGAGTCCTCAAGTTCGTTAAATTTATAGCTAAGCGTTACATGCAGACAGAGAGACGAGCTTTTCTTATAAACAGCTATTGGCGATTGCTGGTGGTAAAAATCCAAAACTATTACACAAGTATCTTCTCTCGTGAATGGAACAAACCAGATCTACGAGAAAGGTGTTAATAAGTTTAGCAAAATATTGCCTGAAAAGTGAACATATTTAAGGATAGGTATTACTTTTTTTAATTTTATGTAACATTTTTGATAAATTTAGTAGAAGAAACGTGCAATATATTGAGAATGGTTCATGCTACCGTTTTAAAGTTTATATCATTCGTTCCCTAATGAGAAATTACATAAGAAGTGATCATTTACATAAATTATTAAATGCTGTGATTTTTTTAATGATTTTTTTAAAATTTTGTTCAAAAATTTGGAACATTCGATTGCGTTTAAAACCAAAAGGCTTCCAATATTCACCGATTGTAGTATTTGTACCACATATTGTTCGAAACGCTCCATTTGTTCGCGAAATATCGCTTCCACAGACTCACGGACACACACACAGATAGAGACATCTCCTCAAAAACTCTCGCTTTCAGTTCAGAAATTCTTGAAACGTGCACTTCCGTCGAAAACTCTAATTCGAATTTTCGATTCCGTCACAATACTTTTCCTATACACTTTGCTATGTATAGAGGGGGAAATGGCTTATAATATTCATATGCACTGCACGTCACTGTTGACATTTAAAATCAATGTTATTTCTCGTGTATATTTCTACATGTCTTTTGTGCCAAGCAGTTATTTTAACTAGGTAAATACAATTTTGATAACACTGATCCTTGTATATGAGTGGCAAGAGTTACGGATTTTGATTACCATGTTAACATGAGGTTAGTAAGTAGATATGTCCAATGAGATTTCTCTCTCAATTATGGCTATAGTTTCTTTTACACTTTTATCATTTCGACTCATAAAAAATATATTATTGAATAAAAACAACAGAACAAAACGGAAGATATATACAACACAAAGAAAATGATTGAAAAAAAAAACCCTTACATAATATAGAATCATAAAACTGAAAGATATGGGGAAAAAAAAGCTAGGGATTATAGAAATAAATAATTTAAGGGATTATTAATGCTTGTATGAGAAGTTTGGATTTCAAACATATTTTAGAAGTAATTTAAATACATGGTAAGTAAAAAACAATAGCTTCACACCGTTCTTAGGAAAGCCCCTAACAGCCGAATAACTTTGTAAGTAAAGGTCTATGTGTGTACACGTTAATTCTATCTATAGTAGAGTGATCATACTCTATCGAATAAGAGAGATTTTACAGTCTCTAGCGGAGAATTTAAAAAGTTAGGATACCGAACCGGGCAATAAAGTTTGCTAAACGAAAAAAGCCTATTGCTAAGTTGTAGAGCATTATCTAATGAGTAGAAATCAATAGTAAAGCTGTTACAGAAGGCATTTTTAGACATAACAGGGTTATTGGCGAATGACTGTCCTATTCAGGAATGCTAAAATATATAACATTTACATGCACAGGGATCTAATGTACAGACTGTTTAAAATGCCCCCCGTCATCAGCAATGCATATTTGAATTTGAGAAAGAATATACAACTGCATACTTTGACAAGCATTGCAGGCGTCACCGTGTTACAGGTCCCGATAATACGACTTTATCATAAATACGTATTGCTTGCCATATACGTGTTTCGTTCGTTCCTGGTGTCTATTCCTGCACATTTGATAATGCTCTACAACTTTTTAATAGGCTTTTTCGTCTTGTTTTGTGGCCGAGTTCGTTATCTTAATTTTTTATCCTCCGCTAGAGGCGCTGCAATACCGTCTATTATATCGGGCATAGTCACTTTTCTCTATAGATATACCTAACGTGTACATTCATAAACCTTTCCTTACAAAGTTATTGGGATGTCCCAGGCCGGGGGGCTTGCCTAATCAGGCTTATAGCTTCTTAAAAACCCCGGCCGGGAACAAAATCCTAAATTTATTTATAAGTTATTGGGACGCTTAAGGACTTTTCTAGGACCCCTGTATGACTGTGTTTTTCAACCTTTTTGTATATGCTTCCCCCTTTTCTATACTGATTTCAGCCGCGCCCCCCCCCCCCTTTCAAAACCCCAGCTAAAACAACCATAGAAAGCAATGTAATTAGTGCTTTCCAGATAAGACCATTCCTTATGCGTCCCCACAGGTTGAAAACCATCTGCATAAGTATGATAAATTAAGGGGATAAAACTTTCGAATATATCTTTAGGTTCTCAAACACAAAAACAACAGAATTAGTTGAGAATAAATAATTTTTTAATCAACAAAAGTTCGTTAAATTATGGAAAACAAGAAAGATCAATCATGCATAAAGCATTGATTATGAAACACTTTCCAACTTCAATGCAATTTTATTTAAACATCTCTAAAATGCGATACAGTCCTCGGTAATATTTTAAAAATTATTACAATACTACATTAATTTATTATATTTGAGAACTTAAAACTGCATAGAAAAAAAATGAACTGCATTCAAATGACGGCATTCAAATATAAAATGCCTGGTTTAAACATCTCTAAAATGCGATACATTCCTGGGTAATATTTTAAAAATTATCATGATACTACAACAATTTATTATATTTGAAAACTTCATCGAAAACAAATGAAATGTATTCAAATGACGTCATCGAAATATAACACGGCTGGTTCTCTCTATAAAAGCAGCATTTCATTCATTTCATTCATCACAATACTTTAATAATTTATTTTATTTAAAATATTTAAAACCATGGAGCTACAAGTAATTTAACTCTATTCTTAAAACTTCATAAAAGAAAACGTTTGCTTCTCTGCGTAAAATCAATGAATGTTTCATTCATATCAGCTATATTGCAGACTCCATGAGTTAAATAATTTTGCGTTAAAGAAATGCAGCAATTCTTATACAACTCATTCTACATCTTTTGGTATTTACATTTTCCATAAGTGAAAAGTAGGCTTCGTTGTAAAAATAATCAAAGTTGGATGATCATTTAAACTCAACTATATTGTAATTGCGTTGTTTCAATATGTAGATGCACAGAATTTAAGCAAAAATAAAGCGGTTTTAGAACGGATACAACACTAAATATGAATTAAAAAGAACTTTAAAAATCACGATTTTGAGACAAGATGGATGCCATATTTTATGTTGAAGTGGGTCGCGTGATCTCTTCATATAATGGTCACGTGATCTCTCCATATAAAGGGTGCAATTATTATTTTAATTTTTATTTAAAAAACTACTGAATATATTTTGCTGAAATTCTTTTTAGATATTTTATGGGATAATTTGAATATTTCATAAAACTTTCGAAGCAATTTGTGAATTTTAAATCCGCTTAAAAAATGTTTGAAGAATTAGGTCCCATAGGGTTCAATGTATTTCATTTTTTCAACCCGGGTTCAATCCAAAACTAATTGGGTGATATTATTCATTTATATTCCCATAGATCCCACAGACCGTCTGAACAACATACTAAAATTTCATTTTGATAAAGTCATTTTTAAGGCAGTTATCGTGCTAATGGACAGATAGACAGACAGACAGAATGAACAAAGTCATAAACACTTTTCAACTATGTTGTAAAGTGTTACAAAAAACCTCTCTCCACTAAATATAATGCACAGAATGGCATTAATTGTTATATTGTTATTAAAAATTTGTAATTAAAACTATTGAAAATTAAAAATTGTAAAGAGTTATATCTAAGTTTTCAATCTAATAATTTGATAACATTGACATAACGGTAATACTGATATATCGGTATTTTTTGTAGCTATACAGTCAACGTCTGAATTATCTGTTTTTTGAATCTTGTTATACCGGCACTGGTTGCTTTAATGTATACATGAATGTATTTTAAAATATCGTCATTCCTTTATTTCTAAAACTCCAATAAAATCGAAATATCAAACGTATTTACTAGTTGAAGAACTTGGCGATTAAAAAAAAAAAACATCATCATAATCGAAAATTTAACACAACGAAAGTTTAAGGGGACGGTGGACGTTGGAATTTTTTTTATTTATTTATTGACTTAGAAAAATGAAAAATTGTATAAATATTCTTCTTAACATTACTATATAAAATACCATTCAATTTTTTTCAATTTTGTTATAATTTTGTATTGTTTTTTTAAATTAATTTTTTTTAACGAAAATTTGAAAATGCTCCTTGCGTGCCATTTGTTCACATTTTTGATTCATTTTACATTATGATCACTTAAAAACACATCATGAACAAATTTGTGTATTCATTTTTAAATCCCTTAGAAAATTAATTTTTAAAAAATATTTTTCTGCATTAAAACTTAATTTTCATCATTTAATTGGGATATTTATTCACTTTTAATTATCTTAGTAAAGTTCAATTATAAAATGCATACCCAGTTTCATTAAAAAGTATGAAAGGTGTCTTCTTACCAAATTTCATGTATCTCAAACAAAAAATAAGATGCATGGAGTATTTTAAAAATGTAAAACCTTTGAAAATTCCGTTTCGGAAAAAATGCATTTAACCTTTTGCTTACAGGTGGGACAGCGTCCATCCCAAACGAAGAACCTCCCCCAAAAGACAGGTATTTGACATACCCTATCCCAAACAGTTCGATCCCCCTTTGCAGACATTGGCATCCATGGAAATCGCCGGCAGAAGCATTGCACCTGCTCAGTTCGATCCCCGTTTGCAGACATTGGCGTCCATGGAAATCGCCGGCAGAAGCATTGCACCTGCCCTCTATTTGGGATAGGGTATGTCAAATACCTGTCTTTTGGGGAGGTTCTTCGTTTGAGATGGACGCTGTTCCACCCGTAAGCAAAAGGTTAAATGTGTAAAACAATGTTATATATTAAAAAAAGAAACTTCTTTTAGCCGATTTTTGCTCATTTCAACGTCCATCGTCCCCTTAAATCGAGAAATGTGAGTCATGGAGACATTCAGACAATACCAACTTACCTTCATCGTCTTCAGCTTTGTTCACCGTGAGATATGCCGAAGTCGTTTTGCATCCTCCTAAGTTGGTCGCTGTGCACGTATATTTCCCTGAATCTTCTGGATAGGCTTCAGGTATGCAAAGGACGCATAGTCCTTTGTGGAAGGATATTTGGTAGTCTTCCGAGGTGGCTATCTGGTTATGGTCTTTGAACCATCGTACGGTGGGCATAGGTGTAGCCTCAACTTCACATTCGAAGACGATTTGGTCCTTTTCTTCGGCTGTTATGTCCTGAAGATTCTGAAAATGATTGAAAATTGAATTTACCATGGGGTTTGAGAATGTTGTTAATCAGCGTAAAATCTTGCTGTTAATGGGAAAAAATAATCGTGAAATTAACAGTGATAAAAATTGTCCCTTTATGCTGTTTAATACTCATGTCTACATGACGTCATTATTTTTATTGCTTTGCATCTCTATATATTAAAGTCCCTAAATATTTAGTAGTGTATACTTTCAGAACCCGTCTATAGAGGGCATTTCTAAAGTTAGGTTCGCACTCTCAGTACGGAAAACATCATCCGTGGACCGGTTTCACGCTTCTTATACTCATCAACATGAAATAGACGGTATCTGCAATGCAATACCTGTTATTTCATGTTGACGGAAGAAATAAAAAATTGCTATGTGCTTAATGGGAGAGCAATTCTAACTTTGAAAACGTCTCCTATGGTCGGGTTCTGTGAGTATTAACTCACCCGTTACAGCTTCAGGTAATCTGAGCTCGATATTTGCAGAAATTGATGTTGGTTTTGCGGTAGAACTGAATATGCCGTTCTCAAAAGAGGTTTGGAAAACATTGGCAAATTTTCTTGCTGTCATTGCAGGTGAAGGTTATTCCACAAAATGGACGAAACAGGTCAATGGCTACTAGCATTTGGAATAGAAATACGATACAACTAAGGGATTATTATAAGGCTATTTTGTGGGGTTTTACACCTTAACATTGCTGTTATCAAGTATTTAAAAAAACGCTACCATCGAAAATATTTATATTAAGGAGTAAATATTAATTGGACGTTTATCTAAGCGATCATCAGTTTAGTTGTTATTCTTTACCATTTATTGTTATTCTTTAAAGTTTCTGAAAACACCTTAGTTCGACAACTATGAAATAATTGACGAAAATAATCCGAATCGGATGAAAATTAGTGTGAGAAATGATCGTATGCACATATATGCATAAAATTGTCCAGTTCATGAACTGCCCCCCTTGTTTCTCCCTGTTCATCAATAAGCAAAATAAAATCCATATTCATGATTTGAGCAATTCGCTCAGTTTTTGAACTAAACACCTCTGTTGGCAATTTAATGATAATTTATATTGCTGTGTTCATGGAACTATGTAATATTGTAATCAGGGTGTAATATCTCTCTATATAAAATAAAAGCATCACCACCGCCGCCGCTGTTCGACAAATTCTTCGTTAATTTCCGCGCTCTATCTCGTACCTCTAAAACTATAGCATATAAAAAAATCTGATGTGGGCACCACATGACTTTCCTTATATAATGTAATGAATTTACTACTTTTACAGTAAAAAAAAATAGGATTTTCTTATAGTCGATACTAATATTTTTACCAAGATATTGAATTTTCGGCAATTAGTCGTCATTTTTATTGATTTAGCGTCATTTTTATCCATTTGGCGAGATTTTCGTTAATGTGGCAACATTTCAAAAAGTCGCCAAGTTGGCGACATTCCGCCAAATTCGTCGCCAAAATCTCGCCAAGCGTTATGCACTAAGAAATAAGTTATTCTTACAGCAGATAAATAAATGACTATTAGCGTTCAAATACAAAAGTATTACTCAAAGTATCTTTTTCATGAATGGAACGAGCTCTCTAGATCCACGAAAATGATGTCATCCAATTTATCGCATGGTATTACATATGAAAAGTGAACATGTTTCTCAATAGGAAATATTTTTTTTAATTTTATATGACTTTTTGATAATTTTTATGAAAAATGTGCAATATCTCGAGAACGGTTCATGTTAACGTTCTAAAATTTACGTCAATCGTTTTCTAATGAAAAATTACATAAGAAATGTCTATTTGCGTAACTTTATTCGTGGTTTTGATTTTTTTGACGATTTTTTCAAAATTTCATTCGAAAATTTAGGGGGGTTCCGAACATTCGATTGCGTATAAAAACAATAGGCTTCCAGTGTTTACGGATTGTGATTTTTGTACCAAATTTGGATTAAATCGGTCCATTCGTTCGTCAGTTATCGTCTTCACAGACTCACTGACACACACACACACACACATACACAGACATCACTTCAAAAATGTGTGATTCGTGATCAGGGATGCTTGAAACGTACTCTCCCGTCGAAAACTCGAATTCGAATTTTCGACCCCGTCACAATACTTTCCTTATACATTATGTATATAAGGAAAGTAATATAAAATATTTAATGTATTTATAGAAGGATATTTGGAAAATTACATTGAAGTAAATCATTTTTCGATTTAAAATGTAGTTTAAGAGATATTTAGTGTAAAAATCAAAGGAAGAGTGTTTAAACTGCGCAGTTCGCGTCCTGGGCAAACTAGAAATAGCAAGATTATGAACTTTTGCAGGCATGTACTTACATAGTTGAATCTTTGCAAGACGGAGTCCGTTTTGTAAATTTCAATTTTACTCATGAGTTATTCTATTTTTATGTACTTCTGAAGCGAAAATGTATCTTTAGTATGGTCAAAGATTTAACGGGTCGAGCCGATTGGAAGCACGAGGGCACTCGTGTGCGCCAGATGTGTTGAAATAACTCGTGAAGTGGGTTCCGGGGATAGCGAGTGACAGAAAGCAAGAGTCGAACCCCCAGTATTACGCTTGCGTAACAGGCGGCACGAAAGAGCCCACGAAGCGAGCTCTTCGAACACCAGCGAGTAGGGGGGTGAAGTCCACGACTAGCGAGTTCTGGGGAGTGGGGAGCATAGCGAGAAGTATACGGAGTCTTCCTAGTACAAAAATATAGTATTTTTTTAAGGAGCAAGTTAAAAAATCGAAAATTTTCTAACCTTCTTTATATGGGTAAACTACATAAGACCAGAAACTTCTATAAGGCTAGAATGAAACTTTTGGATTCCGGGATTTGGAATTTCAGCGGAAAATTGGGAGCTTTTGAATTTTTTGTAGTAGAAATAATATATATCTTGTGCTGACGGAAGTTCGCTTTGTTTTCGCATTTCAAAGGACTGCAGCCTATAAGATATTTATGACTTCAAACAACAAGTACAAGAAGGTGGCAATAAACTTTGCAAGCCTCAAACAATGGGCTCAGTCAAACGGTCGCCAGCGCTTGACGTTTAGTTCAACTAAATTTATGTGGGGGGCAATAAAATTCCCACACACATCGAAAGGTTCCATGGTCCATCGGACCTTAAGCAGTTACGCCCAGTGTAATTCCGGCCAGTAACAATGTTCCGACTCCCATTGAAGTAGAGAAAGCGCTGTAGTCGTTCAGATTGATAGTTGTACATCGATTAGCTGCAGCTGCTTAGATTGACAGATGCTCAAGAGGAATATGGAATCGTGTCCCAGTAGCTCAATGATTAGAGCATCAGCTGGCCAGTTCAAAGATCCACGATTTGATACCCGATTGAGACAGTGGTACCTTTACATATCTTTGTTCTATAAGTCACTCTGGATCTTTCTGATTTTCTTTTTTTACACAGAAGAGTATATGCCTTTTTGCTAAATGTAAAATGTAAGTACTTATTGCTTATAGATTTATTTTCTATATAATAAGACTGAAAATTTTCCTTAAATGGTATTTTTTATTGGTGGTAGCATCGAATCGATTCATCTGTACAATGTACATACACTACGTATCGATACCACATAGAATACTTATAGGTTTTGATACATATCGTATCAATAATTTTCCTCAATCTCTGATCATATTTTCTTTTAAGTGAATGTTTTATAATTAAAAAAAGAATTGAAAGAATAAATTTGCTATAATGTTAAAAGTGATTTTGCAAATGACTAAAAAGTATTCTTGGAGAATTCATAACCTGCTCTTAAAATGCTGAAAATGACGAACGTTCTAAAAGTAACTGCATCTCGAAAAATACGTTCAAAAGAGATTTTCTTTTAATCTGAGCCGGTTTTATACATTTATGCTAATTAGGTTTATGTATTAATATTAATTACGCAATTTATGGATTATTATATTTCAGTATTATTGGAATTTTTGTGTGTTTAGTAGTTTCTTAAAACAAGAATAATAAATAAATCAAATTCTCTAACTTAAGTTTTGTATATTTCCAACGCTAAAATAAGATTTAGAAAATTTAATTATTTAGGTCACAATATTGATGAGGAGCGACATTGATACAGTATCAGTATATGACTCAATAATACATGGCATAAACTCGCCAATCACAAATTCTAATTACAATCACTGAGATGAACAATTTTATAGATTTGCATCATCTCTTGTTCTTTTCCCTTTATTTCATTATTCATCACCATGTAGATAGACATCATGTATCAGTATCATCATGTATCATCGTGTATCATGTATCAGTATATGACTCAACAATACATGTCATAAACTTGCCAATCACAAACTCTAATTACAATCACTGAGGTGACCAATTTCATAGATTTGCATCATCTCTTGTTTTTTTCTTTAATTTTATTACTCATGTGACCATGTAGATAGACATCAGTACAGGATTTAAAAAATGCTAATTTTTTATTAAATGCTTTGTTTGTTGTTTGTTTTGCTTCTGTTATATAAGAAACTAAGATAGAAACTGCCATAACTTATATATTGACAAGAAATTTGAAGAATGTTGAATGGCAGGATTGAATTTGTCTGTATCCATAAAGGTTTGCAAAACTTTGGTACATAGTAATTTTTATTGCTTTCATTACAGGGATCTGCTATTCTAAGCTATACCAATAAGCGTTCATGGATGCTGTTATCTGCAATGAGATCGCAGTCTTTTCAATAACTTTACTTCCGTATTTATTTTTATAGTAAAATTAAGAAGAAAAAACTATGTTATTTATTTGCGCTCGTGTTTAAAGATTATCTCTTACCTTATACTACAAAACATTCTGCAACCTTTGCTCAGAATTTTCAGCCACTTTGTTGATCATTTCGACAAACTATCAGAAAAGTCGTTATTACAAGCGCTCATGAAAATTTCAGCTTCATTTCTGAAATATTCAGCTAATTATCGTCTGCCGAAGAGTTACTTTTGTATTTACATATATATATGTTACTATAACTATTAGGAACCTTGCTCCCCATTGCGGACAGATAATTTCCCTGAAACTTTCTGTAACATACTTGCAAATGTTTTACACAGTGTACCTGTTATTATTATATTATGAAAAATGTCCTAGGAAGCTCCTAATACCTAACTATTTTACAAAAAGTCTCAAAATGGGACTATAATATTATGATATAACTGGTGTAACTGTTTCATAACGTATTTAGAATACCATTTATAATTTACAGAGCATACGCTTTTCTTGAAATATTGCATGTTTTTGATATAAAATGGAAATGGGGTGCTAAAACATATTTTGATTTTAATTGTTTTAAAACTGCTGTAAAATTGACTGCTGTTAAATTGCTGTAAAATTGAGGGTCATAAAACCTTTTCTTAATTATATACTGGTTCTATTACAATTTTAGGTTTTAAATGCAAAAAAGGTTTCAGCTTTGTTCCATCACCTACAGTTTTTTTTTTTTTGTTGTTGCTGTTGAAATATATGATTGAATGAAATTAGTTGTGAAAAACGACCACATAACACCTATGTTGTAGGGGGGGGGGGTTATAAATATATTTATTTATAAAATTTAGACAACTTATTTATTTACAATTTAATCTTTGTCAAAAGACTTAGTAATCCATATTTCTTTTGCTCCCGAAGCTGCGTCTGTTGCTTTTCTTTCTGTGCGCTGCTTCCAATTTCTCACGATGCAACATCTAGCAATAATTCACCATCCTATTAACGTTTCACCGGCTTCGTAGCTTCTCTTTCATCTCTGTAACGTCTTAACCCCCGTCCATTAGTTAGCTTTTCTGAGAAAACTCGGCAGTGGCTTCAGGATGGAATAGCCCAGTGGTTATGTTTATCGGGATTGCACTCGGAGGATTCGAGTTCGATTTCGATCTAAATTGGGTAGGGGCACTGTTCCGGCCGCCCAAAGAGATACGATACATTTTCGGGTAGGTCGGACGGTCTGGGACAAAAAGAAAGCAAGCATTGGCTCCAGTCTAAAGGAGCCAAAATCGTATTGTGTGAATAATATCTTTTCTGTAGGTAGTTTGTTTTCTATAGACACTTTCAAAAGTTCAAAATATTAAAATATCGAAATTAGAACCAGCTTTGTAAAATAGTTCATAATGTTAAAATATCGAAACCATAACCACTATATTCCAAAAACCAAGAATTTGATCCAAAATCCAATTATATATCCTTGTAGGATTTTCAAAGGTCTACAAATTACTTTTTATAGTTCATAGTTGGCGCTTTTAGTTTTCGAGCATTGCAAATTTAAAGAACGAAAAATTTGTAGAAAGAAATTATTATCTAGAACATGGATTTTCTCCTGAAAATTTTTGTCGCTTATTTTTTATATCTATCTTTTGTAGTGTAAAAGATATTTTGAATGCAGGTAAGCAAAGGGAGGCAAAAATTCGCTCGGACAAAAACTATTTTTTTTTTCAAAATATTAAAATAATGTAATGATTTTCATATATTCATAATGTTTTTATACATTCAAAACAAGTTAAACTTCTTTATATTTTTACCTATTAGGTGTGGAGATATAAGCGTCTAAAGTGTTTACATTTCTCGTAACTCCTCGATTTAAGCCAGAGATGCACTAAATTATAGATGTTATTGACATCAAAATGTTCTTGCGCAATCAAGAAATGCAATGTAATGCTCAGAAGCATTTCAAATGTAATGTAATACTCAATTAGTATTTTAAAGCATTGAATTGTTTAGCATGTTTTCAACAATGAGTGAATCTTCAGAATTCTTGTTAATCCTAAGAAACTCAGTAATTACACTTTTGATGAAATTCCGAGTCTATTTTCTACTTCAATCATCGTAGATAAAAAGTTTTCACCTGAAAGCTGTTTTCTGGGTCAATAAAAATACCTTTTATTAATTTTGTCCCTGATAAGCTAGAGATTCCTTGCAGAGGTACACAGAACATTTCCCTTTTTCCCGGCCGTCCAAACTGCTGCTCATGTCCAAGGACGAGTTGGACGGTCTGGACTTTCGACAGAACATTTCCCACTTTCTGTAATGCCTTAATAAATTGCTTCATAAAGCGCAGTTTCTCTCTATATTAAAAAAAAAAATTCTGCAAAATTTTGCCCCTGCATTGTGAACAGACGTAAAAACGTACAGTTATACTTTATACAATAATAAAAACATATAGATGTATAAGACGGGTTTAGAATTTTGATTTAATATTTATATAATTAACTATTAATTAATATAAAATTATTTAACATTGCCAGTATGGGCAAAGATTTAAGGGTCGAGCCGACTTCAAACTTCTTTGTGATAGATTTCTGGCGGAAACGTCACAAAGATGGCCGATGAATGAATAATTATATGTTTTATTATTGATTACGTAAGTGTGTTTCATAACTATGATCGTTATGAGCATTTACGATATATGATGTAATTATTAATGAAAAGTATATCTCTTATTATTGATTCTTATAAACAAAGCGTTTCATTACTATGATTGTCATGAACAATTACAATTAAAATGCATAATTAGTAATGCAGTTAACACTTATCTATTTTATTACTGATTCTTATAAAAAATTCAACAAAATAATTACGAAAGCTAATGTTCCATGATCATGAAATAAATATTCACCTAGTTATTAATATAGCTGACATTCGATTCCCTATTATTATAAATTGCCATCAAAGCGAAAACAATTTTATCGAATCAAGTATGAAATTCTGAAACACTCTAGAGCTGCTGGTAGGCGGGCAAAAATATATTCAAAATGTTTGTTATTGGAAAGATGGCAGCCAAATGTAAACATTGTGGAGTTTAAAGCAGTTGCAGAAACATCAGAGCATTCATGCTGTTACCAAGGTAGTATGTCATGAATACACAAAGTGTTTTTTAACAATGGTCAGGCACATGATGCACTATCATTCGCATATACTTCGGCTTGAATCTTGAACCATTTAATCGTCACATGGTGTTGCCCCGGCGCACCAACGGGGGCGAAACTCATTGCGTCCAACAACACAACATCCTTGCCGGGACTCGAACCCACAACCCGACAGCCGAGCGAATACGAGGCTTGCCTTTGACCGTTCAGCCACCGTGTGGGCTGAATACCCAAACTTTTTTGAAGAATAGTTAGCAGTGGATAATGAGAAATGTCAATACTTACGAAAATGCACCAAGGTCTGCAACTCTTTGCATTTGCTATACGTTTAGCGGTCATGTTAGATATTCAGTGGACAACGGGCCACTGCGAAGGTGCATGGTCATTGCTTCCAGTCTTCGTATTTTTAAATCCGGTTTCGGTATAGAATAAGGGTTAAAATTTAAGAAGAAATATATAGTTTGAAACCTAACATATTTGCTATCAATTGTCAGAAGAAGTTTTGACCGGATTTTTTTTTTTAATTAAAAAACAAACAAACGAAAAACATCAGTTATGTATAATTTTTAATTTATTAGATTTCGTAAAAAGCGTGAAGAGCTCCACAGGGTTGGCGAACAGGGGCGGGGCCCTTAGTTGTAGAATTTGATGAAAAAATTTGATAAAAAATTAAAGTTGCGAAATAACTATTTGTGGCATGACAGTTTTACTGTATGTTTCGAATTCATCAGTCAGAAACACATCGAAAACAGCTCTTTCACTGCAGGCTTGTGGATAAACATTATTTGTCATTCTATTCCACACAATTTGTACTTTCTTTAACTAATAAGTTTTCTTTTCCTGTTTTCAGAATATCTAGTCCAGTCTCCGTAGGCAATAAGTGTACAAGCTCAAACCATCCATCTTCCTAATAATGACGTCACTAAAATGTTCTTGGCCTTAATTTTGAGAACAGACTCTCTCCAGATCGCCAAGGTAGACTGAGCGCTCTGGCCCTGCGCCACGCATTCACCTCTGCGGCTGTTGTTCATATTTAAAGAGTTCATGAATACCTTTGCATCAGCTAAAAGCCCTATACAAAGTCTTATCTTGATATGAAAACACATTTTAAAAGTCACATTTATCTTGATTATTTCTGAAGACACTTGAAAAAATGCGTAAATATTTCATTCTAATCTCATAGGTATACATAAATAGTAAAGGAATGGAGCGTGGGTGAATTTCAAAGAAAATATTTGAATGAAAGCGTTAAATATGGGAAGTTATATTGAGATTTGCCTTGAGATCGTCAAGAAAAGATGAATAAAATATACACAAATAAAACTGAATATCTATTTGTTTATCTGTCTGTTGGGATGTATCGAATTTCATGATATTTTGATGCATAGCCTTGGTAGGATAGCAATTAAAAATCAAGCATCTTTCTATCTGTCTGTTCTTCTGGCTGTTTCCTCTCTTTGAGCGTGGCCCAATCGTTATATGAGCCTCCAAACAAAAGGGACCATTTGAAGCAGTAAACTAACGTGGCTTAATCGTTTTTTGAGCCTCTCTACAATAAATGCCATTCAAAAGTTCGATAACGGGATCCGATCGTTGTGTGTACCTATATCTCTAAAGTTACGGGAAGCTTTATAAATTAATGAAATAAACATACACCTTTTAATTTCAAGGGCCATGAATGAAATATCTCTCTCTATTTCTGCTCCTAATTAGGAAGACAAGAGTATAAATAGAATGGATACACGTCAACTTTAATAAACTTTTAAATTAAAGACAACCAATATAGGTTTAAAAAGTCATTTAACAAAACTTCTGTCCTCGACGTACATAAATTTACAAAGCAAAAGCGCTTTTGGGCATCACCATGCCCTTCATCAGATGCCCGAAAGCGCTTTGGCTTTGTAAATTTATGCACGTTGAGGATAGGAGTTTTATTAAATGACTTTTTACTTTCTTTATATACGTAATGTATAAGGAAAGTATTGTGACGGGTCGAAAATTCGAATTCGAGTTTTCGACGGGAGAGCACGTTTCAACCATCCCTGATCACGAATCAAACATTTTTGAAGTGATGTTTGTGTGTGTGTGTGTGCGTGTGAGAAAGTGTGTGTGTGTGCCAGTGAGACTGTGGAGATGATATCTCACGAACGAATGGAGCGATTTGAATGAAATTTGGTACAAAAATCACAATCCAGGAATATTGGAAGCCTATTGTTTCAAAACACAATCGAATGTTCAGAACCCTCCTAAATTTTCGAGTGAATTTTTTAAAAAATCATCAAAAAATCAAAACCTTTAATAAAGTTACGCAAATAGATATTTCTTATGTAATTTTTCTTTAGAAACGATTGACATACATTTTAGAGCGCAAGCATGAACCGTTCTCGAGATATTGCACATTTTTAAAATAAATTTATCCAGAAGTCCCATAAATAAAAAAATATTAATTGTTACGAAACATGTTCACTTTTCATATGTAATATCATGCAATCAATTTGGTGACATCATTCTCGTGGATCTTACTCGTTCCATTCACGAGAAAAGATACTTTGAGTAATAATCTGTATTTGAACGCCAATAGTCATTTATCTGCTGTAAGAATAACTTATTTCTCCGTCCATAACGCTTGGCGAGATTTTGGCGACGAATTTAGCGGAATGTCCCAAACTTGGCGACATTTTCTAATGTTGCCAAATTAACGAAAATCTCGCCAAATAGATAAAAATGGCGCTAAATCAATGAAAATGACGTCGAATTCAAGAAAATTCAATATCTTTGAAAGAATATAAATATCTACTAAACATTTTCTTTAACTGTAACATTTAACTTTAAACATAATTAACATTTCCTTTAATCGTAACATTTTCTTTAACTGTAAAAGTGGTAAATTCATTGCATTATATAAGGAAAGTCATGTGCTGCCCACATCAGATTTTTAAACCTATGTTGGTTGTCTTTAATGTAAAAGACAAGCGTATGTCTAGGAAGAAGCAATTGTTTAATTGTAAAATTGCTATAAATAACATTGTAAATTGCGTTTCTGTGTCTCTGCTGATTATCTTAGCACGGCAGAGCACGCTCCTTTTCATTTTACGAGAATGATTATAAAATTTTAGAAAGAAAGACTATATATATCAAAAGTTGACCCCAATTGTGAATTAAATTTCTTCATATTATATATTCGTACAAAGAACTGGTATACAGCTAGTAAGAACATATACATGAGTGCATGCTAAAAGTACGTCCTGATTTTTCTCTACCACTATAAAGCCTTATTCCTGCAACGGGAGAGCGATCTGAATTCGGGAACGCCTCCTAAAAGTGGATTCTATGAGTATGAACTGAGTCACTGCAGCTTAAGTACAATCTTTTTTTAATAAATTTTAAGCTGGTTGCATAGTAGAACTTAAGTTGTCCGACTCCTCGTTAAATTGTGGCACATAGCAAGTTTTCGTCCTGCTATTACAAGTAGCAGTTATTCCATGTTCACGTGCGTATAATATGCTGGAATCTGGACCATGAATGCTGTCATCTGCAATGGAAGAGCGATCTTAACTATAATACAAGTTGACAAAATATATATTTCTAGAGTTAATCACGTTCCCAGTGCAGCGATCAGTATCGATAGATCTGGGATTTAAGCAAAAGAGCGCTTCAAAGCCTAATGACCGATAACTGCAAGAAAATGTGCTGAGCCGAAATATTGCAAATATCTTTGATAACCGTCAAAAACAATCCTACCATGCAGCCGGATTCAGTTTATTAGAACATTAAAAACCCAGACTGTACGAAACTGCAAAGTACAATTTAAGTTCGGCTGCCTGATATGCATTATTGTGTTAGTTACCACAGAGGTTTGCGAAATTGCGACATATAGCACGGTTTCTTAATGTCAGCTTAGTGTTTGGTTATTAAGTGCTGAAGACTGCTATAAAGATTGAAACTTTGGTCCACCGATGCTGATAGCTATATTTAGAATGTTCATTTCAAGCATTGGGAACACACCCCTCTGTCGGTGAATTTCGTAAATATGAGGATTTACATTTTTGATATACACTTATACAGAAGATATTTTCCGCTTCTAATATCCTATAAGCCCAGGAAATAAATAGTCAATATCAGGAATAATAAGGGCAAAACTGATTTTGGGCTGGATGTTAGAATTCTATGAGATATATATTCAGCAAAAAGTCCCCGCCGTACCCACTGTTGCTTTATCCCCTGTGTAGCCTCTTAACCTTTGAATCTGCGCGTTGTCTCAAATATCAGAGTATAACTCCGGGCAGCCAAACTCCCGATCGACTTCCTTCTTTTTTAGTTGTAATCAGTGAAGGATCTTCTATAAATAAGGCGGTATTCAATTTCCCACTAAAATCAATTAGTTGCTAGGTTATTCCAAAAAATAAGTTAAAGAAATGAAGTTTGAAAAATGTAATTTTATTTCAGGCTTTTTTAATATTTTCGGTAATTCAGTTGTGACTAGTTAGCTCAAATAACGTTCTAATACATTTTGCAAGCTTTAAAATTGCACCTCCTGATGATTATGTCCATTTTACAATTTCCATCTTTCACAAATAGATTATTTTTTTCATATTTCACAAATATATTACTTCTCCATATTTCGCAAATATATTACTTTTTCCATCTTTCATAAATATATTACTTTTTCCATCTTTCACAAATATATTACTTTTTCCATCTTTCACAAATATATTACTTTTTCCATCTTTCACAAATATATTACTTCTCCATATTTCGCAAATATATTATATTTTCCATCTTTCATAAATATATTACTTTTTCCATCTTTCACAAATCTATTACTTTTTCCATCTTTTACAATATATTACTTTTCCATCGTTCACAAATAGATTACTTTTCCATCTTTCACGAATAGATTACTTTTAGGAACTTTTAGGAACCTTGAATTTTTTATTCAAGGACATGTTCCTAAAAATATTTTATCATTTTCTTCCTCATTTGCTTTTTTGGGATGATAATGTAAGCATATTTAAGACATAAATAGCAATTTTATATATTAAACAATATGAACCAACAACAGAGTCTTTATCATAATATGTTTTTGATTCTTCTGAATGCTACAAAATAATACAATGAATTTTTACTTCTGTTATAGAAATTTGCAGAACAAATTTACATCTTTAAGAGATAATATTCGAATATTAATAGCAATAAGTCTGAATCCATTTCCACCACTATCTCTTTCAATAAATTTTCAACTTTTTCTATTTTCGCATTAAAGTATGTCAATATTATCATCTTCTTCAGTAGTAACAATGAATAAACTTGTCTTTTAAAATTTCAACATAAGTGAAATTGCTTGCATATACTTTATCTCATTCATTTAATAAAAACTATGTTTTTATATACGTACACTGTGTTCTTTCTGTAAACACTATATCATTCGACGTTGTAACAGGTTTTCTGTTTTGTCCATTCTGTTGTGTAGAAGGGATGATAATGTAAATAAATTTTCTAGTTTTTCTATTTTTGCATTAAAGTATGTCAATATAATCATCTTCTTCAGTAGTAACAATGAATAAACTTGTCTTTTAAAATTTCAACGTAAGTGGAATTGCTTGCATATTTTTTATCTCATTCATTTAATAAAAACTATGTTTTTATATACGTACACTATGTTCTTTCTGTAAACACTATATCATTCGACGTTGTAACAGCTTTTCTGTTTTGTCTATTCTGTTGTGTAGTCAACCTATTAAGGTATCTATCAAAATCGATAGTTGTATATTTTCTGCCTTGACAGCATAGTATTGATAAGTCTACAACAGATTTTATATACTCTTAAATATATTTTTGAAGGTGAAGGGTTTGTTTGGCTATCGTACTTAATGGAGAAGAAACGTTTTGTTTCATCCATCACTATCGCAGTATTAGTCCCATTGACCTTGTCCAATATATCTTCATCAAAAGCTTTCACTGCTGAATACTTCGTGCCTTTTAAAAGGGAAACATCAAGAAACATAAATGGCTGCCAAGACGCTTGCTCTCACTGAATTTTTTTTTTTTTTTTTTTTTTTTTTTTTTTTTTAATTCAATGGAATGTCACAGACACAATATTCTCTGCAATATGTATTGCTTATTTGCGTATCTTCTAAATAAGTTCCAGCGAGTCGTGTTTTGTATGTGATATAATAATATATTTTCTAGAGTTTTGCCTTCCTGAAGGGGACGGTGGACGTTGAAATTTTTTTATTTATTTATTGACTTAGAAACGTGAAAATTTGTATAAATATTCCTCTTAACATTACTATATACAATACCAATAATTTTTTTTTTCAATTTTGTTATAATTTTGTATTTTTTTTTAATTTAATTTTTTAACGAAAATTTAAAAATGCGCTCCTTGCGTGCCATTTGTTCACATTTTTGATTCATTTTACATTATGATCACTCAAAAATACATTATGAACAAATTTGGGTATTCATTTTTAAATCCCTTAGAAAGTTAATTTTTTAAAAATATTTTTCTGCATTAAAACTTAACTTTCATCATTTAATTAGGTTCTTATTCACTTTAAATTACTTTAGTATGAGGGGTGTCTTCTTGCCAAATTTCATGCATCTCAGATGAAAATTAACACGCATGGAGCATTTTAAAAATGTAAAACCTTTGAAAATTCCGTTTCGAAAAAAATGCATCCAATTTTTTGATTACGGGTGGGACAGCGTCCATCCCAAACGAAGAACCTCTCAAAAAGACAGATATTTGACATACCCTATCCCAAACAGTTCGATTCTCCTTTGCAGGCATTGGCGTTCATGGAAATCTGCTGCAGCAGGTGCAATGTTTCTGCCTGCAAAGGCGGATCGAACTGTTTGGGATAGGGTATATCAAACACCTGTCTTTTGGGGAGGTTCTTAGTTTGGGATGGACGCTGTCCCACCCGTAAGCAAATGTTAAATGTGTAAAATAATGTTATATATTAAAACTTTTTTAGTCGATTTTTGCTCATTTCAACGTCCACCGTCCTCTTAAATTTAGTTCAAACATTTATGTTTTTGCTTTCACTCCTATATCGATCCATATTCCCAGATTCAAACAAAAACCCAGATGACATATCTACATGCAAATCCAGAAATGGTTTTGCCACAATATAAGTGGGAATGGAAGAATAAACACAACAATCTGCACAACTTCACGTGTTGTTATCAACGGACTTTTACTACAAAATCCTCACAGCTGTAAGTCAGGTACAACACTTGGATTTGTCGAAGACCTGATTTAAAATACTCTTCATTGTATTCACACTGTAATGGACTTCCTTGACACAATTATCCAGCTAATAAAAATGAATTAAATATTGATGATTAGTTTTTCATTTAAAGTAAAGTTTGTCTGTGGCACAATTGTTCTGATATTATTGTTGCGTTATAGTATTTCTTACTCCTGAGTCTGCATCAATTTATGTTAATGTATTTTATATGATATTGAAATATTAATTGAAATATTAATAAAAATACGTATTTGCATAACATTATAGATCCATGGTTTGTTTCCTGTCTGTGGCAACAGCAGAAATACAATAACGTTGCAGCACTTCATTCTGAAATCTGAAGGATATATCAGTACGTCTTTTGGTCAGTCGGAGACTGGCGATTCGATTTCCCGCTGAGACAAGAGTTCCTTGCAAAATTGTCTCTTCCCCTGCATCGCCTCCCAGTTAAGAACTAGCAGATATACTCGACATTGCTCGTAATTAAAAATATGTGCAAATTATAATATATTATTATTATTATTTTAATTCTAAGAAAACATTTAATTTAACTCCAATAATAAGAAGCATAAGAATCTCTGTTCTCGTTTAACAGCCAGGCCCGGATACGAGGACAAAGATCACCCTAGAAAATTGAGCATGAACGACCCATTCATTCTTTCGACCCAACTGTCCGACCTATCCGAAAGTGTAAGGCATTTGGGACGGCCAGGACTATGCCACCCAATTTAGACCGAGACCCAGTGGAGGTGACGTCCACAGGCAATGTATTCTCCCTCCCCTGCCACCAATCTCTCGGAAGGACTTTCAGACCCACAGATGTAACAAGCCTATACTCCAGGTAGACACGGGCATAGTTTGGACAGCTCGGGGAATCGAACTCCGGCAATCTCCGTGCCTAAACCACTGGGCTGTCCTGACGTCGATCAGTCCTTTCAACTTCATCTCATCCTGCATAGAATCGATATGATAGCTGAGAATTAAATTCAAAGGGCCCGGTCCACTGAGAAATTTTCAAGGATTCCGCCGGCCCTATCCGGGCCTACTTGCAATATCTTCATAGACAGATCTTGAGTTTGTTCAACATACGCCAAAATATAGATTCTGAAATGGCAGAAAATACACCCGTACCATTTTTATCCTGTTTCAACAATCGGTTAAACGCAAGAGAAAATATGTGAATTTGAAAAATCTTTGCTAAAATGAAATTGAACCTTATTTCCTCAAGGCCGTAACTGTTACAACCCAATCGAAGGATGATACCATTTATTTGTTAGATTTATTTTCCTATCAATTTTATTTTATTATTTAAATCATTTAAATTATATAGAAATCGTATGTCGAATAAAAACATTTAAAATTCCGTTGCTAAACAACATATAATTTAATTTGAATAAATTTTCGGAAAATAATCGTTTGCACAATGCTATTTCTATGGAAGGTTTAATAATCTCGCCAACTCCAGGTCCAAGAAACTCAAAACATAGACGGGGCTACCTGCGGTGAAGCAGAGAATAACCATACCGAATTTGAAAGAAAAAAAAATCCGTTGAAAACTGTGGATTTGTATACATATATGTATAGTATATACAGGGTGTCCCAAAAACATTGACCTCGGCATTTATTCCTTAAATATTGATCTCAGACATATATAATAAATTACAAAGTTGCGTAAAAAAAGACACAGAATTTTATGGAATCGATAAAAATTTTCAGGAGATTAAATTTGAAGAAATAAAAAATTTAAATTTTTATACGGCCCCGTACAAAAACATTTCCAATGAGTAAAATGTGCCTCATACACTAATAAGGTGATGTACAAAATCTCAGCCTTTTATCATAAAAAGTCCCAGAGATATCTTTAAACAAATTTGGTGAGGGATTAATCACAAATTAAAATGTAAATGTTTCCAGCAAGAGTGCAAATAACGCGACGCAGAAATGCATCATAGGCAAATAATATCTGCCTCTTATCTTTAATGGATCTTTGGCATGGATGGAAAACATTTTGAACAAGCTTTGTATTCTTTGTGTAAAGTTATTATTTCTATACAGTGTAGATACTTTTCTTCTTCTTCGACCCAGACTGTCCGACCTACCAGAAAGGTGTAAGGTATCTGTTTGGACGACCTGGAAGTACCACCCAATTTAGACCGGAACCCAGTGGGGGAGGCATCCACAGGGACCGTACCCTCCTTCCCCTACCACCAACCTCTCGGAAGGACTTACGGACCCACATGTTTAACGTGATCGTACTCCACGTGAACACGGCGGCAATTTGGGCAGCGGCGGGAATCGAACCCGGGTCCTCCGAGTGCAACCTCCGCGCGCTAACCACAGGGCTACCGCGCCCGTGTAGATACTTTTGTACCAATAAATAGCAAACTTATTATTTATTTATCTAATCATTGTTTTCTTCCGTTATTTGTGTATGACCCCTGAAACGCGATCTGCCGACATGATTTTAACTTTCTGAGAACCCATGTCGATGCATCGAAAAGTGGTTTAACTCAGCATTTTTGTCTTTTCATATCTCTGGGCCTTTTTATGATAAAATGCTGAAATTTTGTACATCATCTTACTAGTGTATGGGGCACATTTTACTCATTGAAAATGGTTTTGCACGGGGGCCGTATAAAAATTTAAATTTTGTATTAGGATTTAATTCCCTTGAAAATTTTAACCGATTTCAGAAAATTCTGTGCTTTTTTTTACACAATTTTGTAATTTATTATATATGTCTAAGATCAATATTTAAGGAATTGCCGAGATCAATGTTTTTGGGACAGCGTGTCTATAGATGACAATCGATTTGATATAATCAAAATTTGTTACAAATAATTCGTTAGAAACTATCATTCGCTATAATCAATTTCGTTAAAAGCGGTGACGAGTCTTAAAACTTTCCCTCCCTTATCCTTGCAAGACAAGACAACGAGGTTGAAATGCTTTCTTTTTAAAGAGCATTCTTCACAGCTTCAAAACATCCACGCCTTGGCCTCAATCTGAAACCCACGGCTAGCTGGTGAGAAGTCTGATCGTGTCGACCAACGCAGCTCAGGAAGCTTACATACACAGTTTGTAAATACAAAGGAGTCAAAAGATATTCGCTGTTAATTTCTCTGTTTTAAATGCACCAAGCAAATTACGAGATGATTAAAATGTCATCCATACGCAAGGAATTAACTTGAGGTAAGCATGTTTGAGGTGAGTAAGAATTTAAATCCTTTCGGAGATTGAGGCGTTTCTATTAAAATACAAATCTTGGTTTGTTCAAATGAAAGAGGTAAGTAACGAAATTCGAATGATTTGTTTCCAATCTGAAGTTTATTTTAATATTTTAAATGTTGTATACACTCTGTTACAGTTCTTGAAATGAAGGTTTAGGTTTGTGCAATCAGTCTGTAAGTATTAATGTTTCTAGAGATTAAATGGGCAATATTTGTTCGAATTATTGCAGTATTTTATTTTAGGGCCTTCTTTACATTTAGAGTATTTTATTTCGGATGTACTGACACATATTAAAGCAAATATACAAGATCTTACAATAGCTTATATTTACATTGTAGCAGTGAACCAATAGAATACTGTTTGGTTAGATTTAACAAAATTAAATTTCATTATGGAAATAATAAACTATTCAAGTTCTACTTTAAATATTAAAAGACAGATAATCGTCTCAGTAGCCCAATGGACCGTATCCTAGCAAGGCGAAGATCGAAGGTTTAATTCCCCACTGAGATAAATGTTTTTTTAAACCTAATAAAATGCATGTCTTTTTAGTTTGAATGATTAATATTTGTTCTAATTTAACAAAATTAAATTTTTGTTCCTGTCACTACCCTTAGATTGGCCTTATTTTTCTCGAATATACTGGTATTAGTCAATATAAACACATCTGATATCAGCTGATGCAGCATTTTATCTCTATGAAACTGTAAATCAATATAACGGTAGTTCAGATGGAATTAAAATAAATGTTATACATTTAGGTGTTGAATTTATTGAAATTGGAAAGTATACTGCATTTACAAATATATTTACTTTTTTTATTATATGTACGCTTGTAATTACCTACACAGTTTTATTGTTCTATTTCTGTTCACAGTTTTATTGTTCTATTTTTGTTTACAAAATTAAGTACAAGTAAAACAATTGGAATCATCAAGTGATTTATTTGCTTTAAACACTAGTTTTTTAATCTTTGAAATTAGAATATTGCCCAACATAAACATAGACACGAAAGAAATGTTTGATTGGTGGCAAAATATATTCGTTATTTAAGACGCTTGAATATAAAATAAGAGTAATAAAATGCTTTCAATACTTGAACTTTAAAGTAAATTACAGACTTTATTATATTTTGGGGGAGGTCTTACATATTGTTATTTTTGTATCAGAGATTTAGAACTTCCAATACTTTTTGTTAAAATATGAAATGTAAGAAGTGAAATCTCATAATTTCGATCATTAATTTTTATTTTTGTGAAATTGAGTCCTTAAATCTCGTGTATTTTGCTGCAATGTAGTTTGTTTATGCCAGATGTTATGAAACTAGTTCGGAAATTACCTAGACAAAAATTATAATTTTATAAGTTGTTAATTATTTTTTCGCAATTTAATTTTTATCGAGATTTACAAATTTGATGTAGATCACACTAAAGACATTTGATTAAAACTTCATTGTGAATAACACTGTTCCATTTAGCTATAATAATAAACAACCAAAGATCTAAATATTTTCTTTTTTTCCCAGAAAAAAAAATTAAATTTAGTGTATGAAAAATTTATTGCTATTAGAGTTAAACCTGATTTTATTTTTCACATTGCTTATCCCATTTTCCAACTCTTCTACTTGTTTAAATGCCTTAACGTTCCCTCATACGATTTAAAGTTATTTCATGTGCATATAATGCGTCTTGGCTTATATTGACTGAAAAACGTGTGTAAAAATATCCTGTGGACAGCACGACTTGAAATTCATCAAAAACTCGAATTCGTAATTTTGATCTTGTCATAATACTTTTTCTACGTATTATACTACGTAGTGAAAGTGAAAAGGAGACAGAGCTTTATCCGCCATTTTAGATTTATCCGCAGAGCCATTCCAAACTTCAGACACGGGCCGGGGTTCTTTATTTATTATGTAAAAGATTTAAGAATGGGTCACGTATAACCGCAGTCAAACAGCAAATTTGAGTTGGGAATCTAGACCATTATCGAATCAGGTTGGGCATCATTTTGATCATTATCGAAATATTATTTATGAAGTTCTAAGTTTTAAAGTTTTTAGTTTAATTTCTGAACTAAGTTTTAGTTTTGACCTTTTTTGCTGACCGTGTTCCGCATATGTTCAAAGTTGATGATGCATCTTGAAAAAGCATTTCGATGCTAGGTAAAAAATATGTTTTACAGAATGAAAATGTTCGGAAAGGTTTCAAAGACAGTTATATCTAAAGAAACACAAAACAAAAACAGGGTGAATATTGAATTAAAAAAAATGATGTATATCAATATATCTAAATGTGTTTAGTTACATATAAGAAGAAATGAAAAGAAAATATTCTTGGCATAGGACAGTTAAAGGACTAATCTAAGGACAGTAAAGGCTAAATCTAAGGACAGTCAAAGGACTAAAGACAGTAAAGGCTAAATCTAAGAACAGTAAAAGAACTAATTTAAAGAGAGTAAAGGCTAAATCTAAGGACAATCAAAGGACTAATCTAAGGACAGTTAAAGGACTAATCTAAGGACAGTCAAGGGCTAAATCTAAGGACAGTCAAAGGCTAAATCTAAGGACAGTAAAAGTCGAAGTCTAAGGACAGTAAAAGTTTAAATCTAAGGACGGCTCTGTACGAGGCAAAGCAGCTGAAGTGCATTCGCGTCTTTTGAGATGGCTGTTGTAGGAGCTCTTAAAATATTAATTCAAATCATTTGACCTTGGTAGGTGTTATCTATTAAGCTTTGTGACACTGTAAGTGGTCTTGTAAGTGGTAGATTCCCTGGAACTTTATTTATTTTAAGAAAGGTATTCTTCAGTTATACATTATTACTTACTCATATTATTGAATATAGTATAAAGTATTGTTTATACGAAAATTTTCAATTTTGAGATTTTGATGCCAATATATGTTTTAGGACCTCTTGAACACGTTTTGACTATTTGTAGAGTGACGTCTATCTGTTTGTGGTAGATTTCTTGTGTACGCGTTAGCTGCTATAAATATTAATGAATTTTCACGAAACTTTTACGCAGCTTTGTCAACGCAAAATCTAGCACTAGAAAGATTCTTTTGAAATTAGAGCGAAAACTTTATATTTCTTTAAAATTTTATATTTTTTTAATATGGCAGTAGGCAGCATTGGACAAAATTTGACACAATTATGCATAAAATGCATTATTTTTGGCTCAATGATCACGAAACCTAACAGGTTCAATCACTGTAGTGAGAAATAGCCGTGATATAATTTTTGTGTTCGTGACATCATTATTCCCTCGGGGGGGGGGGACTAGTCACAAACCTCGGGGGCATATTGTCCAATTTGGCATCGATTGAAATATTTTTTCGAGTTCTTTAAAATGAAGGTTAACATGCCGTAATTGTGATCATTTGAAGCAGTGATAAGAGATTTTTCAAATATTTTCTCGTAAATTTTGAAAAACAAATTACTTAAAAATGGATTCAGGTATGAGAAAGTCGAGTTGCGCCACACTGCAGTCAATTTTAGTATGCAGCAAGTTTGTACTGTCGGAAACTTTCTGAATAAATTATTTGAAAGAAGAAATGGTTTGTCAGTGCTTAAGTTCCAAAACTTTATTGGCATAATGTAATTAATTAAACGGGTTCTTAAGATTTTCTATATTTTGTTGAACAATGGAAATAAAGTAAATAGCAATTCAGGCAAAAGTGATTGAAGATATCACAAGATACTTCACGTCATATATCAACCAAAAAGCAAATAGAAACAAATTCTTAATATATTCATATTCTCTCTGGAATGTATTACTTCATTGTGCTTTACAAAAAATAATTTGAAACCGAAATTTTGAACTTTCTTAATGTGATATTTTGTCTAAAACTTTTTCCTTTCTTATTTTTGAAAGATAATTAGGTGGGCATGTCTTTCGAAAATATTTCATCACAGCTGCAAAACATCCACGCCTCAGTACGAAGCCCAAGATTCAATGATGAAAGCTGCGAGGATGTTGGCCCATACAAGCACAAATAACCTGGTGACGAACCGTTTGGCTTGTAAATACAAAGGTGGTGATAGATCTCCATCTTTATACTTTTAAAATATACGAATAAAGTAAGTAAGGAATGACTTCGATATTTCATGTTTAGGTAAGTCTCTTTGAGGTATTGTATAGGTGTTCTCTCTGAGTCTAGAACTATTGCAGTAAAAGCATCTTTATTTACTCTCGCAGTAAAAGCGTATTTACTTATTCTCGCAGAAAAAAAGTGTCTGTACTTACTTTCGCAGTAAAAGCGTCTTTACTTAGTCTCGCAGTAAAAGCGTCAGAATGAAACTGTTCCCGAAATCCATGCGAAACGTGTGCCTAATAAAATTTTTTTGTCGGAGTTTGAAGTCTCTCTTTGGATAATAGGATTTTTTTTTCTCCGACGCAAAATTCAGTTTTATGTTTTAAACACAATATAACTTATACTTCAATGCAAAACATTGCTTGGATGAAGGAAAAGAGCGAGTTTATAATCAATACAATATTGTAAATATACTCAAAGCATAAATCAAAATTATTTACTCAAATTATAACAACTCTATATATTCGCACACACTTATTCTTTGATATTTATTTTGCTCGCGCTGGGCTAAAGGTGATAGTGCTTGTTACTTGCACCAGATATGCTTTTAGCAGAAGATAAGATTTTAGAAGAAACTTAAAATATGCATTTAGCAGCAGAGTAAGATATGCTTTCAACAGAAGATTAAGTGCACACTTTTTCTTTTAACTCTTTTAACAGATATAACTTCAGAAAAATATGCTGATCGTGATTTTATCAGGAGTCCAGTTTCCACCTTAAATACATATGTGGAACCCCTAGATACTTAGACCCCCTAGACCTCTCACTCTCTCTCTATCTATCTATCAATCTCTCTCCCTCTCTCTCTATATATATCTCTTTCTATCAATCTCTATATCTCTTTTTATGTATGTGCCCTTCTATTTCTAAAAAATCACTGAACCGATTTAGATCTAATTCGGGTGACACATTTCATATATTATGTAGATGCGAATTCAGAAAAAAAATTCCGAAAAATATATATAGTTTAGCTATAAAACAGTATTTTGTCAAAATCGTTGACCTTTCGTAATTTCGAAAACCGCTGAAGCCATATGAATCAAATTTGCACGGTATACTGCGTATATAATTTAAATGTGAGCGCAGGCAATAAAATTCAAAAAATCATTCTGATTTTGTCAAAATCAGTTATCCCTTCGTCATATCCCAAACAGCTGATGCGATTTGGACATGATTTGGATGGTATACTACTTATATTGTCTGGATGAGAATGCAAGAAAAAATGAAATTAAAAATGCATATATGTAGACTCAGAGGTCGAATATCCACTTGCTTCGCGCAGAAAATTTCGGGATTGCAACAATCCTCAATTTTTTTTTTATAGATATACTATCGTTTGGCCAAATTAAAGCTGAACTAGCTCAGCCGATGTGGAAATATTTAACTGGGTTAAAAGCTGGAATTGCACTTTCGTTGCAGAAACCAGCATCAATGGGCTGGTTTTGCTCTTATATTTTTTTGTATTCTTCAACACAGAATAATCGACAACTGCAACGTCAGCCAGAAAGCTCGTTTTGAGTCACAACTTTTCGAACCTCTGCGTTGACCAACGAAGGTAGCCATCCCACCGTATCCAGCTTCAAATCTCAAAATTGGGATCAGATTGAACAAGTAAAAAATAATATACATCAATTGCGAATTTTGTAGGAATAAAATTCCATTTGTCCAAATTTTTCAAAATATATTGTTAAAATATTATTATTTTTTTAGCGTAATGAAGACTGCTATTCAATACCTTTTCACATTGTAACGATTTTCTTCTATTTAATGATTAATATTGGCTGTACTTTTATTTCACCAAATCTTTCTTTAATTAAATTATTATGAAACTGCAAAATGTATAAATTTCCTTAGTTATGTAGCTAGGTAGCGAAGTGAGGCTCGGTTTGTTTTTGTTTGACCGTCTATCTACTTTGTCTAACAATAAATCCTCTGAAATTTCAACACATTTTTTTAAATTTAGGTAAGTGATTTATATTAATGTTTTACAACTAGGATTTATTGTTCAGCATTATTGGATAAAATTTGTATAAGCTATATACATCTAACCCGAATATACACTATCTAACGATAACTCCTTTAAAACACATTTTGTTTTAATTCGTTACACAATATAGATTAATAACTCTACGAATTCCAAAATATTATTTTTGGAAAATTATTTTTTTTAATCTCTAGCGAGAGTGAAAGTGATCGATTATTAAGTAAAACGGTTTTGAGTCTTTTTTATTATTCTTTTGCACAGTCACCCCTAATTCAAATTTTTGAAATTGTAGATTTTTTACCTTGGTCTTAAAACTAAGACGGATCGAATAGCACCAAAACCAAGATTCAGTTATAATGGAAGTGCTCGATAATTTTGATGCATCACCCTACTCCCTTCCTTCCTTCCTTCCTTCCTTCCTTCCTTCTTTCCTTCCTCCCTCCCTCCCTCCCTCCCTTCCCTCCTCCCTCCCTTCTTTCTTCCTTCCTCCCTCCCTCCCTTCCTCCCTCACTCACTCAGTCAGTTCAGTGCATATTATATATATTTCTTTCGCATAATTTACTTGATCGTAGTTTTTGAATTTTATTTATGAAGATATATTTTAAACAAATTTGCTTAAGAAAAGCAGCAGTACATTCTCTTCATTTTCTCTATAACATTTTTAATCGTTTATACTAGGCAGTTAAAAATAATTAAATCAATACAAAGAAAAAGTTTATGGTAAAAGTTTATGGTATGAAATTATGGTATGAAAGAAAGTTTATGGTGTGAAAGCATGGTCACTGTTTTCCTTCTTTACTCTACAAGATAAGCTCAAATACTTAATTACACATGGCAGCATTATGAGTCCAATAAAGAACTCCAAACGCTAATTAAAGCTCTTTGAATTTTTCCTTCCATTGCTCATTTATAGAAGACAAATTGAGAGTTCAATAACAAACTCTGCAAGAATTCTTTTTTTAAGTCTTATTAGACCTCTCCAAAATTGAATTTTTCCATTTGTTGTTATCAAATTGCTAAAGTTACTTATCATTAGTTTAGAGTTTAATCAAAAATGCTTGAAGATGGTATCTCAGTGAATAAACTCATTGATATAAAAACAATATACACGAAATTTCGTAGGGATAAAAATTTCGTTAGGGATAAACATTTCGTAGGAATTTAAAAATTGAAAAAAAAAAATTCCTGTAAAAATTGAAAATTTGCAGTTTTCACAATTTTTGTAGATATTAAAGAGATAATCATTTAACGGATGTCGTATATGTTACTTTATCAGAGGTACATATCACCTTTTTCCTTAAACCATTCATGTTGTAAAAATGTTTTGAAAATGATTGCTAATAAAGCTTATTGCATTTCTCAGTCTATTTGGAATAAAAAGTTCCTTTGAAATAATACATCTATTTATGTTTACACGGTTTTGAGTATATTTTACATTCTCGGGAGCTGTATATTTTATATTTTTTAAATTTAACTCTATTAATTTTCAACGGCCGTTACTTATATTACCTATATATTTCAACTTACTCATTTGTAAAAGTTCTGCTCTTTGGCGAGCTGTGTTTGCTATTTATGGAATTGCATATTTAATTTTATTCTGGATATAAATTATCATCCTAATCATTATTATTATTATTATTATTATTATTATTATTATTATCATTATTATTATCATTATTATTATTATTTTGATACACCAGAAGCAATTATTTGCAAAAAGGAAATCAATGACAGTTTAGGCTTCCTCAAAATATTTTCAGAGTGAAATTAAACCAAATAAGTAGCATTTTGTCCAATGACCATAACATTCACAAAACACAAAACATTTGAGGGGCGGTCACAAAAATATATGATATGGAAGACTGTCTTCTAGACTCCATCATTCTTGCCTCATTATGTTCATAATTAAACTACTTTCAGGTTTGTGGGAAAGGCACTTTATCAAAAATTTGCAGGTATTTAGACACAAATTTCATGCAGTAGGTAACTTTGTGCAGCTTTTTAGCCAATATTTTCCCAATTTATTACAGCATTTCAGTTCTACCATACAGTTTCAGCAGAATTTTTGGAAAATTTCTGCAATTTTCATCTTTTTTCTTTAACGCATTTTGATTTTCAAAATTTTCTTTATACATCTTCTTTCTCTGGTTCGGATTATGATTTACGGTTACTTTAAATGACAAATTGTTTTAAATCGGATTGACAATTATACCGTGTACATACACTATAAAACATTTGCAAGCGTGCTACTGAAAGTTTCAGGAGAATCACATGTCCGTAATGGGGGAGTAAGGTTCCTGATAGTTACGATTTTATATATATATATATATATATATATATATATATATATATATATATATATATATATATATATATATATATATATATATATATATATATACAAAAATAAAGCTTCGGCAGACGATAATTAGCTGAATATTTTAGATATGAAGCTGGAATTTTCACGAACGTCTGTAATTGTGGATTTTTTTTACCAGTTTGCCGAAATTATCAAGAAAATAGCCGAAAAAAATGAGCAACGGTTGCAGAATGTTTTACAGTGTATTGATTAATTAATGTTACATAATATTCACATAATACTTTTTAATTCTAAAACGTAAATAATGAGTAACAAGTATAATGCAATTTTTTCAGTAGAGGAAGGCGGAAGAAGTGTTAAACAAGCTGAAATGTAAAGGAATTACACAAGACAGGTAAGCTAGAGCAGTGATTTCCAACCTTTCTCATCAAAGCAGAAAGAATAGAATGAATGATAAGCCACGCCCACAGCCACGGAAAGCAAATTAAAAAATGGAAAATCAAAGTAGCATGAAATAAAAAAAATATATATGATGAACAGTTGTGTTATTGTGTTAAGTTCATTTCACACACGCAAACAATCACACGAACATACACGTTTATGTCAAAAACGATGGCATTAAATTGAAGACTAAACAGTTGAGATGCATATATTTGAATTGAGAAATTTTTATGGTTAGAACTATTTTAGAAATATATTAGATTAAAAGGGTATTTTGACAGTCAACATTTTGGTACAGAAGTAAAATCAAGACTGCATTATTTGATAAGAGCATATACGTTCATACTCAACGCCCTTATACAAATATAAATGAAGCCATAGAAGTGAAGGTACAAAAGGAACACAATGTCTTTGACATGAAGAACGTCTATAATCGGGATATCCAGCTTAAATCAAAGCATTACGAAAAAAGTAAACACTTTGAACGCTTATATTTCCAACTTAATAAATAAAAATCTAAACAACTTGCACTTGTTTCGCGAGAAATAGGATATATATATATATCCGATATAAAATTTTTAAATATATATATATATATATATATATTTGTCTGAGCGAGTTTTGGCTTTCAGTCGAAATATCTTCTATAAAAGATAGATATAAATATTAAGCGACAAAAAATTTCAGCAGTATATCCAGTTTCTAGATCAATGACTTGTTTCTGCAAAGCTCTTATAGTTTTCGAGAAAACGTCTTGTCAAGTTGAAGATTAATCATTTTCCATTTTTAAGGTTTGTAATGCATATATCTCTAAAAATCAAAGTGTCGGCTATAAACAAAACGGGAGTAATTTGTAGCCTTCTAAAAGCACTACAAGAATATATAACTGAATTTTCGAAAGTTCTTAGTTTTCGAAATAATGATCATACTTTCAACTTTTTGTAAGCGAAACAAAATAGACTGTCAACAATAGACTTATTTCTTTCTTTCGACCCAGACTGTCCGACCTAGACGAAGGTGTAATGTGGAACTTTACTGGAGTTTTGTGTTAAAAGACATTATTACCGCATGGTCATTTCAGCTTCTTCGGACTGGAGTTCAAGCCTATTTTATTTTTTTTTACTTTAGTCAAAAACATATAAACATATATATCTACTTCAGTATCAGAAACGTAATTAAAGGAAGAAGTTGAAAATAAGCAAGTATTTATAATTTTTGCGTAAAACCTCACTTTCTGACCTAGGTATTTAACATATCTTCCCTTTTCTATTTCTTAAAGATAAAAATAAACTGCAGCGAAGTGTTATGCAATTTATGTTTAATAATTTTTTAAAAGTTGAGATCTTCCCTGAGAAGTCAGAGTAGCTCAGTCAGTAGATCTGTGATCTTAAGATTTGTGATCTTAAGATTTAGTGATCTTATCTCCAAGTTCTACCCTGAGTTTGACTTCATACTGCCGCATGAGCTAAGTTGTTATTATTAACTCTGGCTATGTTGTTATTATAAACCTTGGTTATGTAGTTATTATTAAGACTATGTGTTGTTAACCCTGGTAAACGAGATATAAGATAAATGGGAATGAAAAGTGTCGAATTGTAATAAAGAAAAAAAGATGGATCAAGAAATATGGACCTTGAACTAAGAGAAGAGCGTGAGGTCCCCCCCCTGATTCATTGTAACTCAGATGATAGAGAGTGCCAATATCGAAATCTAAAGGACGAGTTTGATTCCTATCATAATCGAGGCTTTAAATATTTTGAAGAAAGTCGTATGACTTTGTCATTATTTTATGATTTTTAGGATGTGACTGTTTTACGCTCAAGGTGATTTTGTGAAGACAAGACCTGAATTAATTAATTGATCGATACGGATAAGATAATCGATACATACATTCACGCTTGCATTTTTCTTTAAGTTTTGAACTATTTGATGGAGTTTCGACATATATTTTCTGTGAATTACAAATCCTATTTAAATACAAATGTAATTACCAAAAATGATAAATTTAAGAGGAAAAATCTGATGTGGACAGCACATGACTTTCACTAAAGATTCTTTCTCTTTTATAATATAATAAATTGTGTTTTATTGCCTTAAAAAGACACGGGTACTATATACTTATTTAATACTGCATCCAATTTGCAGTTTTGCTACATTTTTATTTATTTATTTTTTTGTCAGCTTATCAAGATACCGAAACAAACTTATATATCTCGATGGTTTTTCCTAGAATAACGGGATTTGTCTTCGTTTTGTCATCAATCGACACTTTTAGCATACCTAATCTTCCATTTTAGATTTTGAAAGTTTTTGTAGGCCATTTGGAAAAAAATGGAAAGTTCTATTTTTTTTCTTAATTATAGCAAAATTTAATCGGAACCAGGGTAACTAATAAGTGACTTACTCTGGTAATAAAATTTTATATGAAATTTTGCCAAGTAGTCTGTAAGCTAGAGTGAATACATACATTGCAGAGATACACAAACACATAGACAGACATCGTGCTAAAAATGATGCGTTCTTGTTCTGGAGTGCTTGAAACGCATCGTTCCGTTGGAAAATCGAGTTCTAATTTTCAACCATAGTCCAATACTTCCCTGATACATTATCATATAGTGTAGGGAAAGTAAAAATTGAGTTACCGGGACCTAATTCTAAGTTTTAAAAACACATATATTAGCTACGAATTATTTGCTAATATTCTCCTGCAATGCTACATTTATTGTACACTTTCTTTATTTCCAGAACTTTGGCTATTTTGTCTACATATAACCGTCGTATTGCACTTATAACGCCGAACACGATCTAGAATCTGGTAATGATGCAACAAGTGGCGTTGCAGAATAAAGTTATGCATGATTCTAAGAGATGCTATGTACAATTTTGTACGGGGCTTGAGAATGGTAAAAATAAAAATTTTGCTTTAGAACAATGTTTTACAATTCTTAGGAGATGGAGTTTTTTATTTCCTGTGGAAAAGTTAGAAGAGAGTTCGTTCATATCTTCTTTTATTTTCCCTACAAAACAGTATTTTCAGCGTCATGCCTGTGTAATGTACTTATTCAGTCTAGCTCAAAATCTGTACGTTCGATTTTCGGGAAATTTTACAGTTAATTCATTTTCTATATTGTCCACAAAATTCGAAGTAAAACTGTAAATGAAAGAATACGTTTGATTAAATGTATTTAACAAATACTTCATTTTGTAGGCAATTTTTCATCGCAAAAATGACCAAAACCAAGGCTAGGATAAACAGTTTTCGAGAAGTGCCGGACTTTTTGGAATTTCGGTGACTTGCCGTCATTTTGAAATGCGCCATTTTCGTCAAATAGAAAAGAAAATTGTTTCTAAATTGCTAATTTAATATGATTTCATATAATATACCATAGATAAATCGCATGTGCAATTTTGTGCGGTCAAACTAACATATGAAAAGGAAGAATAAAAAATAATGAGTTTGTATGGAAAGTCATATGCTGACCACACCAGAGTATTTCTCTGTGTGGTTCCTGTAATACACATGTTTAACTGTTTGAGGTAAACGATACATATTGGGTTCCTGAATTAAATTATGACCATCTACAAAATGAATTCAATTAAGATCCGCCACAATATAAACTTTAACGCAGTAATCCCAGTCAGCTATGAGTCTATGACAAAATAAATAGACATGCTCCTCTACCTAATGCTACGATAAATAACTTAATCTGCATAAGTCAAAATTTTAGAAAAGAATATATATATATATATATATATATATATATATATGAGCGCATCCATCTGTAAGCGCAGCATTAGTGTGTTGCCAAATTTGGGGGGGGGGGGTGTAACTAAATATTCTGTTTCCCATTTCTCAAATACCATTTCAGGTAAATTCCATTGATTCCGGCGGATTTCTGGGAGGGAATGGGGTATAATCCCCAAATCCCTTTTCTTTGGTGACGTCCATTGAAGAACAGAATAATTTAACGCCCTTAATATCAACAGGTGAGGTCATTTGTGATCCCAATGTATTTTGCTCAACACCTGTGGCTTCCATTTTATTGTAAAATCATTGAAAAAATTGATTCCGTTAGACAATAAACTGGAATTGTTTAAAAATGCGCAAAATCACCATGTAAAAAATGATAAATTGAAAATTCAATGTAATGTGAAGTAAGCACAATGATATCAAGTAGAAGTGCTTGATAATTAATCAACGTGAATTTGCTTTTTTTTGTTACTATTATTATTCCTTTGCATCGTCACCTCTGATTCGAATTTTTCAAAATATTAGAGTTTTTTGTTGACCTAGAAGATAAGACGGATCGAATGAGACCCAAACCGAGATTCTAGCTAGAGTGGAATGACTCGATAAATAAGAAAAGTGGTTTTGAGGATTTTTTTTTTATTATTATTATTTTATTCCTTTTTATTCTCATCTGTAATTTGAAATTTTGAAATATTAGATTCTTCCATGGCCTGAAAAAGGGGGGGGGGCGGATCGAATGTGAGATCAAACCTCAGATTATGGATCGAGTGGAAGTGCTCGATAATTCAGAAAAAATGATTTGGAGTGCTTTGATTATTTTTTCACACCGTCCTCCCTAATTTGAATTATCAACATTTTCGATTTTTCTCTTGGTCTCGAAAGCTTAGTCGAATGGCATCCAAACCATGATATAACTATAGCCATGGCATAAAACCATGCATAAATATAGGCATATATATAGGCCTAAAACCATGATCTAGGCCTATAGCCATGATCTAGCTATAGTGGAAGTGCTCGATAATTTTGATATGTACCCAATCAAACAAACAATCAGTCATTCAGTTTGGTGCATTTTATATGTATACGATAATACTTTATATTGATACGATAGATAAAATTTTATATAGATACTACAAAGTACATTGCAAGTCTGAAGGGAAAGTCTGAAGCTTCCCACATTAGATTTTGTTATGCATTCAAAACCGTTCATTTCGGTCATGCAATTAAGAATACTAATAAAGATTTCCATGTTTTGAAATAAAATATTTTGATATCGGGATGGATGGTAAAAGGAGACTTTGAAAAGATAAAGTATTCTTTTATCACTCTCAGATCCACAGATTTCAGAAGTTCTTGACATAGATGTTAAATTTAATGCAAATAAATGGGTGGAAGTGCTCGATAATTTAGAAAAAAGTGATAATTTAATAGGTTTCATTAAATGCCATAATTTTGTCAGGAAAAACTATTTAATTGTGCTTATAATATTTCTTGATTCAGAAGATAGTAAGTTGTATTGTTTCTAGTATGTGTATATATTATTTCTTTCAAACCAAATGTTTTAAATTTAATGTTTAAATAATTAAAATAATGATTAGCTGCACTGTTTTGATTTATAATAGATTTTTTTAAACATAATCGATTCAAATGCTGTGTATAAAGTACTTTATTTTTTCCACCTATTTGATTGCCCTTAAACTATTTTTATCTAAATTTGACAACTATTATTTTTAATTGCAGTGCATTAATACTTTTACTTAAGGCATATTATTTTAAAATAACAATGTGTCTGAAAACAGGTGAAAGTAATATAAGTAAAAAAATTTTAGAAATAATATAGTTCATTTGAACTAATTTTCGAATATAACTATATCTGTATTTGAAGAGCATGAACATAATATGAATAAAAAATAAAGGTATGGGAAATTTCAAGAACATATTTTAATTCATATTTTACAAAAAAAAAAAATGTTATCGAACCAAGTGATCATTCCCTAAAATATGTCAAGTAAAATCTTATACAGCGGGCTTTATCATTCTTTGTGATTTTCACTCTGAATTAAAATTTTGCATCACATATAAATAAGATAGAAAAAAAAGCGCATGTGCATTTTATTTGGCAATTCAAAGGTAATGAGAATTGTCTCAAATGGAAACAATACCTATCAACCAAATTAAACTGAAAAGCTTTGCAGGTTGGCAACCACTGGTCTAGTAGTCTAAAACTAATCTAATAATCATTGTATATCTTCCTTAGTGACTCAGCACCCCTCACCTTAGAAAAATGTGGTGGCTTCACTTCAGCCCCTACCACTGGCTCTTCTTCTATGACAACTTCCTTTTTAGGCTTCGAACCATCTTTTACATCTTTCTTAATGATCGGTTTTGGAGCGGGTTTGGCTCCGGTGTCCGTGGATGTCGTTTCGGAAGAACGTTCTACCACCATTTCGTATTTCTTCGTTATGGAAATTTCTTCAGTAGAGTACGACGTCCTTGTTGTAGAGGAGGATTCTGTAGAAAAGACCGACGTTGGTATTGATGATGTTTGAGAGGATGTAGACGTACTTTTGGATTCTGCAGCTGAAAATTTGCTTTCGAACAATTGGGCGGGAAATCCCGCTGATGGAAGTTTATTTTCGAACATTTGAGTGGGTATTCCTGTTGATGAAAATTTGCTTTCTAACATTTCAGTAGGAATTGCCGTTGATGGAAATTTGTTTTCGACAGTCTTTTGTGTTAAGACAGGGGTTGCCTGTTGTGGTACTTGGACCTTACGCCAAGAAGGTGTCGATTCCGGATCTTTTTTAGGTTTCCAGACAGGGACTAGACTCTGTGCTGGTTTTTCTTTTTCTTTCTGAACAGGAGCCGGAGGAACAACTGTTTTAGGAACAAATTTTGAAGGAACAGGAACTTGAGATGGCTTGGGTGTCGAGAACGATCCGGATGTTACAACCGATTTTGACTCAGACATGAAAGTACTTTGTTTCATACTCGAGAAAGACTCTGTTGTTTTGGAATCAGTTGCAAAACCGTTTTGTATAAGCGGCTGTTGTGTTGTAGTTTTTGAAGCAACTGTCATTTTTCTTTCTTCTGCCTGAGATTGCTGTTGAATGTTCGGAATAGAAAACTTCATAATGGACTGTTTGACAACACTTTCTGACAAACCAGATGTCACTGGAGCACTACTTGGGAAATAAGTAGGTTTATCTATCGGAAATGTTTGGAAAGAAGCAACTTCAACTGATTGTTTTACAACAGGCATAATTTCTTTCTCAGGAGATTTTTCGGCAGGTTCTGGAGATGGGATAGGTATGGGCTCTGGTGCTTCTGTAATCGCTGGAGCTGGGAAGAGTTCAGGTTTGTGCTGAGCCCACACTTTAGCTGCAACTGCTGGTATTGGTGGAGGCGAAGGAACTTTGATAGGCACAGGTTCAATTGCTTTGGGAACTTCAGGTGGTAATACGTAAGGTTCTAATGGAGGAGGTTGATTCATGGAAATCTTTGTAATCATCTGGAAAGAAGCAAATTTTCATTTAGTTTCATAAGTATGCAAGTTCATAATAAATGCTCATTATAAAATTTAAAATACAGTATGAACTGATGTTATATTCTGTAAACACACATTTAATTACCAGAAATTGAATATTTACAAAAAATTCAGATATTCAAAAGATCTTGAAATATTTGAGTAATTCAATATATGATTTACCTCATTTGCTATTTTAAATAGAATAACATGGCACAAGCTCGATCAGATATTTATTGAATTAAATATAGATAATAATATACTGTGGCATTTCATCTATATAAAACTCCAAATTTAATAGTTATAACCAAATTATAAATACTGTTTTAAATATATTAATTTGTTACACAATTTCTCTTGGTGTATTTATTAAAATAGATAAATTTTCATCCACTGATGATTCTGATAGATTTTTAGCTTGTACAAATTATAAAAGATCTAATAACTTCAGTAAATTTAAATTCCTATCCCTCTCATAGACGTAACTTTTATCTCGCAAAAAACATCGTTTCATTGTAAAAAAACTCAACGTCAAGTACAAGAAACAAAAAATTAAAAAAAAAGAGTTATGAAATCTCAAAATGGTTTTCGCCAATTCCCTGCAAGATTGAAGTTATACTTTCAGATCAGAGTACAGTGGACTTAAAAGTACAGCTTAGGTCCTACGGAAACTTGGAATAAAACCATTTTGAAATTTCATAATACAGCAGACCCTTCGGTACTGCAGATAGGGCACTGTTTCGGCCCTTCTGGGAGACTTAATTTGAGATTTCATAACTGCTTATGGAAAGAGGTTTTTATTTTTTTTACTTGGCGTGGAGGTTTTTTTTTTTACCATGAAGTGATGATTTTTGTGAAATTTCAATACTTTTTGTAGAAATATTTATCCACATGATCATAAAATAATAATATAGTAGGCATTGCTAATTGCACTCTGCTGTCGAGCCCCATTTATTCATATTTTTTTCAATCAATTTTCAAATTCTAAATCAAATTTATAATAAATTTTAAAAGAATATATTTCCCTCCAGAATACATAAAAGGAGCCATCATTCATTAAAATTGGTTTGGCAGTTCAGGCTGTAGGTCCATCAACACTGAAGAAAAGGCCCGAACGACAATCGTGACCCTGAGTTTTTCCGATTTTCAAATCAAATTTATCTTCAGATTTAAAAGAAAATTATGTACCTATCACCAGAACACGCACAAATCTTTCATTAAAAGCGGTTCTGTAGTTAAAGCTGTAGGTCCATCAACACTGAAAAAAAGGCCAGGAACGACAATCGTAAAAAGTTTTTTTTAAAGTTCTTTTTTCTCGGAATTTGTATCGCACAAATTGTCATTTGTTTGCTTCGTTTTTCTCTGTTTACAAACGGCTTTATTAACAAAAAGAATCAAGGCTTTAGCTTTTTTAATGAGGTCAAGGAAAAGGGATAATTATTATACTGCACTATTTATCTAAAATTTTTGTGCATCATGTATCTAAAATTTTTGTACAACATTTATCGTTTACTGCAAATAATAGGATTCTAAATAAATCAAATTGCGATTATTACAGAGATTATTATTTTTCCATGAATATTCCTCATCATTTCCTTCAGATATACTTTAGTAGTAAATGAGACATTTGCATAATTACACCTATTCGTTCACCTCATTTTTTATCGTCTGCGTATATGTTATGTGCAAACCGCATATCTTTTCGCACTAAATGGAGAACCCTCTAAAACTTTGTAATTTAAAATTTTTGTTTATCTTGCTTCGTTTTTGAGATAGGAATTATAATTTCCACGATTCGCCGCTAGAAGTGCTGCAAGCTTTCGCAATCAATAACTCATAGTCGCCTTCCTATTAGTATAGACCCTGCTTTTGAAGCCCTAGAAAACTTCCATCGAAAGTTAAAGGGATGCATATCGACTTAATAACGAACCCTGTATAAACTTTTCTACAATAACTTCACTAAGATAACACCCTCTTTTCAAACTTATATACCAAAAATGTTTAGATGTTTTACTTCTTATATTTGTTGAACAGAATAAAACTCTTGGTATATTATAAGCTTCTTCAACATACCAAGCTTACAAGTTCAGCACTATCTTTTTAAATCCATATAATAAAATTGTTTCGATGTCTTACTTCTTTAGTTTGTTGTACAGAAGAAAACTCTTGGTATGTTATAAGCTTCTCCTCTTCGGGACTTTTTTCTTCTTCCACAATAAGATCAGCAATGCTTCTCGCTTCTCCAGCCGCGTTACTGGCTGAAACCATATAATTTCCGGAGTCATCAGGGAAAACCTGAACCAGGAAATGAAGTTTGAGGTCATTAACAAACACGAGATTATGGGTCCAAAATTCATAAATGGAATATAAAATGTAATATTTAAGTTTCATTCAAAGGAAAATTTAGTTCTAAAGAGTTGAACTTCAAATTTTAGCCAGTAACAGCCATTAATTGTTTGTTTGGTTTGACCATAATTTTTACTGCAAATTATAATTATTTTTTGAATTTATATTTTATTTTATTTTATATATTTTGTGATAAAAAAAAGTTCAAGAAACAAATTCAATACATTTTTTAACACCGTTAGTGACTAAATAATTAGTACCCTGGCTACTGAGAACGGTATGATACCAAATTGATAGCAGTAGGTTCGATAAAAATATCGGTGAATGTCTAATGTTAGATGTGCTGGACATTTTTTCACTATCTACTTTGTATCATAAATATTAATTTCAGACAATATTTATATTACACAAAAAGTGTTCTGTCATAAAGAAAAAACTTTCTTTGAGAATTTTGTAGAATCCATATCAAATTCATATGAGAAGATAGTTGTATCCTTAAGTCAATGGATAGATCAGCGTCTGGCTAACCGGAAATAGGTGTAGGAATTGATGTTGATGGTCCCGAGATAGGCTCGAACTCGAGACCTAAAGCTTACAAGATCGACTTTATAAGGTAAGACTAAAAGCTAGCTTCGGATCCGAACTTATAAATCGGATACTGATTCGTAGCATCTTCGATCGATGTTTTTGGCAGGAGCAGAGTCGGCTGTTGCCACACTCCACCCCCTGAGGAGATCCCGGCCGTCCAAACGATTACCTAACATCTTTCTGGTAAGTCGGACGGTCTGGGTCTCAACAACAACAACAGCAACCCCCTGAGTAGAAACTCGGTCGAATTTTCGCTGAGGAGAGGAGGTGGTAATTCAATTCACCGCTTATTTATTTGAATTTCCCCTATAATGAACCTCCAGAAATGTGTATCTTGTTGGGTTGAATAGTTATTTAGATATTTGTAAATTATCTGTCTTTTCAATATCCTATGCAGAAGTGAAATATTGGTTTTCAATCTAACTTACATTCACTTGTGATTATATTTTGATTGTTATTAAAGCGATCGCGTGCTAACGGAGTAATACAATTTTTTTCATTATTTACCTCATTAATAAGCAGAGTGTGAGCATTGCCACAGGACGATATCCGACAGTCCGGAGAATCTTGGAGGATTCTACCATTTCTGTACCATTTGACTTCGGGTACCGGAACACCGGTCACTTCTACCTGTAGGGTGAGTCTAGATCCCGATTTAACAACAGCTGCTTCAAGCTTCTTCTTGAATTTTGGCGATTCTCGGTATGCTGCGAAGAAAGAAGTGAAATAATTATTTACAGTAGAATATACTGGTATAAAGTTGTTTTATTATTATAATAAGTATATACATAAGAAAAGGTAATATATTTGCCTGAGTGTGGCTGTCACTGAGCCCCCTGGGTTTGGTCAAGAATCTCTTATTAACTTTTTACTACTTTTGATATCTAGACACGCTGGCTTCTACACACATATCCTGGTATACTTTGCCTTTACTTTTTTCTGTTATCCACAGTATATTTATTTCACAGGCAAGGTATACAATATTGCTAGGACGACAGTATGGATTCCCATCCTGAGAGGAATATGGATCTTGGACCACTGAATCTTCCAACTATCTCAGGAGGAAACGTGACACAGTTTAAAAAGGTATTAAATAATTTTGATACTTACGTTTGACTCTCACTTCTGCAATGCTGGTGGCTTTTCCAGCGCAGTTTGTAGCAACGCAGGAGTACCGTCCTCCGTCAGTTTCGACACTTTTCAGGACGAAAACGGACGTCCGACAACCTCCTGTTGTAGAGATCGTCAGACTTGGTCTACTCTTTAGCTCAACCTCGTCTTTGTACCACTGAATGGTTGGCTCCGGAGAACCTGGAAGTAATTATACGTTTCGGGATTTCAATATAGGAAAGATATAGAAGTGTTTATTTTTCTCTCGGTTAATGAGTATTCTCGTGAGTAATGTCAATCGTTTTGCCAAAATTGTATTTGTAGATTGCTTTATTGTTTGAATTACTCTTTTCATTACAAAATAACAATACATTTTGGAAAATACTGTTATTCATTAGGAATTACAACCAGAGCACTTTAAAAAAATGCAGCACTTTAAAAAAATGCAGCACTTTAAAAAAATTCAGCACTTTAATAGAATGCAGTACTTTAATAGAATGCAGCACTTTAATAAAATGCAGCACATTAATAGAATGCAGCACTTTAATAGAATGCAACACATAATGCAGCACTTTAAAAGAATGCAGCACTTTAAAAGAATGCAGCACTTTAAAAGAATGCAGCACTTTAAAAGAATGCAGCACTTTAAAAGAATGCTGCACCTTAAAAGAATGAAGCATTTAAAAACAATGAAGCACTTTAAAATAATGAAGTAAATAAGTTAAATTAGCCTATTATATTTATGATTCATTCTGGAAATGAGTTTTTAACCGTTGAGCTAATGTCTTCTACTTATATATAAGACATAAAATACGAATTATTATTAAAAAAATATCACGATTTCAGTTTAAATCATTTACCATTAAGTACTCAGCGAAAAATTATGGCAGGAAAATTTGGATTGTCTATTTAGAATAATGCACAATGGGTAGAGAATAAAAAATAATTTAAAACCAAAACTTCCTAAGAAATTGTACATTTGAAAAACTTGTAATAGATTGAATCGCATTCAATGTATTCTTAGAAATTGTTATCAGTGCAACTTACATTTAGATGTAAAATTTAATTTTGTAACCATAACAGTTTCTATTTATACTAAATGTATAAATGAAAACTATCTTTAAAGTAAAAGTATAAAGAGTGTACCTTCATATTGTGCCTCCAAAAATAATTTCTCTCCTTCAGTAACAATTGCTGTTGACACCGGTTTCACAAATTTTGGGGGCACACTTGGAGGTGGAGGAGGCTGCATTACTACTGGAGGCGGAGGAGGCTGCATTATTGCTGGAGGCGGAGGAGGCTGCATTACTACCGGAGGAGGAGGAGGCTGCATTACTACTGGGGGAGGAGGAAACTGTGTTACTATTGGAGGTGGAGAAGGTTGCATGGCTACTGGAGCCGGCGGAAAATCCATGACAACCGGAGGCGGCGGAGGAGGCTGCACAACTGCTGGAGGCGGAGGAGGCTGTACCTGTACTAATGATGGTGGTGGAAGAGGCTGCAGAGGTGAAGAAACGAAAGAATGTTCCATTTTCACCAGTTGTTGACTTTGTAAAGATGAAAATGAAGGAAATGCTGGCGGTTGGAAATCAATATCACTCACCTAAAAGTAATTTAAAAAAATTGAAATTGGACTTACCAAGTGTCCTTCCTTTTTTCGTTATTATGGTATAATAATATTAACAAAACTAGTTATTCATTGCGAAATACATTCGTAATTATAAAAGAGAACACAGAATTACACGAATTGCAAACGCTGAGCGAGAGCTCCTTCAAGAAAGCTACTGCAGTTAAGAGCTTTTAATAAAGCGCAGCGGTCGCTGAGGCTTATTTAAGAGCTTATTTAGGACGTAATACACAGTCGCATTAGCGCATAGTGGTCAATGTGCTCAGCGCTCATGTAGCAGGTTGAAGGTGTATTATGCGCCTGCCAAGCTTCACTGGCATTGGTACGTGTGCGCCAGCTGTTGTTGTTGTTTTCGTGTCCTAATTAAGGGAAGAAATTTGCGCTGCTTCTGTTTGGTCTAAGACCCGGGGCACCCCTACGGTAGAAGTCCGAATTCTGCCCAATAAGACATCACAAACATCCATGCCCGCAGGCGGGACTCGAACCCGCAATCTGGCAGCCAAGCCATTACGAGAAACGCCTGCCTCTTTGACCGCTCGGCCACCACATCGGCAGCACAGCTGTTTAAAACACGTTTAGGTGCTTATTTAGGACGTATTACTCCCATTTAGTGGGTAGGCAGCATGCGCATTAATCCCTGCTTTAAATTTCGAGCAACGACTGGCCCATTTTTTATTACAAAAAAAAAATGTCAGTTGAGAGTTGCCTCAATTTTTAATTTGACATTTTGAAATACACATACTGATACTATGTTTTCTATTCATTTTATTATTTGGAATGTTTATATTAAATGCTCATAGTTTAGCACATGTTTTTCAATTTTAACGTGTTCCATTAGTTATGAACAAAATGAACATGTTAGGAGAAAGGACACGCCACGACAAGCGATTAGACTTGTGCCGATATTGAGGAGAGCCTCTGGTTCTATCTCATCCAGCGAGGACACGGTCAATAAAACTATTCACCGAATAGGGTTCCAAAAATACCAGGCATGCAAAGACTCCAGTTGCAGACGGATTTGGACAATGCTTTAAAAAAAGTTCACCCAACAACTGAAAGAGTCTGGTACTTGCAGCGGTGAGAGAAACTCACACTAGGTAAGGTACATTTCTTTAGCAAAACCCAGGTAATTCACAAACTCACCACTCACAAACACCAGGTTAATGTGCCCATTACAGGAGATGGGTCAGTGGCAACAGACAGCTCTGAAAAGGGCTACCCTCTACCCAAGGAGATATAATAAAATGGACAGGCCGTATGATTCACTAAATGGTGACTGCTAAACTTAATGAATTTTAAGAAATCCAAGAGACAATTATTGAAAAAACGAATAAACGTCCCTGGGTGAGCTCGAACTAGAACCTTCGAACTAGCGTCTGAACGTTCGACAACTTGGACTACAGGGGACATAATGGCATTCCTTTAAAATTGAATTCAATAGAAGGTTCACGATTGCAAACACATAATGATGGACATCTGCTACACAGGTGAATTTCAAAACGTAAATTTTTCAGTAGATAAATTTTTGCACAGTCATAAATTAAATTTTGTATAAATAGAAAATACCAAGAGGCAATTACACAAATAACAAATATGACTCTGGCTGGGCTTAATCAATACTGATTTTCAAATATGGAAATTCTTACTTCTGACATTGAGCTAATAGTGCTGGTTTGCATCATAGTCCTCTTTTTCATCATCACCATGGATTGAGCTCTAGTATAACAAATTTATAAATTAAAAATCACTACTATTAAAAGAAATTACTAGATTTGTGCTTTTCTTTACACATTCATTTTAAAAACATTCATCAAATCAATTTCAAGTAACTTTACATTTCAAACTCATGGAAACTCTTTATTTTCTGATGGTACTGAAGTCCTAATTTTGAAAAACGTTCTTAAAACGTCTGTTATATTTTTAAAGTATTCAAAAACTCGTTTTTTTCACAGTTATATTCTTATAACAATTCTATATATTTTCTCTAAGAATTGTTTGTTGATTTGTTACATTTTGATATGATGATATTGGTGAAAATAGATATAAATTTAATTTTCATAGCCCTTCAATTTGTTATAATAAAATATGCCGTGGCTAACCAAGTTTCAATTCTTCAAATACCTAGTTTCTTTTTCACAACATAAGAATATGATTTTATAACAGAAAGGAAATGGCAATAAATTGAGTATTTTCTATAATAATTTTAATTCAGTAAGTCTAAGTCTTTTTCAGAAGTTCTATCTGGAGTGGTGAGTAAATTAAAACCCTGTACTAATTAATTCGTTTTCAGGAATTAAATATAAATTAGTCATGTGCTCGTCAAAAATATATTTGTATATAATGAAAAATGCAAATTCTATGCACCAATAAAAAAAATTGAAACTTTGTGCCATTACATTATAATAGCTGTAAATATCTAACCATACGGTATAGTCAATATCTTTTATTAAAGTCGTCATCTGGCCAGCGAAGATCTTGTGACTCAAGTCCCGGATGGAAACTTTTTTTTTTACAAAGACGTTCTAAAACCTTAAAGGAAAGTGGCCTTTTAAACTAAAAAATACAATTTTTTTGTATTTTCAATATTTATTGAATAAATTTTGAAGAATATTTAAAGAAGATATCAAAATATTGCTTTTAAAACGCGTTTTATAATATTGAGAAGATAATTATTTGAGAAGATAATGATTTACTATTGGGTGTTGTTATATTTATATATTTGAACAATTATTATTTGGTATTGTGTAATCGTACGTTGCTTAATAGTGGCCGCAATACTCACCTACTGCTAGCACATCGGGAGCTTTTTGGTATCACAAATGTGTCATTGATTATCTAGAATTCTGTGCTCAGAAAATGTATTGCAAGATCCATTTTCAAAGACTATCTATCAATCTGTCATAAAAACAAATTTTTTTTACCAAAATATTTACTAAATGTGATTTTTTTTATATAATACACAGGGAATAGGATATAGCAGCCTGAAGATTTTATTTTATTTAAAGGAATATTGACACCACCATCAAATTTTGAATGTTTCACTATAAACAATGATTTTTGAGCTGGAAAGGATCATCTCCCCCTTTAACTCAGGCAATTACGATGCAGCGATTATTAATATTAAACATAATTATTTTATCAATTAGCCGCATTTATTATACTATTATTATTGCAGTGCCATATCAGTGTGTATGGGAAATTGTCAGAATGATTATATAAAAGCTCAAAACCGTCATCATAATAACAAAATTCTCAACAGCGAACATGAAATTATATTAAATATTTTAAGGAAAAAGAAAATTGAACTTACGTTTGTTCCATACAAGATACGTCAGTCACTTCCGGAGGACGTTCTGAAAAAATATTAAAAGAAGAAGTGTAAATTCATAAATAATGAACTTCATAAAAAAAATCAAAGAATACAAAAACTAATCAATACCTAATAAAGTGTATTTATGAGCTACATAAGACAAAAAAAAATTACACTGACAAAAGTATAAAAATGCGCATTTCAATATATCAGCATGGACTTAGAACTTCTAACATTAGTTGTAATCAGAATTCTAAAATCCTCAATTATCTACATTATTCTTATAGATTACAACTTATTCCTAATTCTGTAACAATCGATCTGCTACTTCTACCTTCCACATTCAGAAGAGCCGAAGTTGTGGCAATTCCTGCGTCATTTTCGGCAATGGCTGAATATCTTCCAGAGTGAACTTTTTTCACATCTTGGATGATCATCCAGTGCTTATTGCCCTCACTTCCCATCGTATGAAATTGGTCTTTGGGGACCGGTTTTCCTTGAAAGTTCCACCGTACCTAAAGAATGGAATCAATATTTCGATGAGGACGATTGATTTAGAATGCTGCTGACAGTTAAACACATGAGAAGTTAATTAGGCACTAAATATAAATAGCAGTAAGGTTTCAAAATAAAAGTGGGTACTCAAGGTGTGGATATAATACAGGTATCATTTATTATCATTCTCTTTGATAACACTTTTTTCATTTTAGTGAATTTTTTACAAAAAGTAAGTAAAAAGTATTGTTCACGATGTGCCTGCCTTTATGAATGAGTTAACTGTTGAATGTTGAATTTTAACACATAAATTAGGAAAACTTGAATGAATGAATTTGATCTTAGGAAGGGTAAAAGAAATCTACAGGGAGAGAAAAGAGGATGTAAGTTTGTTTTCTAACCATTTTCATCTGAAATTCAAAACAGTTAGTACATTAACTCAGGACCATCAAAAGTACGAAAAAAGTGTGATAGGGTCATACAGACTCACCTATTCCATTACAAAGGTTTATTTAATTACAGTGATACGAATTAAAAAGATAAGTTTTTGAAATATTCTAAAATTTATTTTTTATTTGTGATACATTCCTATTTTAACATTGTAACCGTAGAGATCAATGATTTAAGCAATAGAAAATACTTGCACATACGTGTTTAGAATATTTAAGAATTCTCTTCTACCAGATACATGAAATAGTTTTATTGAAACATTGAACAAAGTTATAACGTAAATATAGAGAAGCTTAATGTACAACGTAATGTAAACGTAATGTACAGCGTTTAAAAAGTAATGCATAGAGAAAATATTGGAATCGTGTCAAACATCACAACTCGAGTTTTCGAGCACTCTAGAAACCGAAAGAACTATTTTTAGCGGCACGTCTGTGTGTGTATGTCTGCCTGTGTGTCTGTATGTGTGTTTGTATGTGCAATGTATGTATCCACTCTAGCTGTAAAACTAACAAACCAAGTTTTACAAAATTTGGTAATAACTTGTGGATTACTCTTATTTTACTCTTCTTTTGTGGATTACTACTTATGTTTTGACACGAATCGGAAAAAAAACCTTCCATTCTTTGCGAAATGGTCAGCAAAAATCGTCAAAATCTAAAATAAAAGACTACGTATGTTCAAATATATTGCGTTCAAATAAGTTGCGATTTTGGATACGATTCCAATAGATGCTTTTCCCATGCACATGCATCGTAGGGAAAATAATAGATATTTCACGATATGATTTTTACAGTGAAAAAGATAGGATTAATTGCACAATACTTAAAATAATAATAATAATAATAATAATAATGAAATAACCTAACCTGAGGATTCGGTAAACCATCAACCAGAGTGTCAAATCGTGCTGTACTCCCAGGTAGAAGAATTTGATTCTCTACGTGTTGCAGGAAACTTGGTGGTATTTGCGGCTGTTTCTGAACAAAGTTGACTGGAGGCGATACAACCAGCGAACAGAAACTTTGAGCTTCTCCTCCTTTGTTCTGAGCCCGGACGGAGTAAGTTCCTCTATCGTGGATTTGTGCAGACGGTATTCGAAGACGAGAGAGCCCACTTTCATCGGAATGGATCTGACAGGAAAACAAAATGATCTTTATGCAACTGGATTTTATAAGAAATTGTCTTTATAGAGCACACAAGTTCTTGAAATATAAAATTTTAAAATTAATTAAACTATATTTCAAAAACATACATTTGTTCGGTCCAAACCGTCCGACCTACAAGAAGGTGTAAGGTATCTGTTTGGATGACCGGGACCGTGTCACCCAATTTAGACAGGTCCCTGTGGCACAGGGACCGTACCCTCCTTCCTCTACCACTAACCTCCCTTAAGGACCTACGGGCCCACATATTTAGCGTACCCGTACTCCGCATAAACACGGGGACAGTTTGGGTAAAGCTTGTAATCGAATTCGGGTAGTTCGAGTGCAATCCCCGTGCGCTAACCACTGGGCTGTCCCACCCCTATAACGTACTTTTTAATTAAACGCAGTTTAAATTTCAAGGTTAAATACTTGAATTTTTACTGCTTAAGGAAATTGGTGTTACGATACCCTTTTTTCAGGTCTATATATTTGATGTGAATAACATAAATGGTTGGGATATCTGTGGATGAAATGTAAGCACTTTGGATGCTTATACTCGTATCTTCAAATTTCATAGAGAAAAATGTAAATAATTTTTATTTGTTTTGTCGGAAATGGAGTTCTATTTATGAATACATAAAAGTAATTTTAATATTTTAATATTTTGAATTGAAAAAAAAAGTAAATATTTTAACCCAGTGAATTTTGGCCTCGTTTTGCTTATTTTCACATATCTTCTAATCTATAAAAGATAGATATAAATAATAAGCAACATAAATGTTCAGTAAAACATCTAGTTTTTAAATTAATAATTTGCTTTTCCAAAACTCTTACAGTTTTTAAGAAGTCGTTTTGTCAAGTTCAAGAAGATTGAAAATTTTTCGTTTCTCCAATTTGTAATGCTTATATTTCATAAACTAACATGTCTAACTGCGCCCTGTAGCCCTTTGAAAACCCTACAAAGTTATATAATTAGATTTTGGGATCAAGTTCTTAGTTTTCGAAATATAGTAGTTCCGATATATTAATATTTTGAACTATTTTAAAAAGTCTAACGAAAACAAACCACCTGCAACGAAAGATGTTATTCACTCAAAACCATTACGGCTCCATCGAACTGGAACCATTGTCAATTTTTTAATTAAAGACAAACTGGTTACTAGGTAGCTATTAAAATTTCTATTTAAAGATTTCTTTTGAGTCAACCACCGACATATTTCAAAGCAAAAACTTATTCAATAAGAAAAATCCTCATTCCCATATAGCTAAAAATCTTTTAGGGCAATTTAGAAAATACAAACTTCTGTTACCGAATGATATAAAAGTTTCTATCACCAGAGCACAAAAATGTGTACCTAAATGTTTTTTCGATGAGACTAACAGTGTACAAAAACACTTCGATTGTTCCTTTGTTTGGACCCATAATAGTGATAAGGTAGAGATTAGTGAACTACAGTCATCCAAGGAGATCTGTGAGCTAAAAAGTGCAAGTTTAATGGTGTTGATTGGATAGTTTAATTGAGATATATAGAATTCATAGAAAAGTACTTCAGAACCCCAACCATTTTGTAATAAAATGTCGATGAGTGTATATGTTAGGTTTACCTATAGTAAAGTGACCATGCTTGATCGAATAAAATTGATTGCAGCGCCCTAGTGGAGAATTAAAAAAAGTTAGGCCAACGAACACTACAACAATGTAATACAGAAAACATATCAATTACAAAGTTGTAGAGGATTACCTAATGAGTAGGAATCGGCACCAGAAACTCCCCAAACCCGTAAAGAGAAGGCAATAAATATAATATGAAGGGAATCGGATTCAGCAACAAAGCAAGATACACGAAAAATGCTAATTACGAAATTGTCTTGTCTAATGAGTAGGAATCCACCACCAAGAATGCATATATGGATGGCAGTACATACCTGTTAAAAAGTTGCATAATCAGGGTTTTTAACACGGCGAAACCTGCAATACTTGTAAAAGTAAACAATCCTATTAATTTTAGAAGTCATATGAATTGTTTCTAATGGAGAACATTTTAAGCAGATTCTGCATTCGATTTATATTGCTGTGAATGTAGCTTATTGTAACATTCCTGGATATGATAGTCTTTCGCCAATAACCCTTCATTATAACTAATCATTCACCAATCTTACATAATAAAATGTCTCTGTGTATATGGAGTCTGAAGCGATGAACAGAAGCGTCGTATGGCCTTGAAATTTGGCACACAGGTGCTTGAAGGTGCATTTCGGCGTTTTATTTTTTTCAGTTCCGAATTAATTTTTTAGTTATTTTATAGGTTCGACTTCCCTTTGCGATCGCTAAAAACACTATAGAATGCATGGAGAAAATTGTAGCTCGAATTTAATTCGCAGCAAGGCGGCAATATCATAGACAAGTGTCTCGCTCGTGAAACCGGATATCCTAGAAGGCGGCTCTTTTGTAGTAGGATTTAAAATTCAGAAATTTAAAATACAACTAGTTTTACAAATAGACATGAGAATTTTTAAATATAATATTACAAGAGTAATTAATATTATAAATTATGTATTAATAAGCATTCCCTAAAAAAATCACGTTCCTACGATAATAACTCCTAAAGTTAGCAACTGAGTGGTAATGGGTGTTTATTTACGATCCGGACAATGGCGGGTACTTGTGCCAAATATTCTCTAATAATTTTAATTCCTACTCTTTAGACAATAATTAATAACTTTGTAGATCACTTTTTCGCCTATCACGCTTTGTTGCCGAGTTCGTTATCCTAACTTTTTATAATCTTCACTGGGGATAACTGCAATCGTTTTTGTTCAATTGAGCTTGGTCACTTTCCTATTGACGGACGTATAGACACATTTCCTTGCAAAGTAATTTCAGTGCTGAAGAACTTTTTCGTATAAATGCACAGATTTTTGCGGTTGACTGTACATGATATGTAAATTCTATATTAGTTTTATACCTGGTACTGCTGTGTACAGAATATATGAGCACCGTCTTTGAACCAAGAAAGAGTAGCTTTGGGTTCTGCCACCACTTTACACTCCAGGGTTACTTCCTGTCCTTCGGTGGCAGAATAGCCCTCTAGCAGCTTGATGAACTTGGGCGGCTCGATTTTCTCCACGCTTATTAGGATGTCTTTTTGGCTGAACTCACTAAGGGGTAAAAGAAATAGTAGTATAATTACAATTGCAAAGACATTGATTAAATGCGGTGCAATGGGTTGTTGTTGAGACCCAGACCGTCCGACCTACCAGAAAGGTGTAAGGTAACTGTATGGACGGCCGGGAAGTGCCACCCAATTTAGACCGGAACCCAGTGGGGGAGGCATCCACAGGGACCGTACCCTCCTTCCCCTACCACCAACCTCTCCGAAGGACTTACGGACCCACATGTTTAACGTGATCGTACTCCGCATGAACACGGCGGCATTTTTTGTGGTAGCGTGCAAATCTAGAGCGCAAACCACGGGGATACCGCACCCGAGATGGCCAACAGCACGCGGTGTTCCGAGGTGGTCACCCACCAAGTACTAACCGCGCCCGATGCTGCTTGACTTCGGTGATCTAACGAGAACCGGTGTTTTCAGCACGGTACGGCCGTTGGCCCGCGGTGCAATGGGTGTAAAGTTGCAATTAAAATGTGTATTTAAACGTGTTTTTTTCTTTAGAGAGGTGAATTAAACGGTGTAAACTGAAAAAGAAATGTAATTTTAAAAATAAAAATCTGATGTCAGCAACACATGACTTTCCCTGCATACTCAAATTCATTTTCTCTTTATTTCATTAATAATTCATTAAATTGAGTTTTTTTTTGTTTCACTAAATGACACGCATATATTTTTTAAATTACATTGAATTGACACGTTTCATCCAGTTTTCGTTTCCATATGGTAACTGGACTTATTCTCAAAAGCGGTGTAGCAAAAATGCAAAAAACTAAAATATCTCGAGAGTGGCTAGTCTTAGAGTTATGGGGTTGGTCCTATGCTTTTCATCGTCAAAAATTAAGTATGAAATAAGCATTTAATTGACACATTTGAGCATAAGTGGTCTTTTATTTTAGATTTTGGCGATTTTTAGCGGACCACTTTGCAAAAACAGGCAGCTTCCGTTTTCCCGAATTGTACCAAAATCTAATCAGCACAAGGGTAAACAAGCCACAAGGGATTTATCTGTCAAATTTGTGAAATTTGGGTCAATTAGTTTTTTAGTTAGAGTGGATACAGATATTTTTGCGGGCTATTTTGCAAAGAAACGCACATTCTTTTTTCCCAAATTGTACCAAACTCTAATCAGCACCAGGGTCACCCACAAGCGACTCACTTACCAGTGAAATGTTATGAAATTCGGTCAATTAGTTTTTGAATTAAAGTGGATACATACATTGCACACACACACACACATACATAGAGAGAGAGAGAGAGAGAGGTGTCACTCTAAAAATATTTTTTTAGTGTTCTAGAGGGTTCAAAACGTGTTGATCCGTCGAAAACTCGATACAACTCCCATACTTTCCTTATACATTACCATGTATTGCAGGAAAAGTAAAAAAAAATGGTAGATAAGTCGCTTGTGCGATATTGAGGTGCTGATTATATTTTGGTACGATTCAAAAATAAGAATCAGCCTTTTTTGGCTAAATGGCCCGCAAATCCAAAATATCCGATCTAAAATAAAATACTACATGTGCTCAAATGTATCAATGAAATGCTTGTTTCATGTGGCATTTTTGACGATAAAAGGAATAAGATCCACCCCATTACTCTAAAATGGACCATTCTCGAGATATATAAATTTTAATTTTGAGGAAATGAAGACGATTTACTTTCGTGAAAGCAATACTTTCTCCATTACATAGCATGAGAAAGTAAAAATCTGAAATATGTATGTAGTTTAGCTATCAAGCGAGGTTCTGTCAAAATCAGTTACTCTTCGTAATTTCGCAATTTGGATGGTACACTGCATATATCGTGTAGTTGTGAGTGCAGAAAACAATTTTATTTTGAAATATAGTACTAATAGTCTGGTTGAGAGGTCAAATGGACACGTAGAAATTTTCGGAATTGCTCGATCCTCTAATAATAAACATATATTAAAATTGGACACTGAAATAGAAGAATATTTTTAGGCGAAACTTACCTCTTTTGAACAATTTCTGTCACAGTTGCTGAAAATCGAAAAGGAAAAGTTTAGCGTCACACGCATCCAAACATTCTTTTCAAAATCTACAATTTGAATTAAATATAAGAATTAGGATAAGAAATATGAGAATTAGAAGCCTTCAACTCACGTTCAACTTTCAATTGACATATACTAGACGCTTCTCCGCCAGAGTTGATCGCAACACATTTGTAGGTTCCGGCATCTTCTAAATAGGCTGTCTTTATTATTAACGTACAGCGATCCCCTTCGAAAAGAAGCTGGAAGTCATCTGATTCCTTCACTGGTTTGCCATTGTGATACCATATCACCTGTAAATGAATTGAAATGAATTCATTCATTCACTGAAAAAACTTTACTTCGTTGAGCAACTCGAAAATGCACTCGCCGCTGTCCGGGAGTTAAAACAGGGATTAATTGAATTTTTCTAACTGCGACCGGGTTACTACTGGAGAAATGAATATATATAATTTAAATCCTGGTTGAAACTGATAAAAAAAATGAATTGAGCTTATGACGGCTAAAAACCATAAATTATATTACAAATATACCATGACAAGGATAAACTAAAATAGTTAGATGTTAAAATAATTCTCAATCAAATAAAACAAATTCAAATCAGTCAATTTAAAGCAGGGCATAGCATTTGAGGTGCAGTACATACATATTTAGCATTTGGCGAGGTAATTTGGTTGAATTTATTAATTAATGTTATATAAGTTAGGGTTTGATTTACGATTGTTCGACTTGGAAGAAATAATAATCTTTATTTAACGGCACATTGGATATGTCAGCAAATAGCCGTTGATTGATATCATAACTAAAACAGGTGGCAAAGAACTGTGAAAAAAGGTCCTATTAGAAAGTCTGACGGGAATTGTCCCCGGCCAAATTAACAATAAGCTAACAGAAAGAGTAGCATACCGTTTCCTAATCAATTTACTGTTTTCTAATCAAATCAATCAAAACCGATAAGCAGTACACAGAGGAACCTCGATTGTACGCCTTCTTATCCATTTTAAGTTTTCAAGTTTATGTGCCGTTTCATTTCAGTTCCCATAATTTCTTATCAATAATGGGATTGTTTGTTCACCTACAATACATCTTTTTTTCAATAATACGATTTACTGCATCATAAGATTTAACTTTTATGACGATTTTTCAGTGTTTTCTATTTTCGAACCATGCAAAGGCTGCTAGAATATTTATTCCGCATGAGAGAGAGAAGGTTCAAAATAACTTTAAACTGTTCTCTGGGTCTAAACTGTTCTTCATTCACATCTTGCAAATGTGCAGATCATCATAGGTCCTATCATGGAATGTTCAGGGGAAGATACCATCCAAATAATTCGCAATCAAATCAAATAAATTCAAATCAATCAATTTAAAGCAGGGAATAGCATTTGAGGTGCAGTACATACGTATTTAGCATTAGCGAGATAATTTGGTTGAATTTATTAATTAATGTTATATAAGTTAGGGTTTGATCTACGATTATTCGACTTGGAAGAAGTAATAATCTTTATTTAACTCCACATTGGATACGTTAGCAAACAGCCGCTGATTGATATCATAACTGAAACAGGTAGCAAAGAACTGTGAAAAAAAGCCCTATTAGAAAGTTTGACCGGAACTGCTCCGGCCAAACTAACAACAAGCTAACAGAAAGAGTAACATATCGTTTCCTAATCAATTTACAGTTTTTTAATCAAACCAATCAAAACCGAAATTATGTACACAGAGGAACCCCGATTGTACGCCCACTTATCCATTTTGGATTTTTCAAGTTCACGTGTCATTTCATTTCAGTTTTCATACTTTCTTGTGAATAATGTGATTGTTTGTTCACGCATAATACATCTTTTTTTTTCAATGATACGATTTACTGCATCATAAGATTTAACTTTTTGATGACGATTTTTCAGTGTTTCCTGTTTTCAAATCATGCAAAGGCTGCAAATAGATTTATCCCACATGAGCGAGAGAAGGTCCAAAATAACTTTAAACTGTTCTCTGGAATATCATTCGCATCTTGCAAATATGCAAATCATCATAGGTCCTATCATGGAATGTTCAGGGGAAAATACCAACCAATCAATATGGGAACATTCAATATTTTTCCTTTAAACTTCTTTTCATAATATGGCAAGGACTAATATGGATTCAGCATCAAATTCCACCGGCGATGAGGATTTACTAAAGATTTCCATATCTGGTTTTTCACAATGTAGGTCCAAAAAATTTCATTTTTCGTTAAAACACCTATTTCTCAGAATCGGCTATAGGTATAGCTTAGATGATGACTCATGGATTCAGCATCAAGGGGATAGGGGAATTCGCCAATGGTTTCACCTTCCAGTTTAAATATTTTCTTTAAAACATCTATTTTTCCAGAATTAGCTATAGATGATGAATAATATGGATTTAGCATTAAATCCTAGTGAATGTAGAGATTTCTACTTAAAGGATTTCCACACTAAGAATTTCCACTTCCAGTTCAAAAGATGTCAGTTCCTATTAAAAAAAGTTACATTTTCCTTGCAACATCTGTTTCTTAAGACCGGCTATAGATACAGCTTATAAAGCTTAGATGGTGACTGACATGGATTTAGTATTGCATTTCTTAAGGGATTGCGGGGTTCACTAAGGATTTAACTATCTCGAGATCGTTTTATTCTTGCGTAAAAAAGAGGGGGGTTTTAGACTTTCCCCCTTTTATCACATTTTCTACGATTCTGATCAATAAAAATACAATTTTAAACCATACCTCAGGTTCGGGCTGTCCAACGATAACGCAGTCCATGCGAACCCTGTTACCTTCTTGTACAGTCTGGTCATCCAGCTGCTGTTTCACTTGAGGCTTTGCTGGTTCAATGTCAGAGGCGATCTCAGAATCCCTATATCACCACAAAAATAAATCGCTTAAATATAAATTATATTATTAACGATCTTAACAAAATGCGTTAAATATGGTAGATACAGAGAATACGGAATTTAATAACTTGTTTGTATATATATTGATTGAACTTGTACAGTTTTAGGGAAATGAAGGATAAATTATCTTGTCCTCTCTATATATTATTTAAAAAAACCCAGCTTTTCAATAACTTATACTATACAGCGACATGCATTATGACAAGTCGAGAGACATAACTTTTGATAAAAAGCGTTTTCATATTTATTGTAAGTAGAAATTAGTAAATTATCAAAATATTTAATAAATCAGCTAATAAATGAACCATGCACAAATTGAGTGTATTGTAACTGTTTAAATTTTTCGTCTGTTTTAACTTCATCAAAGCCATTTGGTCTAATATTTCAAATAGATCTTTGGTTCTCAAAATGAGCATTGGGCGGTGGCTGAATAAGATAGGATTTTATACTCCATTGGACAAGAGAAATATTGCTAAGGACATTTTTGTAGATAAAAGGATTGGATTCGATTATGTATAACACAAGTTTATCAAACTACTTAGAATGCACAATTGAATAAAATGGGAAATGGCTTTAACCAAGAATGGAACAGATAAAATTTCACAACTGTATATGGGCAACGTAGACCAAAGTCTGATCCTCTGATTTCTACCGATTGGGATTTTTAAAGGGACGGTGGACGTTGAAATTTTTTTTATTTATTTATTGACTTAGAAACATAAAAATTTGTATAAATATTCCTCTTAACATTGCTACATGAAATACCATTAAATTTTTTTCAATTTTGTTATAATTTTGTACATTTTTTTTTATTTAATTTTTTTTAACGAAAATTTTAAAATGCTCCTTGCGTGCCATTTGTTCACATTTTTGATTCATATTTTACATTATGATCACTCAAAAACACATTATGAACAAATTTGGGTATTCATTTTTAAATCACTTAGAAAGGTAATTTTTTTAAAATATTTTTCTGCATTAAAACTTAATTTTCATCATTTAATTAGGTTCTTATTCACTTTTAATTACCTTAATAAAGTCCAATTATAAAATGCATACCTAGTTTCATTAAAAAGTATGAAAGGTGTCTTCTTGCCAAATTTCATGCATCTCAGACAAAAATTAAGACTCATGGAGCATTTTAAAAATGTGAAACCTTTGAAAATTCCGTTTCGAAAAAAAACGCATTCAACCTTTTGCTTAAGAGTGGAACAGCGTCCATCCCAAACGAAAAACCTCTCAAAAAGACAGATATTTGACATACCCTATCCCAAACAGTTCGATCCCTTTTTGCAGGCATTGGCGTCCATGGGAATCGCTGACAGAAACATTGCACCTGCTGCAGCAAGTGCAATGTTTCTGTCGGCGATTTCCATGGACGCCAATGCCTGCAAAGAGGGATATAACTGTTTGGGATAGGGTATGTCAAATATCTGTCTTTTTGAGAGATTCTCCGTTTGGGATGGACGCTGTCCCACCCGTAAGCAAATGTTAAATGTGTAAAATAATGTTATATATTAAAAACTTTAGTCAATTTTTGCTCATTTCAACGTCCACCGTCCCCTTAATAGACATGAATTTTGTATATGCAATGTTGTGACAACTGGCAACCACAAGGGTTGGAGAGTTCCTCTTCTTCAGGCTTTATGATAGTGGATAATAAGGGATTAACTGACAAAACCGGAATTGCCGAAGAAATATGTATACCTAAGTGAGAATTAAGGGACCCAGTATTTAATCTTGTATTTTCCTAATTATTATTTTTAAGTCAAATGAGGTTATATTCTACATGCCGTTTAAAAAAGCATGCCGTAAAGGTAAACTGCTTGAATCCATCAAATGCTATTACATTTTACAATGAATGCAGAATCTTGTGTATTTCGAAACTGTTTTGAACAAAACTAAGCATTTTTACTTTCTCAAGCTATGCAATATACAGTATAGAAAAATTATTGTGTATTGAATTTCAACAAAGAAATATTTCAAGTGTAAATGAATTGTAAAATAAAATCTTCAATTTGTAAGTCACTGAACAATATCGCAAAAAAGTTTTTTTACTTACGATGTCTCTAACGGTAGCCGACCTTTGACTGATACGTTGCAAGAGGATACAGCTTCTCCTGCTTTGTTGCGGGCTATAATAGTGTATGTCCCAGCATCTTTTGGAAAAGCTTCCGTAATCACAAGTGTAGCATTTTTTCCATCAAAGTGCAACTGATAAAATAAACGTATGAAATTTTATGATTAAAATCAAATGAATTAGAAAATAAAATACACATTATAGTGAGACATTTTAATTTTGTGTTCTGCCTTATATTAATCTGAATAGTAGAAATATTGTAATGAGATGTTTATAATACTAATCCTCCTTCAGCATTTAAAATAAATGGTAAATTGATACGAAATTAGAATATGTTTAACGTTAGTGTCGGAAATTAGGATAGAAAGAAAAGAGAGGGAAGCGAAAGAAGAGAGGAATCCCTTTTATATCTTTAATTACTGATATCAAAATTTAGTGTCTTATCATTCTCTATTAAATATTATCAGGGTTATGAAATATTATTAAATATATAGTATTTACAGGGTCAATTTAAAAATATACCTACTTTAACAATGGATTACAATTGGTTATGAAGTATGTTCAACATTTTTGAAATATAGCGAAATAAATTGTAAATTCACGAATAAATCTATTTATTCGCATTGACATAGTCGAACAAATAAATACACTGAAGTGTCATTAAAGTAGGGATAAGAGACGTTATGCAAATTTTGTACTTACTTCGACTCCCGCATTTGACGCATTCTTGGCCCAAACTGTGGTCAAATATAGCGCTTAGCTTTGGATTCCTAAGTAATGGTCCCGAGAAGCATAATAGGAAAAACATGGGAATTAGGTGCTTTTGAGAAAAGTCAAATCATATGTGCCTGACAAATAAGTCACTCGATCTCCAAAATTAAATATCAATAAAGTGGGATTTTCCCATTCGACAGTTTCAATAGTGTTCCGAGAATAAGAAAATTCCATCAAATGAATAGTCACCCGAACTAACTGCAAAGGGAAATCAGACTTGAAAGACAATGGGCTTCGGCATTTGATCCGCATGGTACAGACCGATATGACTCAGACATTATCTTAAATTACCTCCTACCTAAACGTGGGTTCCAGCAAGAAAGCCAGTGCAAAGACCGTGCAACAATTCATTGTGCCGGCTTCAAGAACCGCCAATCGAGTTCTACTTCTAACGGCATGACACTGGCTCAACTCCTTGCTTGAGCTAAAAAACATGGAAACTGGACCGTCAAAAATTGGCAACGACTATCTTTTACGATTTAAACTTCATTGCGTAGTCGCGTAGATAGAAGAGTGGGGCTATGGCGCCAATTCTATAGAAGTAAGGCTCTCATCTCGTAGAGTGACGGTTCTTGAAGCCGAGATAATGAATTGTTGCACTATTTTTGCACTGACTTTCTTGTTGGAACCCGCGTTTAGATGAATGGCAAAGCTATGTATCCTGCATGTCAGGGTGGAACAGTATAAAGTGGTGGTAGCTCAGTGATAGCTCGGGGTGTCTTTAGTTGAATGTCTTTGGGACCTCTGGTACGTGCACTAACGACTCTCAATGCATCCCGATACGTGGAACTCATGGCCGACCATTTGCACCCATTTATAGCCATAATACACTCCAATCTTCATTAAGACAACTGTTCGTCTCATAGATCCAGCCTGACTACTGCACGGTTCCAAGAGAAGTCCCTGACTTTGAAACAATGTAGCCACATAGAAGACGAGATTTAAATCCCATCGAAAATCGAGCAGAGAGTTCGGACCCGTGTTCCATTACCGACAAACTTGAGTAAATTGTGAACCAGTTCTAGAGGATGCAGGGGTCGCCATACTTGTGAAACATATTCGCAAGCTTGTGGAGCTCTTCCCTCGTCATTTAATTGCCTTATTAAGGCTAAGGGGGGATTAACACGATACTAGGCAGCTATCTCTATTTCAATGATACTTTAGTGTAAAATATATGGCAAAACAGTTGATCATTTTGGTTGATATGTCTCTGGTTGGCAGTTGATGATTAGACAGTTCATTATCAATCTTTAACAAGCAGTTGGTAATGGTAGTTAGTGACCATTCTAGCAAAAAGTTATTAAAATGGAAGCGGAATTCAAAGTTTTTGTTACTAGGAAAGCACATATTTATATTTTCTGTGTTGTCTTGCTTTCATTTTATTTTAAGAAATACATTTCTAAATTATTCTGTTTCAATTTGTTACTATCAAGAATATAAATACAATTTGAAAATAAAATTATAAAAATTATAGAAGTGTATTATATTATAATATGGAATTTCCAGCCAAAAATATATGGATATAATATTTTCCCTATGAAATATCTAATAATATATTTTTATAAGTTAGTCTAAAATTCATGCTTTCTTTTCTATAGAGATTTAAAATGAATTCGAAGATGCCTCCGCAATATTTTCTTAGATGCACATACTCACTCGGCTTTCTGAAAAATCCTTTAACTCACCTTTGAATCCCTCGTCTCCTTGAGTGATTTTGAGTTATGAAGCCACGTGATTTGGGGCTCTGGTTGACCTGATATTGTGCATTCCAGGCGCAGTTTCTGTCCAGCACGGGCCATAACATTGGAAAGCGGAACAACAAAGTTGGGACGTTCATAAGGTAAAGAAGCTAGAAAAGATACGATGATAAAGATTACAACGGCGTAAACATACATTTTAGAAAAATATTGTTTACAAACAGACTTCTTTTGCACACAGTACAATTGAAATACCATGTCAACTTACTTTCTATTGTTAAATGGGAAGCAATTGTGCTAATTACTTTTAAAAATTAATTAGATAAGTGTTTTCTTCAAGAAATGGAAATAATAATTTCTTTATATAAATAAAAGTCATAATGTAAAGTAGTTAAGCTGAAAATTTCGTTTATTTAGAATAAAATCAATTTTAAAATTACGTTAATAAATTCTACTCTTTTTGTTCATGTATTAGTTGCGAACAAATGTATTAAAAACTTGTTTGGATGCAGGTTTATCCCATCCATAAACTTGATGTGATATTATTACTACAAAGCTGGACGGAAATCATCATCAAACATTTAAATTAAAAAGACTAGTTTCCTGTTGACAAATGAAACACGAAAAGGCATTGCATTAATTAGTGAATACTGAAATAATGACAACTACTGAGATAAGTAAACTGAGAATATATACTTTTCGTGTTTTGAAAACGCAATCAGTTTAAAAATTCCCATATAAAAAAGTGACTGACAATACGATCTTTATAATTTACCAGCAGCTTCATTGAATATTACACACTGTTCCAAAACAAAATTTTAGTTCCTGCAGCCATCAGTTCATTAATTACAATTTTTTTTATAAAGCATCACCTTATAATTTACTCAGACGAATGGAACCCCATTTACGACCATGAACGAGGCAGAGCGTTTTTGAGAGGGAAACAAGTTTGCTTTCAAGGTCAGTATAAAAGTTTCTTGCACAATTAGTATCTAGTGACTCCACGAACCGACTGTATTTTTCATAAACATTTGTTTAGAACTGCAGGGTATTAGCGACTGCTTGTAATGCTTGTAATGGAAATAAATATTTACCCGGTTTTTGAGAAGTTACTGTGAGTTCCAGTGTAATTTTAATCACAGGTTTGTATCTTAAATCCCGAGCAACGTTGGATACATTTTTAGTATATAATGAACTTACAGCTGACAAGCAAGTTTGCACTGCAGGCTACTTGTCCTACTGGATTAACAGCACGGCACGTATATCTTCCCTGGTGGCCCCTGTGAGCTTCATCCATTTTCAGGGTACAAAAGCCATTATTGTAAGTTATGGAATAGTCAGTGGAATAATCGATGCAAACATCGTCCTTGAACCAAGACACTAGTGGCAACGGATTGCCGAATACTTGGCACTCCAACTGGTGGGCCTCGCCTTCACCAACGGTGGAATCCAAAGGTTCTTGCACGAAGTGTGGAGGAATGAGTTCGTTTTGGGAATGTGCCTCTGAAAAAATATGTTGACAGAATATAAGTTTTGAAACCACGAACGTACTAAATTATGTAAAAAAAGTTACATAAAATTCCAAAGTAAACAGGTGATCATAAATATTTCAATTACATAATTTGTTATTTAACACATTGACTGCTACGTCAACCACGTACGTCTGACACCATCTGGTTTCTTAGGTGCGATGATGTGCTGACGATTGTTCTCTAATCATCTTGAGATAATTAAAGATGAAGATAGTGATTAGAGATTAGATGATGAAGATTTATAATGTGGGTTGTGATTTGTATCAATTTTTACCTTTATCTAAGACAAATTAAACATAACATCATATACAGATTTCGTAGGAAGAACCCCAGTAACGTTCTGAAGAACCCCAATAACTTTGTAAGAAAAGGTCCATGAGTGTACACGTTAGGAGTATGTGTATTAAAGTGACTGCAACAGACTATTAGTGGTACAAGTGATTACAGAACCCACTAGCGGAAAATAGAAATAGTTAGGATACCAAACTCGGCAACAAAGCGAGACAGACGAAAAAAAGCCAACTACAAAATTATAGAGCATTGTTCCTAATGAGTAGGAATCGATAACAAAACTGTTACAGGGGGTATATATTAAACATACTAGGATTATAGGCGAATGGCTATGTTATTCAAGAATGATAAAAAGAAACAGTAGCTATATTCACAGGAATCTAATGAACAGCTTGTTCAATAAATATGCCCTCCGTTATTACGTTTACACTCGCCATAAAATAATACCCTCTCACAATACTTATCGCTATACACGACATCAGGGGGTATGACGAGTACGATAAGTTATAATCGATTCCCATATCTCGTACTGTGCGTACAACCTTTTATCTCACAGATGGGTACTGCATTACTGGCTGAATTTGCATACGCTCGGAAATCGTTCGACAACGTTTAACAGTATTGTGGTATGGCTGCGCGTCTAGCAACCGATTAAGTATGCATGGTATTTATTGCCTTCAGTATACGCAATTCGTATAGACAATGCTTTACAACTGTATAATTGGATTTTTTCGTTCATCCAGCTTTGTTACTGAATTCGTTATCTTTATTTTTCAAATTCTCTGCTAGGAGCGCTGCAATCACTTTTATTCGTTCGAGCATGGTCACTCAACTATAAATAGATCAAGCGTACACACTCATTGATATTTCCTTACAAAGATAATGGGGGTGCTTAAAGACTTTCCTAGGAATCCTTTAGGCTCAAACTAGCGGCGTCTTTGTTGAATATAATATGTATATTCATACCTTTGACAAGCAGCTGGCTTTGAGTCTCAGCAACACCAGCAGGGTTGGTTGCTCTGCAGATGAACTTGGCCGTATCTTCGGAGAAAGTCTCCTCGATGGTGAGTCGGCATATCCCATTTTCCATTGTAGTCTGATAGTCCGGATTGCTTTCAACTAAAATTCCTTCTTTGAACCATTGAACCTGACAATAATGGGATGAAATTAATATTAACCAAAGTCAATTATATGCTTATTTGCATGAGGAATGCTTATTTGTTAACGCAAGAGATTTTTTATGTAAAGAAAATGGGATATGAAGTAAATACATGATTTATCTAAAATTGCTGTTTTTTTTTGTTGTTTATTGCCTAGGCCGTCCAGCTGACCCAAAGGTTGTTGAAGACCCAGACAGTCCGACTCGTCCGTGGACATGAGCAGCTGTTTGGACGGCGCCTGCCGTCCAAACAGATGCTCATGTCCACGGGCGAGTCGGACGGTCGGGATCTTCAACATCCTTGGGGTGAGCTGGACGACCTAGGCAATAAACAACAAAAAAAAGCAGCAATTTGGAGAGAGAAATTACAATGAACGGCTGGGAAAAACATAGAAATAACAATAAAACAGAATAACACAGAAAAAACAATAAAACAGTTTAACACGGAAATAATTACAAAACCTATTATTTCTGTATTATACTGTTTTATTCTTTTTCTGTGTTGTTCTGTTTTATTGCTATTCCTCTGCTTTTCCCATCCATCCGTTATAACTGCTCTACATCCTGTATATATTGCCCAGGCCGTCAATAAAAAGAATTGCTTAACACGAAATTATACATAAAACAAATAAAAACATTTAAATATCACCAAATTTACAAGAGTGTTATATAATTACACGGTATTTAAGTCTGTCAAAGCCAGGGAAACTAACACTCTTAGTCTAAATAAGTTTTATTTTACTTAATTATTAATATATGGCGCTTACAATAAAAAACAGTCTTAATCAAAATTAGGCTCTGTTGGCTTCAGCCTTTTTGTGGTTGATACTGTATAAAGTTTCAGCCTAAGTTTATATAAAGTTTCAGCCTAAGGCAAAAACTTTTCAACCTCCTATTTTTTCTGTCCTTGGAGAGAATTCGAAATTTCGGCTCTGTCCCGTAGTTGATACTATAAGCAGTCAAAGATTCAGCCTTCTGCTTCTCCGGGTTATTCTGGAGGGTCTAGAAATACTTTTCGCACTTTTCCCCAATTTCTCCACCCGTGGTTAAATCGAAACTCCGACTTCGTTAGGTTCTGTCCCATAATCGATACTATAAATGTATAAAGATATAACTTTTTGGGTCTCTAAGTGACATTCTGGAGTGTCTAGAAAAACATTGCCGAACCTTTATTTTCTCCATCCCTGTGGGAATTGAAAATCCAGTTTTGTTCCCTAGTTGATACTAAAGAGCTAGTATCAAACTATCTATAAGAGCTCCCATTAAATTACTCCGCAAAGGTCGATGCCATAAGTGTGAAAAGATTTGAATTTCTAGGTCTCCAGGGATTTCTAGAAAGACAAAAGCACGTTAGACAATTATTATATAGATGGCACTACATCATCACATCATAATACGTACTTCTTTCCCAGAAAAATTTAAAGAGAAAATTTTCACCATCAATGCATAATCCTCATCAATAACTGTACGTTGATATGCGAGAGCAATTGATATTTCAGTATGATGTTTGATTGGATAAGAAAATTTAAACTCGTTAACGTATTAACTGGATTTTCACTTTATCTAGATAATTGTCAACAGTATACATTTACTAATTTTTAAAAATGTTAATTTCTCTGTCTTTGGTAGACCTAAATGCTAGTTAACACATGAAACGCGTTTACCAGTCAAAATCACGTAATTGATTTTTACCTGAGGTATGGGATGTCCATCAACCTCACATTCAAATGTGAATTTCGTTCCTTCGTTAATTTCTGTATCGATTAACGGTCTCACAAACCGCGGAGGTCTCTGAGGAGGTTCAGGAGCTTTAGGAGGAATGGCTTTAACAGCCGCTTCTGCTAACTTGGCAGCTTCTTGCGCAGCAGCCGCTGCGGCTTTAGCAGCTTCTGCTTCAGCTTGAGCTTTGTGTAGTGCAGCATCCATTTCTTCCTGTGCAAAAAAACAAAATGAAAGTAGTGTTTACAAAACTGTTTTGAAAAACATTGCACTCAAGCACAGTCTTCTAAATTTAATGGGTTGTCCGGAAACTACTTTCGGTTTTCCTGTAACGTAGCTGTAGTAGCGAACAGACGATTTTAATGTCATTTGAAACAATGTTTTTGAGATTGCATTGTGGAAGCGACATATGAGCAATTTAACTTCATAAAGTACAACGGATTATATGTGTAATATACCTTCGTAAAATATAACTAGCATATGGAAAAAATTACTGATATTGTGGCAACTGACATATGACATTGTGACAACTGACATTGACCAAAATGATCTATTTTTTAAACGATTGATTATTGGTGATGAAAAATGGATTGTTTACAGTAGCATTGAATCCAAAAGATCATGGTCCAAGACTGGTGAGCCAGCTCAAACAGCATCAAAAGCTGATATTCATCAGAAGAATGTGATGTTATTAGTCTGGTGCTATTATAAGGGAATTGTTTATTTGGAACTTTTACCATGGAACGAAGCGATTAATTTCAATGTGCACCGTCAACAACTAACAAAACTAAAATATGCTTTGCAACAAGAACGTCCAGAATTGGTGAATCGTAAAGGTATTGTATTCCATCATGACAATGCCAAACCACATACATCTTTAGTAACTCGTTAGAAACTATTGGAGCCTGGTTGGGATGTATTACCACATTATAACCCTGACATTGCACCATCAGACTACATTTTTTTCTTGCTCTGCAAAATTCCTTGTCAGGTAAAACCTTCATTTCAGATAACAGTGTCAAATCCCACTTGGAAAATTTGTTTGCAGAAAAAGATCAGAAGTTCTTTGATAGTGGAATTACGAAATTGCCTGGAAGATGGCAAATGGTAATGAACAAAATGGTCAATACATTACTGATTAAAGTTATTTCTTTGTATAAAAAATTGTGTTTTATTTTTATAAAAAAAATCCGAAAGTAGTTTTCAGACAACCCAGAACTTTGAAAACCAGTTATAACGAACCTGCAAGTAACCGTCGCCAAAAACGTTCGTTATAGACGAATTTTGCCATGAACAGAATTGCGTGTATAAGAATTTCGCGGGATAATGTTGTTTAATGCAAGCGAAGGTTCGTTATAATCCAGGATCCCGATTTTCCCTGTATAATCATTTGCCATTTAACATAAACTTTAAATTTGAACAATCAAGTTTAGTTGTACTGCTTTGTAACAGAATTATACATTCTGAAATAGGCTCAAACAGCTACTAAATATTATAAAGGTTACAAAATTTCATATAAAACAGAATAAAATACAAAATAAGAGTATCAACTGGTTTCAAAGGCAAAAAATAGCTTTCTTCTTCAAGAGTACAAAAAACGCGACCTATACTTACAAGAGCAACATGGATGCCTACCAGGAGATTGCAATCCTATCTATAGTGAAAAACGGTTACTAAAAGGCGTGTGAAGAAATGACAGGTTACATTCTTTCTTGGATTTTTGACGTTCATTCATAAAATTCTTCTATTTCTTCTTTCCTCCGTAGATTTTACCATTTATTTATAGCATATGTCTTTTTATTCCTTCCTCGTTAAGTTTTACATTTCTTCCAACAAAAGTTTGGCAGCTGTTTTACACCTCAGTCAAGTTTTCCATTCTACCGGCAGATACCTTCTGTATAATGAAGACCGTGCTCTAGGATGGTCACTAATGTAGGTCGCGTTCTTTGTAGTCCTGGTGAGGAAAGTTGTATTCGCCTTCGGAACTGTTAACACCCATATATAATATTTTATGCTGTTTTATACGGAGTTTTATATACTTGCTGAAAGTATATATACCTTAGCAATTAAGAGTTTAAATTAAATATTCCAGTAAACTAAATATAAGTTTAAACTGTGTAATTATTAATAAACTATAAATAATCTGAAATGTAGTCTAAACTTCTGACAGCAATTTAAACATCTTACTTTTCCTTTTTGCTCCACCATTCTAGCTTGCTGTGTAATTCTGATGTTATTCGTCAACGTAGTAAGTTCCGTATTGATGGAACTGAAAGATTCCATCATATCTCTGTTTTTGCTCGATATTTGTTCAGTAGGGGAATGAGTTTGATTTCCTGCAAAAAAAAAATAATAGACGTTATTAAAACGGTGAGTAGAATTCATAATGTTAAATACAAGTATATCTATATTTGCAGCAAACCTAACTTGACAGTAGAGGTGTATAAAAAAACTTTAAGTTATGTAGTGGATATATTAAATGCTATTAATAAAATAAAATTAAAAATTGTCTGTATTAAACTAATAGTTAGAGTTAAAATCAACCTATTCCTATAATAATTATTCAGAAATTTTATTCATTTTTTTTTCACATTTCATTAAAAAAAAATTCCACATTGATATTTAAAATGAATCCTGTTGCTATGTGAACCATCAATTCAGTGCACACATAACGATCGTATATATCTGTACTGTAAGTAGATATGTATAACAAGCAGCAGGCCATTGAGAACTGCAAGATCTTCTATTCGTATAACATGTTAGTCGTTATAATTGGAGAGTATTGTAAAAAGTTTACACCCTTCATAGATATCTCCAACTATAGCATTCACCATTGTTCAAGACCCAGAAATTACATGGGAAACTTTTATGGGACAATTAAATTACATCGGACTTTAAAAGCAATATAGTGTTCAATTTTCTTCCCAATTCGACAGTCAATTATCTGTTATACTAAAGGTCAGTGAGGTAAACCTTAGTCTACCATGCAGTATAAGAACTTCCGAACAAATGGCATGGTATTTTCCGTTCCTTTGACTATAATATTTCATTTTTTTATTTATCTCAAAAGATCAGTATTATCGTTTATGTTGTTATGAATCCCACTTGCCAGGGAAACGCCAAAATAAGCCTATAAGACCAGTAACAAAGGGAGATAAATTGCAAGTAAGCCCATGACAAAGTAAGCCCATGACAAAGGGAGATAGATTGCAACTACTGTATATCCCATAATCCCAAACACCTTATGGTAGAGGTCAAACTTTTGCCTAATACCACCCAATTTAAACCGAAACCCAGTGACGGTGGCAGCCACAGGGACCGTATCCTCCTTCCCCTGACGCATCACCTCTCGAAAGGATATTTAAAGCTACAAATTTATCGTGCCCATACTCTGCATTAACACGGGAATAATTTCGGATGACGTCGAGGATCGAACTCGAGATCTCTTCATTCAATCTTCTCACCATAATCACTAGTCTGTCCCGGCTCACAATACTGGAGATTGAACAAAAGATTGTTCCAACGATGTCAGGCAAAAGTTGCTCTCCCAATCATGGTGTGCAATCTTTGCTTTGTCTTTGTTAGGTCTTTGCAATCTTTTCCCATTCATTTAAATATGACTACACGAAAACGCAATCCCCATTCCCACGAAACTACAATGCACTTTATTTTTAGTTATAAAACTAGAATAGTAAGCATTCATTCAAAATGTTAACTCAGATCTCCAGTGGGTGCTGCACTTACCATATAGCTGTATGGACATAGAGGATATTTTCTTAAGCCTCTCTTCTTGCTGCCCTCTGCCTCTATCCAAAAAGTACTGTACCTCTCTTTTCAAATTTTCAGCATCCGTCTCCTTAGCACATGTGGACGACTTACGAGCAACCGAAATTAGGACTCGACTTCCTTCTTTGAGCCATTCTTCAGCCTTAAAAATTGTGATAGTCATTTCTAAATTTCATGGAAATAAAACTAAAATATACATATTTGAAAAATTGTTGTAGTAGATATTAATTAATACCAGGCTGTCTCTCGCGAAACTGAAGTTGATCAAGATCTCTAACTCTACATGTTAAAGAACTGAGACGTTTGTTTCATAAAAGTAGTAAAAAAAAAAAAAAAAAAAAAAAAACGAACTATTAATTATTAATAAATCATTTACATGACAGTAGTATAGTAACTTGTACAATTGTATAAGTTTGGTATAACTTGTATAATTCAGAGCTTGTATAAAATAGAACATGTTGCTTAGTACGAAATTTATTAAATTAATTTTCTCCATAGATTTAATATTATTTGATCTTTAACCTAAGATATTTCAGTATATAGATTGAAATTTAAAATTCGGACTTCGTAATGACCCACAACATAATTAGTTCAAATTATGTACAAAATTTTGTTCGATTCGGTTGAGTTTCATTATCTCCACAAAACTTTCGCCCACAACAACCTCAATATTTAAGACATGCAAGAAGCTCAACCTCACTCATTCAAGCACGCTCCACAAGTTGCATAACGCCCAAATTTTATTTTATGCTTTATTATATTAATTTAGATTTTGCTAGCAGTTTTCGAGCGCATTTTGATTGTAGATTTATTGAAATTTAAAGCCAGTGTGGGGAGGGAAAAATAAATTTCTTGTTAGTACTAGAAACCACAGGCGGTTTGTATTCATTAAAGTTGTCAATTTTGATCACAGGCCTTCGTGACAAATATTAAATTCGTGAGATTTTGATACTAGTAAAAACGTATTATTTATGGATGTATCTGTACTACTTGGATGTATTCTTTTCATATTTCTCGGTCACGATGACGGAACTTTGTGAATGAATAAACATCCCTATGTAATAGCGGACAAAATTATAATATTTACTTTCGCATTTAATTTATTTACACACATGTAATAGGTAATTTCAGTTTAAATTATATTTTTAAGGTACGAAGTCTTAAGTGTTACCTTCTCATCACATTGTCCACTGTTGTACATTTTGACCACTTTTGGTCATTGTGTAGAAAATCTTCGTTTCGATAGTAACGTTATTACAATACCTTAGGTTTTAGCACCCTAAATATTGAAAATATTTGTATTTTAAGAAATATTTCACTAAAAGATGAACATTCAAATTATAGTGCTTTACATAAACAAGGTGGGAAGTTTTTTGACGCCATCAAGGATCAAACTCGGGATCTCATTCAATCCTCTCGCCATAATCACTAGTCTGTTCCGGCCCATAATACTGACTGAGGATTGATTGAACAAAAAGGGATCCAACGATGCCAGGCAAAAGTAGTTCTCCCATTTATTTTTATTTATTTATTTTGTTTTTCTTTTGGTTTATCATGAAACAAAGCGAGTGTCCGTATTAACATTATTTCAACATCTTCGGGTTTAGTACCCTAAATATTGGAGATATTTGTATTTTGACAATGATTTAACTAACGGATGAACATTTTTTTTGGCAATTATAAGACTTTTTTTTTTGTTTATCATTAAAAAAGAAAGCAATCTTTCGTAGTTCTAGTAATTTTTAAAAATTATGCTTCTGAAGTTGAATATATTTAGAAACTATTACTAACATCTAATCGAAAATACTCTAAAGCAACTAACAATTGGATAGGTGCTATATTGAGTTGCTTGTAAAACTGATATATAAAAATAATAAAAACATTATATTGAACAGAAAATTGGCTAAAGAGTCTGAGATTCAGCATAAGTATATATATATATATATATATATATATATATATATATATATATATATATATATATATATATATATATATATGTATATATATATACATATATATATATATATATATAAATATATATATATAATATATAAATATATATATATATATAATATATAAATATATATATATATATATATATATATATATATATATATATATAAATATATATATATATATATATATATATAAAATATATATATATATATATTTATATATATATATATATATATATATATATATATATATATATATATATATATATATATAAATAAGAAAAACTATTAAATTGTATAATATTAATAATAATTTGTCGTAATTTGTCGTTCACCTTATGTCCACTCGCAAAAAAAACAAATAAATAAAATATAAATAAATAAAATGAAAAAATAAATAAATAAATAGATGAAACATCACCAAATATACACATATAGGATTATACAATATGTCATAACGTTTTACGCAATAGCGGTAATAACAAAAAGGGTCGACAATAAATATATTTCTGAGACCTACCTCTTCTATTGTCTTATAATACTCAATAGCGACGTCTATAAGTTTCCTATTGGTAGTGACCTCTGTTCTGAAGGTAGACCACTTCCTCTGCATAGTCAAAATCTCCTGATTGACGCGACTGGAGTCTACCCTTTGGTCTCGCATCATTCTTTCGGCAGTGCTTACGAATTCATATATTCGTATTTGAAGCAACTGTGGGAGAAAATTACATTTTTAAATCGGGTACTTTGATCTGAAACAATAGACATATTATCGTTGATGTCGTAACACGTTATACGTAAATAAAAAGTATTCAGGTAAATTGTAACATTCAGGAAAATTGGAGTATTGTTCATTTAACCAAAAGTAGAAACGAAAGTGGTACTCCGTATAATCCAAATTTAATGGCAAGATAAAAATAAAAATTATATTAATAATAAACATTTGTAAATAATATTCTATAAATAACTCAATGGTAATGAAAAACTTATTATAAATTTCACAGTTAGATAAAATATAAGTTGTGAGAGGTATATAGATTTAGAGGGGGCGCCGGTAGGTTCCTATTCGTTCGAGTTCGAATTCGGGACCAAGAGCATGGTAATCCCGTGGTGTACTCATTAGACCAAACGATGTTTTCCGGTGCGAGTGAATAACTAGATATGTAATTCGTAGCAGAAAGTAGCGTAAGAGTCCTCTCCCCCCCCCCCCCCCCCAAAGAGCTCAGTCGTGTCAGTGAGAATAACGAGGGGTTACCCGCAAAGCCCACCGATATTTCAGTCCGATATCCCACCGAACACAGTCGGGAGCTGACAGTCGGTTGAAGGTGATGTGTGAGGTGCTTTAATTGTGCGGTTATAAGAAAGGATGTGACTTCAGTCGTTACCAGCCAAGTGGGAAAAGTGGAATGAGTCTTTTGTGGTGCTGCCATCTCTTGGAGAGGTGTTGAAATAGTCGGCAATGAAGGAAAAGTTTGCATGCTAATTTCTTTTGCTGTCCCCAAATAGAAGAGGCGCCACCGAGAGGTTCCCATTTATTCGGACTCCCGAGCTATATCGATTAGACCAAAAGATATCTTCCGGTCCGAGCGAATAACTGGGGATATAATTCATAGCAGAGAGTGACGCAACAGCCGGCCCCCACACACTGCTAACAAAACAAATAAGCATATAAAGGATATTTCAAAGAAAAGCAGCATTTTGCAAATGTGGTGATATAATATAATTGGCTAATATTATCTGCGGTACTGATAAATTCTTATTTGGTCTACTGAAGGAAAAACACATAATTTCCAAGCTGTTTCAAAAACATCGTTAAAATGCTGGAAAAATTTTCATAGTGAAATTAAAGAAAAACCATTGTGGTTAGAATTTATTTTAATTTTTAATTATTGACTGTCTCAAAACAATGCCTATTTTTAAAAATTTCCTGATCTTCTGATTGAAATTATACCACTGCCATTATTTAGCCTCCGACAAATTTTTCAGTTGTTTTTTTCAATATGCTTAACTTTCTGTGACCAGTGTATGTTTCATTCTTGTCAATAGGCCAGTTTATGAGCTGGTTAGGGCCAGTTCAAGAATTTGAAAATTTTTTAATTTAAAGAATATAACAAATGCTTTGCTTCTAGGAAACTAATTTGTGCCATGTTAAAAATTAGAAATTTTGAAGAAGGTGATTTGATCTTTTTTGCAAATTATTTCTATCTCAATTCCACCAAAAGAAAACTCGATATGACAAAAACTAAATGCTTACTTCAATGGTCTTCTCAAATTGCAAGAAAGCTTCAGACGTATGCAAAGCAGATGGTAGAGATTCCCCGTAACTTTGATGTAAAGCAGCAAGTTGATTATTCAGATCTTCAATTTGCTTATTTATCTGAAATACATTTTTGTTATTTAACACATATATTTTACTACGTTTGGTACATCATATTTTAAAGTGCATATAAAGAAGTAATTGAAAGGAAAATAACATTTCTACTACAACGCTAACACTGTGGAGACTTGTTTAAAATAATTCCAAAATCATTACCAGACAAAGGTTAAATTACAAAGATTTTGAAATTTTTGTTTAAAATTCTTTAATTATATATTGTAAGAACTCAGTTTAATCATATATAAGGAATATATAAATGTGTTATGCTTTGTGTTTATAGGGTGTTGCAGCCGCTCTCGGTCAATGATTTTCTCTTATAACTTTCAAACTAATGAACGTCATTCAGTGAAATTTGACTACTTTTCAGACTCAAAATATGAGTTCACTATCTTCGATTGCACTACGGATTCAGAAAATGGCTTACTTCAGAAAAATTCACTTACTAAATGCATATCTCTATTGAAAATGCAGAGTTGGTTGTGGTGTTCCAGTTTGTTCTTGTGATCTTCCCAAGCTCTTTCGAAAGTCTGTTTCCGCGTGCTATGGATATTGCCGATTTTTTCCCTGTCTGAAGCAGCAGCTTCGGCAGGTTCCTAGTAATAATTAAAACATCTCATTAACATTTGATTGAAAATAAATGTGGATATTCAATGCTGACAACATGGTTAATTGAAAGAGAATATTATTTTCATATGTGAAAACAAATAATTGGCATCACTAAACACGGCGAAAAAATGATTAAAAATATATGTGAAACTAATTAGGTTGCAACACATAGCATATTTTCTTATTTATCAGTTAAATAAGAAGGATAAATACCACATATTTAAAAAAAAAACAGTTATTTTACTGCTAATTAAAAAAACTGTAAAACGCTTAATTTTCATTTTAAGACTGATCGTATGCTTAATTTTCATTTCAAGACAATCTGTATGCTTAATTTTCATTTAAACAATACAAGTGACTGGTTAATACAGAGTGTAAGTTGCAGGTCGTGGTATAAAATAAGAATTTTTCTTTTCTAAAGAAAAATTGAACCTATTTCAGGACAACAGATATTTTATAAAATAAAAAAATGGCATAGAAAGCAGAAAAACTGTACCTGAAAAAGACCATGCCTGCTTTGACACAGTTTTTTTTTTCTCGCGCACGTAGAAAACGCACACATATTTTAAAAAGAGTGTGCTGCAAAAATTAAATTTTTATGTACCCGAAATTAAATACAATATACTCATTTAACACATGCAATGAATTTGGGACTTACAGCGTCATTGATTTTGTTGATCAAGGTTTGAGCTTCAGTGTTGCTGAACTTGAATAACTCCAGCACAGTAGGCTTGTTCGCTTCATGGTCATGGATTAGTGTCTCCATTTTGGCAACATCATTCGGCAAACTATTCATTCTGTATTGAGATTCCTGCATTTCTATTAATTTTTCCAACTGAAAAGAAAATATATTATCGAATATATACGCATTGATTTATTTTTAAATAACAGATGAAAAAAAAATTCACACACACAACCATTTCTAAATATGAACGGAAAAATGATAACCAGAAAAATAACCCTACTCGGAAAAATGGTGACAAATTCTATATGATTCCATTTTCAGTGTTGCGCAAAATTTGTTAAACTATTGGATGAAAATTTCAAAACTAGACTCATATTTTTATGAGTTGAGAGTATTATATATTAGGAAATGATATTTTTAGGTAAAATATCAGTAAGTCCACTGTTACTAACCACACTGTAATAACTACTGTATAATAATCATTGTTTTATCACTTTTTATTATGGACATGCAATGGCTATTTTCACTTCCAAATAGTAGCAACGTTAAAGATATGTATACAAAAGAAAGAGATTTGAGAATGTTTATTGATTTGTCTTAGTCAAAAACAGAGTATTAAATATAATTTACCCAAATTTCATACTAAACACTTTTACACAGATATATAAAATGATCTCTAAATTATAAAGGTAAAAGTGGTATCTTTGTTCCAATTACCATTTTCCTCTATGATCTAGTACTAGCATTATTTGATTCAGGGGTGAGAGACCTAACATTTTCCACGAGACCTTCAATGTCCAATAATATTATAGCTCTTTCCATCTTGATTTTTTTTTCTATTTTTGAAATATCAATACACGATTTAACTGCCCGAGGTACAACAGTTATAGGGGCATCCTGCATTATCCACCATATCATACCTCTTATGATACTGACCTCTACATTTATACTCTACAAATATCTTGCTTTTTGCAAATTAGGAGCTTGGAGACCGGAACTCAACATTTTCTCTGAAGCTCATTGATGTCAAATATTATCCTATCCCTTTAGATCTTATCACAAATTATTTCAACTGAATAAAATAATCTAAAATTCTATGATTTATTAACCTGCGGACTATCATTTTTTAGGAGTCCTTTTAATGTGAACATCATCAGTGGAACCTATTTTTAACACTTTACAACAAAGTTGAAAAGTGTTTATGACTTTGTTCATTCTGTCTGTCTGTCTGTCCGTTAGCACGATAACTGCCGTAAAAATGACTTAATCAAAATGAAATTTTAGTATGTTGTTCAGACGGTCTGTAGGACCTATGGGAATATAAATTAATAATATCACCCAATTAGTTTTGGATTGAACCCGGGTTGAAAAAATGAAATACATTGAGCCCTATGGGACCTAATTTTTCAAACATTTTTTAAGCGGATTTAAAATTCACAAATTGCTTCGAAAATTCTAGGTAATATTCAAATTGTTCCATAAAATATATAAAAAAAATTCAGCGAAATATATTCAGTAGTTTTTTAAATAAAAATTAAAATAATAATTACACCTCTTATAGGAAACGATCACGTGACCATGATATGAAACATACATATTGAAACAACGCAATGACAATATATTGGAGTTTAAATGCTCATCTAAATTTGATTATTTCTACAACTAAGCCTATTTTTCACCTATGTAAAATGTAAACAGCAAAATATGTAGAATGAGTTGTATTAGAATTCCTGTATTTTTTTAACACAAAATAATTCAGTCCATGGAGTCTGCATGGCTGATATGAATGAAATATTAATTGATTTCATAAAGAGAAGGACGATTTTTTTCGATGAAGTTTCAAACATAGAGTTTAATTATTTGTAGCTCCATGGTCTTAAATAAAATGTTTAAATAAAATAAATTATTATAGTAATGTGATGAATGAAATGAATGGGAGAAAGTTATGAATGAATTCCTGTTTTTATAGAGATCCAGGCGTGTTATTTTTTCTATGACGTCATTTGAATTAATTTCAGTTGTTTTCGATGAAATTTTCAAATATAATAAATTATCGTAGTATTATGATAATTCTAAAACTATTACCGAGGAATGTATAACATTTTAGAGATGTTTAAACCAGACAATTTATATTTCAATGTCGCCATTTGAATGAAGTTCATTTTTTTCGATGAAGGTTTAAGTTTTCAAATATAATAAATTAATGCAGTATTGTGATAAGTTTCAAAATATTACCGAGGAATGTATTCATTTTAGACATGCTTAAATAAAATTGCATTGAAGTTGGAAAGTGTTTCACAATCAATGCTTTAAGCATGATTGTTCTTTCTTGTTAATATGTGACATCTATCTTACTAAAACCGTTGATATTGTTATACTCATCATATATTTTAATCCGCGAACCGCATGTCTAAGTTTAACACAAGATGCTGCTTCGTCATCCTACTCCAAAGTTACTTACTAGGAGCTGCAACGCAGCCATCGCAACGTAAGAGGCAGACGACTAAAATATATTTAGACCTTTTTATAATAAGCCTCTTATTTTATTTCTTACAAAATTATTCATGGAGCAGGTCCAGATACGAGGTCCAAGATCGGCAAAGATAAAAGGCCTTTTTAACTTCGGCATATCGTACACGTTATCGAAAATGAAAAAATTAAGTCAAACCCCGAAAATATTCGGAGATACAACTGGCTGTATCCGGGTCTGCCATGGAGACTTTGACAGTATGATTACCTTAAGTTTTATCAACTGTGAATTTCTTTACCTTTTCCAATGAAATTCTACGTAAACTAATTAAGCCGTAATGAAAACTTGAGCAACGCATCTAAGCACAACTATAATAATGCGGCATACAGCTGTTTCGAGGATACACTAGATCGCCTTTGTCAGTGATAGACTACCAACAAACCTGAAGTCAAAAAGATGAAATAGACTATCACTTGACTTCGGGTTTTTTTTATTTTTGTCTAGCAGTGACGAATTAGATCCAGCTAGACAAAACACATTAACATCTGTATGCTGCATTGTTTTTTTATTTATCCTTAAGTACTTTGCTCAATTTTTCCTTATCCTTTACACAAAGTGTTTCTTACTTATTAGTTAAGCCATATTCAGAGAAAGATTCAAACTCTCAACTTGTGGATTGAGATAACAGCTTTTGTAACTGTGCTGCTCTGGATTGTAAGGTATGTAAGGAAATAAATAAGCACGGTAAACTAACATTGATAGGTTGTTTAAAAAACTGTGTATAATAATTGGTTGAAAATTAAGAAAACAAAATGTTCATTATAAATATCGTAAAATGGGTATTGCATTAGCTTGAACTAAACCATGCAGTTCGATAAAAACAATACTCTTTGTGCGAGGGATAAGAAAAACTTGAGCAACGTATAAAAGCACAAATAACACACCAATGCTGCATACAGCTGTTTCGAGGATACACTGTATCCCCTTCGTCAGTGCAAGAGACCCAACAAACTCGAAATCCACAAAGAGGAAAGGTTTCCTCTTGGAGGAAAGGTTTGGGCCTTTATACGCTGCTCAAGTTTTTCTTAAATCATGCAGTTCAGTCAGTGCTATCACTTAAAGACGCTACATACCTCTTCGAAGTTCCTAAAGAAGGAAATCATCATTGAAACTAGAATCTGATAATCGGTGAGCTTCTTCTGGAACTCATGATTCACATTTTTCAGTTTATCCAGAGTTTGCTTGCCTTGAAAATCGTCCATAGGGGTAAGTGTTTGAGATTTTTTGAAGAAACTGTCCATTTCTTTTTGAACGGACTGAAAATGAAATCCGTGCGTGAAAGAGACATTCATAATTAAAACAATTCATTTAAAAGATAAAATAACATTTTACGGTCAGCTGCATACCCGCTCTTCGTACGGAATGTTTAATGTAAAGAAACTTAATTCACAATTTCGGTGAACTTTTAGCATTTGGAGTCTTTCTTTTTGATATTTTGTAAAGATACTTGCTGCCGTACCGGATTGAATCATGGGTCTTCGTACTGGCCATCCTACGCTCTACCGTTGAGCGACTGGGACGAAATTGCAAGTTCTTATCATCGAAGTGAACTCGGCATTCTCCACCCTCTAATGTCAGATTGGCGTGCAACTGACAATCTGATTGACCACCTCCTGCTATTTTTAAAGTTAGCCTCCTGGTGCTCTTTTTACCTTCCGGATTAGTTTTCTGCGTGCTCGTTGTCCTCCCGATTTGAAATCGACGCTTAATATACCAAAGTCCACTGAATCCGCGCTAATCGTATTAGGGTCACTTTCATACCTCCGACATCTTTGCACTAACCTACAAGGTTGATTTGTTCGGGCACCATTGTAAAGAACCTTGTTGCCCCAACCGGGAATTAAACCACGGATCTCCGTACTGGTCAGCCAACGCTCTACCATTGAGCTACTGAGACAGAATTGTAATCTCTTATCATCAATTTCATGTAATCTCTTATCATTAATTCTCTTATCATTAATTATCTTATCATCATTATCATTGATTTCATGAAATTCAGTACAGCTGTTGTCTCGTGATGATGAAACAGACAGATGAATTTTCAATTTTGTTTATTTAGATATTTATATGCTGCACTATAAAATGTGTCTGCATCAAAGCATTATATTGCTGATGGATCATTTAATAGAGTTTTTTTAAATAATTACCATTTAAAGTTTTATTTTTAATGTTACTTCGGTCGAATATACATTAATCTAAAATTTGTATAACAAAGTTTACCAGTGGAAAATATTATCTCTGTAATATTTCTAGATGTGTGATCCAAAAATATTTTAGTAAAATCAGAAATTCATATAGTGAAAAAAGTATTATGTTAGCAGTAAAATATTGTTCACGTGACTTGCTTCATATTTTGAAGACTACATTAAGCAATTTCTTTTCTATAGCATACGAATTTTAGCCAAAATCCATTCGATATTTAGATTTTGTCAATTGAAGCATATGCAATTTCACAGAATGTTGTCACGTATAACAAAAGTTTTTATTTCCTTTTAACGTATTTATCGCATCAAATTACTCTTAATATACAAAATTTGAGGAAAATCAGATAAGAATTAGGATTTTTCAAAATGACATATTCACGTCACATTAAATCTAACTTCATTTTCAAATTGGTTCATATCAAGTCACTTTAGCATACTAATATTTTTGTAAATTAGATAAAAAAAAATAGTATATCGCAAAATGCGCATGCGCAGTTTTTCCTCACACGTGACGGACAGTTTGAGTAAAGCGCAATCACGTTGCACTCAATTAATTCATTTTTCAACTGCTCAAATCGTGTTATTTTAGCATAATAAAATTTATGAGAATATCCTAATTTAATTAATTTACCTTAATTTGTGGCAACAGCACCGACATTCTGTTCTCGAGGAAAGGTAAAATAGAATCCACCCTATTCAGCTCATGGGGAATGACTGGAAACATCTTGACTTCAAGCTCTAAGGAACTTTTCAGAACCTGTATAAAATAGATGAATTTATTCATACACATGCATGCTGATTTCCTTTTAAAATTTAAATGCAATTAAATGTATTATTAATGCTGACATTACCCTGTTCGATTCTTTAATGAGAATCTCCCATTGCACCAACGTCTCTTTTGTGGCACTCATCTCATTTTGGAAGTTGAGCCACTGGGTGGTAATAGTCACATTTCGAAGCTCAAGTCGATTCAGGATATCTTCTACAGTAGAACAAGGAGGGGACATGTTCAAATACAAATCATCCACCTGTAGGTATATTGAAAGAAGTGTGTCAGCAGTAGAATGTTGTTCACGTGACTTTCCTCATATTTTGACTACTACATACATCAAATAATTTTTAGTTTCCTTATATACAATGATGTATAAGGAAAGTATTGTGACGGGGTCGAAAATTCGAATTTGAGTTTTCGACGGGAGAGCACGTTTCAAGCATCCCTGATCACGAATCAAACATATTTGAAGTGATGTCTGTGTGTGTGTAAACGTGTGTGTGTGTGTGTGTGTGTCAGTGAGTCTGTGGAGACGATAACTGACGAATGAATGGACCGATTCGAACGAAATTTGGTACAAAAATCACAATCCGTAAACACTGGAAGCCTATTGTTTTTATACGCAATCGAATGTTCAGAACCCCCCTAAATTTTTGAGTGAAATTTTGAAAAAATTGTCAAAAAATCAAAAACTCTAATAAAGTTACGCAAATAGACATTTCTTATGTAATTTTTTATTAGAAAACGATTGACATAAATTTTAGAACGCTAACATGAACCGTTCTCGAGATATTGCAGATTTTTCAAATAAATTTATCAAAAAATTCCATAAATTGAAAACAAATATTAACTGTTGAGAAACATGTTCACTTTTCATATGTAATACCATGCGATAAATTGGGTGACATCATTCTCGTGATCTAGTTTGTTCCATTCATGAGAAAAGATACTTTAAGTAATACCATTGTATCTGAACGCCAATAGTCATTTATCTGCTATAAGAATAACTTATTTCTTCATCCATAAAGCTTGGCGAAATTTTGAGGGCGAATTTGGCGGAATGTCGCCAACTTGGCGACTTTTTGAAATGTTGCCAAATTAACGAAAATCTCGCCAAATGGATAAAAATGACGACTAATTGTCGAAAATTCAATATCTTGGAAAGAATATAAGTATCTACTATAAGAAAAACCTATTTTTTACTGTAAAAGTAGTAAATTGATTTTATTGTATAAGGAAAGTCATGTGTTGTCCACATTAGATTTTTTTTTTTATATAGCATACGAATGTTGACCAAAATCCATTCGATATTTAGATTTTGTCATTTGGAGCATGTACCATTTTCCAAAGTGTTGTCAAGTATAATAAAAATTTTACATTTCTTTTTACGTATTTATCACATCAAATTAGCTTAATATACAAAATTTGATGACAATCAGATAAAAATTAGAATTTTCAAAAATGTGCATATGCAATTTGAGAATGACACAAACACGTCACGCTAAATCTAAATGTTTAAACTGCTCATATCAGTTTACTTTAGCATACTAATGTTTTTGCAAATTAGATAAAAAATTAGTATATCGCAAATTGCGTATGCGCATTTTTTCCTCACACGTGACGGACAGTTTGAATAAGACGCAATCACATATGAATGAAATTAAGATAGTATTTATCTTATAACCAATATCCCTTGGCGAATATTTTCCAGTGCTTTATATTTTACTTTCCCTGTAATACATAGTAATGCATAAAGTATTGCAATCGTGTCGAAAACCGAAACCAGAGTTTTCGACGAATCTACATATTTCAAGCTCTCTAGAAAACGAAAAACATATTCTTAATGTGACGTCTCTCTGTGGGTGGGTGTGTATGTACAACGTTATGTATCTATTCTAATTAAAGAAATATTAGACGAAATTTCACAAAATGTTGTAGGCAAGTCACTTGTGGGATACCCTGGGGCTGATTAGATTTTGGTACGATTAAAAAAAAATAGAAATTTTCTTTTACAAATTGGCCAGTAAAAATCAAATCTAAAATATTAGATAAATATGCTTAAATGCGTTATTTATGCGTAAATGTGTTTTATACGTAATTTTTGACGACCAAACGAATACGACCAATCGCTTGACTTTAGGATGAATCGTCCTCGAGACACTTCAGTTGTTTTGGGAATTTTAAGGAGCTGGATAAGTTTCAAAATGCATAAAATTCCTAAATGAAAAAGAAGATGTAGTAAAACCACAAATTGGATATAATTTCAAATAAATATCGATGTTTTTACTTTCCTTATATACATAATGTATAAGGAAAGTATTGTGACGGGGTCGAAAATTCGAGTTTTCGACGCGAGAGCACGTTTCAAGCATCCCTGATCACGAATCGAAATTTTTGAAGTGATGTCTCTGTGTGTGTGTGTGTGTGTGGGGGGGGGGGGGGGTCAGTGAGTCTGTGGAGGCGATATCTCACGAACAAATAGAGTGATTCGAATGAAATTTGATACAAAAACCACAATCCTTGAATACTGGAAGCCTATTGTTTTTAAACGTAATCGAATGTTCAGAATCCCCCTAAATATTCGACTGAAATTTTGAAAAAATCGTCAAAAAATCAAAACCTTTAATAAAGTTACACAAATAGACATTTCTTATGTAATTTTTCCATAGAAAACGATTGACATAAACTTTAGAAAGCTAGCATGAACCGTTCCCGAGATATTGCACATTTTTAAAATAAATTTATCAAAAAATCCCATAAATTAAAAAAAAATATATTAACTGTTGAGAAACATGTTCACTTTTCATATGTAATATCATGCGATAAATTGGTTGACATCATTCTCGTAGCTCAATCCATTCATGAGCAAAGATACTTTGAGTAATACTTTTGTATTTGAACGCCAATAGTTATTTATCTGCTATAAGAATAACTTATTTCTCCGTCCATAACGCTTGGCGAGATTTTGGCGCCGAATTTAGCGGAATGTTGCCAACTTGGCGACTTTTTTAAATGTTGCCAAATTAACGAAAAAATCGCCAAATGGATAGAAATGACACTAAATCAAGGAAAATGACGACTAATTCACGAAAATTCAATATCTTGGAAATAATATAAATATCTACTATAAGAAAAGCCTATTTTTTTATTATAAATTTGTAAATTCATTGCATTATATAAGGAAAGTCATGTGTTGCCCACATCAGATTTTTTTGTGTGCAATCAAACTTATTTTAATGCTTTATGAATGGAAGAAAGAGAAAATGAATTTGAGTCTGTAGGGAAAGTCATGTGCCGCCCACATCAGATTTTTCTCTTCTGATTTATGTTTATTTAAATTCAGTAATTTTTTTATAGCATTCGTGCTTAGCGAAAATTATTTTCTCCATTCTTTATAAAACATGAATTTCTTAAAATTTAGATAATATGAATGAGTATGCAGATTTAACCTTTTGCTTACGGGTGGAACAGCGTCAATCCTAAGCGAAGAACCTATCAAAAGACAGATATTTGACATACCCTATCCCAAACAGTTCGATCCCCCTTTGCAGGCATTGGCGTCCATGGAAATCGCTGACAGAAACATTGCACCTGCTGCAGTAGGTTCAATCTGTCCCGAACACACAGCTACACAAAGACAAACTCGCCAGATTTGGCAATGACCAGTACAAAACAGTAAAATTTTGAATTAGAAGTTGGTGAAAATCTTACCTTCCGAGCGTCTTCCAAGAAATTCCTTCCGTTGTTGTTCATCTGCATAATTTCTTGCCTCAAAGTGATTTGTTTCTCTTCGATGCTTCTCAAGTTCGCCTGACTTGGAGTTGCAATGGTTTGATTTATAAGCGTATCTAACTCGTCCATCTCCTTCGTGACCTACGCAAAAAGAAAAAAAAATGTTTAAGATCTTCAACAATAAAAAAACAATAAGCTCTCGATTATCCAGGACTCGATAATTCAAGAATAGGATTAATCTGGACAATAAAAATTAAGACTGGTGGATGAAATCAGTGATGTAAGCCGGGAGGGGGGTCATAACCCTATATTAGGGGGGATTACATAATGTCCCAACGAAGATTATAATCTACAAAAGTTTAATCACACCCATTCTTACCTACTCTGCTGAGACTTGGGCAATGACAGAAAAAGTTAAAGATATCATTTCTGTTTTTGAGAGAAAAATCTTGAGAGGTATTTTTGGTGGCTTAAATTGTAACAACACCTGGAGAAGAAGAACTAACTCTGAACGTTATAAGTCTTTTAATGAACCAGATATAGTCAATTACATCACGATTCAGAGAATTAAATTGGTGGGTCACCTGTGCAGGATGGCCGAAAGCCGTACAACAAAAAAGATCTTTTCGGCCAGACCATTCGGCACCCGTAAAAGAGGAAGACCTAAACTCAGATGGCTCGACTGTGTGGAAAAGGACTTTAAAATTTTAAAAGTTTCGAACTGGAGGTCTTTGGCCAGGGATAGGGGAGCCTGGAGTTCTATACTGCGGAAGGCAAGGGCCCATCCTGGGCTGTCAGGCCACTGAAGAAAAAGAAGACATAATGTCCCTATTTGAATCCATTACTGTAAACCATAGCCTTCCTGAGATACTGGCTATGTCTAAAAAGAAATTAGCAACCCTGAACAATTCTGTGTTTCTAGGGGATATGACTGGGATAAACTATTTACTTATCATCACTGATGGCAAACAGTAAATTAACAGTAGCTGGAAAAGAAATGGGACATTAATTTCCAGAAATTTCTAGAACTCACCAAAAGTCATGAAGTTGGTGATATTTCGCCAAATTCTCTACTAAGATAAAGCGAACCGGACCTTAAAATTATAAAAATGCTTGTCTGTTAAGCATTCGTAACACTACACTATTTACGAAAATTAAGACGAAATTTTTTAATAATTTCAGATACTTATACTTTAAAAATGCATTTAATAAAATACGCAATGTTGATTTGGCAAATTCTAATTAAATGTTATCACCTATGTCCTGCGGAAACAACGCCATTTATAATTTGATAGTATTATTACCTTAGTGGACAGTTTCAGGAATGCAAGATATCTCTGTGCGATGAGTATTCTCTTGTCAAGAGTCACCCTCAGTTGTGCAAATTGTTGCTTGATATTCTCGGACTTGCTGTGGACCACCTCTGCTTCTTCACCACCAGACCGAACTAGGTTTGGCACTGTCCTTAACAATGCTTCCACTTCCATGGCTTTCATCTAAATTAGAAAAGTAACATTCAATAAATTGGACATTTTTTGCAATCAAACTAAAATCCTGTCTTTAATTCGCAATTAACTTTCTTAAGGAGCTCGACAAAATATCTAAATTTTGGTATGTGTTCCATGTGATTAAGAATTACTAGATGTATTAAAAAGCATAGGTTTTCTGGGATAAGGTAACTGTGATATCCTAATTCTAGTGCCAATAACAAATTCAGATCCGAATATCGAAGTTGTGAGTCAGAACAGCATTTTTGCATTGAAAATATATGTTATTCGCACTTCTTTTATACGTGGTTTTTAGATATCCATCAACTCTTGAGAATAGATACACTAGAAAAATCAGAGGCGGATTTCCACAGTTCACTTATTTGCCCCATATCATAAATAAGGTACCGAATTAACCAATACTTGCTTTCAATTTGAAGTTGTTACAAACTTTTTGCTCAACATGCAAAGTAACAAAGTAATATTCTTTCTATTCTTGAAGAACTGCCATCGGATTATCTTGTATTAAAAAAAAAGTGCCAGAAATTTAAATTTAAAAAGAAGTATAAGAAATTTAATTTGAAATAATCTATTTCTACTATACCTATAAACGGTCTTTCAGAGATCCAGATAACGCCTCTATACGCGTATTTCACGCTATGAAATAAGCAAATACGCTTTATAAATTAAGTAATGCGTATTTTTACGCACCGATTTTGTAAACAAAAAAAAAAAGAAAATTTTTTTTAGGATCGCAAATTAAACATTTTAAAACTCATTTCATAATGTTTATAAGGTACATTAATTGTGCATATCAGATATACAATGCATTTTGTTTATTAACACAAATAAAGAGTACAGTGCATTTCTTTTTTTATACAAAATACAATAAATTTAATAAATACCTGGAAATTCGAGGGTAATTGTACATTTATTAAAAATTACTCTTCTGAAAAGCAAAATCCTCCTTCATATCAAGTCAGGGAGTATTTTTATTCTTCTGGAAAAATTCCAGCTCGATATCTGTTTACGAGTTAAAAGACTGTGGCCAGAAGCAATACTGGAATAATGTCTCTGAAGACCTAGGATATGAAGTATTGGAGCTCCACATTGAGGACCCTTCGGTGGAAGTTGTGCTCAATGCCCATCGGAGCTCCTGGGCCCCACATGGGAACTTATGATAGAGGCTGTCCTTAATGCGAGTTTTAATTTCACTGCGAATGTCTGGGATTCATGTTCTATGATTTTAAACTTTACATTAACTTTAAGAAAATTATTATTATTTTTTTTTATTTGGAAACATTTTGCAAAAGTTGTCGAGTTGGTAATACTGCAGCCAAAGTATTGTGAAATTATCACCAAATTTGTCATCAAGTAGAATAGATAGGTAGACAGACAGACAGGATTTTATATAATGTTTCAATAATAAAATAGGCGGTTTTTTTTTCCAAATGTATGAAATCTTACAAAATTATACGTTTTATAAATATGATTTATATTTGATATATACATACTCTCAAATCATTCTGCATAGCTTCATGCTGTTCTAGAAAGGTTTTCGCTGCTGTTTGCGTAGTACCCATGTCTCTAGTTCTCTGGACGAAAAACTGGCCGTTGTTGGACAACCACTTGATAAGCTGATTGAACAAAGAAAAATTTACATTGTTATTTCCTTATTTAGCATACTTCTAAATCTAAAATATGTGCGAGTTTTGTCCTAAAAATATATATCTAAAACAAATGTCGGTAAAGATTACATTTAAATTATCTAGAAAATGATTGATTGGCATCTAAATAAAATAAATGAAATTTAACAAAAATAAAGAAAATTAATATTATAATTTATACAAGGTAGGATCAAAAAGTTCAGAGACTGTGGTGATATTTCCAACTCTGATTGGAGGAGAGGGGAGCTATATTACCGTGGCGTACAGGCACATGTGACATGAGATGTGAAAAGAAAGAAGCCAGGTACGCAGTGGAAGGTGTTTTTACAGACAATGCGTATAAGTGAACTGTAGTCCTTCGCATTCGTCGAAAACGGAAATAGCGTTTGAAGAACAACGTGCAAATATCAAATTCTGCCAGCGTTTGGGGGAAATCACTGGCACACATTGTTTGGAAAAAACCTGCTTCTTCCTTTTCACATCTCGCGTCACATGTGCCTGTACGCCACGCTAAAATAGTTCCCCTCTCCTCCAATCAGGGTTGGAGATATCAGCACAGTCTCCAAACTTTTTGATCCTACCTTATATAAGAAAAAAGTGAAAGAATATTAAAATGCAAACGCATAAGCATACCTCGTCGTATTTTTCGCAGAATTTCTTGAAAGCTAGTGTTTTTTCAGATGCTGCAGATTCTTTAGCTTTACACAAATCGGATAGTTTCTTTTTCTTAATCTGTAGTTCTTCAAGCTATACAGTAATAAAAAAAATCAAAAGCATGATTAAAGTATATATCATCAGTTTTATCATAAAGCGTATCTAAAACAAATATCGACAAAAATGTCTTTACATTATTTAGAAGAAGATAAAGATTTGCATCTAAATAAAATTTATTGAAATAATTTATATTCCTTCATCATTTTATAAAAAAAAAAACCAGAGGTGAAATAATTTATCCAAATATACGATTATTTTATCTGAAATCGGGACATATAACATCAAACAGTTTATGCAGAACTACTCCTGGGTTTTATATTTAAACACTAATTGCTATATTTACTAAAGTTAACAGATTTATTACTTTTTTGAAGCTTTTATTACTCAATCATATAAAAACTACTGTTACATTTTCTCGTTATTACAAATTTGTTGTCTCTTGATTATTTGGTATCCCTGATGTGGAACTTTTTTGATGATGTATCCTAAAAATATTTTTCGTTTCATTGTGTTACTTATAGTACACGTCTTTTTAAATTGCATGTTCTCAAACAGTAAATGAAGTTTATGTTGTTGATAGCTAATTTTGTACTATGAAATTTCTTTTTTATTTGAACCTTATTCCTTGCTTATTATCTATTCCTTCCAATTATATGAGATGTTTCTTTAGATTGTAAATGTTCCATTAATAAAAATGTATATATTTTGTGTTTCATTTGTAATAAATTTTCTAACAAAAAACATTCCTTCACAAGAGTATATTTCTAAATTATACATAAAGAAACATAAAGAAACCATGATTATGAATTTTCTTATAAATAATATACATTTTTTTAAATTTTCTTCTAATGCCCGTCAATGGTGTAATCTTTATATTGTCCAGCTTATATAGCGAGGAGTCCTAAGTTGCAAACCACTACTTGGTGGATCTTTTATCAAAAATTTCTGTTCATTTCTTATATATTATAGAGCGATATAAAATACTTACCTGATTTTGACCTTTGAAAGCATGAAAGACAGGATATAATAGTCATTAAAAATATAACAATAATAAAAATTATTGTGTATTGAAATTGAAAAATAACAATTTCATAATTGCGTTTTCATTTAAAAAACTGAACATGGATCGAGATATACAGGGTCTTTATAATTAAAGTTCCACTTTGAAATGGCCATAAAAGGAAAACTACTGGACAGAATGTTATCAAACTTGGTAATAGTTTACAGGATGTCATAGGATTTTATTTTCCGCAAAAAGAAAAAAAAAGTTCAAAAACTCACCGCCAGCGGGGAATGGCGCTGTATGCAATATTGTTAAAACAAATAAGACATGAAGACATCGGTTTAAAAAGTTTTTAATCGTGTCTAAAACGTGTTACAAATCATGTTCAATGTGGCTTCCACCATTTTCTGAAAGCAAGTTAAATCGCATTACTGCGTTCTCAACAGTAGCTCTTAGCATATCAGAAGGAATGTTACGGACATGTCGGTGTATCACATTTTTCAATTCCGCCAAATTGTTTATGCTATCACCATAAACAGTGGCTTAGACACCACGATTTTTATGCAAGACGGGGTTCCACCTCACATTGGTACATGTGTCAAACAGTTACTTAAGCAACATTTCACGGATGACCGGATTGTAAGCCGACACTGCCCCATTTCTTGGCCACGCTGGTTACCAAACCTCAACCCCTGTGACCTCTGGCTATGGGGTAACCTCAAAGCCACTGTTTATGGTGATAACATAAACAATTTGACGGAATTGAAAAATGTGATACACCGACATGTCCGTAACATTCCTCCTGATATGCTAAGAGCTACTGTTGAGAAAGCAGTAATGCGATTTAACTTGCTTTCAGAAAATGGTGGAAGCCACATTGAACATGATTTGTAACACGTTTTAGAAACGATTAAAGACTTTTTAAACCGATGTCTTCATGTCTTATTTCGTTTAACAATATTGCATGCAGCGCCATTTCCCGCTGACGGTGAGGTTTTTTTTTTTTTTTTTTTTTCCGGAAAATAAAATCCCATGACCTCCTGTAAACTATTACCAAGTTTGATAACATTCTGTCCAGTAGTTTTCCTTTTATGGCCATTTCAAAGTGGAACTTAATTACAAAGAACCTGTATATGCATAGTAAAATTACAGAGTGGTTGTAATTAAAGTATACTTATTTCAGAACAATCCTATGGAGAATAGCTAGCGTTTTTTACCGAGAGATAAAGAGGCTCCTGAGATCGGCAGCAAAAGATGAGTGCAAAGAAAACCGCCTTGCCCATAAAGAGAAAAAGGCCATAACGAGAAATACTATGTGGTGTAATGGAAGGAAAATGTTAGAGGAAAATGGTGTTTTAATGGTCTAAATCTGTCGTTTATCGTGTCATGCTGAATTTCTTGTTGGCATGTCTGTATTTTCAAAATGAATTTGCTATCCCGTGGAATGATAATAGTAGATAGAGGGTAGTAATAGGAATAACATGCTATTTTGTTGCACGGTCTTATACATCTGATAGCAATTCATAAGGAAAAAAATACTAGTGTTGCGTGTGCTGTACTTGCGCATTTAAATAATAAGCGGAAAAAGCGAACTGCTTGACAAAGTAAGTGGCTTTCTGTAAAAAAGAGAAATATTGCCATATATCATTAATAAAGGAATTAAGACAAAAAATAATACGGGAGATGTTCAAAAATTGAAGTTGGATGACGATATTTTATTTAAACTTATAAATTTGGGGTAATAGTTTCTGAAACTGGAATAGTTTTTGCTAGCTCTATGAGCTGAAAATTATCTTCATCATAATCTTCTCCCCCGGTTTCACTGAGAATTATTTTCCAGGACTTCACGAGAGATCACCCGAAAAAATGACGAGTCAGTGTAAAAAGAGGATAACATGGGACTTCGGATAATTAATCTGGACTCAGATAATCGAGACTCTACTGTATTGATATATTTTTGAATTCAAAGAAATTTTTGTTCTGGTCAAATGCCAAGCTCTTTCTTTAGAAATTTTTTTCACGATCTCACGAACATACACGTTGAAACAAGTCTTCTATCGACATCTGATACATTTGATGTATCGTTCGTCCTATGTTCTGTCATAGACAAAAACACGTTACCATAAGATAATATATGGGATAAGTTCATTATACCCACCTTACGATGAATGCCTTGCGCTCCTGGTTCTGTGATGCCAGTGGTGTTTAATATTTGCCGACCGTCCTGTATGGCTGAGTTGGCAATTTCCTCGATTGCGCTTGACAAGGTGGGGGTTTCGCTGGTCGTCAATTGAATTTCGATCTGGTCGAGTTTCGTCAAAGCCTGCATCGGGTGGAAACAATTAGATGATGTAGTAACAGTATTTGTCGTTTGCATATCTTTAAATGACTTCGAAATAGGCCGAAGTAAACACTGAATCATTTTAGGTTTGCATTTGATTGAATATATATTACAAATGCTTAACAAACCGTAATTTGAAGAAAAAATTTGTAGTTAATTTTTTTAGTTTTAGTCAATCGAAATATTCTATATAAATGTATTATTTTATAATATTTATATTAGCAGACTTTATAATTGTTTGTAAAAATATTAATTTTCTTCTCTGAGCTATACAGAGTGTTTAAAAAAAGAAGATTTAAGGTTTATAAATTTTAAGCCGCTAGTGCTAAACACACACTTTCAATGGGAAAATTCTTTTGAATCTCAAGAAAGTTTGGCTAAAATATTTTCTATAATGAGGGAGGTATTTAAATAAAAACACGAAATCTAACATTTTATACAGGCAATTTTAGGGCAAATGTCTAGTTGGTCGAAAAATGTTTAGAAACTTAATAATTAGATAGTTTGGTATTTGTACCTTTAAATCATAGAGTGAGTAATAATGCAAAATTCCCGACTTACACTAAAATACCACGCTTTTACGAAGCTGTTCTCGAAAGAATGCAGGAATCATCAACAGAATGTAACTTGTTTTTGCTGCAAACCACTATTCAATTGATATACTGACCCTAAAAATTTGTCTCATATATATGACCACGAGTTTTTGATTTAAAACTATCAATTTTTTTAATGGACTCCAGTTTTTTTTTCAAATTTTCTTCTGTAATCGAATTTTCTTCGCTAAAGAATTATCAAAAGTTGTTTTCTGTATTTTCATGCTAATACGCCCCACAGTTTTGAAAGTATTTTAATATAATTCTTCTAATGAGGTAAAACAATCTTCCACTTGAAAGTGTGTGCATAGCACTAACGGTTCAAAAGTTGGTCAGTTTTTTTTAACCTGATCAATGTTTTTGAAACACTAATTATCAAGAGTAATTCTAAATATTTTCGTACGATTATCATTGATGGAAACTTCAGTACAGAATTCATTTTTTCTTTTGTTTACTAAACAAATTCGTAGTCTTAAATTTGCTTCACATTGTATATTTGAAAACAAGTGCAGTTATAAAAACAATAAAACTTCGTGCATAGTACTTATAACTTAACAGACAAATGCTTCATCCGATATTTCAAAGAAACTAAACATAGTTTTATGTTTTTAATTACATTTTTTTAACCTGTTTGATGTGCATATTTATTTGAAATGCATGCAGTGTATGGATTAGAATATTAATATGTATTAAATCTGTATTTATTATTGAATGAAACAGCGTATTATTTTATTTATGAAATTTATAGTCCTTAAAAAAACAGTAGTTAACTGGTGTTTTGTGACAAAGCATTGTAATTTCCTAGTAACTTTATTTGTAGCAAACTTCAAAGCTCAAAATATTTTAATGAATTAATTTTTTAAGCGTTTTTAAAACTCAAAGGTTCACATCATTTATATTATGAAACAATATTTTCATATCAGAGTTTTATTGCATGGTCTATATATCTAGAATTGTATATATGGTTTCCTTCACAATTATGTTTATTTTGCCGATTAAACATAAAATTTGTTCACAAAAAGTGGTTTATTTGCAATGAATAACAAAAGACTATTTAACTAATTCTCTGATTAAACACATATGCATAAAAATGAATTTAGCTAGATTTAGCACACACGAAGTGAAATTATTATTAAAAAGAAATTGTTAGTAACAAATTCAAAATATGAAAGTAAAGTTCACACTATAAAGTAAAGTTTTAATTTTTGTAAACTCAAAAAGTAGAAAATATGCATGTTAAATATTTCTGGTAAAATAAGGAAACAGCTATATCAAATAATTGTCACTTCAGTCCTACACTGAAAGAGAATTTATAATCACCTTTATGATTCAATTCATTAGAAAAAATTAATTATGGAAATTATAGTCTTCATGTTTTTTCATATAATAAGTTTTTCAATTAAATTCTAATTGTTCATTCGTATTTAATTGTTTTAAATGCACAGTTACAAATACTGAGAGCTTCTAAGATAAATATTATTAAAAAGCGTTGTTTGAAATACCAATAATTTTTAATTATTAATTTTCTTAAAATTCCAAAAAAGTAGAAATATGCATCACATACTTAATCATCACCTTATATTTACTAAATAACTCTGGTTAATAAACAAAAAATTTTGTACAATATTTTACAAATTAATCATCTATTTAATAATATTCATTACTTAATAACCAAATAATTTTCAACATGTCTTTCAGCAAAATGCGAAGAAAATAACAGTAATGTTTATTAACATTAAGGAAAATTTTTCATCTCGAGACATAATCTGCAATCTAATCAATAAATCTATGATGTGTAGACTTTGTGAAAAAAATTACTTGAAAGATTTGGTATGTGTGCAACGTAAAAATTGCAATACCTGCAATTTTAAAGTGATATTAATTTTTTACTTTTTTAAATAAGTAATTCTAAGCTGTGCTCTACATTTCTGCATAATAAATTTAATAAACTCTTAACAATACATAGTCCTGAATTCTCTTTTGTTAAAGCATGTGCAGATATTAATATGCAAACTAACGAAGGGAGCAATTAGTCAGCATTGGGGATTACTATTATTTTGGAAAATATAATTGTTGGTGTATTTCCTAATTAAAAACCCGAATAAAAAAATTGATTAGGGAAATTGCTTTGAAGAGTTACTAGTCAATAGTTTTACATACGTGCTTTTAGTTACAAAGTATACCAACAATTACAGTAATTAGTATTTAAACAAGCACTGATAAGTTTTAGCATGTCTGCGTAATGCTAATAAGTATATTAATCTATGCCAATATGTATCGGTATACATCATTAGGATCTTTAGGTAATGTTAATAAAACTTTTATCAAGCAAACAAACTCATTGAACAGGAAGATGATAAATTGGGATTTACAGTCTGCGCCTTGTTGAAGAATTGGACTGAATCTGCCAAAAGGTGCCTCCTCTGTTCCATGGCGGCTGTTAGGTCTGTACACTCAGACAATATAAGATAAGCCCTGGATCTCAATTCTTCCCCGGCGTAGTGTCCTTTCCTGAGCAGATCTTCAGCAGATTTGACGAGGCGGAGGCAGTGTTCTTGCTTTTCCTGCAAAACACGACCATCCTGTACTACTTACTTTAAAAGACAAATATTCAATTGTTAAAATAATATATAATTCAGAAGAGCCGGGAAACAAGGTGGGGGCAATATTTATAGTTTTCTGTTTAAAGTAATAGTACAGATTCCAGACTTACAAATGTGTGTGCTATGAAGGTTTTGAAAGGATTACTTTTTTTCTGTGTGAGCCATCTATATAATAATTGTCTAACGTGTTTGAGTTTTGTCAGATCCTTTGGAACCCCCCTCCTCTCCGGAAAGCTGATGGACTCAGACTCTATACATTTAGAGTATCAACCACGTATGGAAATTTAGCCAGATTTACTCCCTGGTGTGTGAGAGCATAAAAATGTGGTGGTTTTGAAAAAATATTTCCAAACTCTCCAGAAGCCACCTCGCAGTGATGTAGAAGACTAAATCTTTGCACATTTATAGTATTAACCAGGGGACAGAAATTAACGAAGCCAAGTTTTTATATTCCCCCCAGGGGGGGCGAAGAAAATATTTTTAAACGTCGTTCCAGATCCACCAGAGTCCTCTCCCGATGATATAGAAAGCTGAATGTTTGCAAACGTATAGCATCCACTGTTAGACAGATTCTAATGGAACCGAATTTGCTCTTAAGCTGACTATTTTTTACGCTAAGCGTCATATATTGTTAAACAACATAAAACTGATTCAAATAAAACTGTAACTTTATTTTTTAAGCGTATTAATTTCCTTGTTTTTGACAAGCTGTAGTAATTGTTTAAATATAAAAATATATAATCTATTTCCTGTAAAACACAATTTTTATGCCTAGTGATTAGGAAAACTAATTAAAATAAAATATATGGAATTAACATTATGTTCAAACCAAGAAGAAAAACACATATCCAAAATTTTTGATTTATATGTAGTACTAGTAGTATACCCGTTCTTCGTACGGAATATACAATATAAAGAAACGTGCGCAAATTCCTATAGTATTCAAAATGGCATTGTTATACAAAACATTCTATTAAAATGTTTAAATTATGCTCCTAAAAAGACGTTTAAGAATCTATGTTCTCGCTATGCAGAATTGTCTTTACAGGCAGATCTGAAGAAAAAAACATCCTCATCCCGTTTTTAAACAACTTTACAGAAAATATGAAGTTGAATCCATATTATGGTAAAATAAAAGCATTAAAATTATATTAGAAAATAAACCCGTACTACTTATATTCTTGTGGATTAGAAGATATGCCCGTACTACTTATATTTTCTATTTTCGGAGATTAGAAGATTCGTGTATTAGAAGATATATCCGTACTACATTATGTGGATTTGAAAAATCTTTCACCAAAATAAAACAGATGACGTAAAAATTTGAAAATATCAATAATCCCCGTAATCTTTAAACACAATCTCTAAACCAAATGAATATAATCCAATCATAAATGCAATTTAGATCAAATTTATTTATATGCATTACTTAATTACTTAAATCATCAAATATTTACTGCTGTATTAACTCATTGGGTTTAATCCCGTTGCTTAGCAACATGATATTATATTTTTCAAATATAAACTCATTGGATTTAATTCCGTTGCTTAGCAACATGATATTATATTTTTCAAATATAAACTCATTGGGTTTGATTCTGTTGCTTAGCAACATGATATTATATTTTTCAGATATATACTGATAGGGTTTAATTACATTGTTTAGCAACATGATATCATCTTTTCTTTCAAATAACTTTGCGAAACCAATATCGTTTGCATAATACTATATCAGTGGAAGGTTTAATAGCGCGTTTTTTGTTAATATCTCGATAACCCTTGGTTCCAAAAGCTCGAAACATGGACTAAATTTTAAGTGGGGCTAGTTTACCCCGAAAATTTCATCCAGTTCGGTTCAACCGTTCTCCCTGATGATGAGACAAACACACACCTAATGCTAGTAAATTACTCCACGAAGGAAAGTGTAATACAACTTATTTCATCCATAAACTTCTTTTATTTATCACGCCAAAACGCCTTTCATTCATCACTGGACTTTTATTCAATAAGCCAAAACGCCCTTCCATTCAAAACAAGTTCCTTTCCCCCGCAAGGATAACCTGATATCCTACTTTAAAAAGTGAGAGTATACTAACGTCATTTGCATATAAATTGACGTAACATTTATTTCTGTGTGTTACTGAAGTGAAGTGACTAAGCTACATTTCTTGCAATGTAGGTAGTCAAAATGAATATTAGAAAAATTAGAAAACAAAACAAGAAATTTATGAAGAAGCTTTCATATGGCAGCAAGTGGTGTCGAAAACCCAGACCACACGACTCACCCTGAGGCATGAGCAGCAGTTTGAGTGGTCGGGAACGGGCAGCAAGTGGTGTGTATATACTTTGTTTCCAACAGAACTACTAAGAATGTTTACAGCCTTTTGCATACTTGTTTTGTACAGTTACACGAATTCTCGGAGAAACCGGAAGTGGCATATCCAGAACAGAAGATGAAAATTCTTAGTGAATTCCCCTATTCCCTCCGAAATTTGATGCTAAGTCTATAACCAATCCCAAGAAATATATGCTACAAGAAAAATGTAAATTTTTGAATCGAAAGTAACATCAGCATAATCGGAAGTGAAAATCCTTAGTAAATTATCCTACCCTTTTCAGAATGTAATGCTGAATCCATATAAGTCGTTACCTAAAATTTATCTATAGCCAGTTCTGAGAAATACATGTCTCAAGGAATATTTTTGAAGCAGAAGTGGAAAAGGAACTAGAAGTCAAAATTCTTAGTGATATACTTTACATTTTCCAGAATTTGATGCTGCATCCATATCAGCTATTAGCTATGTCTTATGTATTGTCAATATTGAAATATATATTTATCACAGAAAAGAAAATTTCTGCCCGGATCTGGAAAAAGAATCGGAAGTGGAGATCCGTAGTGAACAATTATACCTCCTTTGAAATTAAATTTTGAATTCATATAAGCCATCATATGAGCTATAGTTGATCTTGAGAAATAGATGCTTCAGAAAAATTTGTTAAAACATAGATAGCAAAATGGATTGTCACCCAAAAAGTTCTAAATAAATTACAATCATAACATAAACATTAATTTTTACTTTCCTTATATACATAATGTATAAGGAAAGTATTGTGACGGGGTTGAAAATTCCAATTCGAGTTTTCGACGGGAGAGAACGTTTCAGGCATCCCTGATCACGAATCAAACATTTTTAAAGTGATATCTGTATGTATGTGCGTGTGTGTGTGTGAAAGTATGTGTGTGTGTGTCAGTGAGACTGTGGAGACGATAACTGACGAACGAATGGACCGATTCGAACGAAATTTGGTACAAAAATCACAATCCGTAAACACTGGAAGCCTATTGCTTTTATAAGCAATCGAATGTTCAGAACCCCCCTAAATTTCCGAGTGAAATTTTGAAAAAATCGTCAAAAAATCAAAACCGCTAATAAAGTTACGCAAATAGACATTTCTTATGTAATTTTTCATTAGAAAACGATTGTCATAAATTTTAGAACGCTAACATGAACCGTCCTCGAGATATTGCACATTTTTAAAAAATCATCGAAAAGTTATATAAAATAAAAAAAATATTTCCTATTGAGAAACATGTTCACTTTTCATATGTAATACCATGCGATAAATTGGGTGACATCATTCTCGTGGATCTAGCTCATTCCATTCATGAAAAACGATACTTTGAGTAATACTTTTGTGTTTGAACGCCAATAGTCATTTATCTGCTGTAAGAATAACTTATTTCTCCGTACATAACGCTTGACGAGATTTTGGCGACGAATTTGGCGGAATGTCGCCAACTTGGCGACATTTTTAAATGTTGCCAAATTAACAAAAATCTCGCCAAATGGATAAAAATGACGCTAAATCAATGAAAATAACGACTAATTGAAGAAAATTCAATATCTTGGAAAGAATATAAGTATCTACTATAAGAATAACATTTTTTTTAACTGTAAAAGTAGCAAATTCATTGCATTATATACGGAAAGTCATGTGTTGCCCACATCAGATTTTTATATATAGCATGTTTTAACGAAATACATGTAAGAATATATTATTTAATGGAAGCGTTATTCTTAAACGACATATTGAATATATACAATATGATTAACAAATAAATGTATGATAAGTTCGGTATGTAAATGAATTGACAGATAAAACAAACAATCCATGAAATTGTATATACATCTGAGAGAAAGGTGCACATGTATCTAGGTAGAAAACAAATTCCTTACAGAGTAGCTTAGCTGATAGCATAACTGGAAGCATTTTTGGGTTTGATTCCCAGATCCGATCGATTATTTTTTTTTCATATGAAAATAAGCCTACTGTTCCTCAAGAAATTTTCTATATAAATCCTACCTGACAGTGAATAAAGGTCAGTGAATGCATTTCCATAACGTTATTCAATAATTATGCACCACTTTTGCCCCATAACATTTTAATAATTTTATTAGTATAGCGGCCGTAATTGAGAACATCATCCTATGTAATAATATTGACAACATACACTGTTACTAAACACTATAAATTGACTGTGTTCAAATACTGAAACCTACTTAACAATCAATGCTTAGCTAAAAAAAATAAAGACTTGGTTAAAAACATAATATGAAAGAAATTAGTAATGGTTCCGAAGGCAAAAAAGAGCTTCCTTCTTCAGGATAAAAGGACAAAGCAACCACACCAAGAAAGAAAGACAAGAAGGCGTATATTTATTTTCTTGATTTTGTTCGTGTGGTTTGTTTGTTTTTTCATCCCGAAGAATACGACTGTTTTGACTTTTTTTCCTGACAAAAGAGGTTGTTTTGTGCTTCCAAAATAGGTTGATACAGTTGCTAATTTATTTTTATGCTGTGTTTATAACAAAGTTTTTACATTTTAACTACTTTTTCAACAGTTTGAGCGATGTAATGTAATGATGTCTTAAATATTATTTGTACAATTTCTATTTAGTACAGCGTATTTCAATTGATATTACATATAATGTTTTGTGTAGAATATTATTTATGTCTTTGCTTTTCGGATCTACAGTCATATAATTCCTTTTTCTGTTATATTTATTTTAAATTCAGTTTTGTTATTTTACACACCCGTAAATAGTTATTTCATTTTATAAACCTTGTCAATTATTATATATATTATGCACAACTTTAAAAGGTGTTAGATGCCTGTGCTGGTTTTAAAAATAAATTTTTTGATTGTATTTTTATCGAGAACTCGCCTGTGATCTTTTAAAATATTTATTTTTTGCTTATTGTCAGTGGTCAGTTTCTTCATAATTTAGCTGATTCAATATTATACTGCAGTACACACAGTGGACTCATAAAGACAGGAAACTCTACAAATGATAAATGACCCGAAAAGTGGAGCTGGCACAGAAAATTGTCATGTTTAAAATATTGTTGCTTTTGCCATATTCTGTAACCCAGACCCCAACATTTCATACTGTTTTAACAGACCACCAACGATTATCAGGAAAAAGAGAAATTCGCCATATGCATAGAAGCGCTATCTTATAAAAAGCATAGTTTATCCATAAATTGGACATTTTTCTTTGATAAATAACATCTGACATTCATAAATTGGAAGGGAAATGTAGCGCTTCTGGTATAACGTCGGCTGTTAGGCGCACATGTAACTAAACAAGAAAAAAAAATGTTTCTCTTATCGCAGTTCTTTTTATTTCAGGCAGTCTCTTTCATCATGCTGATTCTTAGTAAATGAAAAAGTAAGATGAAACTTCCTGACACAGCTCTAACATCTTTCAAATATATTTTTCTTCTTTAATGAAACATAAATCTTTCCTCTTATCATCGTTTTTGTCATCAGTCAGTATATTGCATGAAGTTATCCAGTTTCAGTGAATGAAACTAGTGAGTGATACTGTAAGCTAGCGAAAAAGTTTCACCCGAGTTTCTCAAATTCAGATTTTCAAATTTTGAGAGATTCAACAGACTAAAATAATTGAATTAATAAAACATTTAAGGAAATTCAACGTGACCTGATGGAGTGGTTATGAAACTAGTGAGTGATACGGTAAGCTAACAAAATAATTTCGAGTTTCTCAAATTCAAATTTTCAAATGTTTGAGAGATTCAACAGACTGAAGTAATTCATTTTATGAAATTGGACATGACATGACGGAGTGGTTATGAAACTAAACACAGAAAATAATATCCCTGCAAACTAAAATTAGAATTATTATGGACGAAAAAAGCTATGTCCCTTCACCATTCTTAATGAAGCGAAATCAACATTTACCTGAATTTTGTGATCCATTTTACTTGAAAAGGCAGGGAGACGAAAATTTGCACATATGCGTAAAATTGCACACAGACGTGCAGAATCACAATATTAATAATTAAAACAAACTGTAACAAGCTGAAACGCCCATTTTTAAACCGTGCATGATCATTGCACTTCGTACAAATAACAAGTAAAAAGCAACTTTTAAACAGCTATAATTAAAGCGTGCGCATTTGCATGCATTGTGATTTAAACATGCTCGTTTATATTAAACACGTTCTTGCGATTTAAATGTTTTTGATTTCATCGTTTTCCCGTATTCTAATTTGTTTAATTTAATATTTAAATTTTAAACACTTATATATGCTCTTTTGTATTGGGAATATCCAATATTGAAATTAAATTTTTTATACTTCTAATTTCCCCTTTATTTGTTAAATTAAGTTTTAATTGCAATCTTTCACAGCTCGCATACTTCATATGCGCGATTCCATTCAAAGACCGGCTTTTTGTTAGCTATAAAATGCTATCATAATCTCACTGAGAGAGAAATTTTTGTCGGGGAATGAAGCTCTTATCTTTTACCAACTTCAAGAGAACTTACTTTGCATTCGTTGACGATCTTGTGGTGCTCGTGCTGTAGAATTTCCGAACCTGCCAGTGAATCTCCCAAATTTCTCTCCATTAGGTATTCAGATCCCTTAGTGCGAAGCCAAGTTTCAGTCTGTGAATAAATTTAAAAAAGTTAATACTTATTGAAGCAATATTTAAATTGTTTTTAAGCATAGCTACCTTTACGACCATCAATAAACAATGTACAGCGTTCACTTCATATATAGAATGAAATATAACTTTAAAGTACTTCCTTGAAGAAAGCAGGCATCAGCATAAGGTGACTACAACTGTTAAAGACCCAGACCGTCCGACTCATCCGAAGACATAGAGCATCCATTTGGACGGCCGGTGGTGACTACAATTGTGTTGTTATTAGATCTCTTCCTTAGATTAAGTCTCCTCAGATCTTCCTTAGGCTTATGTCTGCTTTTTGCATGGAAATACCAGGAAATTCTCAAGTAGTACAACAATATTGGTCCAATATTACATACCTTGGCGTTACTTTGAAAATATTTCTAATGAACGCCAATATTGGGGATACATTGGATGCCAATATTGATTAGATATTGGCATTGCAATATGACGCCAACCTTGGCGTTACATTGGAAATATTTCCAATACTTGGAATACATTGGCAACCAATACTATCTCAATATTGGATATATATTGGCATGCCAGTATTGGCAATAAATGGTCAGCCAATATTGCCGAAAGGGCTATTCTTTCTTATTGGCCCAATATTGGGCCCATATAGGTTGCAAATATTAGTCTAATATTGGCATGTTACTAGGATTTCTCCCAATTCTCACAAGTATCAGTTTCATTTATTGTGATAGAATGAAATATTACCGGCTCATAAGCTCAATGAATAGAGTAGGGGTTGGACAGCCCAGTGGTTAGCGTGCGGGGATTGCACCGGGACGACCCAAGTTCGATTCCCAAATCTGCACAAACTGTCCCCATGTTCACGCGGAATACGGGCACGTTAAATATGTAGCTACGTAAGTCCTTCCGAGAGGTAGGTGGTGGGGGAAGGAGGCTACGGTCCCTGTGGATGCCGCTCCTCCTGGGTTCCGCTCTAAGTTGGGTGGCACTTCCCGGCCGTAAAGCAGATAGCTTACACCTTCGGGCAGGTCGGACAGTCTGGGTCGAAGAAGAAGAATGAGTAGAATAACGTCTGGCTAACCGGAAACCATTGTTTTGATTCCACGCTGAAACAAGAGTTCTTCACAATGGCTTTTCCGAACAACACGTATTCAGCTCGTAACGAACCCTGAGGTATGGTGGATCTAATGTAATAACATGTATTAAAGTTGTAGGGTTCCCATTAAATAGGAGGACGTTTCAATAGTTCAATCGATGGACCTAGAGCTTCTCTACTACAGGCTGACTTATCAAGCATATTGAAGCAGGTAGGGTTCCATACTATAGGTACAGAAATTATAAAATAAGTGTTTAAAATAAGTACTTTATATAAAAAAAGAAGTTTGAATTAGAATATTGTAGAACTTAGCTCGCACAAGTATGCTCCAATACCGGGTAACCAATTATTTATTAGCAATTGTTTTCTTCTTTCTGCGTTTCTAGGAAAGCGAAATAGCCCCAAACCCTTTCTAGAATGATTAGAACAGTTCGATGTAGAACAAGCACCCATAATTATTTCAATTATACTTCCTAAAGTGAAAATACAAATAGAGTTAATGCTAATGGATTGCGCTTCCAGCTAGGGTGGGCTTCAATATGCTTGATGAGTCAGCTCGTATATAGAGGAGCCTTAGATGGACCTTTGACGACATAGTCCAAGATTGGCGGCTTTGTAATGGCGTTTAAGTTACTTAACTTTGCACAATAGATGTAGTGGATGGAAGGTTTGAAAAAAAAAAATAGAAATTGGAATTTTTCCAGTAGGCAATGATTTATATTCACAATTTCAATTCATGGAGGGAAATTACGACAAACCGCATGTAATTTGCATAAAACGGAAAAATGAGGAAGTTGTATAGATCAGAAGTTGCCGCCTTCGATCTGAAATCTGAGGAAGGATTCACTTTAAATATAGAAATATATTGAATTGTCGCAGTAGCTCACTGGATTGATTAGTGGTTCGATTTTCAGCTGAGGCAGGACCTATTTACAAATAGAAGAATATGGTTTTATATAGAATTGGAAACAATAAACGTTTACATCATTTAATAAGAAGAATGACGCATCAGCAAATTGATATTCGTTCTTATATCTATTATATTTAATATTAAAAAATTGTAGAGCAGTATTTGAGATAGAATGAAGTTGAATTGTTCTCTGAAGTTCCGACAATATTGTTTATATTTTCCATTACGCAGTAGTAATACATAAATTTGTATTTTTTCACTACATGTATACATTTTTTTCAAACTTCGAAATTCAAATAACAGAAACCTATTTAAAATTTTTGGAGACAAACTTTTACATTAGTATTTAATAAATTGACAATCTATCTTGTTCAAGTATTATTTCAGCAAATTGCTTATTACACTCACGGACAATGAAAGTTGCGCACCTAGAAAAAACATGATACAACCGCGAAATGATGTAAATAGCTAGAGGGCGGACTGTTATGCAAATGATCCCAGTTTGATGTGATTGCGCATGACCGTACACCCGTGAGTGGCGCTGCAAGCATGAGCCAGCAGCCTTATAAAACGGCGTGTAGTCGACGCCCGATCAATACGAGAAGCTTTGGCCGAAGAAAGCACGAGTACGGAGTGAAAAGAATGGTGGGTAGATGGCAGAAACGTCGATAAACGCAACTGACGGACTTCGAGAGAGACCTGATCATCGGGCTGAAAACCGCAGGGTGGTCAGCGGGCCGGATAGCCCGTCACGTGGATCGTTCGGACTATACCGCCCGACGGTGTTGGAAGCATTAGTCACGGGACGCCACCCGGACACAGAAGACCGGCTTTGGACAGACCAGGCATACCACGAGTTGAGAGGATCGAATGATCGTGCGGCAGGCACGTATAGAGCCCACGGCGACCCGATCCGCGATACAAGCACACGTAGCGTCTCCTGTGTGCCCACGAGCCATATCTAGATGCCTGAAGGAAGCGAATCTGTGATCCCAGCGTCTCTTATGTATGCTGCCGTTAACACGGGAACATCGGCGGCTCCGGTTGCAGCGGTGCCGAGCCAGAGCAACGTGGAACGCCACAAATTTTGGTGATGAGTACCGCTTCGTTTTGGGGACCGATGATCAGCGTGACCGGATGTGCATGTCCCCTGCTCAACACCACAATCCAATCCCAACCTCGTTATTGAGCGCCACACCAGCCCCACTGCAGGCATCATGGGCTGGGGAGCCATAGTCTACGACTGCTGATCACCTCTAGTAGTGGTACCTGGAACATTGACGGGCCAGCGGTACGTAGATGACATTCTACTACCCCATATGCTCCCATTCGTTGCTGGGATTTCAGGTGCGCAATTCCAACAGGTTAATGCCCGGAAGAACACGGCTCGTGTCGCTCAGGCCTGCCCGAGTCATGTCCAGACACTTCCATGGCTTGCCCGCTCCCCAGACCTGTCTCTTATCGAGCATGTGTGGGACCAGTTGAAACGCCAGCTGCCTTGTTGCCGCAATTTTCGGGATTTGGAACGTAACGTCCAACAGGTGTGGACTCGTCTGCAGCAGGACAACATCAGGCGTCTGTTCGACACCATGCCGAACCGTATTGCTGCTTGTATCGCAGCATGAGGCGGTGCGACGCGCTATTGAGGATGACCGGACTGTGTACCACAGCTCCCTCTGTACGTGTTCCACTGCGCTGTTTTTGTGATCATGCATATCATTCATCTGTATCCTTCCATCAATAAAATTTCAAGTCTATCCTATACTTCCTTCTTGGTGTGCAACTTTCATTGTCCGTGAGTGTATTTTTTTTTTTTTTTTTTTTTTTTTTAAATATTAAACTGATTATTCTGTAAACAATATAATTTCCCTCAGGTATGAATAAAAATCAGGCAGCTTTATTTTAGTCATGAATAATTATGATTCTTAGGATAAGTAGGATATCTAGCAACATATTTAACAACTTACATTTATTTCATAAAAATAGTAAAAACTCAAAACATTAAATGCAAAATATTGACTATTAAGAAATTAATGGTCAATACAACCTAAAAATTTGCAAAATTGCACAAGTTATACCAAGCAAATAGATAATTATGCTGTTTCAATTTTTTTTTTTTTTAATGAATTTCTTTTTGGACATTATCTATCTGATCTTTGACCTCAGATGTCTCAGTAAATAGATCAAAATTAAAAATTATTTTAAGCAACTTCTGAAACAAAAAAATACCGAATGTTGGATGACGCGTCAATTTTAATATATCGTAATAAAAAATCAGAGAGATTTATAAAGCCAATTTTGATACCTTAAATTTGAAAAAATATAGGGGAATTTAATAGGGGAATTTCGATATTTTTTTCTTTATTCAAATGATCACATCAAAATTTCTTGCGGCACACTAGTAGACCGCAAGGGAGCCTGCCCAGACCGGATTAAAATTTATAGCTGAATGGCTAAACGTGAATTTCCATGGCTAAATGTCCCAAAAAGTGAACAGCTCTAACCCAAAAATGGCAACCCTGGCGCAGTGAAATTGGCTTACGTTCTCGCTGTAATCCTGTCTAAAAGAATCAATAATCCAGCGGGAATATGGTTTGTTAACCAAATCCCATTCTATTTATTTTAACTTGTTGCTCCTGTATTCGGAGCAACATTCTTAAATTTATTTAATCAGAACATCTTAATATAGACTGATGATTAAACAAAATCTTATTTTATCAATAATTTTTTTTAAATATTTATGGTAGATAAGAAAAGTTTTAAATTTTAAATGTAAACTCAGAATTTTAAATGGTTATTTGTGAATCATGGAAAGTAGTTAATTTATGCTAATTTATTTTTCCTCTAGGACGGCTTAAATTGCCAATTTTGATAAAAAATATACTTTGACTCTTTTTTTTTAAATACGATACTTTTATCTTAATTCAGGTAATCACTCGCAAAATTTCTTGCGATCGACGTCTTTCCCAGATCTGCTGAATACCATTCAATAATAAAGTCCGATAAGGAGTGTCGAAAGCCCAGGCCGTTCGACTCGTCCGAGGACATGGAGCAGCAAGATGGGCGGCCGGCCGATAAGGAGAGTGAAATGCAACCGCTGATGTTAGTCGCTGTACTAGAAGTATGATTTCAAACCAAACATTAAAAGCAAAATTGATCCACCAGACCTGGTTGGGTCAAGCCTAGCAGGCCCGAATCCATCCTTCTCTCCCCACCTACTACTATTCAGATGGGTTTGTCTATTCTTCTTTAATTCAGGGATTTGTCAGCATACTACTCGGAAGTGATAATAGATGGATTGCACAGCACATCTCTCCGCAACTTTCTTTAATAAGCGTGGTGTCATATGACATTTGCCATAACTCCCAGGAACATCATCGAAAGACAAAGGCTCTTTGTTCGTAACTTCGGTATTTTTTATGTTTTATGAGGGGGTATTTCGGCGTTAGTGATCTGCTATATGTTTTTTTCTAATTAGTTATAAAAGACATAGGGCCTGATTAACGCTGAGGCATGCGGGGCAGCTTCCACGAGCCCCCGCATCAGAGAAGCCCCAAATTAAACAATTACAACATCGAAAAATTAACGACTGCTGAATTTGCCCAGCGGATATATAGGGATTTGGGGATATATAGGGATTAACTGCACTAATTTAGCATATTGGCATCTTGGCTATGATAAAAAAGTTGCCAATAATTTAAATTCCATTAAAACATGTAAGAATCACAATTTGTGTACTTTTTCTAAAATGCAATTATGTTTTTGGAAAAATATTTTTGTTCATTTCATATATAGGATGTCCCAAAAACATTGGCCTTGGCTTTTATTCTTTAAATATTGATCTTAGACATATATAATAAATTACAAAGTTGCGCAAAAAAAGGTACAGAATTTTATGAAATCGATTGAAATTTTCAAGGGAATTAAATTTTAAGAAATACAAAATTTAAATTTTTATACGGCCCCCATACAAAAACATTTCCAATGAGTAAAATGTGCTCCATACGCTAATAAGGTGATGTACAAAATTTCTGCATTTTATCATAAGAAGTCTCAGAGATAAGAAAAGACAAAAATACTGACTTAAACCACTTTTCGATGCATCGGCATGGGTTCTCAGAGGGGAAAAATCATGTCGGCAGATCGCGTTTCAGGGGTCATACACAAATTACGAAAGAAAACAATGATTACATAAATAAATAATAATTTTGCTATTTATTGGTACAAAAGTATCTACACTGTGTAGAAATAATAACTTTACACAGAGATTACAAAGTTTGTTCAAAACGTTTTCCATCCATGCCAAAGATCCATTAAAGATAATAGGCAGATATTATTTGCCTATGATGCATTTCTGCGTTGCGTCATTTACACTTTTGCTGTAAACATTTACATTTTAATTTGTGATTAATCCCTCACCAACTTTGTTTAAACATATTTCTGGGACTTTTTATGATAAAATGCTGAAATTTTGTACATCACCTTATTAGTGTATGGAACACATTTTACCCATTGGAAATGTTTTTATACGGGAGCAGTATAAAAATTGAAGTTTTGTATTTCTTCAAATTTAATTCCCTTGAAAATTTTAATCGACTTCATAAAATTCTGTACTTTTTTACGCAATTTTGTAATTTATTATATATGTCTAAGATCAATATTTAAGGAATAAAAGCCGAGATCAATGTTTTTGGGATACCCTGTATATCGAAAGGTAAGAGGGAATCCAGGAGGAATGTTTGCCCCGGGCCCCAGTTGGGCTAATTTGGGCCCCGATAAATGATCTAGGCAGTAAAGAAACAGCTTCCAATCGCCAAGAGTTTTTATTTTTATCGTATAATTTTTTTTTTTTAGAAATTTATTTTCTTTACTAGTATTTAAACCTATCAAAGCTAGGAAAAATAACACATTTAAAAAATAACAGTGATACTGTTTTTAGGTTTTATTTTGTTCAACAGTGCATGGTGCTTAATTTCGAAAAGAATCACATTAATCAAATATTGACACAGTTAGGTTCTATCCCATTGTCAATATTATAATTATGGTAAGTTTCAGCAGTCTAAGACCCCAAGCGACTTCCTGTCTAAAATCCCCCGTTATTTCCGACCCCGGGTTGGAATCGAAAATCCCGTTCAGTTAGATTCTATCCCGTAGTCAATATATAAGTGTTGAAGACCCAGACCGACCGACTCGTCAACAAGGACATGAGGAGCTATTTGGTCGGCCGGCAATATATAAGTGTGTAAAGATTCAACCTTCTAGGTCATGATGGGATTTCTGGAGGGTCTGGAAAAACAAAAGCAAGTTAGACAACTATTATATAGATTTTATTTTATTTATTTATTTATTTTACTTCTTTATTTATTTTGTTTTATTTATTTTAATGTTGTTGAGTTTTGGTAAATTCATGGTTAACTATTAATAATTCGCGAATGTCATATTTTCGCATATTTTATTTTTCTATTGTCAATGCGATCGACAAATTATATTACTTTAACTAGTTGGATGCCCATTCTTCGAACAGAATATATAATGCGAAAGACCCAGGCCACCCCACTCACCCTAGGGTATGAGCAGCTGGTTGAGTGGCCGGAGAATATATAATGTAAAGAAACTTAATTCACAATTTGCGGTGAAAGTTTAATATTTGGCGTCTTTCTTTTAAAATTTTATAATAATTCTCGCAAAAAGAAAGAAGTAAATCCCCTCGTGCTGAAATAATAAACAGACAGACAGCTGCTCGTTTTTTTTTTAATTAATTAATTTTTTTTTATGTATTTTATTTGTTTTTATTTATGTATTTATTTTACTGTATTTATTTATTTATTTATTTTTACTGTTGATGTTGAGGAGCCAAACAAAATAATTCTAAAACTATAAAAAAGAAAACTTCACCATTTTATGCATCAAATATTCAAAACAAAGCTCTCATTAAAATATCTTACTATTTTATGCACAGAATGTTCTGAAAGAAGCAACAATAGCATCAAGTAGCCTAATATTGCCACTCAGTAAAAAACAAATAATTAAAATTATTAAAATGTTACTGTTGCTTAAAAATACATGCAAATATATAGTAGTAATATATGACAGACGATAAAAAAAATGAAATGAAAGAAACAAAATATCATTCTTTTGATATTGTCTGCAGTTTAAAAGGTTTATTTTTTTTTTCTACTTTCTTGAAACAAACATTAATGATGTGAATTTGATTATCTCCCACTTTCTAAGTAGTAAATGTGTTAGAGAAGGGTTCAAAACATTTTATTTTAAAATCCGCATTATAAATCTTCTGGATAATCAATGATGTTTTAGTGTAACATTTTTTTCTCTCCTCACTATTTTCTTTAGGAATGCCGCGTAACAACCCGTACGTTCAGAACAGCTCCTTGCTGTTGTCATTAGTCAAAAATCTCTAAAAACATTTTTAGGGGGCGTGGGAGTGATGTTTGTATCGGATTCCTTATTCGGATCTCTGCTTTATTCTTCTAGTATTTCTTAATTATGATCCGATCTGCCAAATTCCGAGCTCATATATGAGCATTATAGCGTCCTTTGTTTCCTCTCTTGATGCACTTTTAGTTAAAAACAAGAAAGATCAATCATGCTTAAAGCATTGATTATGAAACACTTTCCAACTTCAATGCAATTTTTTTTAAAACAGTCGAAAATGCAATACATTCCTCGGTAATATTTTAAAACTTATCATAATACTACATTAATTTATTATATTTGAAAAATTAAACCTTCATTGAAAAACATGAACTTCATTCAAATGACGGCATTGAAATAAAAAGTGCCTGGTTTAAATATATCTGAAAAGCGATACATTCCACGGTAATATTTTTAAAACTATCATAATACTACGATAATTTATTATATTTAAAAACTTCATCGAAAACAACTGAAATTAATTCAAATGACGTCATAGAAAAAATAAATAAAAAGAACGAATATGAGTCTGCAGCGAAAGACATGTGCTGTCCACATCAGAATTTTTAACAATATTACAACAATGATTTATAGAAGTGAACGGGGATTATTTTCAGGCCATTTCGAAAAAAATGTATGATCTATATTTAAAGATCCATCAAATTTTTGTCGAATAAAATGTTCAACAAATTTAAGCTGTGTACCAAATTTTAACTCTCTAGGACGTAGGAAAGTGCATTAAAAATACCATCAAATAAGTATATCATGAAGAGTTATATAAAATTTAAAAAAAAATTGAAAAATTGTTATCTACCAAATTTATTTTAAAATGTGAAGTCTCTCTCATATACAAAATGATTAAACTCTTGGAAAGATATTTATTATATAATATATCTCTTTTATCTTTCTGGAGGATATCCCAAAAGTCAGAATTTAATTGAATTTGTTTTTTTCCCTATAATAAATAATTTTTAATTAAAAAACTACTTAACATATTTTACTGAATTTTTTTTATATATTCTATGGGATAATGTAAATATTTTCTAAAAATTTCGAAGCAATTCGTGAATTTTAAATTTACTTAAAAAATGTTTGAAAAATTAGGTCCCATAGGGTTCAATGTATTTCATTTTTTCAACCCGGGTTCAATAAAAAACTAATTGGGTGATATTATTTATTTATATTCCCATAGGTCCTACAGACCGTCTGAACAACATACTAAAATTTCATTTTGATAAAGTCATTTTTACGGCAGTTATCGTGCTAACGGACAGACAGACAGACAGACAGACAGACAGACAGACAGACAGAATGAACAAAGTCATAAACACTTTTCAACTTTGTTGTAAAGTGTTAAAAAATACAATAAAATAAAAAATGTGCTTCGTGCAGATGGTGAAAACAAACGACCTTATCCCTTTTTATGATCTGGTATGGGAGCATCGCAACATTAACTAAAGAAAAATCAGATGTTGCCATTTTTTCTTTCTAATAATACAATAAATACGGTAAAGAGTGGGAGCATTTATTCTTTTCTCAAGATGTCTCAGTTAGAATTTGACAACGAAATACATTAGAGGGTGTTCAAAAATGACTGATCAGAACTTTTGAACCCTTAGTGTTAGACTCATACTTCCAGTTGGAAAATTGTTTTACATCGTAAGAATAATTATATCAAAACACTTTCAAAACTGTGTGACGTATTAGCATAAAAATACAGAAAATAAATTTTTATATTAGCGAAACAAAGTTTAATTACTGAAAAAATTTCATAAAACCTGGTATCCATAAAAAATGGCAAGTGAAAAACCCGTTGTTATATTCACAAGACAAATTTTTGGGGTCCGTATATCAATTGATTAGTGTTCTAGTATTTTGCAACAAAAGCAAGTATGTAAAGAACACAATATTTTGAGGATGGTTCCTTAATTCTTTTGAAAATTACTTGGTAAGAGCGTGGTTTTTTGATGAACGTCGGGAATTTTATTTTATTCCCCACGCTTCGATTTTACGGTGCAAATGTCAGACAAGATAATTATTACAGTAAAATTCATAAACATTTTTTTGAGTAACTGGACATTTTGACTTTAGGGCTATAACACACGAGCGATTTCTCCCGCCCGTTTTGGGGACGCTGCGTGCTGGGAATAAAAAAGTACGTGGAACTTGTTACACGAGAACGCGGATGTTCTCGTGTGACAAGCTCCTGGCATTCTAAGAGATAACATCGTAAAAGACACCCATAACAATGGAGGAGACAGCCATGCAAAATAAATTCGACTGCTTTATATTTTTTTATGGTACGATAATGTATGAAAGTACAAACTCCAGTTTCAACGAAGTCATATGTCATCATAAGCATAAGTGGTTAGTTTACAAGACCTTGTAAACTAACCAGGGTCACAGCACAAAAACTTAAACAAATAAGAACAAGGGTGTAGTAAGACCCCGCCTACAGCAAGATTTTTGCGAAGAACGAAGTGAACCTAAAAAAAAAAGAGAGATGGGGATTGAAAACCTTAAACTTTAGACTGGACTTCTCGGTAAATTAAGCAGCAGAATTTTATTTATGTATAAAATGAGTTAACAATTGTCAACGGTGGATATTTATTGCGTGTAGGCTAGGCTGTTAAATGTTACAAAGGGAGGTTCTACAAAGCCTCCTATAGATGACAAAAAAAAGGTTGTTCAATCTCTTACAAACGCTTAAAGAGGAGCGCATATCAATTTGACATAGATTACTATTCTTTGATCAAATTCAAATTGTGCGGAAGTGTCTTGACTCAAGGAATCAAATCATTAAAACCTTCATTTGCAAATATCTATACGATCATCAATATCACTAATGTGCATAAATAACGCAATGTTCTTCCATAGTAAAGGAAGATGCCTGTGTGTGTGTGTGTATGCGCGCGCAGTCTGTATCTGTAGCGGAAAATCTAAGCATATACATGTACACACAGGATCAGGGAAGGTGCACCGCGAAGTCATTGTTTTTAATTTCGAATTAGTTTATTAGTTATTTTATGTTTTAGCATTTTTACACAAATCGGTTGCTTAGAGGCCGAAAATATTTTCACGCAGTCTCCATCTTGACATCATTAGAAAGATCGAAGAACGTACCACCAACGATGTTTCAACCGAATTCGTAGAACAATTCCTTCATACTTATTTCTTCTAATATACATCGAAATTTGCACTTTTTAGGTTATCTGATATACATATGTGCGCGTGCGTGTATCGTTGCATCCGAAAACCTAAGATGAATACAATTCTATACTTTTGCAAAATGTTCCATATACACTCTTTTGCAAAAAAATACAAAGCACCATGAAGAAAGTGACTATTGTTATTGAAATTAAATATGCGTACAGCTCATACACAGGTAATGAAATGATTACAAAATCAAGGCCGCAGGATCTATCAATGGTTAGCAATTGCACATTGAATTTTCAAATCAATAATTGGTGAAATCCCCTTGGGGGCAGTGCATGCTTGTATACGTCTAGGAGTGATAAAGTTTCCTAATGTCCTCCATGCGATACATTCTGCCAGGCATTCCTCAAATGTTGCTCCAGATCTCCCACAATTCGGGGTGCTCCAATCTGGCGGCCTAGTATCTCCCATACATGCTCGATTGGCGAAAGATCTGTTGACCTTGTGGCCAAGAAACAGTATCAACAGCACGGAGACAGTCCACAGATATGCGAGCCGTATGTGGCGTAGTATTATCTTGTTGTAAAATGGCGCCAGAATGACATGCCCCGAAGGGTAACGCAAACGGCCGCAGGATTTCATCAACATATCGTTAAGCTGTTAAAGTTGTACGCAGGATGACTAGGGGCGACCTGCTGTCGTAAGAGATATCACCCTACACCATCACACCAGGGGTAATGGCTGTGTATCTGTTGAAACCCAGACCGTCCGACCTACCAGAAAGGCGTAAGGTAACTGTTTGGACGGTCGGGAAGTGCCACCCAATTTAGACCGGAACCCAGTGGGGGAGGCATCCACAGGGACCGTACCCTCCTTCCCCTACCACCAACCTCTCGGAAGGACTTTCGGACCCACATGTTTAACGTGATCGTACTCCGCATGAACACGGCGGCAGTTTTGGCAGTGGCTGGAATCGAACTGTGTAAAACAGAGGCTGATTGGGACCGCTGGCCCTGGCTTCTCCACACACGTACCCGATGGTCATCTGCTGAAAGACTGAAGCGTGATTCATCGCTGAACACTATGCGATGCCAGTTACTGGCAGCCATGATGCTCGATTACGACACCATTTCAAACGACTCTGTCGATGTTGTGGGATTATGGACAGACGTGCGGACAATGATGCCATTGGGCCAGTTCGAGCCTGTCGCACAATCATCTGATTTTGCCTCGCATTCGTGCACATTGGCCTTCCAGAGTCTTCATTCCGCCGATGAGTGTCTTTCAGCAACCATTGCTGCCAGCACCTTTGCACATCAGTGTCCGTTCGGTGCAGGTGGCGGCTTATTGTTCGGTATGACCAGTCAGCTTTATGCATCCCAATTATGCGACCACGTTCGAACTCGTCTAATGGCTTATAAGGTCTTCGGCAACGTCATAACGGCATTATTGGTTGTGTCTCGACGGAACTGCAACGCCAATAACGAGCAAAGATAAACCGTTTGCATTTTAACCTGTTTTATAAGGTGCCAGTTGAGCAGTAGAAACGCGCGGTATGGGCAAAGTTAACACTATCATCACTTCCCTTGCAAATTTAATCATTTGCATACTTAGTGTTGTTGTTGTTGAAACCCAGACCGTCCGACCTACCAGAAAGGTGTAAGGTAACTGTTTGGACGGTCGGGAAGTGCCACCCAATTTAGACCGGAACCCAGTGGGGAAGGCATCCACAGGGACCGTACCCTCCTTCCCCTACCACCAACCTCTCGGAAGGACTTTCGGACCCACATGTTTAACGTGATCGTACTCCGCATGAACACGGCGGCAGTTTTGGCAGTGGCTGGAATCGAACCCGGGCCTACCGAGTGCAACTCCAGCGCGCTAACCAATGGGCTACCGCGCCCTGCACACTTAGTGTAAAGGAATTTGCATGCGACATTTCGAGATGATCGGGTTATTTTTAGGGGTGCATCGTTTTTTTTGCAAAAGAGTGTATATTGTGGGATTATAATAAACATTATTTTTTCGATTTCATAAGTAATTTTGATTTTGGTGATTTATTATGTAATCGCATTAAGTAAAGCAACGAACACATCTTCAGAGGAAGTCCCCGCTTTCGATTTTTACTACCGGCGGATTTTACTGATCATGCCAGCCTAGGAAGATTTAAGTCACGCCTCATCTCTCCCCATCGTTCCTTTTATTTATTTATTTATTCATTTATTTATTTTTACTTTTGCGAAGAGCGAGATGTGTATTTGCGGTCTGTAGCGAGAAATCCGAGAGTCGTGTAGGGCTAAGAAATTTGGTACACAGATGCTTTTAAAATTCGAATTAGTTTTATAGCTATTTTATGTTTTAGCACGATTTTGAGCAATAATCAAACTAGTTGGTTCTTTAGCGATCAAAAGTATTATCACAGACGTTTCATCTCAACACCATCAAAAAGATAGAAGAACGTTCTTTCAAACGATGTTTGAACCGTATCCGTAGGATAATTCTGTCATATTTATTTATTTATTTAAATATATCGAAATTTGCATTATTAGATTACGTGATGCTTTTTTCGCCGCATCCGAAAAACTAAGATTAGCACCATTCTACTGCTTGTCAAACAGTTGGATGCATATCTTCGCATTCTAACATTTGTTTTTAATTTCATAAGTAATCTATTTGTTTTTCTTTTGGTCCTTTTTTTAAGTGAGCGAATCTGTAAGATTTTCAATACTCCGCAAAAAAGTTCCGTGCATTTTTCGATTGCGCATGTCCACCCGACAGCGGGAATTAAGCCACGCATATAGAAAGCGAAATCCTATCGAATAATCGTATTTGTTTAACTATCAACGTTTGTGGAAGAGTGATCTTTGTGCCTAAACATTAAACTAAGGATTTAATATTTTACAGTGATTTGGATTGAAACTGATTTATCGATTTGGAAGCTGATTGGTATTATTTAGGTAGCGTGTGCTTAGTTAGGACATAGGCTACAGCAGGTAATCCGTTACAATTTATGTAAATAAATATTTCAACTAAAAAAATTATATTTAATTTCTGGTTGTTATCTGGGTCCTCACTTTTTCCACTACTTTCTAGTTTTATTTCAGCGGATGCAATAGTACTTTTCATAACTTTAATTTACCATTATTGGGGGGTCTTAACTAATATATAGACAGTTAGACTCAACAGTATTCTGATGTTAAAAGATAGGTATATATTGATTTTATTAAAAGTTTATATTGGATAATATTCAGTTAAAACTACTGTATTATGGCTCTTCATGGCGTCACGATACTTCTGTCATTTTAGGGAGAGCACACGTTGAGGACGCATGCTGCGTCATGCAAAATACGGTTAGTTTTAAACAATGTTTTCTATCTACTATCCACACATTGAAGACACATATCTACACGCTGCACTAGAGACGCAAAACATTATTAGAAAAATTGACTTCTAATGCATATTTGAGAAACACACGAGAAGGAATGCACGACGTACAGCACGTACTGAAACCTCAATACGTGCCTTGCCTAAGATGAAAGGATTTCAATATCTTACTGCAAAATTTTAACTCCTATGTAAAATTCCATCCACATTCATTGCCGCATTGGAAAACAGAAAACAGCCGATTAATCGTGATATTGACCACCAGTATATTTTTTCGCTTAATAGCAACAATTCAGTTCTTTTGTATTTGGAACCCGTGCAAATTTTAGCACTAGTACTAATATATTAGCAGATGTTACCTCCTTCATCTGGTTCTCCATCTGGCACTTGAGAAGACATTGCTCAAGCTGCGTCTTCTTCTGGTTCCACAGGGATTCGAGATGACGCCATCGGTCTTGCAAGTTCTCCATGTACTTCTCGACAAAAGTGGACGCTTGGCGAGCAGCATGTTGCATGTGCGCGGGTCTAGAGTCGCCCATGCTGTGAGTTGCGACTTCGCACAGCCGTTCAAGCAGTAGCTGACCTTCGCTCAGCATTCGCATAGAGTTGGACAACGTATCTGGAAAAAAAATAAAGTAGAATTAGCTATATATATATTTCTATCATATCATCAATATAACACGCCTGGGACATGCTGGGATGGAAATTTCAGCCTTCTTATAATACTACCGAATTAGCTGACTAGTTGCAACATTTGTGGCAGAATCTTCCGCAGAGGGACATAAGCAACTTATTTGACTATATGCCGCACCGAATATCTACTTGTATAGCCGCCAGGGAAGGCTTTACATCTTACTAAATTGTCATCTTCTTGTTGCTATCATTTCTTAATAAAACGATTTTTGCTCCCAAATTATAATCATTTGCACATCTCCTCAAACGATACATATATGTTGAGTATTGCGGCTGCAGCTCCATGTCTTATGGGTGCATATATTTTTTTTGCGAAGTGTATTTTTCTCAGAGAATATATTTCCCACGCCTGGAGTGCTGAAAATACATTAAACTTTCTGAGTAAAAAAACGTTTACCTGAACTGTAGGTTTAGCTGCCTTCTGCAATATCTGCGTAGCGCGTCTTTTCTAGAGGGGTGTGTTAGTTTGAATACAGCATCGCATGTATTCGAACTATGTTGAATATATGCGATGTTGAATACATGTGATGATTCAAAATGCACTAACTTCCAAAAGTTAAGCACGCAATGCAAATTTTCATTTTTCGAAAGCGTATTTGAATTTGAGTGGCTGAAAATCGCTGAGGATGTAGATGGTAGTATGGAAATATCGTATGTTACAGCCAATCACGATTGACTGTCCACATATAAGCTAATAAGGCTGTCGTTGAAGACGCCAGCATTCTGAAAGGTTTAAGTAAGTACATTTAAATGCTGATACGAAGTGTTTATAACTTAAGATTATTTTTGATGATATTCGTCTTTCTGTGGCTGAAAGAAGACGAATGACAGTTAGTGAGCGCTGGCGTTCTGTCGGACGCATTGAAGCAGGACAGTCAATCAAAGATGTCGGTATTTTCTTTGGTGTTGATCATTCGGTAATTTCTCGATTTTGTAAACAATTCCAAACAAGTCAAACAGTTGTCCAGAGACCTGTGTCCGGCGTCCAAGGGTTTCCACTCTCTCTGATGATCGGTATGTTGCTATAGTAGCCAAGCGAAAACTTAGCGATCTCCACAACTGTTCAGACCATATCTGCCAGTTCTGTGCGCGGAAAGCTCCACGTGAAGGGACTGTACTCCCGAGTACCACGTTTCTATGTTCCACTAACCGTCCAAGCCAGAGGGACAAGATTAAAGTGGTGTCGTCAACGTGTTAATTGGACTGTCTCAGATTGGTACAACGTCCTGTTCACGGACGAGTCCAGATTTGCTCTAGAATCAGATGATGAGCGTGCAAGGGTCTGGAGAGAATGAGGCACATGCAATTAGGCCAAGAACATCATCGAACATTACGCATTCAGAGGTGGCAGCGTCATGGTGTGGGCTGGAATTTCAATGGGATATCGCACAGAGCTGCACATCGTTAAAGGCGGTTCTGGGACGGCTGCGTGGAATCGGGATGAAGTCCTAGACCCCATTGCGAGACTCTACGCCGCAGCAGTTGGTCCTGATTTCCCCCTTATGGACGATAATGCCCATTCCCATCGAGCTAACATCGTTGACGAATACCTGGAAAGTGAGGACATTTCTCGTATGGAGTGGCAGGCGTATTCCCTCGACCTTAATCCCATTGAAAACCTTTGGGATGCCATCGGGCGTGCTGTCTCTGCACGTTTGCGTCCTCCAGCCAGTCTCAGAGAGTTGGAAACTGCCCTATTGGAGGAATGGTCATTGCTCGCATCTGCGATGGTTGATCACCTCATTGAAAGCATGGAAAATCGTTGTAAAGTTTGTGTGAAGGTCCGGGGTGGCAACGTACCATATTAATCTAAGTTTTGTTTGGTTTGTTTGCCTTTAAACATCATTTTGTTAATGACCCAAATGTGACGTCATCATATAACTTACGAAAAGTAAAGTTGTTTTCATCTTTGTACATGATTCTTGTTTTCTTTAATGCATAAACACATTTGCTACCTTCATGTACAACTTTGAGTTAATCCAAGCTTTAATTTTCCATTTTTGTTGATTTTACCGTCCGTGCTTAATTTTTGGAAACCAGTGTATGCTGAATAATATATGCCAGATAATTTTGAATGTCACTTGACGTTTCTTTTTACTAAAGAAATTGTAATCATTTTGAACCAATTAATATCAGTTGGTAACATAGTTTTGTTGAAGTTTTAATTTCTGTTTTCATTTATATTCGTTTTGAGTAGTGTATGATGTTTTTCTCTCAGCAGAGCATGAACCTACAATCTTTTTGGTTTTGAAACAAGTGTTATACCAGCTGAGCTATCCGAGGATGCATCAGCATTATTGTGGAGAGTTTTATTTAAACCGCTTGACTTTAAATGCGATAAAATAACAATAATTTAATTTTCTTTACTGTTGAAATACAAAGCTTTATTAAATATAAAAAAAATCCTCTTTGGTTTCATGGGTAACGCTGTTTTTCTTTCACTCTATCGCATAAATACAGTATATTTAAAAATCATTATGTCTTTGAAGATATTCATGGCGAAGTTTTATCCACACTATTAAATTGCCCCTACCATATGTGTGTGAGTCCAGGAATTTAAAATGCGAATTTTGGGTACAGAAAATAAAGGTTTGTTTTAAATGGAAGGTACAAATCTTAAAAGTGCAACAAATAAAAATTATGTACATGAAAAATTAGAAAAAATTAATTGGTATTTAATTATTTTAAAAATGGTCCATATTTATACCACTTGCTTCGAATTGAAAACTAAAAAGCCCACTCTGTTATCAGTGAGCTAGCTGAGTGGAGGAAAGCGAATTCGGCTGAGAAGACTGTGATAAATGACAAGGTGGTTTAAAATTTTCAAAATTCTAACTTCGTGTTTTGAAGATGTAATCGAATAAAAAATTCCGATATAAAAAAATTAACTGACAATCCGATCTTCATAATTTAATAGCATCTCCTCTGAATATCACACACTGCTCCATAAAGATCTTGTTCCTGCAGCCAGCAGTTCATTAATTATGGTTTTTATAAGGCATAATCTCATAAATTTTAAAATGTTCTATAGTAGACAAAGAGATCCCCATCTTCGACCCTGAATGGAGAATGGCGCTTCTTCTTTATTTATTTCATTCGCGAACAAAAAGTGCGGAAAACAAGTTTGCTTTCAAAGTTAGTAGATAAGTTTTGTGACGTCACAAAATACCTTTCAGTCCTGGGTTTTTTTTTAAACATCCGTTTGATACGCTGAGTGTAAACGACTTATTGTTATGGAAAGCGATATGGTTGGAGATATGGGCATTTTCATTTATTACTAGAAAATATGCCGGGCGTTGCGTTTGGTTTTCGAGAATTCACTGTGAGTTCCGGCGGAGTTTTAATCAGAGGCTTGCATTTTAAATCTTAGGCAACGTCGGGTACATATTCCAGTTCTGTATAAAAATGAGTGAGTTAGAAGTTTAGTCAAAGGGATTATGTTTTTTTATTTTATTTTACGTTGTTGGATTCTTATGAAATGGAGGGAGGTAGGCGGGGTTTACCCCGATATTTGTAATCATGGTATCTGCTGTACTGTTAGCTGTGATAGCTCTACGGAAAGCAGTCGATTGTATTGAGAATAAAACGAGACTCTTTATTTTCATTTTGTTACGGATGACGCAAGTGATGGAAAGAAGCAGATATACCGATTCGAATACCGTTATCCACTACTTCTGAAAAAGTAGTAAAAATATTATTGCGAAATAGGGGAACCGCTGGTCCAAGAATTGTTACTAATATCATATTATGAGCTGAATAATTGTATTTGAATTTGAAAAAAATTGAAATATGTTTCGTAAATAAAAATTTGGAATTATTAATAGTAACAAACATGACTAGTTTTCATAGTTGCATAACAGCAATAGGAGTAGGGTTTGGGATAACGCTTCAGTGCATGAATCAGCATTAGTAGACATATGGTTTCCCGCTTTTTGGATCTCTTCAGCACCAAATAGCCGATAACTGCAAGGGCAGCAATTATAAAAAGCTATATTCCGCAACTTCGCACATTTGTGTGTGATCGACATTGTCTCAACTAGCTTCAAATTTTTAGATTGATCTTGGGTTGCAATGATCAAGTTCATAGTCAGTAGTGGCGTTATCCAAGTTTGGAATCGCGCTAAGGGTGGGTTTTATTTTATATATAAGGTAAATAATGAGTCAGAATGTTGTTGTTGTTGTTGTTGTTGATGAAACCCAGACCGTCCGACCTACCAGAAAGGTGTAAGGTAACTGTTTGGACGGTCGGGAAGTGCCACCCAATTTAGACCGGAACCCAGTGGGGGAGGCATCCACAGAGACCGTACCCTCCTTCCCCTACCACCAACCTCTCGGAAGGACTTTCGGACCCACATGTTTAACGTGATCGTACTCCGCATGAACACGGCGGCAGTTTTGGCAGTGGCTGGAATCGAACCCGGGCCCACCGAGTGCAACTCCAGCGCGCTAACCAATGGGCTACCGCATCCCATGAGTCAGAATGTGAGTCAGAATGTGTAAAAGGTTTACAAAATGGAGCTTACTCTTTCTTTCTTCTTTATGCCGACTGAGCATTGTTGTCGTGGATTCCACAGTGCTGGGCAGGAATGTCTCAGAAACGCTCTTCTTGATCAGCTCCAGGCTGTCTGTGAACTAGAAAAAGAATATCAGATTCAATTTCCTAAAAGTCATGAAGTTCGTTGAACTTATCTGCCTGTCGATTGGTTAAATTGGTTGAACTTATCTGCCTGTCGATTGATTAAATTCAAACTAAAAGTTAGTTTTATGTATACAGATCTGAGATTGGACAAAGCAATTCCATGTATAAAAGTCCTTTCAAGGAAAAATTATTTTATCTCTAAATTCATGTAAAATTAAAATCAAATGCAAAGGAACTGATAAAAAAATCTTATCTATACAGAATGTTTCAAAAGGATTGCAAGCCTAAATATGCCATGAACTAGATGGAAGGTCTATGTTTCCAATTTAAGAAATGTTCAATTAAAGTAGACTTTCAGACTGCGACAGTTTTGGTCACATGACAGGTTTTAGTAAGGATGTTCAAAATTTAAATTTTTATGCACGCCCTCTACAAAGAAAGTTCCAACTAGCAAACTTTTCTGCATTCATTTAAAGTTCTTGTGAGAAAAATAAACCGGTTTTCTAATATTCAAAATTGACCAACAATTAATTGTTAAAGTACTAGGAATTGAATCATATTGACTCTACCAAAGGAAACAGCGAAAACATAGATTTCAGAAGTCGTACAAAATAGAATTTCAGTGGATAAAATTTACATCCGATAACTTATATGAACAAAAGTTTTATACAGTCCCCAATTACCCGTTGAAAACTTTTATGAATGATATCTCGGATAATTTTGATCGTATGACTATGAAACTTTTTAGTTTGACTAATTGTCATACAGAAATTATTTTTATAGTTGATTTGTTTTCCCCTGAAAGTACCGCATATGAAATTACATTTTAACTTTTTTTTACTGAAAAATGTCACGAGAAAAATTTGCATATGATAATCGGCTATCTTAATTAAAGCATTTCTTAAATTGGAACCATGGGGCTGTAACTGTTCAAGAGATGTTTAGTTGTGAGGCCTTTTCAAAACTCCCTGCATACTAATGGCTGTAGATCAAACTACTTTTTAACTCCTACTCTGTAACTTCATTACTATATTTGAGCTACAGACACAAGTTAGATACTAGTAAATAACAAAATTGCCAGTCATAAAATGTAAACGCGATGAATCGGGTGTATTTTGGGGTATGACCACTGAATTTTGAACAAATCACTAGACACTTACAGCGCATGCGTATAATATAGCGTATTTTATTTTGATATTTTACAACAATGAAAATCGTTTATTTATGAATTAATTTCAATAATATTATTCACTATATTTTAATAAGTTCCACTGTTACCGATTGGACGCTTTTTTACTTAATGTATATTTTACTGGTTTTAAAGTGAATTTATTGAACAATAGTCTGTTTGGTATCCGACTGTTCTATTAAAGTATAATTTAGTGACTTTAGAGTCATCAATGATGATAAATACTCAATATTCTTTCATTCTGATTATTTTCAATGCAAATTATGCATATGTAACGTTTTCTAAAGAGTCGTATTGTAATTACGTCTTGTGAGGGAATTTTATAGGAACCGCATTTTATTACGGAGGTCCAGATATTTGCATCGCAAGTGAGTTATCGTGTAACATTTAACAGTAACGATCGAAAGAGGGTACTTGTACGTCTAGGGATTTTATAAGGGCCAGCGTTACGGAAGCGTGGATGAGAAGGTTTTCGTACTTTGCACATTTTATTATGCACTTTGTCATATTTGGCATAATCAATTGTAACACATGCGACACAAAAATAATTTACTTTTAACACAGAACTCTGCTAATTGATAAGTTTAATAGCATTGTTCCCCCCACCCTTGAATGAAGGATGAAAAAGAGTTGACCAGTTGAGTTCTATCTTGCTTATATGCAACTCTCTGTTATATTGTAATTATTCTGAGTACTTTTTACCAGTAGTGGATGGAGCTTAAACAATGCCCTACATTAGTGGAGATAAATGTTTTCAAACTCCACTAATGTTTGGAAGTTTAAAAACATTTTACACCAGAAAAGTTGTAAAATCCTTGTTTAAATGAGTCTTGTGCTTTTTGATCATCTATCTCACTGCCAGCCTCTTGTTGACCATAAACGGCAGAAACACACGGGATCTGTGTGTTTCAAGAGAGATACAGGACTGGTTGAAAACATTTTGCTCATAATTTTATGAAGTTGCTTGGATATGTCGCTCCTCCAGTATGCCTCACATTTTTCGTATCTCAAGATCTTCACATTACAATGAGGAGTTGCTGCATCTTCTCTCTATAGAATAAGCAATGTATCTAACCTGTTCTGTCTTATTGAAAAAGGCAACTGCTTGTTCCAGAATCTGCCGCCTCTGTTCCAGCTGGGCGTTAAGATCTTTCCATGCCAGGCCTAGGTTTTCAGCCATTGCTGAGTACACTTCGCCACGGGGTTTTTGATTGGAAATTAAGTCGTCTGCTTGCCGTAGCAGTTCTTCGACTGGACTTTGTTTTGTCTGAAAAGAAAATAAATAAAGTATCAAATAATATACATTTTTGGAATTTAATATTTAACATTATTTACTGCACCAAATTGTATTTTAATATCATTTTTGAAAGCTGTAGTTTCTATTCATGACGAGTCGGGAACTAAAGCTTGGCTTTAAGTTTGAGATAACACTGTAACCCAAATAAATACCACACGTAATTAAATTCGTTTACAAAAAAGAAACCTTAACCTATCGATTTCAGGGAACACACATATTTATATGAACCAACTGTCTATTGAGCTTTTTCAGCTGAGCCTACTCTCCTAGCACAAGGCAAACAAACCTTTCACTGACTAACTCAATGACTGACTCATCATCGTATGTTCTCAACTACTAAAGATAGGAACCTGCCGGACAGCATGCGACTGCCGTATCTCTCAAACTTTTCGAGCTATGAATCTGAAATTTTTATAAGATGTTCCTTGTAAGTTCTAGGTAAACAGTTAAAAGGGATTTTTTAATCATTCCCCTTCCAAGAGGACGGGAAGTGATGGAATGACCGAGAGACATACCCTTGTGTCGCAATTTCCCCGATCTAGGAACCTGAAATTAAATTTGAATGTTCCTCAAATGAATGCTCCGAACTTCTAAGATTAAGATTCACTAGACGGAAGTCCATCTAACATGCACGTCAGACTCATATGTTACAACTCGCTATATTTACATTGCAAAATATATAAATAACAGTAGATCATGAAATACATGGCAACCTGTCGTGAAAAGTAAAGAAAAATGGATTATACATTCAGAAAATTATACAAGGGTTTAACACGCAGTGAGTTGAGAATGAGACGCCATGCGAAACTGAGGGTCTGAACGAGATCAAAATAACAAATAGAGTCGGGATACATATAAATGAAAAGGGATTCAAAAACTAAAATGTTACGGGGGAGGGGGGTTATTGCATCTAATTAATAGAGAAGTTTCAGCGAACATCGAGGTAAAATTACTGTTAATAACAGAACGGAAAAGAGCAGTAGACAGTTTTTTTTATTTTTAATATCGCCAGAATTATTAACTTTTAACACTGGGTATTTTTTTGAAAAGTTATTTTTAATTAATTTTATTCATGCTCATGCAGTATTGCAATCACTTCAGGATTCTGCTCAGTTTTCTATTAGTCCTGAATATCATTAAACATAATAGTTACATTTCTTTTATGCATTCTTATACAATATGTAAACAAACATGGTGGACATTACGCATGAGCACAAACCACTTTAAAATATCTAAGCGAAGTGGCAGCATCTACTTCGGTTAGTGCTTGGGAAGGTGCTCATGCAATTTGAGGAAATACAGCAGCTATTGTAAATGAATTTATGAAGATATTTTTGTCTGAAAAAGCACTTTAGAAAATCCAAAAATTTATTTGTAATGTACAAGTATTTTTAGAAGTGCTGCACAAATTCTGCCGAAAAATCTGTAAATTTGCTTATGTAAAGCATCAGTGTATTTCAAAGTGTGGGAGAAATCTGCAAAAAATTGTTATAGTTTCTGTGTCTTCAAAAGGTCTTTAAAATTCTATAGAAAATTGCATATTTCGCATTATTTTATAGAAAAGGTGCAGATTTTCTTTAGTTAGGTCAGTATTTTTCAAACTGCTTTTAATAGTGAAACCCCTTTAATAGTGAAAATTTAATTTGATGCCATAACCCCAAAATGAGAAAAGTCCCTTGTGATCCAAATCATGCATTCAAATTTTACTCGGTTTTTAAGAAAACTTACACAAAATTAACACATTGCGGAATACCTGAAAAATTGTTGCAGCGAACACACTTTGAAAAACACTGGCCTAGGTCATGAACAGATTATGTTTTTCATGGTATTTTTCAGCAATATTCATCAAAACTACCCATAAAGTTTATAACTATGTGACATTTTTTATTAAATTTGTTATAGTTAAAATAAATTGAACAACTTTAGGTACTATGTGACTTGAATGTTGTAAAAAAAAAAAAAATCAAACAGAGTCACAGAGAGAAATATAAAAATCACACAACTACTTCGTGGAAAGAAGGTAAAAATAGCGTACCTGCAGCTTTTCCAGCACTTTTTCGTGCTGTTGGTAAAGTTCCGTGGCATCTTTTAAATTTGCGCCAATGTCCGTCATAGCCGGGTGCATTTCCTGTATTTTCAATTGAATCCATTCTTTGCTCTAAAATAAAATGAACTTATTAATTAAAATATAAGCACAGATAGACAATAGTTTTGTAACAGTTATAAAACATTCAAAGACGTAAAAATTTATGTACGTTAACGTTGGTCTCCATACATACGCATAGGCATGCAATTTTAAGCTGATAAAGTTCATTCCCATCTTAACTGTATTTAATATATCATATATATTGTCAATTATTTGTATAACGTTGAACAAGGAACATGATTGGTGATTGAGCAACACGACTCTTGAAATCTCCATAGGGAAATTATCTATAGTATACTTTTATTTTCGTTTTATATTTTTGTAAATTTTATACTTACCTTTTTGAAATTTTTACATATTGTTTATTTCATTAACAATGTTGTTGTTGTTGAGACCCAGACCGCCCGACCTACCAGAAAGGTGTAAGGCAACTCTTTGGAAGGTCGAGAAGAGCCACCCAATTTAGACCGGAACCCATTGGGGGAGGCATCCACAGGGACCGTACCCTCCTTCCCCTACCACCAACCACTATGGATGTCGTCCCCACTCGGTTTCTGTATAAATTGGGTAGCACTATCCAGTCCGTCCAAACAAATATTTTACACCTTCGTGTAGGACAGACGGTCTGGATGGAAAGAAAGAAAGACGTTTTTTACGGCTGTAAACGACATTATTCACTGTCGTCTAAATAGCTACTCCAAACTTTCGGGTGAATCGGACGGTCTGGGATCTTTAATTAAAACGTTATTCATGCACTACTGTTTCGGCTCAATCGGACAGAAACCACAGGCGATTTTTTGCTCTAAAAATCTAATTATAACCTACCCCCCTTAATATTTTTCCTTGGAAAAAGAAGGAGAGTATCATCAGAACTCTACGATATGTTCTGATGGAAACTCTTTCGAAATTTTTCCCATTCCGTTTTCTCCTGATTCGACAGTATATTTATAGATGTCGGATGTAGACGTATGGAGACACAGGGCGGTGCGTAAAAGCAAGGGTATGTTCTGAAGTTTGGGAAGTTGAAAGGGGAGGATAAATTTAGAATGTAAGGATAACGTCAAGAGGACACCGAACTAAAGAGTGACAGAAATGACGTACTTCGGTGTTTCTCAACGTAGTTTTTCCCCGGTCTGTGAAATTTGTAAGCAATAAAAATTAATTTATATAGTTAGAAAGTGTTTTCTCGATTAAAAACTTCTTAAGAAGGTAATACAATTTCGTCTACAAACTCGATGTATATGTTTTATATGTTATTCATACACAACTTTCCCTCATAGGCTTTCGATTAAAGTGTTCTACAGATGCAAAAGCAGCGTTTATCGATAAGAAAGCGACTATGCGCTATCGATTGAGAAAGTTTGCAGCACTTCTAACGGTGAATTAAAGAAGATAGAATTTCTATCTCGGAAAAGAAGCAAGATGGGCGAAAATTTTCAATTACAAAATTGTAGAATGTTCTCTATTTAGTACGGAAAGATGTACGGTTTGCGCATAACATCATGTACACAGACGATAAAAATTAAGGTTAACGAAAACGATAATTATTGTACTGCATTATTTGTCTGCCATTTATGCAGCATTTATTGTTTACTACAAAAAAGATAAATAAATTAAAATTAGCTTATTACGCGGGTTATTATATTTTTATGCGTATTTCTCGCCATTTTCCTCAGAAGTTTTTCTGTATAACGAGACATTTGCATAATTATGCCTTTTCATTCACCTCATTTTTTATTGTCTGTGTACATGTTATGTACAAACCACACATTTTTTCATGCTAAATAGAAAACACTCTATAAAAATGTTCGCTTTTCTTGCTAAATTTTAGAAATAGGAATTCCAGCTTCTTCAATTCGCCACTGGAGGAGCTTCTCAATCTATAGTGCATAGTTACTTCTCTATTAGTTGACCCTGCTTTTGCAGCTATAGAACACTTCAATAAAAAATCAATGGAATGCATATGGACTTAGAGAAAATTCTGTATTTATTAATATGAGTTTATTGCACAAAATATTATACGAAATAGATACTTACTTGAAATTACACATAATTGTTAGATTTTAAACTATTTTCTCTTTCATTTGGTAACTTAGGGTATTTTTAGATGACGTCTACCCAACAGACATCTAAAGATAGGAAATATTTAAAGAATGGTTGTAGTAAGAGTATCTGTATTCGGTTTGCTATCGTATATCGATTTACTATTGTATTGTATTCGATAATATATATAAAATGGAAAGTCTGTTTATTAATTTGTTCATCTGTTTTGTATGCAAATTCAAAGTTTCTGACGGATATTTTTAATTTTTATATGATTATTCTCATATTAATGCAACGCCTATTGCTGGGGCACCACTCGCAATATCCTTCCTGCGGCGTTGTGCTTAAGTCTCAATAAACTAAGTATTTTATCTTTATATATAATAAATATACCAATAAACTTTTATGATATTGTGTTTATAAAATAATTCTAACACAGGTATCTGTATAGACAAATCATAAAAATATGCGAACTCAAATATATCCTCTATTTCACGGGTATAAAAATTTTGTAAGAATACAACAAATCTAAATTTAAAGTGGGCATAAGGATGAGGTTCACAAACAAAGTTCTATTTAAAAAAATGTGTTGTGCTTGCTAAAGTGTGCCCACACATATTCGCGGGTCCTGTTGAGTATGTTTTCCTTTGGGCCTCTGTTGCGACTAGTGGTTTTTGGCGTGATATCCTACTGTAAGTTTACGCTACTCCTTTGGCCCAGTTTTGGAGGTTAATAGGAGGTCAGGGTTGATCCACTTTGCCAACAGGCGAGGAACTGCGACAGGAAAAGGAATGGGGTATAGTCCTCCAAAAGTGTCAAAAGACAGGATTAGCCCAAGTGCAATTTATATTAGTTATATTGTTGTCAGTATCATTATCTATATTATTTATATACTAAATATTCATATGGCGGGATACATAGATTTATGTGAAAAATTATCTTTCATCCGGTCGCTTACGCTTCTAAAATCCCAGAACACACGAAGACCACGCGCCTCTTGTAGTCAATTTGGCACTATATCTCAAACATCGCCAAGTTGGCGATATTGAGCCCCATTTATTGTTGCCAAGTGCTTTAGATAGCAGACAGGAATATTTTTAACACTTTACAACAAAGTTGAAAAGTGTTTATGACTTTGTTCATTCTGTCTGTCTGTCTGTCCGTTAGCACGATAACTGCCCTAAAAATGACTTAATCAAAATGAAATTTTAGTATGTTGTTCAGACGGTCTGTAGGACCTATGGGAATATAAATGAATAATATCACCCAATTAGTTTTGGATTGAACCCGGGTTGAAAAAATGAAATACATTGAACCCTATGGGACCTAATTTTTCAAACATTTTTTAAGCGGATTTAAAATTCCCAAATTGCTTCGAAATTTTAGGGAATATTCAAATTGTTCCATAAAATATATAAAAAAAAACTTAGCGAAATACATTCAGTAATTTCTTAAATAAAAATTAAAATAATAATTACACCTGTTATATGAAACGATCACGTGACCATGATATGAAACGATCACATGACCCACTTCAAAAGGATATATGGCATCCATCTTGTTTCAAAATCGTGATTTTTTAAGTTCTTTTTAATTCATATTGAGTGTTGTGTCCGTCCTAAAACTACTTTATTTTTGCTTAAATTCTCTGCATCTACATACTGAAACAACGCAAATACAATAAATTTGAGTTTAAATGCTCATCCAAATTTGATTATTTCTACAACGAAGCCTATTTTTCACCTATGTAAAATGTAAACAGCAAAATATATAGAATGAGTTGTATTAGAATTGCTGTATTTCTTTAACATGGCACATTCTTCTGCATGGCTAATATGAATGAAATATTCATTCATTTTACAAAGAGACGGACGATTTTTTTCGATGAAGTTTTAAGTATAGAGTTTAATTGCTTGTAGCTCCATGGTCTTAATTTTTAAATAAAATAAATTATTATAGTATTGTGATGAATGAAATGAATGGGAGAAAGTTATGAATGAAATGCTGTTTTTATAGAGAGATCCAGGCGTGTTATTTTTTCTATGACGTCATTTTAATGAATTTCAGTTGTTTTCGATGAAGTTTTCAAATATAATAAATTATCGTAGTATTATGATAGTTTTAAAAATATTACCGTGGAATGTATCGCATTTTAGAGATATTTAAACCAGTCAATTTATATTTCAATGCCGTCATTTGAATGAAGTGCATTTTTTTCAATGAAGGTTTAAGTTTTCAAATATAATAAATCAATGTAGTATTGTGATAAGTTTTAAAATATTACCGAGGAATGTATTGCACATTTTAGACTTTTTTAAATAAAATTGTATTGAAGTTGGAAAGTGTTGTTGTTGTTGAAACCCAGACCGTCCGACCTACCAGAAAGGTCTAAGGTAACTGTTTGGACAGTCGGGAAGTGCCACCCAATTTAGACCGGAACCCAGTGGGGGAGGCATCCACAGGGACCGTACCCTCCTTCCCCTACCACCAACCTCTCGGAAGTACTTTCGGACCCACATGTTTAACGTGATCGTACTCCGCATGAACACGGCGGCAGTTTTGGCAGTGGCTGGAATCGAACCCGGGCTTACCGAGTGCAACTCCAGAGCGCTAACCAATGGGCTACCGCGCCCCAAGTTGGAAAGTGTTTCATAATCAATGCTTTAAGCATGATTGATCTTTCTTGTTCTTATGTATATATTATTATTTAACAATGAGGCACCGATTTAGTTAGAGGTATGATAGAACCCTTTAAAACTTGGATGGTTTATTGGAAAGTTTACAGTTAAATTTGCTTGACAGGGTCGAAAACTCTGTTAAGTCTTACGAAATTGATAGCAATTTATTACAAATATTTCCAAATTGTAGAAAAAAGTAAAGTGTTTGTGAAAATCCTCACAAAAATTTGGGCTGACCTTATACAAGGAGTACAGCCTTATTAGGAATTAACTAAAAGATCGAGGGATTTCCTCGGCAACGTTTCTACGAAAGCGAATCTTGCTTTGGTGAGTATTGGCCGCGCTATCTTCTCGCCTTGATGAAGATATTTATTTTTGCCTCTGAAACCACTCAATACTCTTATTGTGTTATCTGCTATTTATACAAAGTTTTAAAAATGGAGACATCGAATCAAATTGGTTGAGTAAAGTTTACATTTTGTCTGGGAACCCTACAATGTCTACAATATACATATTTTAATAACATACTTATAACTAGAGCGCCTGATAACAAGAACAAAATGATAAATTGAATTTTTTAATATTATGAAGACCTGAATTTATATCGCTACATTTCACAAACGCCACTTGTTATTTATCGCAGACTTTTTTCCGCTTACTCCTACATTAACCTCTAGATTTTAATGGGCTACATATTAGACACGGTAATAACCACAACTTGCGGTCTTGCTTAAACGTTTAGCAAGAATTAGCATCATTACATTAGGTTTCACTTCCAGCTGTTTACTGAAGAAAGAAAAGTACATCCAGCTGATGAGGTCACGAATTTGAATTCACTGTAACGCAGACTAGTTGGCTCACGACTATATATGAATGAATAATACAAATGCGCAAATTTGCATGAGGTTTGTATGAATTCGCAACGAAAATTTGTTTTTGCAATGTTGTTACTTCTACTCATTCGTTTATTGATGATAAAAATTTGTAAATTTTTTAATGCTACTGTTGTTAAGAAAAATTTTCTCCTGAAAATGACTGATGACTGCGTTTTCGAAACCTTGAGCGCATTTTTCTCGAAATCAATTTTTGAAAATCGGTAGTCACGATACCTCGACTAATTTTCGATCGATTTATTTGAAATTTGACATGATTCTTCCAAATAATATAACCAATTAACTACATAGCCGATTTCAATTTGAGGCTTTCTTTGTAATTTTATCGAAAAAAAAATAATAAACGATATTTTGAGAAAAAATCATTTATATTTCATTTCCATAGTCTCCATTTTTTTTATCGTTGAATATAAAAAAAATATTCCACCATGCTAATTATGTATAATCCTAAACTTTAAGATAATTTTCGATTTTATTTTTAGTTCACTTGAAATCCATAAAATATATCCAGCTAACTGTAAAGAAAACACGCCTGACAAGGATAGCAGCCATTTACAGAATTCGACGTTTTATTTTTGCAACAAAAATGTTATTACAGGGGGGTGGGGGTGGGTATGAAATTTGCCTCCACAGCTTCGTGTGGCCTAAACTAAGTTGTAAATTAATGGTATACCGGTAACGTGGGAAAATTGAAATTGTCAGTTACCATAGAAGTTCTCAAAAATTGTGACTTATAGCAAAGTTTCTTACTGCTATTACAGATATTGGTTAACCCATGCTGAGGATCGCATAATAAGCGGAAAAAACCGGTCTATGGATACTGGTATCTGAAATGGGAGTGTCTTCTGAAAAGTTTTCATAACTTGTATCTATATAATATGCACTGAACTGACTAACTGACTGAGTAAGTTAGGAGGGCGTGATGTATCAAATGGGGCAATTCCACTATAGCTACAATGTTGTTGTTGAAACCCAGACCGTCCGACCTACCAGAAAGGTGAAAGGTAACTGGTTGGACGGTCGGGAAGTGCCACCCAATTTAGACCGGAACCCAGTGGGGGAGGCATCCACAGGGACCGTACCCTCCTTCCCCTACCACCAACCTCTCGGAAGGACTTTCGGACCCACATGTTTAACGTGATCGTACTCCGCATGAACACGGCGGCAGTTTTGGCAGTGGCTGGAATCGAACCCGGGCCTACCGAGTGCAACTCCAGCGCGCTAACCAATGGGCTACCGCGCCCCTATAGCTACAATGTGTCATTCTATTTGTCTCAGCTTCAAGACTAAGGGGAAAATCTAAAATTTAAAAAAAATTGAATTAGGGTGACGGCGCAAAGGAATAAAAATTAACTCAAAACGCTCTTGCTTAATTATCGAGCACTTTAGCTAAAATCTTGATTTGGGTCGGATTCGATGCGTCTCAGCTTCAAAGTCAACGAAAAAACATAATATTTCGAAAATTCGAATTAGGGGTAACGATGCAAAGAAATAAGTAAAAAATTCAAAATCACTTTTAAAAACGATCGAGTATAGTCCCATTCGAGTCTGAATCTCGGGTTTTGTGTCATTCGATCTATCTCCGCTTCCAGATTCACGAGAAAATCGAAAATTTTGATAACTTCAATGAGTGGTGACGATATAAAGGAAATTTCGAAAACGTGCATCGCTTTACCTCTCAAAAGTATGAACCATTTCATTTTTACGCTTAAATTTGAAACGCTTTTTGATATTCAGAACTTTTATGACGTGTGTAGGTGTCACATTTAGTGACCACTAGCCATTGAGAACACGCGAAGCGCAGGTAAAATGGCTAGTTTTAGTTTTTGCACTTTTGAATAAAAAAACAAGAAAGATCAATCATACTTAAAGCATTGATTCTGAAACACTTTCCAACTTCAATGCAATTTTATTTAAACATCTCTAAAATGTAATACATTCCTCGGTAATATTTTAAAACTTATCACAATACTACATTAATTTATTATATTTGAAACCTTAAACCTTCATCGAAAAAAATGAACTTCATTCAAATGACGGTATGGAAATATAAATTGCCTGGTTTAAACATCTTTAAAATGCGATACATTCCTTGGTAATAATTTTAGAATTATCATAATACTACGATAATTTATTATATTTGAAAACTTCATCGAAAACAACAGAAATTCATTCATATGACGTCATAGAAAAAATAACACGCCTGGCTCTCTCTATAAAAGCAGCATTTCATTCATAAACAATTTCCCTTTCATTTCATTCATTATAATACTATAATAATTTATTTCATTTAAAAATTAAGACCATGGAGCTACAAGTAATTAAACTCCATGCTTAAGAATTCATCGCAAAAAATCGTCCTTCTCTCTGTAAAATCAATGAATATTTCATTCATATCAGCTATGCAGACTCCATGAGCTAAATAATTTTGTGTTAAAGAAATACAGAAATTCTAATACAACTCATTCTACATATTTTGCTGTTTACATTTTACATAAGTGAAAAATAGGCTTCGTTGCAGAAATAATCAAATTTGGATGATCATTTAAACTCAAATATATTGTAATTGCGTTGTTTCAGTATGTAGATGCACAGAATTTAAGCAAAAATAAAGTGGTTTTAGGACGGATACAACACTCAATATGAATTAAAAAGAACTTTAAAAATAACGATTTTGAGACAAGATGGATGCCATATATCTTTTTGAAGTGGATCACATGATCTTTTCATATCATGGTCACGTGATCGCTTCATATAAGAGGTGTAATTATTATTTTAATTTTTATTTAAAAAACTACTGAATATATTTCGCTGAATTTTTTTTTATATATTTTATAGAATAGTTTGAATATTACCTAAAATTTTCAAAGCAATTTGTGAATTTTAAATCGCTTAAAAAGTGTTTGAAAAATTAGGTCCTATATGGTTCAACGTATTTTATTTTTTCAACCCTGGTTCAATCCAAAATTAATTAGGTGATATCATTCATTTATATTCCCATAGGTCCTACAGACCGTCTGAACAACATACTAAAATTTCATTTTGATTAAGTCCTTTTTACGGCAGTTATCGTGCTAACGGACAGACAGACAGACAGACAGACAGACAGACTGAACAAAGTCATAAACACTTTTCAACTTTGTTGTAAAGTGTTAAAAAGCATTTAAAAATCGTTTATCAATTTTTGGCAATCTAAGCTCAAATATCCTTTATTTTTTGGCACCCCAGCTGTAATGGGCCCCTTTTAAGAAACTTTTTAATCAGTTCGACCCTTTAGAACAAAGTTTATAAAAATGAATCATAAGTAAGTACAAGTCGAAAACCACAAAAGTCTTTCCAAACCTCACGTGTTCATTTTACTTACAAATTTTTCTCAATTACTTTCAAATGAGAGGGGAAAACACACACGGTGACCTGATTACCTACTGACCACGAATGGCGATTTTTTTTTTCTGGCCATATAGGGTTAGACTAAGCACTTCTATATACAATGGTTAAAAAAAAAAATGAATGTTGTTCTTAATTAGATGGAAGAAACAATATCATGCATGGGAAAAGTGGCAAAAATTGTAGATTGATTTTATTTGTTTAGAGGAAAGGAGGTTTCAGATAAAAAAAAAAAATTATGAATAGTAAGTGTGTTGGAAATAAATTCGAGTTCTAATCATTAAAAATATATTTTTAATTTATCATACTATATAAAGAAAATGGTGTTTTCCCGAAAATTTTCGAATTTGATATTTTGACAAATAAGCGCATTTTACGAACATCCTGAACCCATTTCGGACACTTTTAAGAAAATATTCATCTGCGTGTGTATGTATGTATGTGTGTTTATTGTTTATATGTATACGTGTGTCTGTGCATATGTATGTGTGTACATGTATGTGTATATGTTTAAGTGTGTGTATGTATGTATATGTATGCGAGTATGTGAGAAGTGTGAACAGGACAATTCAAGAACTTATACACATACAGGTACAAAATTCCACGTGTAGATACATTATGTTAAACACTAGAAATTTATACAATTATTAATAATTCCCATGATTAGAATTATTTTTATAACATTATTTCTTATGAGCAACAAATATAATCCCCATAACAATTATGGTAATATATAGTATATTGGGGGGGGGGGGTAATATTTTTATCAGGACAGATATTAAATTTGAAAAATATACACCTGTTTTTATTCTGATAATAATTGTGATATAAGCAGAGCAAAATACTGTGGAATATGAATATTTTAAAAATAAGAGCGACGACTCCAGATATTTTTTCTTCAGTTCAATATGCCAGGCAACAATTAAAACAACAATCTTGACATTCGCCGAAAGTGGTAGGAAAATTTATCAAGGTGAATTTTACTATCAATCATATTTATTTGTAAAGTGAATTAGTTATATTTATACGACGTAATAAAGTTGATTATTATCACATATATTAAGACGTATAAATATGATTAACGTAATAAATGTGAACTAATAAATGTGATAAATGTAATAATTTGATATATAAGTCATGTGATTAATATTAATTTAATCTTTAATGCGTAAAGAACCTCCTTACTGCCCCAACCGGGAATCGAATCACGGATCTTCGTATTGGCCAGTCGACACTCTATCGTTGAGCTACTGGGGCGGAATTGCAAGCTTTTATCGTCTAAGTGGACTCTGAATTCTCAACCCTCTAGTGTCAGGTTGACGTGCAATTCACAATCTGACTAACCATCTCCTGCTGTTTTTATCCTTCAGGTAAAATTCCTACGTAGTCGTTGACCTCCCGATTTGAAATCGGAGCTAAATATACCATGTGATGAATACGTGCTGAATACATCCACTGAATACGTGCTAGTCGTATTAGGGTCACTTTCAGACCCCCAACATCTTTGCACTGACCTACAGGGTTGATTTGTTCGGGCGCTATTGTAAGGAACTTTGCTATTCCAACCGGGAATCGAACCACGAATATTCGTACTGGCCAGCCGGCTCTCTACAGTTGTGCTACTGCGACGGATTTGCAAGCTCTTATCGTCTCTGCAACGTTTGCTTATTTAACCTTATTTGCTCAGCAGTTTACGTTGAGATCTTGTACATTTTTAGTTATGTCTTCTATTTGTACGAAAGTTTAATTTCTGCGAACATCATTTTATGTGTATAGATAGAAATGTCTTTCTAAATTAACCGATGAAATATAGTATAAAGTGGCATTTCAATATTATCTGGACTCTGCAATTGTTCCAAAAAAATTTAACAAATTGACAACGATATTCTCCATTTAAACCTCGAAAGACATAAAATTCTCTTTACAAACATTAAAAAAATATGACATCTAAAAAAACATCTGAGATGTAAAAAAAGGGGGGAGAAGGAGAAATTTTCACAGCTTACGCCCTCGCATGCATATATCACAAACAAACCTGACAAAATAAATAAACACATGAATAAATGTTTAGTCTAAGTTCAAAATAATTGTTTTAGTCATCTGTGGATCTAAGACATAGTAAGAAAAAGAATACCGTTCGCATTGCCCAGAGCACATATCAGCAGCACAAATGTCTTCGAACTTATTAGTTTTTTAACAACATGCAAGCATGTTTATTTTCAGCTTAGATGTAGCCTTAAGCATTTTCTCATCTAATAATCTTTTCTCATAAGCATTTATTCTTTCCTTTGGATATCCACACATGACTATCAAAATTATTTTTTACTTATCTTGCCGTCTAAAATTTTGGATGTAGTTGAAACATTTACTATTTTCTTTAAATATCCTCAGCACGGTGCGGAAATTCTCGCCTTTGTTATTCTCGTCAATAGAAGTAGTGTTTTGTTGTTATTGTTTCTCACCAAGTAGGTGATACTGAGTCAAGAGGAAATCAAGCATTTGAAAGCATTGTTTATAAATTTGTAAGTTGATATTGGATCTAACAAACTTTTTAATTAATAGTAAAAATGAGAAAGAGAAAATATGACGCAGAGCAAATGGCATCTGTTTTGAACTTGGATGTAGGCTTGAATTAATCTAAATAATTATCCTTTTCTTTATTTATTTTGTCAGGCTTATCTGTGAGACATGCATGCGACGGCGTAATCTGAACTAAAAAATTTCGTCTTCGCCTCACCCTTTTTATTCACATCTCAGATGTATTTTTTTTAAGGATAGTTAATACTACTCTATACTGCAGAGCAACACAATAATATTATTCAAGGTTTCGAAAATTGTATACAAGCCGTAGTACTGTGTACAATACACGACTATAATGTGAAACCTTATTACATTTATTGCACAATATTTTTTTCATTTAATTTATTATACAATATTTTCACCTTTAAGCAATATCATTTTGCATACCTATCTCATTAAAGTGGTAATATTACTTTTTACAGAAACTTCAAAATTGCAAAACTGAAAAAATTAACTGGGGGTGTGGCTTACCTCGACTTTACCATGGGCCAATAACGTCATGAACACAAAAATTGTATCGCAGCTATTTTTGACAACAAAGATTCAAACTATTAGGACTCGAGATCACGGAGTCATAAATAATCCCTTTTATGCATGATTAATTCAAATTTTGTCCTACGCTACCACGTTAAAATATAAAATTTTAAATAAATTGAAGTTTTTGCTCGAATATAAAAAAAAATTCATATCTTGTTCTACATTTTTCAATGATAAAGCCGGATATAAAGTATATCGTATAGACAAGAAATCGACCACAGACATACAGACAGATGGACACCCCTCCAAAAATAGTCAAAAATTTCAGGAGGTCTTAAAACATATATTGGCATCAAAATCTTGAATTCTAAAATTTTTCCGTAAACAATGTTTTCTCTTTTCTATATTGCATAGTGTTGTTGTTGAGATCCAGACCGTCCGACCTACCAGAAAGGTGTAAGGTAACCGTTTGGACGGCCGGGAAGATATTACATAGTGTGAGAAAGCAAAAATATTTTATGCATTGAAATAACTCAAAAACATCCAAGGATTTTGTGGACGTAGTCCCTGAACCCCGCGATGAAATATGTAGACAAGATACCAGGATTTGGAAAAGGAAGCTGGATATCAGATTTATTTCCAATTTATTTACAACAATAAATATTATAATAACTCCTTTTATTTTGTGGCTACGCAGACAGTGATTGGGTGTTGTCTTTTATTATACATTAGATATCATGAATAAACCGCTTTGCTGCCTTTATGTACGTAGTATAATGTATAAGGAAAGTATTGTGAGGGGGATCGAAAATTCGAATTCGAGCTGTTGACGGAAAAGAACGTTTCAAGCCTCTCTGAATACGAATCGAAAATTCTTAGGGCGATGGGTGTGTGTATATAGTATGTGTGTGTGTGTGTGTGACTGTTTAATTCTAATTTTGCCACATTCTACAACTTTGCAATTGACTTTTTTTCTATATCTCTAATAGGAAGTGAGGTAGTCCCCCGTATCTCGCTAAAGAAGGGGGTCAGCTCCCAAAACTGTCTCCACGCGTAGCTCCATTGGGGATTTCCTATGTATCTGCATAAAAAACATACGATAACTTTAGTACTTCTCGAGTTATTTTCCTGATCCATGACTTTCCTTGACGCCCTGTACATATATTTATGAACTAAAAAGGCATATGGAAACGAAATAAAAATATAAATCGAAGTTTGTGACAAAGTTAATCAAAACTGTTTATTCTTTGGTTTTTAAACATATCTACATGCTTTTAAAAGCAGTATCTTGTGATATACTGGAAAATCACGCGGACGAAATAATGTCACTGAATATCGCAGGACACCATCTCCTCCGCATTACGTTTAAAATAACTTAATTAACAACACCATTTAAATTCCACCACGTCTCACCATGTCTGCTATAAAACAACAAATCAATACCCAGAAAAATGAAGTGGGTGAATTGCTGTTATCGCGGCTTTCCAACGTGGGCTCTGCGTAGAGGCCGGAGATAAGCACGTGTCAATACAGCATTGCAGATTAATTGGATGCACCGGACTTTTCTTTATATTTCGGGTCTCGTCTACCTTGCTCTGGAAAGTTACAGTCTGACGCAACGGAACTTGAAAGTCTCACGTGGGAGGGAATGTTAAATAACCATATGGAAATCTCGGTGGCATTGCAAAGAGCACAATATTCCGACAATATCGGTCATCATGGACAAGGTCGGCTCTAGACACTGACGAACTTAACTCGTCTTCTACTGTCGTTCTATATATACAGGGTGTCCCAAAAACATTGACCTCGGCTTTTATCCCTTAAATATTGATCTTAGACATATATAATAAATTACAAAGTTGCGTAAAAAAGTTACAGAATTTTATGAAATCGATAAAAATTTTCAGGAGATTAAATTTGAAGAAATACAAAATTTCAATTTTTATACGACTCCCGTAAAAAAAACATTTCCAGTGAGTAAAATGTGTCCCATAACACTAATAAGGTGATGTACAAAATTTCAGCATTTTATCATAAAAAGTCCAAGAGATATGTTTAAACAAAGTTGGTGAGGGAATAATCACAAATTAAAATGTAAATGTTTATAGCAAGAGTACAAATGACGTAACGCAGAACTGCATCATAGGCAAATAATATCTGCCTCTTATCTTTAATGGATCTTTGGCATGGATGGAAAACGTTTTGAACAAGCTTTGTAATCTTTGTGTAAAGTTGTTATTTCTACACAGTGTAGATACTTTTGTTCCAACAAATAGTAAAATTATTATTTATTTATGTAATCATTGTTTTCTTTCGTAATTTGTGTATGACCCCTGAAACGCGATCTGCCAACATGATTTTTCCCCTCTGAGAACCCATGTCGATGCATCGAAAAGTGTTTTAAGTCAGACTTTTTGTTTTTTCGTATCTCTGGGACTCACCAATTTTGTTTAAACATATCTCTGGGACTTTTTATGATAAAATGCTGAAATTTTGTAAATCACCTTATTAGTGTATGGGGCACATTTACTCATTGGAAATGTTTTTGTACGGGGGCTGCATAAAAATTTAAATTTTATATTTCTTAAAATTTAATTCCCTTGAAAATTTTAATGGATTTCATAAAATTGTGTACCTTTTTATACTCAACTTTGTAATTTATTATATATGTCTAAGATCAATATTCAATATTTAAGGAATGAAAGCCGAGGTCAATCTTTTTGGGACACCCTGTATGTATATATATATATATATATATATATATATATATATATATATATATATATATTGAGATCCAGATTTCACATGCTTACCTTATATATGGAATAGGGAACGAGAAGTATTTAGTACCTATTTAATACCTGTTTTATTTATAAAGGAATTATTCTCAAGCTCAACGTTGAGTCTATTTTATTTTATTTTTACATATGCTCATCATACCACTTTCAATAAAGAATAAGTCACAGGTAATTAAAATTCTTATATATATATATATATATATATAAAAATTGAAAGATTTTAATCGAAAATTACGCATAAACTACTGTATGTACAAAAAAACCCATCTCTAGCATATCTGTTACAAATGAGTAACTATAGACCAAGACTAAGGATAAAGATAGAAGGTAACATATCACTACAATGGAAAGGAAGGTAACATATCACTACAAAGAATATTAGGATACAAAAATCACAATTAAAAGTATATAAATATAAAAAAAGGAAAAAGAAAACACGGCAAAAATGAGAAAAGGCAATAATAATTAGCTCAAGATAAGAGATTAAGACATAGAGAACAATCAATTGAAACTACACAATATATATATATATATATATATATATATATATATATATATATATATATATAATAAAGAAATTTGAAGCCTTACAACACTGCTATTGAAGTGTAAAAGCCTTTGTTACTCTGTTAGAATATCAATCACAATTCTAATTAATAAGAGTCCGTAATAATCATCTTTTCGCAAGGGACAGAAAGATCACTCGAGAAATTCAAAATAAATATGTTAGATATAATGAGGTTTCACTGCATTAATATGTCAACCGGTCGGCAATAAATAGAATGCATGTTTGACTTTTTGTGAAAAAAAATAAAAACACTCAAGTGGTGCTAAATACTTTTATACGAAAAACAAAATTTAAAAGACTGGATACCTCTTGGGGCACCCTGTTTTTCCGAGGCCCGAAGCTTCATAGTGAATTCACTACTGAATACATGCTGTGTGCAATGGAATTTTCATATGTTTGCATCAAAATGACAAATTAAAAAACTGACTGAAATAATTCTTTACAGAATGTCCGAAAAAGTATTTATTTATTCTTCAATTCAAGCAGTAGAACTTATATATGCACCCATTCACCAGTACTCAGAGAGAGAAGGGCCCCAAAAGAAAGCTGCCGACCGCAATTAACGAAAAAGCTAGAATAACAAAGCAATTACAGTCTCAAACTCAAATATTATCAAACATATGGATTCGTTCGCTGGCGTGTCAGTATCTTTCATATATTCCTCCCACCAAGTCTACACAATCTCGAATATAGGAAGCGGCCTTTTCCGCATTCCAATTACAAAGGACACAATTGAGGGACGTATAGATTTTAAAAGGGGGCGAGCACTAAGGATAGATTTTAAAAGGACGCGTTTAGTTTCTAAACGAATGGAAGCTACTGCGTGTTGCCGTGAGACTATCTTGGTCAGCGGCTTCCTGTATTTCTGTTCCTTAATTTCTGCTAATTGTCTCTCTTGACAGCTGCTATTCAGTTCGTTCTTAATCATTGCATTAAAATGTAGGGGATAGTATCTTGTGAGACTTACAAAATATCTGTACCTCTTTTACAAGTGTTTCAGCCATCTCATTGCCATAATACTGCAATGTGCAATACAATCCATTGGAGTATGCCAGCTTTACATTTAAACTGGATGACCCAGAAATTTCTCCTGTCATCATCATCATTACTCATCGTACTTAGTGGCACATAAGGCCTTCAGCTTGCGTCGCCACCCTGGTCGATCCTGTGCCGCAGTCCTTACTCCTGACCAGCTTGCTTATCCCATCCGATTTCTCTCTTGTTCTATCAGTCTCCTCAAAGTTAGCTTGGGTCGACCCCCAGGATATTTATCCCTCGGGCACCCAAGTAAATGCCACAGCAGTTATGTTATGCTGTGGTATTCTTAAGACATATCCAGTCCATTTCATCTACGGTTTTTTTATTTCCATCTCTCTATTGCTTTCTGTCCAGTACTCTTATAGAGTTCGGTGTTAGTAATAACATAAGGTCAAAATACTCCCAAAATTTTCCTCAGACATTTAGTCTGCCAGGCATTCAACTTTGTTGCACTGGCCCATTGTTAATTTCCATGTTTCGGCTCCATACAATAAAACGCTCTTCACTAAGGAATTGAAAAGGTTGATTTGGGTTTCTAAATTAAGGTTAGTAGAATTGCTCCTGCACACCTCAGTTAATTTTGCTTCTGGTGGTTAGGGGGATATGTACTAAATAGGTTGTTAATTTGCGTCGAATGATTCATTCAAAGAACCTTTATCTGATTAAAAAAAAATTTGGAAACATTACGTAGTATTGATTTATACTTGAGAAAAGGATTTTGGTATTTTTTTTAAAGAAGATACAAAATGAACGACCACGCTTTCTATTAGAAGTCTCTATACTCGCATAAATAACGTTACACTTTTCAAAGCAACATCTAATCTGAAGCACCCTAAAGCATGCTTATTTGCTACTCACTTGACATTATTCTATACGCCCACAGGAAGTAGTTCTCGATAAAATCACTCAAAAATAGAATTGTGTAAAAATTCAATTAAACTATATTTTCTATAAGACTCCCAGTTTTCAAATCTCCGTGTTACAAAATACTCATAGAAGTAATGACATTTCTTCCAACTCTTTAGTAGTAAACTCTTTAGTAGTAAACTCTTTCGTAGTAAACTCTTTAGTGGTAGAAACACACGTATTCTAAACTTCGAATCATGCCTACAATGTCTCCAAAAGTACTTCCTGAATCAGTTTTAAATACATATAATCTCTTTTGGAGCAATATATGGCTTCATTGAAATTAAAAATGCTATGATATAGTACACATCTAATAAACACCAAAATAAATCCGATCAATACAAAACCATATAAAAGCTTTTTAATGAACGTGCAAGTAACCAGATCAAAAGTGCTGCTATAAAAATTGATTATAAGACCTATACTACAGAACTACTTTTAACAATTCATTTGCCCGAACTTATTAAAAATAGCTCAACCAACAGGGTAAAAGATAATTATGAAGAAAGCAGAAAGATTAGTTAAAGCAGCCTGTAATAAGACCCTTAATTTATTATATCTGTGTAGGAATTGCTATTTTGGTCAGGTTTGAACTCGGGACCATGCGCTTACTAGCCCGATACTATGAGATTAGACCAAAAGCTAGTTTTGCGTTCAAACTTATAATTCGTGTACTGATTCCTAGCATGGTCGAGTGATGTTTCTGACAGGAGCGGAGTCGGCTGCCACATCTGTTTTAACAAAGCTTTTTACTTCATAACTAATTGCAGCCAATCGGTTTGACAATTATTGCCCTCCAAACGGAATTTTGAAACCACGTCTTTTTACTATACTAAGCTTCTTAATAAAAGTAAAGGATGGTTTTTAGTAAAACAATACTTTTTCAAAGCAATTGCCAACTTGAGAAAAGAAACTTTTAAATAATTTATGCGAATGACCTGTAAAGGAAACACCCGTTTTTTTCATTCTGATAATAATTGCTTTACAAGTAGAACTAAATACTATTGAATATGAATGTATGAGAAAGTTGAGTGATGATTCCATATATTTCAAAAACATTTTTCTTAAGATAATTATCAACTAACTACTATAAAGAAGAAACTATCTTATCTTGGCACATTTATTTTATAATGCACGTCTAAAAAGTTTCATTTTTTTTTTCTGGCGTTATCCAACATACAAAATAATGTTTTTATTCTGCTAGTGTTAACATGAATTAAACTAAAATTTACTTCAAGCAATGTTTGATCATTAACGGCATGTGTAATAATCTACCGCGACTCACCGTCCATGAGACACAGGGATTTATTTCATGATCATATGAACAAGTTTTGTTTAATAGCATTAACAGTGCTACAGCAGCTTTTATGTAACTGTGTGGGTTCTAAATAATGGAATAATAAAAATAACACAGAACTTTCTTTACGAATGGTAAACTTTAATTATATTCCTTACGAGAGAAATTGCATCTCTATTACCTTGTAGTTACGTACGAGGTGATTAGAGCGTATTCAGCTACTTAGATTTAATGTCATTTTGGTGTGCCACAGTTTTGTATATGTTTAGCCAGTGTGCTCATTCTTCCAATTTCAAGTTGTGTAATTTTTAGTTCGTTAAATTTCTATTTATTAAATGTGTTAAAGTTTTGGTATAGAGTTATGTCTTCCTTGAGTAAAAGTAAGGCTCCTAAATATACAGGCTGACGCAACCGCCATTTTGACTCCAAGCGGTCCAGTCTGTTATCGTCTGCTTGTGCTATTTCAATGGCGCGCGCATGTTACATGGCTGATATTCGATACGCAATTTACCTGTAAAATAGGTGCTTTTGCTTTCAAAAAATTGTACCAATCATTCAAGAAAGTAGTTTAGAATGTTATGATTTTCTCGAGATTTCGAGAAAAGAACGAGAAAGTAACCCTCCTATCGCCATCGCTTCAACTGGGAGTCAAGATGGCCGCTGTTGCGCCAGCCTGTATATTTAAAAGCCATAAGTAAAAGTGTTCCGGTGGATCTACAAGGTCAGCATGGCATTTGAAAGAACGCCTTACACTTGGGATGTATAAAGAGATGACCAGAGGCAACTGAATACCTGTCTTAATTAAAAACGTCAATTGGTACGCACTTATTCACATACAGTTCTTACTTACACGCAACCTACAAAAATAGCACAAGCAGTTCTCTACACATATGTTATATCTGTTTTAACGAAGCTCAAAGCCCGTTAACTTCATTACTAGTTAATTTTCTTGTGACTGCAAGAACTGGTTAAGACAGTTATTGTCCTCCAAACGGTATTTTGCTTCAAAACACGCTTTTTTTTTTACCAAAGTTCTGAAAGGATACTTTTGCCAAAACATGTATAAAATGTCATTGACTTAACTCCCTAACCATTCAACCCGTTGTGTGTGCACGGTTGTTAGCAAGAGTAAACAGAAGACAGACAACTGTTAATATGCTTCTTAGTCATGATTTTAGAAGGAAACACCGCAAACAGATTGGGGGGATTGCCAACAAATAGATTTGTAAGGTTGTAAACACAGATAGACTACAAACATAGATAGTGGTAATCAAATAGCAGTCGATATAGAGCATGGGTACGTGACTTCACACGGACCATTTTGCTCTTACGTTTCCAAAACAAAAAATCTGATGTGGGCAACACATGACTTTCCTTATATAATGTAATGAATTTACTACTTTTACAGTAAAAAAATAGGTTTTTCTTATAGTAGATACTAATATTCTTTCCAAAACATTGAATTTTCGACAATGAGTCGTCATTTTCATTGATTTAGCGTCATTTTTATCCATTTGGCGAGATTTTCGTTAATTTGGCAACATTTCAAAAAGTCGCCAAGTTGGCGACATTCCGCCAAATTCGTCGCCAAAATCTCGCCAAGCGTTATGGACGAAGAAATAAGTTATTCTTACAGCATATAAATGACTATTGGCATTCAAATACAAAAGTATTACTTAAAGTATATTTTTTCATGAATGGAACGAGCTAGATCCACGAGAATGATGTCACCCAATTTATCGCATGGTATTACATATGAAAAGTGAACATGTTTCTCAATAGGAAATATTTTTTTTTATTTTATATGACTTTTTGATAATTTTTTTGAAAAATGTATAATATCTAGAGAACGGTTTATGTTAGCGTTCTAAAATTTATGTCAATCGTTTTCTAATGAAAAATTACATAATAAATGTCTATTTGCGTAATTTTATTAGCGGTTTTGATTTTTTGACGATTTTTTCAAAATTTCATTCGAAAATTTAGGGGGGTTCTGAACATTCGATTGCGTATAAAAACAATAGGCTTCCAGTGTTTACGGATTGTGATTTTTGTACCAAATTTCGTTCGAATCGGTCCATTCGTTCGTCAGGTATCGTCTCCACAGGCTCACTGACACATACACACACACACACACACACACACACACACACAGACAGACATCACTTCAAAAACGTTTGATTCGTGATCAGGGATGCTTGAAACGTGCTCTCCCGTCGAAAACTCGAATTCGAATTTTCGACCCCGTCACAATACTTTCCTTATACATTATGTATATAAGGAAAGTAATACTCGTTTGCTCAGCAATATGGAAATTTTCATTATTTCTGTATTAAAAACGGCTATTTTAGAAACTTACAATCATTTAACCTCTCATTTTAGTAGGATATATCTAAATTTATCTTCTTTGATGGATATTTTTAATTAGCCAGAAAATAAAATATTCACTTTCATTGAAATATGTACACGAGTTTCTTTTTTTTTTTTTTTTTAAGGAAAATCTTTATGTACTTCTCCCTTCTCGCTCGCATATACATTGCAGAATTTGCTAGTAAATGTATAATACATCTTTAGAATGCTAGTAAATGTATAATACATCTTTAGAATGCTAGTAAGTGACTACGGTAAAAATGAGTAGTAATGTAAATTCACTTCAAATCGCTTAAAGTGCACTTTAGCTAATGAAATATTTAAATATAAATTGTTATTCAAGTATTCTAAGTAATTTATTTTCATCAAAGATAAATTTTGACGTTTAATGGGTTTAGTTTCAATTTTTATTTGCCATCATCGTCAGTTTACCATGATACGCTATGGTAAAAATAATGCCCTTTTGCCCTTACGTCTCTGCGCATTCTACTACGCAGATTGTTTATTGACTCTTGTGCCTATGATCTATTGGATAGCAACTTTCCATTTCCACAACCGGCTTTAAATTATTTTCCAAATATTAAAAGAAATCGTAAATACAGCATACACACAAATATACAGAATGTTTATAAAAGATTGAATGTCTTCTATGCAATGGATCGTAGACCGATAGCTCAAATTTAAGAAATGTTTTATTCAAAGTAAACTGTCGTCGCATTCAAATCTTGATCATGTGACACATTTTAATAAAAAAAAGTTTAGAATTCAACTTCTTATATGGGCTCCCCAAGAAAAAAGTTTTCAATTATAACACATGCTTCCATAGCCCAATTATTGAAACAAAAAGAGTTTGTCGTGCGATTAAAATTGCCAGAGATATCGTTAATTAAAGTTTTCGATGGATAAATTGAGGAGTGCATAAAGTATTTGCTAATAATAGGCAAGTTTTCGAACGAAAATGTTATCAAAGGAAATTTAATTTTTGTGCGACCCCATGAAATCCATGTTTCTGCCGTTTTTTCGATGGTGTTAAAGTGGTTTGGTAAGTCAACTAAGAATTTTTTTCACGGCTAATTTTGCATATTACAAAACAGTTTTTTTTTTCAAACTCTCTTTAAATGAAGCATGGATAATTCTCTAATTGGAACTACTTCCTTTGGAGAGGGCCTGTATAAAAATTTAAATTTAGTACTTTTTCTACTAAACCGTGCAGCATTTGATTATTTGAAGCATTAATCATCTGAATTCATTGAACTAATTAATTATCTGATTATTTGAAGCATTTCTTAAATTGAATTGGGTCTGTGACCAAAAATACAAAAAATATTTAATCGCTCAATCTTTTTCAGCTTTCTTCTTCTTCAGAACAAACAAGAAGCGCAACCTCACTTATTAAATGTATCGCAGTAAGTTCAATTAACTGCGATAAAATAACACCTGTCACTGAATGTAGGAGAAAATTGGCCATTGCCAGGGTAAGAAATAAAAGAACGAAAAGTCAATGAGGCAGGCAATTGAGAGGCAGACATGACAAAAATCACTGAGAAAAGAAAGATGAGCAGAAAGTAAAAAATCAAAAGGAAAGAAAACTAGGTGGTAGGAGAATGGATAGCAGTTATTAAATAAAGGATATATATTTTTTTAAATCTAATCTTTTTATGGATATATAAAAAAATAATTTTGTGCATATGTAATGATTATTTCGCTAAAACTGCTATACCTTTTAAATGCTTTAGGCTTTGATTTTTATCCAAAAATGAATCAAATTTTATTAGATGTCTTTCTAAAATGTTCGTGTAAGAGGAAGAGCACTTTTATGTTTTGTGCTTCGGGCCCCTATTCAGCTAGATCCTCCACCTAAATACACTGACTTCGAAACTTTATGTATAAAAAATACCCCTATTTTGAAAGAGTGACAGTATTCGGTTCCTTGCCTATGAAAATATTCCATATATACCTTAAGTACATGGGCGCCCATAGAACTTTTCCCAGGAGGGACAAACCACTGACGTCAGTGGGGCAAACTCAAGAATAAGATGTACAACATCTACTAGTTTAATACCCAACTTTGTGACCATGAACGTCCAGGGGAGGGCAAGTGCCCGCCTTTTCCCTCCCTATGGGTGCCCATGCTTAAGCATAATATATTACTTTAATTACAATAAAAATGGCGTATAAGCGTATCTCGATCATTTATGATCCGCAGACACCAAGACATGAGGTGAGTATTTTACCAGTTTTGTATCTTGACTTGTTATAGAATCTGGAAAATAATGATCCGCAGACACCAAGACATGAGGTGAGTATTTTACCAGTTTTGTATCTTGACTTGTTATAGAATCTGGAAAAGAATTTATGAGCTCTGAACCTCAGCTTCATTGCTCTATATTTAATATGGCCTTGAGCATAACTGGATAAATTGAGAGCGTTGTGATGCAAACACCCGTTTAAAAAGACCATTCATCAAGTAGTATACGCGAGTCCTTTCTTACTCCACATATAACGCTTAGCTTATAATCATATTTTTTGTGAAATAATACGTTTATTACTTTCCCCCATATGTAATACAATGCATAGGTAGTTTTCGTAACAGGATTGAAAATCGGAGTTTGATTAATTTATTTTTCATTCAAATGCGAATGGCGTCGTCATTGTTAAATGCTTATGCACTATTATCGAAATATCGGAGCTATTTTTTTGTCTTCGAAACCGCTTGCCACCTTTATTCTGCATTTTACGCTGCTATATACATAGCACTGTTGCCCTTTTAACACTTTCCAACGTAGTTGAATAGTGTTTATGACTTTGTTCATTCTGTATGTCTATCCGTTCGCAAGATAACTGCGTAAAAATGACTTTATCAAAATGAAATTTTAGTATATTACTAGCCGAATACCCGTTGAAAATCAACGGTCTCGCAATAAGCAACCCCTGAATAATGTAAATTTTTTAATAATTCGTGTTTCACATTTATTCGGCAAATCGAAAATTTTACTGTGCAGAAGCCCCTAAAGAAGAAAATATTGTAAACTTTAAATTGCGCACGTCTTCCTTTCGAACTATCTACCAGTACACCAAATTAAAGTCTCTATCTCATCCCGAAGCATACTATTTTATCATCTCCCCTTTCGAACGTTTTTCTTTGGAACACCCCCCATAAATGAACATTTTTGAAAAACTCTGTTCGTGTTGTGTTTTTTATCAGATGATTGGCCCATATACCAAATATCAAGCCTCTATCATATTTAAAACAAGAGTGTCTCATTTATTCCGAAAATCGAACATATTAGCGTGCGACACCCCCTAAAGTAGCAAATATTGGAAATCTGAAATTTGCACACGTTCTTTCTTTCAAAGAATCTACCAGTACACCAAATTTGATGTCTCTATCCTATTATGGAGCATGTTTTTCTATCACTTCATATTTCGAACGTTTCTACGTTTCGTTTTTCTGTGTTGCACCCCCTTAAATGATCATTTTTGAAAAACCGTAACAATCTTAGGTTTTTTTATCAAATGATTAGCCCATATACTAAATTTCAAGCTTCTATTACACTCTAAAGGAGGCGTTTTTCAGTTGTTCGTGAAATCGAACATTTTAGTGTGCGGCACCCCCTACAATAGCAAATGTTTATAAACTGAAATTGCACACTATCTTCCTTTCAAACTATATACCCGTATACCAAATTTGAAGTCTCTAACTCATCGCGAAGTATACTTTTTTATCATTTCACCCTTCGAATGTTTTTCTGTGGAGTACCCCCCCCCCCCTTAAATATATATTTTTGAAAACTCCATTCTTCTTGGGTTTTCTATCAAATGATTCGCCCATATACCAAATATCAAGCCTCTATCATGCTCTAAAAGGGATATTTTTACTTCATTCCGAAAATCCATTTTGGTGTGCAGCATCCCCTAAAGTATAAAATATTGGAAAACTGAAATTGTACACTTTCTTCCTTTCAAACTATCTACCCGTACACCAAATTTCAAATCTCTATCTCATCCCGCAGTATGTTTTCTTATCAATTCACCTTTCGAACGTTTTCCTCTAGAGCACCCCCTTAAACGAACGTTTTTGAAAAACTATATTCGTCTTGGGTGTTTTCATCAAATGATTAGTCCATATACCTAATTTCAAGCCTCTATCAAATTTTAAAGGAGACGTTTCTCATTTATTCGGTACATCGAACATTTTGGTGTGTGGCACCCCCTTAAGTATAGAAAATATTTGTTTTCTGATATTGCAGACTTTCTTCCTTTCGAACGATTTACCTATACACCAAATTTGAAGTCTCTATCTCATCGCAAAGCATGCTTTCCCATCATTTCACTTTTCGAACGTTTTGGTGTGCGGCACCCCCTTAAGTAGAAAATATTGGAAATGTGAAATTGCACACTTTCTTAATTTCGAACGATTTACCCATACACCAAATTTGAAGTCTCTATCTCATCGCAAAGCATGCTTTCCCATCATTTAACTTTTCGAACGTTTTGGTGTGCGGCACCCCCTAAGGCAGAAAATATTGGAAATCTGAAATTGCACACTTTCTTCTTTTCGAATGATTTACCCATACACCAAATTTAAAGTCTCTATCTCATTGCAAAGTATGCTTTCCCATCATTTCACATTTCGAACGTTTTGGTGTAGGGCACCCTCCTCTATAGGACGTTTTCGAAAAATTCGATTTTTCCAGGTGTTTTTATCGAACGACCGAGCCGTGTACCAAATTGCAAGTCTCTACCTATTCGGGAAGTGCCTGAAAAAAGCGTGACAGGCAGACGGACAGACGGACACATGGCCATTAGTATATACTAGCCGCATACCCGTTGAAAATCAACGGCCCCACATTAAGCAATCCCTGAATAATGTAAATTTTTTAATAATTCGCGTTTCTTATTTATTCGACAAATCGAACATTTAGTTTTGAGGCACCCCCAAAAGTTCAAAATATCGGAAAACTGAAATTGCACATGTTCTTCCTTTCGAACTATCTACCTGTACACCAAATTTGAAGTCTGTATCATATTTCGAAGCATGTTTTTTTTTATCAATTCACATTTCGAACGTTTTCCTCTGGAGAACCCCCCTTTAACGAACATTTTTGAAAAATTATATTCGTTTTGGGTGTTTTCATCAAATGATTAGTCTATATATAAAATTTTGAGCCTCTACCAAATTTTAAAGGGGCCGTTTCTCATTTAATTGGAAAATCGAACATTTTTGTGTGCGGCACCCCCTTAAGTAGGAAATATTGGAAATCTGAAATTACACACTTTCTTCCTTTCGAACGGTTTACCTATATACCAAATTTGAAGTCCCTATCTTATCGCAAAGTAGGCTTTCCCATCATATCACTTTTCGAACGTTTTGGTGTGCGGCACCCCCTTGAGTAGAAAATATTGGAAATCTGAAAATGCACACTATCTGCCTTTCGAACAATTTACCCATACACCAAATCTGAAGTCACTATATCATCGCAAAGCATGCTTTCCTATCATTTCACTTTTCGAACGTTTTGGTGTGGAGCACCCCCTGTAGACGGAAAATCGAACATTTTTTGTGTGCGGCACCCCCTTAAGTAGAAAATTTTGGAAATCTGAAATTCCGCACTTTCTTTGTTTCAAACGATTTACTTCCAAACTTAAAGTCTTTCTCTCATCGCAAAGCATGCCCTCCTATCATATCACTTTTCGAACGTTTTGGTATGCTGCACCCCCCCCCCCCCTTAAGTAGAAAATATTGGAAATCTGAATCTGAAATTGCACACTTTCTTCCTTTCGAACGATTTACCCATACACCAAATTTGAAGTCTCTACCTCATCGCAAAGCATTCTTTCCTATCATTTCACTTTTCGAACGTTTTGGTATGCTGCACCCCCCCTTAAGCAGAAAATATTGGAAATCTGAAATTGCACACTTTCTTACTTTCGAGTGATTTACCCATACACCAAATTTGAAGTCTCTACCTCATCGCAAAGCATGCTCTCCTATCATTTCACTTTTCGAATGTTTTGGTGTGCTGCACCCCCCCCCCCCCCCCTTAAGTAGAAAATATTGGAAATCTGAAATTGCACACTTTCTTCCTTTTGAACGATTTACCCATACACCAAATTTGAAGTCTCTATCTCATCGCAAAGCATGCTTTCCTGTCATTTCACTTTTCGAACGTTTTGGTGTGGGGCACCCCCTCTATAGAACGTTTTCGAAAAATTCGATTTTTCCAGGGGGTTTTATCGAACGACCGAGCCGTGTACCAAATTGCAAGTCTCTATCTATTCGGGAAGTGCCTAAAAAAGGCGTGACAGACAGACGGACAGACAGACAGACGGACAGACAGACGGACACTTGGCAATTAGTATATACGGATAGATTGGGCCGGGCAGTGGGATATAAAAGTAAATGATATATGAGTAAATAAATAATATCACCTAATTAGTTTTGGATTGAACCCGGGTTGAAAAAGTGAAATATATTGAACCCTATGGGACTTAATTTTTTAAACATTTTTAAGCGAAGTTAAAATTCGAAATTGCTTCGAAAGTTTTAGGAAATATTCAAATTATCTTATAAAATATATAAAAATATTTTAGCAAAATTTTTAAATAAAAATTAAAATAATAATTACACCTATATAAAGAGATCACGTGACTCACTGCAAAATAAAATATAGCATCTTTTTTTTTTGCCGATGTGTCAAGGTCGTGAGTTTTAAGAATCTTTTAAATTTATGATAATGTTGCATCCGTCCTAAAAACCGCTATATTTTTGCATATTTTCTGAACATCTATATTCTGTGCCAACGCAATTACAATATTTTTTGGTTTAAATGATCTTCAAACTTTGATTATTTTTACAACGAAGCCTAATTTTAATGGATGCAAAATGTAAACAAATGAAGTGATTTTAAGATGAGTTGCATAAGAATTGCTGAATTTTTTTCACGTCAAATTATTTAACTCTGGAATCTGGAATATAAGTGATATGAATGAAATATTCATTGTTTTTACATAGAGAAGTAGACGATTTTATAGCATTGCTTTTTTTTATGAAGTTTTAAGTTTCCAAGTAAAATAAAATATTGCAGTATTGTGATAATTAAAAAAGTATTACCGCTGAATATATTGCATTTTGGAGATGTTTGAATAAAATTACATTTCAGTTGGAACGTAATCAATTCTTTATGCATGATTGATCTTTCTTGTTACTGTATAGATGCATTCACGTATGATTTAAACTAGATTCGCGCAGACATCATTGAAAATGTGGCTGGTCTGTGCACGGTAAAAATGCGAAAGTTAGAATTTTGACCCCATCATGATACTTTTCTTTTGATAATACAGCTTATTGTAAAGTTAGTAAAAACAGTAAAATTATTGTAAAACAAGCAAAAGAAAAAGAAAAAATGCAACGAAAATAAGATATTAATCATGCTATTGGTTACGAATACTGATGCCAAACTTATTTCCAAGATTCTTCTAATAGCTCTGGGGAAGAAAATGAAACAAGGAAACGAAAATAGTGAATAAAACTGATAATTCCACTTGGAGTTTAACGGAATCCATATTCTAAAAGCAAAAAAAAATTTGAATGACAATATTTGGTGTGAAAAGCTCATTTTCATGTAAGATCAATAATAGCAAAACTACTGTTGTATCTACGTTGAATTGATGCAAGCATTTGACATTTTGTAAGGGCGATGAAATAGAGATGTTGCCAAAATGAAAATTGAGAAGCTGTATAGAACCTTGCTGCCCCAACCGAGAATCGAACCCTGGATCTTCGAACTGGCCAGCCGAGGCTCTACCGTTCAGCTACTGGGACGGAAATGCAAGCGCTTATTGTCGAATTGGACTCTGCATTCTCCACACTCTAATGTCGATTGTCGTACAACTGCCAATCTGACTGCCCCCCTCCTGCTATTTTTACCCCAGGTTAGTATCTTACGTGGTCGTTGACCTCCCGATTTTAAATCGGCGCTCCATATACCAGAGTCTACTGAATCCTTGCTCATCGTATTAGGGTCCCTTTCAGACTTCCACATCTGAAAAAAAAATTAAAAACTGTATTCTTGTTGCCATGGAAATTTCTAATAAAGTGACCTAAGCTTATGAGTAGATTCTGCTCTCCATTAATTTTGATCAATGAATCCCTTTATTTCATTCTTATCAACTTATATGAACTTATTGTGTGTTCCCTCCATTTTTCCTTTTTTTAAAAAAGAAAACAAACCTATGTTACCTGTTCTTATTTTCTCGGATCTTTCTTTATCTTTTGACCCTTTTTATTTGAATTTTTTCTTATTTTTCTTTTCTAAATTTTATTCAAAATTTCTGTTTTTGTTTTTCATATGCCTAATTTTTTTTTCCTTTTCATATATTTTCTTTTTATAAATTTTCTTAATTTTACTTTTAAAATTTTATCATTTTCTTTAATTTTAATATATTTTTCATTATGTTATTATACTTCACTCTAAATTTTATTTTCAATGATTTTTTTATCTATATTCGCAATAACCCTTTTCCCATTTTTGTAAAATGGGCGTAAAGTTCAAATATAATGTAAAACTGTCTGTTTAATCACAATATTATTCATCAATTGTTATCTCTTTAGATCTAAATAAATGTTCGTTTGGCGGGATGGTAGACCTTGGGTGCCTCCTGAGTGCAGGAGGTATCCTTTCCCGGCCGTGCAGCTAGCTACTCTAAACCCACTACGTGAGTCGCACGGTCTGGGGTCTTCAGACCCCCCACCAGACCCCCCCCCGCATCTTTGCACTAACGTACAGGTTTGATTAGTTCGGGCGCTATTGTAAGGAACTTTACTGCCCCAACCGGGAATCGAACCACAGGTTTTCGTACCCAGCGGACATTCTACCGTTGAGCTACTGGGACAAAATTGCAAGCTCTTATTGTCAAACTGGACTCTGAAAAGTTGTTTGAATAAAGAAAATCTATCAATTATTTGTTATGAAAAACTGTGTTCCGAAGATTTATGAAACTCGCGCTTTTGCTTATGTATAAAATCTAATGTTTTTGTCGATTTAATAATTGCATTAAGATGATTTTAAACATAATAAATAGAACAAAAATACTTATCAAAACACAAATGCATATAATGTTTACTAAAATAATATAACATATTCGTATAAATACGATATGCAATTAAATTTAGGAGTCAATCCATTTCGTAGGCTCTTTTTTTAGCCTTCTTCTTCAGGACAAGCAAGAAGCGTTACCTGATTACTTGAAGCAAGTTGGGTATCTGCGGCAGAATGGCACATACGTGACTGAAGGTAGGAGAAAATTTGTCATCACCGCGAGGATAAATGAAGGTGGTAAAAATAAGAATGACGGTAAACGAGAAGCATGATACTAAGAATAAACGTAAAAAAACACGAAGGAAAAAAGAATAACAGAAAAATAAAGAATGAATGGCAGGGGATCTAAGCGGTAAGACAAAGCGGATCGAAACAACTAAATAGGGAGTAAACCTACTGAAACGGCAACGGAATAAAGTAAGAGATTTTAACCAGCTATAAGAAATACGAACAAAAAATATAAAGTAGAAAATAACTGAAAACAACGGGAAAACTATTGGAATAAAACAAGAATAAAATGGAAAAACAAATATGAGGAATTCAACTGTTTGCGCAGGCTACATGAATCAACTTTGTCACACAAAATTGCGGAAAAATAACTAAATTCCGGGAAAAGGAAGACAAAAACTAAAAAATGAAGGAAACAGACCGGAATGGAAAATTTTAGAGATTTCGAAGCGAAAGGGAAGAAGAGACAATTATCGTTAACAAAGTAGTTTGAATGAGAAACAATAGAGAATTAAATATTAAATATTTTACACAATACCGCACAATATTACATACTTAAAATATTGCACATTGCTTCAAAACAAAACAAAAAAGATTAATCATGCATAAAGCATTGATTATGAAACACTTTCCAACTTCAATGCAATGTTATATAAACATCTCTAAAATGCGATACAATAATTTATTATATTTGAAAACTTCATCGAAATCAAATGAACTTTATTCAAATGACGCCATCGAAGATAAATAGCCTCTATATAAAAGCAGCATTTCATTCACAAATTTTTTTAATTTCTTTCATTCATTACAATACTATAATGGTTTATTTTATTTAAAAACTTAAAACCATGGAGGTACAAGTAATTTAACTCAATGCTTAAAACTTCATCGAAAAAATCGTTTTCTTTGTGAAAAATCAATGAATGTTTGTTTCATTCATATCAGTTATATTGCAGACTCCATGAGCTAAATAATTTTGCGTTAAAGAAATGCAGCAATTCTCATACAACTCATTCTACATATTTTGGTGTTTACATTTTCCATAAGTGAAAATTAGGCTTCATTGAAGAAATAATCAAATTTGGATGATCATTTAAACTCAAATATATTGCAATTGCGTTGTTTCAGTATGTAGATGCACAGAATTTAAGCAAAAATTAAGCGGTTTTAGGACGGATACAACACTAAATATGAATTAAAAAGAACTTTAAAAAACACGATTTTGTTACAAGATGAATGCCATATTTTATTTTCAAGTGGGTCACGTGATCGCTTCATATAATGGTCACGTGATCTCTCCATAATTAATTATATTTTAAGTTTTATTTTTAAAACTACTGAATATATTTTGCTAAATTTCTTTTACATATTTTATGGAATAATTTGAATATTTCCTAAAACTTTCGAAGGAATTTGTGAATTTTAAATTCGCTTAAAAAATGTTTGAAAAATTAGGTCCCACAGGGTTCAATGTATTTTATTTTTTTAACCCGGGTTCAATCCAAAACTAATTAGGTGATATTATTCATTTATATTCCCATAAGTCCCACCACAGACTGTCTGAACAACATACTAAAATTTCATTTTGATAAAGTTATTTTTACGGCAGTTATCGTGCTAACGGACAGACAGACAGAATGAACACAGTCATAAACACTTTTCAACTATGTTGTAAACTGTTAAAAATAATTTTATGAACTAATCCGTTCATTAATTATAAAAATTTCAAGCGGGCGAAATGTTAAACATTTTCTCCCCTGTAGTAGATTCCGACGTATCTACCTTCTGCGGTCCATTTATTGCATATTTTTTGATTGCACATTTCTTTTTTCAGATTAATGAATTCAATTTATTCCTGTTTGAACTCCTGGGCAACGACGGGTACATTTTCTAGTACACAATATGCAGCAGTGATTTCAGGGGGGATGATGAAAGAGGTAGATTATTTTAAACGATTCGAAATGATTACTCAGAAAAGGGTAACAAAATAGTGAAGAGGTTTCTCAGGATTTTCAGAAGAAAGTAAACAGGATGATTAACAGCGCTTTTGAACAAGGAAGTTAGTAATTTAAACAGCACGAGTGATGGATATTGAGAATGCAGTTGGAGAATGCATGATGGATATTAGAGTTCATGCAAATAGGAGAATTTAATTATGATGGTCAAATGCATTTATCTCATTGGAGATGCAGAAGAAAACTTGGAAAGAGTTCATACTAGACTCTCTTAATGGCACGAGAGACAAATACTATGGAATTAATTAAGATTAATTTGCTGCCTGGGAATAGGAATTTGGAATAATGGTTAATTGAAAAAAAAAAAGAAGCGATTTTTAGAAGGGGGTTAACATTTCAGTATAATGCACATGCATAAAATGCTTTTAAAAAGCTGTGTTGAAATTTCCATGTTATTGTTTTTAAAATACTAGGCATTTCTAGGATCTTTTACGTTTCGTAAATCAACTAAAAAACTGAAATTCAATTTGCGCTTTTTAAAAGTAATTTCAATATATAATGTTTCTAACACTGAAATCTGGAACAACTTTACCTTGCATTTTTCAACTGATAATTTAATTGCAATCATAACTGTGGAAAGTTTAACTTTACACTAAAAATAGGAATAGGAAAAACTGCCATATAGTCCATCTATTTAACGCTATTAATAAATAAAAAAAAAGAAATATCAATCATGCTTAAAGCATTGATTATGAAACACTTTCCAACTTCAATGCAATTTTATTTAAACATTTCTAAAGTGCAATACATTCCTCGGTAATATTTTAAAACTTATCACAATACTATATTAATTTATTATATTTGAAAACTTAAACCTTCATCGAAAAAAATGAACTTCATTCAAATAACGGCATTGAAATATAAATTGGCTGTTACTTATAATAAACTGTTACTTAAAAATACTTATGGCTGTTATTTTGTGCAGATAAACTCAAATTATTATTGAATAAATAAAGAGAACGTGAATATGAGTTTGCAGGGAAAGACATGTGCTGCCCACATTAGAATTTTTAACAATATTACAGCAATGATTTATAGAAGTGAACGGGGATTATTTGCAGGCCATTTCGAAAAAAATGTATGATCTATATTTAAATATCCACCAAATTTTTGTAGAATAAAATGTTCAACAAATTTAAGCTGTGTACCAATTTTTAACTCTCTAGGACTTAGGAAAGTGCATTAAAAATGCCATCAAATAAGTATATCATGAAGAGTTATATAAAATTTTTTTAAAAATTGAAAAATTTTTATCAACCAAATTTATTTTAAAATGTGAAGTTTCTCTCATATACAAAATGATTAGACTCTTGGAAAGATATTTATTATATAATATATCTCTTTTTTCTTTCTGGAGGATATCCCAAAAATCAGAATTTAATTGAATTTGTTTTTTCCCTATATTAAATAATTTTTTATTAAAAAACTACTTAATATATTTTACTGAATTTTTTTTTATATATTTTATGGGATAATGTGAATATTTCCTAAAAATTTCGAAGCAATTTGTGATTTTTAAATTTGCTTAAAAAATGTTTGAAAAATTAGGTCCCATAGGGTTCAATGTATTTCATTTTTTCAGCCCGTGTTCAATAAAAAACTAATTGGGTGATATTATTTATTTATATTCCCATAGGTCCCACAGACCGTCTGAAAAACATACTAACATTTCATTTGGATAAAGTCAATTTTACGGCAGTTATCGTGCTAACGGACAGACAGACAGACAGAATGAATGAACAAAGTCATAAACACTTTTCAACTATGTTGTAAAGTGTTAATAAAATGTTGTTGTTTTGAACCGACGTTTTGAGTTTAAATCAATCAATTCCTATAATTAAAATACCAAACTATATTTATGTTCTTTCACATCTCTATAATGTAAGGATTCAAAAATTGATATTCTATAGAATTCTGTTGCTGTGGAAATTATCTAGTCAATGTACGCATAATGGGAGTATGAACACAAAACCGATTCATTAGCCGGTCGCAGCAATGGATAAGCAATGGGCAATGCAGTTGTTTAAAATATTTTATTTTAATGAAGTCTTTTTGTCAAATTAAAAGTAATTAACTTCTTCAATTTAAGTCAAATCAAAATCAATGTACTCACTAGAAGACATAATTAATTCAAATAACTTTTCTCTACACATAATTTGATTCAGAGTACCTCATTAACTTTGATAGTAAAAACTTCTACAAGACTGAACGACAATTGGTTCTGACATCTTTGCGACATAAAACATATTTTGTAACTCATCCTTGCTTCAAGATTTCGCAGTGGAAGAAGGCCCAGCTATAGCCTTCAGGCTTTCGTGATAATTTACGACTTCTTGACGCCAACTCTAGGAGAGAAAATCAGTTATATGTTTAACGAGCCTATAAGCAGTTCAAGCGTAGGTTTGCTGATTTGAGCAATAGCTACATAAAAAGCCATGTTTAAGAGCAGGAGCCATTCTTTAAGACAGAATGAAATGAAAAGAGTTTTGGATAGAACACAGAGGATATACTGGTGGAATTTAGATTGAAAATAAAAATGTTTTAGAATCATTTTAATAGGCTTTTTTCCCCAGGTCATTATTTTGAGGTGAATCAAATGAAGTTGCAAGAAACATGATCAATCCAGCTCTAAGATACGATACTACCTATTTTGATGATACTATAAGTTTTAATGATTTTTTTAGACTATTAAAAAAAAAGGCCAGTTCTACTTTTGTAATGGTACCAAAATACTATATTCAAAATCCAGAAAACACATAACCTATTTGACTGCCAAGTTTCGTAAGAAAATAACGAACGGAGAGTTCTGTAGCTAAAGTGAATACTTATATTGATATCACACACACACACACACACACACACACACACATACACACACACACACACACACACACACACACACACACACACACACACACACACGCAAACAGACTTCATACTCAGTAAATAAGATCTGTTACTGATAGTAAATCGTATATGCGATAAAAAAAAATTAAATAAACTAAATTTCTCTTTTTCTTTAAAATTAAAAGAAAAAGTCAACGGAACGATTCAGCAACATGCTTCAGCATTTAAAGCGAAGATTTCCTGCACAGAACAATTGTATCCCTCATTTATTGTGGCTGACGAGCTCTAACAAACCAATCCCCATACCTTCTGCTTAATAATATATATTTATTTTTGAAAATTAATTCAAAAGAAACTTATTTAAAATTATAAACTCTTTCTCTGACTTTATTCTTAATTTTAGACTTGTAATGGTCCATAATATAAGAAATATTCTTTGAAAGAAATATTTTTCTGTTTATTTCATAGTCCACAATTTATTCCACAGTTCACGGTTTTTTTTCACAATACAAAATTTATTTTACAGTTTACTTCACAGTCTATTTTACAATTTATGTCACAATTCACGGTTTGATTTGAAGTTTATTTCACAGTTCACAGTGGATAAGGCCAATGTGGGGTTTATATGGCATTGCGCCCTTTATCAAGCAGGCTGCCTGTGCCATTCGTAATTTACACAAGAAAAACTTTTAGCTATTCTGGCACTTTTGGTTATAATATATGATTACTGAAATAAAAATTTCTGAAAGTTAAATAGTCAAATTATAAAAAAAGAAACACTATCGTAATAAGATTTTGAAAAAAACTTGTATCTTGCTGCCAATGACAGTTCACTAACAATTAACACATAGAAAAGATTTTAGTAACACCTTATTATAAACAAGATAATAAAACACACATTACTAAAAAACAATTTCTCCTCTCATTTTCAAATTGTTTTTTTTTTTTACTAAAAACAATTTCTCCCCTCTTTTTGAAAGCATTTGACATTGTTGGAAGAAGTCAAAACACTAAATACGTATATATTGTATAATATACATATATATTGTATAATATGCGTATATATTGTATAATATGCGTATATATAACACTAAATACGTATTTTACGACTCATCGCGTCTTCAGATATACTTTGCATTTACTTAAATTTTCAAAAGTATTCATATGTGAAATAAAGAAAAAAGCAAAAAGAGAAAAAGCAGTGAAAACGGTCTAAAATAAATTGCTTGCTTTATTTTATTAATTAAATAAGAATGTGTATTTAAAATGAAAATGATGCCTTACATGTAAAATAACAATTTTGGGTTTACCAAAATTGGGTTTACAAAAATATTTGAAACTTAATTTTCTTGTAGTATTAAAATTAAAACTCAATTATTATAATAAATAAAAATAATACTAATCCAAAAAATACATATACTTCGTTAGTAAGTAGCATAAAAAGGTTAAATAAAATATCAATGACAAAAAAGGCCCTTCTACTTCAGAATAAATTAAGCAAAGCACTAGTAGCACCAACGAGAGCAAGTACGCGTCCATCAAAAAATAGTTTTATCACCCGACTCAGGAAAGTAAATGTTGCCAACAAAAATTTGAATTTTTCCTCCTAAAGTAAAAACTACAGGAGGATAGAGAATAGCAGAAGAATTTGAAAACTTCAGCAGTGAGCAAAACTATAAACTAAGTGTCTAAGGAGGAAAATGTGGGTTTTATAAATATCAACTAGTTAAAATAAATAATAAAAATCAATAAAAATTAAAATGAAAAAAATAAGTTAAAATAAACATCTAGTTCTCTAACTGATTAATCCTAAAGAACACTTTTTTTTTTTTTTATCCAGACCTGTTTATATATTATTCTACCTTTTCATGCTATTTACTAATGAAGTATTATTCACTTTTCAGTATTTTTACTCTTACCGGTCAGATCGAGAAATTTTTATAATATTTATCTTATTTGCATCTATTACATACGCAAACTATGAAGACTTTTCAGTAAAATTTCATTGACCAAATAAAACTTGGTTGACATACCCACTGACAGTTAAAACAATTATTATGTATTTGATGTTTTTCGGGAAGGCAAGTGCTTTACATTTTTTTACATTGCAAATGTTGATTAAAACAAAAAATAGTATTTTTGTATTTTATATAACAATTGTTTTTCATTCTCTGCTTTAAGTATTTCTATTTCACTCGCACAAATGCATATGTTGTTGTAAAAATGAACAGCACTCAAGTTCAATATGAATTTCAAACTTTTATCATAGATAAACCTGTGCATGAAACCCCATTCAAACTACTGCCCCAATTTCGAGCAACAGCAAGGTATGAATAAACATGACAAATCTGTAAAAAAGAAAGAAAAAAATACGGTAAGCGTGCAAACACACCCACAACATTCTGTCTCTGCCGACGAACAGATGAAAGAGAGGCGTGTAGGGGGGATGGGGGGCAACACTCCATACATGGGCAGAGGAGAAAGTACTTGTTACGTCACACAACGTCATCGGACGATGAGACCGGTTCAGAAGTTGGCAAAGTTTGATCGTGGGAAAAGGGAAAAAGTGTGGGGAAAATAGGGAATATCCGGAGGGAAAGATGGGATGCTAAGGGGAGATAGCAAAATCGAAAATGTTTAGGAAGGAAATCGGTGAGCGATAACATCCCAAATAATGTTTTGGCAATAAGTTTTCTTTCACGCGATAAGGCGAATTTATGAGATTTACTGTGAAATGTTATTTGAAGCTTAAATGCTGAGTTTACTTTTGGCAATGTGTAGCAAATTTTGAAATAAATAAACATGGAAGTAAATGGCTGTGTATTTTCATAGAAAAATACTGGAAAGTTGGGTAGTTAAAATTTTGATAAGAAATGCGGGTAAATATAGTTAGTATATGCTTGAAATATTGAATGATTGGTTGTAAATAGAGCTAGGAATCATGACTATGTAATGGAGCTAATATAATCACTGACAATGAAGCTAATGTAATCACTGACAATGGATCTAATGCAATCATGGACTATAAAGTTAATGTAATCAATCATCCATAATAGAGTAAATAAAATCATTGCAAAAGAGCAAATGTAATTTTTGATAATGGAGCTTGTAATAATAGGTGATCGAGTAAATTACAAATTTTAGAAATTTTCAATTTCTATTGCACTCGACAGAAATAGAAAGAAACTATAAACAATGGTTGAAACCTTGGATGAAATCATGGCTTACATCAAAACTGGTTTAAATAAATCATGGTTTAAACTCATGGGATTTAAACTAGTCAACCTTGCTGTCAACGCCAAAACGTCCAAGCCGTTTCTCTGTTTTTTTGATCTAGCTCGATTAATACTTTAAAATTTATGAGTTGCAATTGTCGTAAAGATATGCTGTTTTGTTTTATAGAATCAGCTTGCAAAGCTGTACTTAACAGGGCCCCAAACTCAATTTCCGAAGACTAGCATCACATATTGCATTAATAGTTCAGACATAATAAATATTCTTAAACTAATATAAATAGAAAACAGGAAATGAGCAAACGCGGATGACGGCTTTTACTAGTTACACAAATAAAGGAACTTACGGAGAATTGCTCTAAGCGAGCTCATGCCATAAAAATAACTGAAAGAGCTGACATTTCGAAACGGCTCAAAACAAACACCCAGCAACTCGCAGCAGGCAAAGAAGAATAAACAAATGGTAGAAAAACTTTCCGCACCCTGCTGAGACTACGAAAATAAATGATTTATCGTTCTTCTCATTCATAATTTTATGAATTTATTTAGCACTTATGTATTAATACGGTGAAAACTTAATTTTAAATACAGTCCAATCCGCCTAATATGGAATGTATCGCTTTTTTTTTTTAATCATACATAGTATAGTGCAGAACTATTTGGGTCGTGGAACCCTTTTGAAATTCAATATGATGGCGGAACCCCAAAAGGAGGAAACGTCCAGTGTGGTCCAAATTACGTATAAAGAATTTTACGCGTCTTTTTTTTTATTTTATTTATTTATTTATTTTTTTTATTTAAGAAAATTTACATGATACTATCACGTCTTGGTTCCCTGGAGTTTCGCTGAATGCACTTTAAAAAACATTCGTATAGTGCGAAAAGTATAAATATGGGATAGAAAGTTCGAAATCGGAAGCACGTATACACGCTGTTGATACCCTCAAATACGAGTAAACATTTTAATCCAGAGTTTCGGTAAGTGTGTGTGGCTATCTGTGCATAAGCGAAAGGGGGGGTGGGGGGCAAAGCTCCCCACTGAAAATTGTTAATTTAAATAAAAGCCAATATGAGAAAAAAAAAATAAGAAACATGCTTTTTGGAATTAGAACATTCGACCACAAATGTGTGTTTTCTCCCACGTGTACATTAATAAAAACAATTTAAACTTTAACTTAAATGGAAAACTTAGGATCATTGCATTTGGTATGTTTATGAATGTCCAACTTGTTAGTTTGGTTGCTCTGTCTCCAGAAAGGTTGGAATTCTGTTATGATACGGGGATTTTGTTTAAAGGGGGATACACACTAATTTTAAAAAATGTGTGCACACTAATTTTTAGAAGCGCTATACACACTAATTTTTAAAATGGGATGCTCATGCCCTCAATTCGAATTTACTTTGTAACAATACGTATTTCACGGTTGATTGGTGATTTTATGGTGGATTTCTAAATTTTGAATGCAATCAATTTTAGCATCCACTGGGGAAAATCTTGCATACGCCCATGTATCTGTGCAATACATGGATTCACTTTAGCTTTAAAACTATCAGTCCAATTTTCAAAAAAAATTTGACAGTCGGATCAAAAGAATGAGTTTTTCTGGTTCTGATTAGATTCTAGTACGAATATGAAAAATACAATATTTAGCTCTTTTTTTTTTTTTTTTTTTACATAGAGCCAAAAATCGATGAAAATAAAATATATTATTTAAATGCCTACATTTAATACAAGCATATATAATCGACGTTGATTTTGATTTAAAATATGTGCAAATTCTAGCAACATTCCAAATGTTTCACATTCAAAATTTTCAAATAAAATATTTAATTTAATTCTCTTAAAAAGAAGTATAAGAATCGATGTTCTTGCTATACAGAATTATCTCCACAAGCATATCTTAAAGTTTGGTCATTATTTGCCGAAATGATGATACTTAAATGGTAGAAGACATACACATACCATTTTTATCCTGTTTCAACAATGGGGTAAACACAATAGAATATATATGAATTTGAAAATTCTCTGCTACAGCAAAACAGATGAGTTAAGAAATTAAAAATATTAATAATTCCCATAATCTTATATTTCAAGATCAGTAACTGATAAAACCACATCGAAACTGTATACCGTTAACTTATAAAATTCATTTTTAAATCAATTTCTTTATTACTTAAACCGAATAAAATAAAAATAAATCGTCTGCTCAATACACATATTTAATTTAATTACATTGCTAAACAAAATTATATAACTTTCTTCACGTTAAGTTTCGGAAAGTAATCGCCTTAATAATACTTTTTGTACGGAAGATTTAATTATGGCTTTTTCATTTATAACTCGACAACCCCTGGTCCTAGAATTTTGAAACATACGGGTCACCTGCGATAAAATAGAGAATAATCATACCAAATTTAAAAATAAAAATAAAAAATCCGTCAAAATCCGTGAATTTATATGCAGAACAAACAAACACACTTTCAATTACATAAGGATTTTATAACAACACGATTGCAAAAACTCCCATTACTGTAGAAAAAATCTGAGGTGGGCAACACATGACTTCTTTATATAATGCAATGAATTTACTACATTTACAATAAAAAAAATAAGTTTTTCTTATAGTAGATATTTATATTCTTTCCAAGATATTGAATTTTCGTCAATGAGTCGTCATTTTCATTGATTTAATGTCATTTCTATCCATTTGGCGAGATTTTCGTTAATTTGGCAACATTTCAAAAAGTCGCCAAGTTGGCGACATTCTTCCAAAATCTCGCCAAGCGTTATGGACGGAGAAATAAGTTAGTCTTACAGCAGATAAATGACTATTGGCGTTCAAATACAAAAGTATTACTCAAAGTATCTTTCCTCATGAATGGAACGAGCTAGATCCACGAAAATGATGTCATCCGATTTATCGCATAATATTACATATGAAAAGTGAACATGTTTCTCAACAGTTAACATATTTTTTTTAATATATGGGATTTTTTTGATAAATTTATTTTAAAAATGTGCAATATCTCGAGAACGGTTCATGTTAGCGTTCTAAAGTTTATGTAAATCGTTTTCTAAGGAAAAATTACATAAGAAATGTCTATCTGTATAACTTTATGAAAGGTTTTGATGTTTTGACGATTTTTTCAAAATTTCAGTCGAAAATTTAGGGGATTTCTGAACATTCGATTACGTTTAAAAACAGTGGGCTTCCAGTATTCACGGATTGTGATTTTTGTACCAAATTTTATTCGAATCGCTTTATTTGTTCGTGAGATATCGTTTCCACACATACACACACACACACACACACACACACACACACAAACATAATCTCAAAAATGTTTACTTCGTGATCAGGGATGCTTGAAACGTGCTCTCCCGTCGAAAACTCGAATTCGAATTTTCAACCCCGTCACAATACTTTCCTTATACATTATGTATATAAGGAGAGTAAAAATCGCTTTCAAAATATTTTCGAGCCTCCTCACTCCTATAAATTTTAGCGTGTCGGTGTCATTTAAAAATGTGACATGCACCCAATAAAATTAATATCTATTAAGTTCCAATTCGATGCATTTCAAAGTCATAATTTTCACCGTATGTGCATAACTGTTATTAAATTTAAATATAAAAATCATTTACACATATTTATAGTAGGAAACAGCAATAGACAACAAAAGGAATTTCAAGGATACACAGTAAAACATTTGCCGGCATGTTACTCAAAGTTTCTGGATAATCATCTGTCCATGATGGGAAGTAAGGTTTATAATAGTATCGTAACATATATATGTTACCGGCAATGTATGAAATGCTGGCATTCTATAGAATACCTAGGCATTTTATAGAATACCAGCCGTTTTTAGGCAAAGTATGAAATATGAGAATTATTATATACTTTCCCAAGATATTGTATATAATACCTAGGCATTCTATAGAATGACAACTGCTACTTAGGCAAAGTATGAAAAAAGGAATGAATCGGAGATGTATTTCATACATTGCCGGTTTGTCATTTGGCATTCTATAGAATGCCTAGGAAATGCGTGAAATGTTAATCGTTTCATAGATTGCCGACCAGTTTTCGGTATTCTATAAAATGCCTAGGTATTCTATAGAATGGAGGCTTTCATACATTGCCGGTAACATATATATATATATATATATATATATATATATATATATATATATATATATATATATATATATATATATATATATATATATATATATGTAAATACAAAAATAATGCTTCAGCAGACGATAATTAGCTGAATATTTCAGAAATGAAGCTGGAATTTTCATGAACGCCCGTAATTGCGGATTTTCTGATAGTTTGCCGAAATTATCGACAAAGTAGCTGAAAAAAATGAGCAAGTGTTGCAGGATGTTTTACAGTGTATAAAAAGTTGATTACTTTTTTTACTTTCTCTGCAATACATGGTAACGTATAGGGAAAGTATTGGAATCATATCGAAAATCGCAACTCGAGTTTTCGACGGATCTACACGTTTCAAGACCTCTAGAATACGAAAATTTTGTAGAATACGAATATCTAGAATACGAATATTTTGTATCCACTCTAACTAAAAAACTAAATGACCGAATTTCATAATATTTGGTAGGTAAGTCACTTGTGGGCGAATCTGGTGCTGATTAGTTTTTGGTATGATTCGGAATAAAAGAACCCGCCTTTTTTTTGCGAAATGGCCAGCAAAATTTGCCTGTATCCACTTTAGCTGAAAAACTAATGGACTGCATTTCACACAATTCGGTAGATAAGTCGCATGTGGGTTGCACTGCTGCTGATTAGATGTTGGTACGATTCGGAAAAAAATAAATTGCTTTTTTTTGCAAAATGGCCCATAAAAATCGTTCAAATCTAAAATAAAAAACTACGTATGCTCATATATATCCATTAAATGCTTGTTTTATACGTAATGTTTAACAGAGAAAAGAATAAGACCAACCCCATTGCACTAGACCTAGCCGTTCTCGAGATATTTTAGCTTTTTCGTATTTTCTCTAAGCCACGTTTGAACATTTTTCATGCGACTTTATATTTATTTTTTATAGAAAACATTTTGAGTCAAAGTATGCAAAGTGATGCAAAAACTCTCTGGGATAAAAACTTTTGATATTTTTTTCCGGCAAAAAAAAATAATAAATAAATAAATAGAAATAAAAAATTATTTAATTAATTAATTAATTAATTAATTAAAAAATAAATAAATAAGAAGTTGAAAATATTAAAATAGTTTTTTTTAATTTTATGTTCATAAATGATACCCTATTTGTGACAAAACAAGTAGTTTAATTTCTTTTTTAGATTTGGAGATATATATATACGTTTGAAACACTTTTCGCAATGCTGCAATTTCAGCCGTATACTCCGACCGTAGACGTCATTGACGTCAAAAGATTGATTCCTAACAAGAAGAACGCAAATAATTAATAATCTGGCATTCATTGATTAAGTTATATAACCTTGTGTAAATTTGAAATGTATTGCGCTCAGATTTTTTTTCCTATAATTAAACTTTTAATGTGTTTACATACACTTATGCTAACGCATGTATAACATCACCCCTATATAATGACACAAAATATTGCCTAATTTTAATGGATGCAGAATGTAAACAAGTGATTGTATAATGAGTTGTATAAGAATTGATGAATTTTTTTCACTCAAAATTATTTATCTCTGGAGTCTGGAATAAAAGTGTATGAATGAAATATTCTCTGCTTTTACATAGACAGCAAGACGATTTATATTTCGATGACGTCATTTGAATAAAATTAATTTTTTTCGATGAAGTTTTAAGTTTTCAAATATAACAAATTACAAATTATTGTAGTACCGTGATAATTAAAATAATATCACCGCTGAATGTATTTCATTTTAGAGATGTTTAAATAAAATTGCATTTCAGTTGGAAAGTGTTTCATAATCAATATTTTATGTATGATTGTTCTTTCTTGTTTTATTAAAATAGTTTAATACGGTCTCTTTTATTTGGAGAAATCACGTAATTTTTTTCAATACCGCATTTTCCCCCTCTTTTTTTTGCACAAAATATTAGTTAATTGAAGTATTTCTAAACAATTTTGTAAGACATCGCCACCGAAAGCGATTTCAATTTATGATTCACTCCCAAAATCCTTGCATCATGGATATCGTATTCGAGATTATTTGGTTGTAAAACAAGTAAATTCATTGCAATATGTACAGGGAAATTTCTTTCCGTATATGTATAAGGGAGATGGATGATTCCCGTATATAAGAAAATTCATGTGCTATTCACGCCAGGTTTTCTGTATAAGGAAGCTCTCATATTTATTCAGTAGTTTATAATATTTAAATTTTCTGACATATATCAAACACTTATAGGACTGAAAATTATAGGACTGTTGTAGAAATAATAAAGTTTGATAATCATTTAAACTCAAAAATATTGTAATTGCAATGGCACAGGAATATAAATGCACAGAAAATACGCACAAATAAAAGAGGCTTTAGGACGGATGCAACACTAAATATAAATATAAAAGAACTTTAAAAATCACGATTTTTACTCTGGGAAAAAAGATGGATACCATATTTCATTTTAAAATGGGTCTCTTGACCTCTTCATATAATATAGGTGTAATTATTACTTTGATTTAAAAAGATACTGAAAATATTTTACTGAAATTTCTTTTATATATTTTTGGGGATAACTTGGATATTTCCTAAGATTTTCAAAACAATTTGTGAATTTTAACTTTGCTTAAAAAAATGTTTAAAAAATTAGGTTCCATAGGGTTAAATGTATTTCATTTTTTCAACCTGGGTTCAATGCAAAACTAATTGGATGGTGTTATTCATTTACATTCCCATATGTCCCCCTTTCTTTTTTATTTTAACTGTATTTAAAAACGTGCAATACCTAAATACCCCCAGGTTAGTGCTTTTAAAACGAATGCAATCCATTATTTAATGAAAAATTATATAGAAAATGATAATCTATTTCCCGTTGATTGTAAAGGTCTCATTGCCCCAGCCAGGGATCGAACTGGCCAGCCGAACTTGTTTTCATCCACGTGGACCTTATCAGCTTAAATGCCATTGCATGGCTACTTTGTCTGTAATCAAACTTTTCCCCTGTATACGTCAATAGATAGTGCCGCCTCACCTCGAATATTTTAATCTTTATATCGGAGCCTCAATTGTATAGATATGGTGATGGCTTGAACAATTTCATCAATGAGCAATTCCTGTTCGCTTGCAATTAATATTTTTAAAAAAGCGGAAAAGTTGGTTTCTCATGTGTCGGTATGTGCAGAAATTATTTGTTGCTTCAAATACCGTAAAAATGAGTTTTATCGGAGGCAAAATAAAAAACCAATATAAAAACATCCAGTGGTCTGATTTAAAAATACATATATAAATAAATAAATGTACCACGCAGACCTACAGGCTGCGCCCTCATTGCTTTCCCTACAATACATGGTAATGTATAGGGAAAGTATTGGAATCGTGCCGAAAATCGGAACTCGAGTTTTCGGTGGATCTGCACGTGTTGGGACCTCTAGAATACGAAAACTCCATTTTTAGAATGACGTCTGTGTGTGTGTGTCTGTGCAATGTATGTATCCACTCTAACTCAAAAACTACTTGAACACATTTCATAAATTTATAATAGATAGGTTACATTGATGCTGATTAGATTTTGGTACGATTTGGAATAAAAGAACCTCTTTTTTTCTTTGCAAAATGGCCGGCAAAAATTGCATCTATCCACTCTAGTTGAAAAACTAATTTCCCAAATTTCACAAAATTTGTTAGATAAATCAGTTATAGGTTACTCTGCCGATTGGATTTTGGTACGATTCGAAAAAAAAATAAATTGTCTGTTTTTGCGAAATGGTCCGCAAAAATCATCCAAATCTAAAATAAAGGCTACATATGCTCAAATGTATGAATTAAATGCTTGCTTTTATACGCAATTTTTGGGCGATGAAAAGAATAAGATCAACCCCATTACTCTACGACTAGCCATTTTCGAGATGTAGTTTTTTTAATTTATTATTATTATTATTGCTACGCCGCCTTTGAAACTACAACCAGTTACCAAATGAAAACAAAAATTGAATTAAAAGTGCAAATTCAGTATAATTTCAAAGAATTATATGCGTGTTATTTTGTACAATTAAACTCAATTTAATGAATTATTGAAGAAATAAACAGAAAATAAAGAGTCTGTAAGAAAGAAATGCTACTGACATCAGATTTTTTCTGATATGTAGCTTATTATTTTATTTCGAGGTAGATAATGGATGGATATAGCGTAAAAAAGCACTATATTTAGATTTTTAAAATATATTTGCTGATTTTTCAATAAGTCATATAATGCGTTAAAATATTGAAATTCGCCCAAATTCATTCAGGCGTGGCAACCAGTATAACAGCATCAGAAGACGCATATTAGTAAGAGTTGGCTGGATTGTGTACCTTGATTCAGTCAGTCACACTGAAGACCTTGACATCAGATTTCTTCTGATATGTAGCTTATTATTTTGTTTCGAGGTAGATAATAGATGGATATAGCGTAAAAAAGCACTATATTTAGATTTTTAAAATATATTTGCTGATTTTTCAATAAGTCATATAATGCGTTAAAATATTGAAATTCGCCCAAATTCATTCAGGCGTGGCAACCAGTATAACAGCATCAGAAGACGCATATTAGTAAGAGTTGGCTGGATTGTGTACCTTGATTCAGTCAGTCACACTGAAGACCTTGACATCAGATTTCTTCTGATATGTAGCTTATTATTTTGTTTCGAGGTAGATAATAGATGGATATAGCGTAAAAAAGCACTATATTTAGATTTTTAAAATATATTTGCTGATTTTTCAATAAGTCATATAATGCGTTAAAATATTGAAATTCGCCCAAATTCATTCAGGCGTGGCAACCAGTATAACAGCATCAGAAGACGCATATTAGTAAGAGTTGGCTGGATTGTGTACCTTGATTCAGTCAGTCACACTGAAGACCTTGACATCAGATTTTTTCTGATATGTAGCTTATTATTTTGTTTCGAGGTAGATAATGGATGGATATAGCGTAAAAAAGCACTATATTTAGATTTTTAAAATATATTTGCTGATTTTTCAATAAGTCATATAATGCGTTAAAATATTGAAATTCGCCCAAATTCATTCAGGCGTGGCAACCAGTATAACAGCATCAGAAGACGCATATTAGTAAGAGTTGGCTGGATTGTGTACCTTGATTCAGTCAGTCACACTGAAGACCTTGACATCAGATTTTTTCTGATATGTAGCTTATTATTTTGTTTCGAGGTAGATAATAGATGGATATAGCGTAAAAAAGCACTATATTTAGATTTTTAAAATATATTTGCTGATTTTTCAATAAGTCATATAATGCGTTAAAATATTGAAATTCGCCCAAATTCATTCAGGCGTGGCAACCAGTATAACAGCATCAGAAGACGCATATTAGTAAGAGTTGGCTGGATTGTGTACCTTGATTCAGTCAGTCACACTGAAGACCTTGACATCAGATTTTTTCTGATATGTAGCTTATTATTTTGTTTCGAGGTAGATAATAGATGGATATAGCGTAAAAAAGCACTATATTTAGATTTTTAAAATATATTTGCTGATTTTTCAATAAGTCATATAATGCGTTAAAATATTGAAATTCGCCCAAATTCATTCAGGCGTGGCAACCAGTATAACAGCATCAGAAGACGCATATTAGTAAGAGTTGGCTGGATTGTGTACCTTGATTCAGTCAGTCACACTGAAGACCTTGACATCAGATTTTTTCTGATATGTAGCTTATTATTTTGTTTCGAGGTAGATAATGGATGGATATAGCGTAAAAAAGCACTATATTTAGATTTTTAAAATATATTTGCTGATTTTTCAATAAGTCATATAATGCGTTAAAATATTGAAATTCGCCCAAATTCATTCAGGCGTGGCAACCAGTATAACAGCATCAGAAGACGCATATTAGTAAGAGTTGGCTGGATTGTGTACCTTGATTCAGTCAGTCACACTGAAGACCTTGACATCAGATTTTTTCTGATATGTAGCTTATTATTTTGTTTCGAGGTAGATAATAGATGGATATAGCGTAAAAAAGCACTATATTTAGATTTTTAAAATATATTTGCTGATTTTTCAATAAGTCATATAATGCGTTAAAATATTGAAATTCGCCCAAATTCATTCAGGCGTGGCAACCAGTATAACAGCATCAGAAGACGCATATTAGTAAGAGTTGGCTGGATTGTGTACCTTGATTCAGTCAGTCACACTGAAGACCTTGACATCAGATTTTTTCTGATATGTAGCTTATTATTTTGTTTCGAGGTAGATAATAGATGGATATAGCGTAAAAAAGCACTATATTTAGATTTTTAAAATATATTTGCTGATTTTTCAATAAGTCATATAATGCGTTAAAATATTGAAATTCGCCCAAATTCATTCAGGCGTGGCAACCAGTATAACAGCATCAGAAGACGCATATTAGTAAGAGTTGGCTGGATTGTGTACCTTGATTCAGTCAGTCACACTGAAGACCTTGACATCAGATTTTTTCTGATATGTAGCTTATTATTTTGTTTCGAGGTAGATAATGGATGGATATAGCGTAAAAAAGCACTATATTTAGATTTTTAAAATATATTTGCTGATTTTTCAATAAGTCATATAATGCGTTAAAATATTGAAATTCGCCCAAATTCATTCAGGCGTGGCAACCAGTATAACAGCATCAGAAGACGCATATTAGTAAGAGTTGGCTGGATTGTGTACCTTGATTCAGTCAGTCACACTGAAGACCTTGACATCAGATTTTTTCTGATATGTAGCTTATTATTTTGTTTCGAGGTAGATAATAGATGGATATAGCGTAAAAAAGCACTATATTTAGATTTTTAAAATATATTTGCTGATTTTTCAATAAGTCATATAATGCGTTAAAATATTGAAATTCGCCCAAATTCATTCAGGCGTGGCAACCAGTATAACAGCATCAGAAGACGCATATTAGTAAGAGTTGGCTGGATTGTGTACCTTGATTCAGTCAGTCACACTGAAGACCTTGACATCAGATTTTTTCTGATATGTAGCTTATTATTTTGTTTCGAGGTAGATAATAGATGGATATAGCGTAAAAAAGCACTATATTTAGATTTTTAAAATATATTTGCTGATTTTTCAATAAGTCATATAATGCGTTAAAATATTGAAATTCGCCCAAATTCATTCAGGCGTGGCAACCAGTATAACAGCATCAGAAGACGCATATTAGTAAGAGTTGGCTGGATTGTGTACCTTGATTCAGTCAGTCACACTGAAGACCTTGACATCAGATTTTTTCTGATATGTAGCTTATTATTTTGTTTCGAGGTAGATAATAGATGGATATAGCGTAAAAAAGCACTATATTTAGATTTTTAAAATATATTTGCTGATTTTTCAATAAGTCATATAATGCGTTAAAATATTGAAATTCGCCCAAATTCATTCAGGCGTGGCAACCAGTATAACAGCATCAGAAGACGCATATTAGTAAGAGTTGGCTGGATTGTGTACCTTGATTCAGTCAGTCACACTGAAGACCTTGACATCAGATTTTTTCTGATATGTAGCTTATTATTTTGTTTCGAGGTAGATAATAGATGGATATAGCGTAAAAAAGCACTATATTTAGATTTTTAAAATATATTTGCTGATTTTTCAATAAGTCATATAATGCGTTAAAATATTGAAATTCGCCCAAATTCATTCAGGCGTGGCAACCAGTATAACAGCATCAGAAGACGCATATTAGTAAGAGTTGGCTGGATTGTGTACCTTGATTCAGTCAGTCACACTGAAGACCTTGACATCAGATTTTTTCTGATATGTAGCTTATTATTTTGTTTCGAGGTAGATAATAGATGGATATAGCGTAAAAAAGCACTATATTTAGATTTTTAAAATATATTTGCTGATTTTTCAATAAGTCATATAATGCGTTAAAATATTGAAATTCGCCCAAATTCATTCAGGCGTGGCAACCAGTATAACAGCATCAGAAGACGCATATTAGTAAGAGTTGGCTGGATTGTGTACCTTGATTCAGTCAGTCACACTGAAGACCTTGACATCAGATTTTTTCTGATATGTAGCTTATTATTTTGTTTCGAGGTAGATAATAGATGGATATAGCGTAAAAAAGCACTATATTTAGATTTTTAAAATATATTTGCTGATTTTTCAATAAGTCATATAATGCGTTAAAATATTGAAATTCGCCCAAATTCATTCAGGCGTGGCAACCAGTATAACAGCATCAGAAGACGCATATTAGTAAGAGTTGGCTGGATTGTGTACCTTGATTCAGTCAGTCACACTGAAGACCTTGACATCAGATTTTTTCTGATATGTAGCTTATTATTTTGTTTCGAGGTAGATAATAGATGGATATAGCGTAAAAAAGCACTATATTTAGATTTTTAAAATATATTTGCTGATTTTTCAATAAGTCATATAATGCGTTAAAATATTGAAATTCGCCCAAATTCATTCAGGCGTGGCAACCAGTATAACAGCATCAGAAGACGCATATTAGTAAGAGTTGGCTGGATTGTGTACCTTGATTCAGTCAGTCACACTGAAGACCTTGACATCAGATTTTTTCTGATATGTAGCTTATTATTTTGTTTCGAGGTAGATAATAGATGGATATAGCGTAAAAAAGCACTATATTTAGATTTTTAAAATATATTTGCTGATTTTTCAATAAGTCATATAATGCGTTAAAATATTGAAATTCGCCCAAATTCATTCAGGCGTGGCAACCAGTATAACAGCATCAGAAGACGCATATTAGTAAGAGTTGGCTGGATTGTGTACCTTGATTCAGTCAGTCACACTGAAGACCTTGACATCAGATTTTTTCTGATATGTAGCTTATTATTTTGTTTCGAGGTAGATAATAGATGGATATAGCGTAAAAAAGCACTATATTTAGATTTTTAAAATATATTTGCTGATTTTTCAATAAGTCATATAATGCGTTAAAATATTGAAATTCGCCCAAATTCATTCAGGCGTGGCAACCAGTATAACAGCATCAGAAGACGCATATTAGTAAGAGTTGGCTGGATTGTGTACCTTGATTCAGTCAGTCACACTGAAGACCTTGACATCAGATTTTTTCTGATATGTAGCTTATTATTTTGTTTCGAGGTAGATAATAGATGGATATAGCGTAAAAAAGCACTATATTTAGATTTTTAAAATATATTTGCTGATTTTTCAATAAGTCATATAATGCGTTAAAATATTGAAATTCGCCCAAATTCATTCAGGCGTGGCAACCAGTATAACAGCATCAGAAGACGCATATTAGTAAGAGTTGGCTGGATTGTGTACCTTGATTCAGTCAGTCACACTGAAGACCTTGACATCAGATTTTTTCTGATATGTAGCTTATTATTTTGTTTCGAGGTAGATAATAGATGGATATAGCGTAAAAAAGCACTATATTTAGATTTTTAAAATATATTTGCTGATTTTTCAATAAGTCATATAATGCGTTAAAATATTGAAATTCGCCCAAATTCATTCAGGCGTGGCAACCAGTATAACAGCATCAGAAGACGCATATTAGTAAGAGTTGGCTGGATTGTGTACCTTGATTCAGTCAGTCACACTGAAGACCTTGACATCAGATTTTTTCTGATATGTAGCTTATTATTTTGTTTCGAGGTAGATAATAGATGGATATAGCGTAAAAAAGCACTATATTTAGATTTTTAAAATATATTTGCTGATTTTTCAATAAGTCATATAATGCGTTAAAATATTGAAATTCGCCCAAATTCATTCAGGCGTGGCAACCAGTATAACAGCATCAGAAGACGCATATTAGTAAGAGTTGGCTGGATTGTGTACCTTGATTCAGTCAGTCACACTGAAGACCTTGACATCAGATTTTTTCTGATATGTAGCTTATTATTTTGTTTCGAGGTAGATAATAGATGGATATAGCGTAAAAAAGCACTATATTTAGATTTTTAAAATATATTTGCTGATTTTTCAATAAGTCATATAATGCGTTAAAATATTGAAATTCGCCCAAATTCATTCAGGCGTGGCAACCAGTATAACAGCATCAGAAGACGCATATTAGTAAGAGTTGGCTGGATTGTGTACCTTGATTCAGTCAGTCACACTGAAGACCTTGACATCAGATTTTTTCTGATATGTAGCTTATTATTTTGTTTCGAGGTAGATAATGGATGGATATAGCGTAACAAAGCACTATATTTAGATTTTTAAAATATATTTGCTGATTTTTCAATAAGTCATATAATGCGTTAAAATATTGAAATTCGCCCAAATTCATTCAGGCGTGGCAACCAGTATAACAGCATCAGAAGACGCATATTAGTAAGAGTTGGCTGGATTGTGTACCTTGATTCAGTCAGTCACACTGAAGACCTTGACATCAGATTTTTTCTGATATGTAGCTTATTATTTTGTTTCGAGGTAGATAATAGATGGATATAGCGTAAAAAAGCACTATATTTAGATTTTTAAAATATATTTGCTGATTTTTCAATAAGTCATATAATGCGTTAAAATATTGAAATTCGCCCAAATTCATTCAGGCGTGGCAACCAGTATAACAGCATCAGAAGACGCATATTAGTAAGAGTTGGCTGGATTGTGTACCTTGATTCAGTCAGTCACACTGAAGACCTTGACACGACATACACCTGCGTTCAAAACAACATCAGTCTTCACGTTCAGCTAGCTCTCTGCTCTGGCAGAAACTCGCGTTCTATTTAAGCACTTCATTTCGAAATGAGAGCAAATTAGTGTTGCTGATTGCCAAGTTAACTAGTTTAAGGACAAAAAATAATTTAACAAAGGTGGAGGGGGGGCTTCTCCTCATCCTCTATGTTGAACAGCTCCTATTTATCGATGTGTACACATCAAAATTTATAAGACAAATGAACGTATTTTATTTTCCTTCGATTTGTCTCAAATTCATCTGTGTTGATATATCAATATTGAATTGAACATCTACGAAGAAGATTGCATAGTTATAAATACACTTACATATAATCCTAATATCATGTTCTCAAAATTAGATATCTGGAAGTTCTGCGCTGGGCCATATTTATCGAGCAAAATTTCGAGCCGGACCGGACGAGATCCGTGTTTTGACCAGTTACAAATTATTCACTCAAAATATAAGACACATCATTGTTAATTTCATGTATGCAGAATGTAAAAGCATGATAAACACCATCCTCCATAATTCTGAGCTCATACATTAAAGCTGCGATTTATGATCTTATATATATCTAGAAAAGAGAAACAGTTTAGACTAGGGCGAACTCGGAGTTTAGATTGCAAAATATTGCAGGGCTCGGACCAGTTCAAGCTGAGTTGCTGCCTTGCTTACTGTCCCGGGTAAAAACTTAAAACTCCGGCAGTTGAAAAACTGTACTCAAAATGAATGCGCTAAACCAAGATCATAGCATGATTTTAACCATGTAAAATAATTGTTTGCTTGTAACGATTTGTTATAAAAATTGTGTAAAGTTAGTTCATTATTTCATGAAGAAACATATGCAAAAACAATTATATACGAATTCGAAAACATGGCGTAATTAAAAATTAAATTAAACTTCTACTTAAAAATAATGAAATATCTTGGAATTTTCGTAATAATTTATATTATTCTATTAAGTTTGTGCTAATACAATCTATTATCTATATAAATCTGTATAGATCGCTTTCTTCCAATTTTGGTCCCTTATAAATACGAAATATTGAGAATCAAAAAAATTTTAACTGATCAACACAATGCTATTTCTATCATATTTCTATTTTCAATATCTTTATTTATCTTGCTTAATTTATAATTTGCCTGAAAATAGTTAAATAGTTTTACCGTTTTTAATAAATCGTTTAATATATTGTTTTAAAATATTTAAATTTTTCAACAATCAAATTCAAAATATATTTATTAGTATTGTAAAAAATATTTAAACACATTTTTAAAAATTCGACTACTTTACATATATATTATACATTTTTAAATGCTTACATTACATAAATTTCTAATAGTATTTTTAAAATAATTAAGAGCATATATTTTATGTAAAACATATAAATATTTCTTCATTATTTTAATTTATTAAACTATTTAAATTTGAGTATTTTCTTAATTAAAAAGAGATTAATTAATATATTTAAGTGAATAAAGTGGAGCTTTAAATCACAAGCACCCGAGTGCTGCCATCCGAGAAAATTGAAATCACTAAACTTGCTAAGCCGAAATTAAACCACGACACATCCACCCACCAACTTGAAAAAACCTATCATAAATTTAAAAAACAAAATAAGATATATTTAATCGTACGATAATAATAAATTATAAGCCTGCATGTTTCAAAAATTGAATTTTTTTTTTCATTTTGCAAAGGAATTTTTCTTTCCTTGCAATGCGAAAATTCAGTAGTAAATTAATTTCCAAACATTGTTTCTGATAAATGAATTTTTTCCATTAAATTTATAAGCATGAGTATTCAATTTTGAATAATTATATTTAGCATTTTATTGCCATTAAGTGCTATATGAAAAAAGGGGGGAATTATAGGGGATGAAACGTATTATATAGTATAACAAATGCAATTTACCAGCAGAACTAAAAATAAAATAAGATTAATTAAAATTCTCCAATCTGCTGAATATTTTTTTCACGAGCATAGATAATTATTGCAAATTCAGTACATTATTTTAAGATGAAAAATAATCATACTCTGATTAAACGTATCGGCTCAAATAATTGTAAATTAAAAGAAAATCTCTAAAGCTTTCAAGGCCCGAAATATATCGCGAAAAATTTCCATTCTGCACAACATTTGTCCAACATATCTAAGAACTGCATGCTTATCACAACATAGTATACATTCCATATATGGAATAAGATATGTTTTCATCAATGCACCCGTTGAAAGCTCGAAATAGAAACAAGAACTGTTGTCGAAACTTCACAATTGATTCACCAGACACAATAGGGAACATTCATCACTATTTTCCCTGCTTTAGGGAATAAACTCTAATCTCCCGAAAGTCCGGCATATTTACGTACCTGTAACAGCGCAATGACGATCCTGGTATTCCCCGATTGAACTGCTATAGTACTAATAGTCGTCGTGGCTATATTCTCATGGTTATCCATGGCTAATAACTCAGGGCTGATGGCCGCCATGAGGCAAGCAGCCCCCTTCACTCAGTGATGGCAGGCGCAAGACTAAAGCCACTCGGCTGGTTTTTACAAGGAGACGACTTCTCTTCGAAGTTCGAGGAGCAGCGCTGCGGTAGAAATGCAGGACGAGACCTTTCCTAAGGATGTGTATGATAAGACGCCCACAGTTGGGGAGAAGATCTATGTATAGAGACTTGGGTGTATCGAAAGTGGGGGGAGGCCAAGCAATTTTTAGGGAAAGTGTGAAGTTAAAAAACAAATTTCAATGCTGCAAACGAGTATGAAAGTGCAGAGTGATGGAAAGTCCCGAACATCAGATTTTTAAACCATATAATGTAGTACCAAGAAATAGTATTTTTTCAGTTAGGTGGCATTAACATGCCCTCAAAAATATATCACAAATATCGTCTGTTGTTTTTAATACGTCAGACGATCATTGCAGACATATTTTTTTATCCATTGAAGAACATGGCGTTTCCCCAGGGTGAAAGACTTCTTATTTTAGAGCAATGTTTCACCAGCCGATAAAACCCATAGCAAGTAAAGTTAGTAAAGCGTTTTCGAGAAGTTAGATCTGTTGCAGAGAAAGCGAGAACAGGCAGGTCTTCCATTTTTAACTCAGGGGGGTATATAAACTGTCCGAAATAGAGGCTGCGTTGCTGAAGATCTTCAATGAACTCTTCTGCATCTCTTATAGCAATAGCTAGAAAAATATTGCTCGAAAATGAGAAGAAAATTCATTTTGGGAATGGGACATATTCTTTGATAAAGAAAGAGGGGTCTGCAATGATCGTATGGCGTATTATTTTTAATATGTCAGATGCATGGGCACCCATAGGGGAGGGCAAGAGGGAGCACTTGCCCTCCCTTGGACATTCAAGGTCACAAAGGTGGGCATCAAGCTAGTCGATGCTGTACATCTTATTCTTGAGTTTGCTCCGCTGATGTCAGTTGTTTGCTCCCTCCTGGGAAAAGTTCTATGGCATCCCATCTCAGACGATCATTGCAGACCTCTTTTTTTCCCTCAGCAAACGGTATTTCTGATATATATTTTAGCCTTAAAGAAGTATTATAGTGTCTAGAGGAAGTATTATAGTTATAGTGCCACCTAACTGAAAAAAATTCTACTTCATTTGATCGGTACATTATCTGGTTTTAAAATTCGGTGTGCACTACTTTTCGATAACATAGTATAAAGATTAACGACGCATGATCGGGATTCGTCCAGCCTAAATAAGAATGTCCGAAATGAAAGTCTCTACTGAACTTCATACATGAATATTCCATATTGTACAGACTTACATGTATCACAATACGCATCAGAATGAAAGAATAAATTACATCTTTATACATAGTTAACTGCAATTTTCAATTAAATAATTTTAAACTTTAAAAGTTTATTATTTCAAATTGGCAACAGGTCAGTTCAGCCAATAAATCAGACACATTTAAGCTTTGAGAGTAAAAACATTCAATACTTCCTTAAAGCATATGATAATTAGGTGACTACACCGTTTACAACACTTTTGCCGTTCTTTCCAAAGAGAAGACATTGTTTTTCGACATGATGAAGGGGTCTATAAAAGGACCTCGAAACAATTGTAGTCACCTAATTATCACATGTCTCCTTTCTTTAAGGAAGTATTGAATATTTTATTCGCACAAGCAGCAGTTTTATTTATTGTGTTTGCAAGAGAGGTTTATTAAAAGATGATCGGCGTAATGGTCGAGGCATATAATCTACGCATCTCCAGACCCTCCCATTCGAAGAACCAGAAGTTTTACTAAAATGTTGTTGCTATTTTCGACACCATTCCAATACTTTTCTTATACATTACCGAGTATTATAGGGAAAGCAAAAGTTAAGCTGGCAACAGGTCAGTTAAATCAGTTTCCTGTAAAATGAAAATACAACAAATAACAAATTAGTAAAAGTATCTAATACGCAACGGTATCTATTTTGATACTGTTATACTTAGTTTTTATATGCTATATTATAACTAATTCTTTATTTTTGAGCAGTATATGTCTATGGGTAAATACTAAGCAGCTAAATTCCCGTGACCCACATTTAAAGGGGTGGGGAGAGGTGGGATGACCAAGCGTCATCATCATTTTTCCTCCAGACGCGTCCGAGCCAGAAACCTGATTTTTACAGGTATTCCTCACTGATCACAGAGCACATTAAGAAGGCTAATTCACACTAAATGGTATGAAACGGCTGGTCGAGTGACATGATCACATTATCTTTCTGGGGATTTTCTCTACTGTGAGTGTTTTGCCGTTTATTGGTTTGGAAAATTCGAAAGTTACTACGACTAAAAGCCAGCTCATACAGTTCAAAGAATGGGCAATCAGCTAGTACACTTATAGATTTTCTGTTAAGTAAATAAAGAACCTTGTTGCTTCAATGGGAATCGAACCACGGGTCTTCATACTAGTCAGCGGACGCTCTACCGTTGAGCTACTGGGACGGAATTACAAGGTCTTATTGCAGCGGTGGGCTCTGCATTCTCCACCCCCTAGTATCAGATTGACGTGAAACTAACCATCTGACTGACCTCCTGCTGCTATTTTTACCTCAAGTTAACCTCCTGCTGCTACTTTTATCCTCCAGGTTAACTTCCTCGTGATCGGTGACCTCCCGATTTTGAAATCGGCGCTCAGTATACCAGAGTCCACTGAATCCGTGTTAGACGTACTAGGATCTCTTTCAGACCTCCGACATCTGTGCAGTAACTAACAGGGTTGACTTGTTCGGGCCCTTTTGTAAAGAACTGCCCCCAACTGGGAATCTAACTCCGGATCTTTGCACTGGCTAGCCGACGCTCTGCCGTTGAGCTACTGGAACAACATTGCAAGCTCTCATAATCGAAATAGACTCTCCAAGCATCCCAAAAGCTTTGTAATAAAAAATCTATCAGTGTACACTTTAGGTCTGTTTATGATAAAATGACCATACTAGGTAGAATAAAAGTGATTTCAGAGCTCCTAGTGTTGATTTAAATAAGTTAGGAATACGAAATGGGCAATAAAACAAGATAGAAGAAAAATGTCAATTACAAAGTCGTAGCAGATTGCTTAATGAGTAAGAATTGACACCAGGAACATACAAAATGCGTATACGGGAATTAATGAATACCCGTCAAAAATCATAACATCAGGAACTGAATCAGGTCAAAAATCGCATCATCAGGAACTGAATCAGAACTGAATCAGGTCAAAAATCGTATCATCAGGAACTGAATCAGAACTGAATCAGGTCAAAAATCGTATCATCAAGAACTGAATCAGAACTGAATCAGATCAAAACTCGTATCATCAGGAACTGAATCAGAACTGAATCAGGTCAAAAATCGTATCATCAGGAACTGAATCAGAACTGAATCAGATCAAATCGTATCATCAGAAACTGAATCAGAACTGAATCAGGTCAAAAATCGTATCATCAGGAACTGAATCAGAACTGAATCAGATCAAAAATCGTATAATCAGAAACTGAATCAGAACTGAATCAGGTCAAAAATCGAATCATCAGGAACTGAATCAGAACTGAATCAGGTCAAAAATCGTATCATCAGGAACTGAATCAGAACTGAATCAGGTCAAAAATCGTATCATCAGGAACTGAATCAGAACTGAATCAGATCAAAAATCGTATCATCAGGAACTGAATCAGGTCAAAAATCGTATCATCAGGAACTGAATCAGAACTGAATCAGATCAAATCGTATCATCAGAAACTGAATCAGAACTGAATCAGGTCAAAAATCGAATCATCAGGAACTGAATCAGAACTGAATCAGATCAAATCGTATCATCAGAAACTGAATCAGAACTGAATCAGGTCAAAAATCGTATCATCAGGAACTGAATCAGAACTGAATCAGATCAAAAATCGTATAATCAGAAACTGAATCAGAACTGAATCAGGTCAAAAATCGAATCATCAGGAACTGAATCAGAACTGAATCAGGTCAAAAATCGTATCATCAGGAACTGAATCAGAACTGAATCAGATCAAAAATCGTATCATCAGGAACTGAATCAGGTCAAAAATCGTATCATCAGGAACTGAATCAGAACTGAATCAGGTCAAAAATCGTATCATCAGGAACTGAATCAGAACTGAATCAGGTCAAAAATCGTATCATCAGGAACTGAATCAGAACTGAATCAGATCAAAAATCGTATCATCAGGAACTATAAGAAGGTGACACTTACAGTCAAAGTACGCGGTTTTCCAGGCTTGCCAGAAGAATTTTCGCAAACTTTCATACTCTAAATCATAGCATTCTGTAGTACATCATTATTATATTTCTTGAAATAAATTTTAAAATTATGTAAGGGGTAACAAAACAGAGAGGAAAAATCAACCAAATTGTTGTTAAAATTGCAATAATTTATTATTAATATAAAAACATTGGTTCAGGCAAATAAAATTAATAAAACCAATTTGAATCTTTCAAAGAAAACAATAGTTTTTTCCTCTTCTTATTGAGTCTTCTTCGATTTTTGATAAAAAATTATAATTTTCTATAATTTTTTCCTGAGAATATATTTTCCCCTAAAAAGCTCACATTTATTTATTTTTCTTTTACTGAGTCGGCAGCCTAATATCTGATGAACCTACACCTGATGAACTATACTATCTACGGTACCCCTCCAGAAAAAATAAGTAAATTAATAAATATATATCACTTTCAATCATAAAACCAATAGTCATCTCCAAATCAGTAGATCATAATTTAATTTTTATTCTCCCCCCCCCCCCCAAAAAAAAAGAGATTATTTTGATCTGCTGATGTGTTTCTCACCCAGCGTCCGTGTTTCACGACAAATGGTTCACACTTTTTGTCCCCGACAGTCCAAAGGGTTGCTCATGTCGTCGGACGAGTCGGACGGTCCGGGTCTTCAAAACTTTTTAGCCGTCGATGTGCTGTGTCGATGTGTCGATTAAGTGTCGATGTGGAGTACCTGGTCGTTAGCCAGAAAGAATGCAACGGGGTTTTTTTCTATACTAAGTATATGATTACTTACGAAACCATATGTTTTTCTATAAATATATTTATTATAAATTTAAGCACTAAAATATACCTAAATTCAACATGATTATTGCTGTTTTTGACACGTTTCAAAATGTCGAGTCCTCTAATACAATGGTCTTTAAACTTTTTGATTGCGTACCCCTATAATAAATACAGACGAGGGATTTTTTTTTTCTACAAAGTATCTGTTTCAATACGGAGTCTCTGTACGAGTATCGGAATAGCGAATAAGAATGTTTATGTTATAAACGGGCGACAGTAAAGTAATATTTCTAAAATCATAATTTAATTGTGTTCATAACCGCATAATTTAAAAATGGAATTTAATATTTGTTATTCTGTAACTAATTTTTTTATTGTTTTTCTGTCAATATAAAACTTAGAGAAAAATAATATAAAAAAAAATTATTAAATTTTTCTGGCAGAATTAGAAGAATTAGATAAAATTATAAATATAGAAAATTAAAGAATCTTTCAATCACTTAATTTTATAAATATAGAAAATTAAAAAATATGTTCATAAATTCACTTAAACTGTTATCTAAATTTAAGTGTAATAAAAATACTGTGTTAATAAAAGCATAAAAAGCCAGTTTGGGAGGCAGAAAACAGCTTTCTTCTTCAGAATAGAAGGGCAAAACGATTGTACCAGCAAGCGTCCTTACATTTGCTGGTGTGGTTGCTCTGCCATTCTATCGTGAAGAAAAAGACTGAATTTTGCTTCTGAAACTGGTGGATATTCTAAGGGGGTATTGCACCCAAATTGCTGAAATCTGCAATTTTGAAGTTATAGTTGTAATTTTTTGTATTCAAGAAGATTTTAAGTATAGTAAACAAAATGTGATATTCAAAATTTTTAAAATTAAAAACAAAATATTTTTTATAAATTAAAATTTTGAAAATTTGACAAGTTTTCTTTTTGATATAAATAGAAAAATAATTTTTTCTTAATTTTAATTTGAACATTTTTTAAGATAAAAATATGTAAGAAATAAATTGTTTTCATAGTTTTTGTACATATGAATCAGAAAAAATTTAATAAAAAAGAATGTAAAAAAACGTGATTTTACACCACAAATATTGTTTTCAAAAATCATAATAAAAAAACAAATACATATTTCAGCAATTGCTGAAGACAAATTAAAGAAAAGTGTATATATAACAATTGTTCCAAATTTCATTCATATCCGTGCAGTAGAATTTGTACAATTTAAATTTATATAAATGTCGAAAATCACGTCTTTGAGAAAAAAGGCATTAAAGTTTTAAAATTGTGCAAAATAGCTGTTTATGAAGATATTCATCTGAAAATAATTTTCAGTAATCTTTCACACACAAGAAATATATTCCAAATTTAAATTTTAACAAAATGTTAATATAAGTACAAAAAATAAATTTTAAATATTGAAAAAAGATAAAAAAAAAAAATTCATCAAAATTTTTATATACAGAGAAAAATATGAAAATTGCTGTTGTTGGACCATAATATATTATAAATAGCTGTTGCACACAGAAATTCAGAGATAATATAATATATTAAAATGTATAAGTGTATGTAAAAGCAATATTGCTGACTAACACATTTCAATGTCCACCAGCCAAGTAACCATAATTCTGATTCAGCTTTATTTTTGCAAAGTCCACTTTTCTGCGATAAGCTTTGAACAACAAAGTTGATTTGTTCAAAGCTGTTTTGCAGCGTTTTATATCTTTTCGTTTAGTAAGAACATGTGACCTTCCAGGTGACATGAAAGCATCCTTCATTATTTGAGCTACAGAAAAAGAAAGACCCTTGTTGAAATCCATTATACCTCTGGCAACTGCAATTTCAACTCTCTGACTTGCACCATTTATTGATATGGGGCATCTTTTCCAAACCAGACTATGAAGAGACTCGTTTCTGTTTTGAGTTTCACGCTTTCTGCACCTTTACAATGAGTCTGAAGCAAGTCTTTGAAAAATGGGCATCATTTTGCATACTACATCAAATATCAAAGGAGTCTGTATGCCGGTGAACAATGTGAACATTTGCAGAGATCTACAATCTGTTGGAAGCATTTTAACTTGATTAAAATATATTTATTCGAATTATCTGAAGGAATGTCTGCTTTTGTTGACAAATCTTTTTGCAATGCTTCTGTTCGTGTCACAATGGCGATTTTTCTGGAAATATCTGCATTTATATCAGGCAGTTTGCATTGTTTTTGCTTCATCAGCTCAGCTTTTCTTGAGATTTCCGCTTTCGTCCCATATTTATTATCACAGCTCAAACTTGCGTAAACAAATCACTTAAAATTATATAATTATCACATAAAATATAGATGTATTAACAACAAAATTTATTTAACAGCACATTCAGCAACAATAATCGTTTTCGAAATCGAAATAAAAGTCAAATCTAAATTACTTTCTATGGGTTCTTCACAGGGTTCGGTAATTTCTCCGATCCTGTGGAATATCTATTTCAATAGTATCTTAACCCTTAACAACGACCTCTTCTACCTGCAGGCCTTTGCGGATGATCTGGCCGTGGTCACGTCTGGTTCCGATATTCAATTTACCACCCAAAATACAAATCAAATTCTTGGTCTCATCTCGGATTCCCTCACTTCCTTGAAACTTTCAATTTCCCACGAAAAATCAAAATGCATTATTATCAACAAATACAGATCCAAAAGAAAATATAATCGATGTATTGGACTTCAGAATAAACCCATCAAAATTTCCAAAACTCTTAACTACCTAGGTATTATAATTGACAATAACTTAAAATGGAGCGCTCACATTTTCTACTTAAAGGGAAAATGTTTCGAGTTGTCCTCAACATTTGGAAAAAATTCTGGGAATAACTGGGGGGGTTAATAAAGCTCTTTTAAAAATATGGTACTTGACTGTAATTGAAAAGGTTATTGTTTACGGATCTGGGGTTTGGGGGGGGGGGGTAATCTCACACAGGATCAAATTTCAAAACTTACTTCATTACAAAGAATATTTTATTAAAAATCTCCCCTGGCTTTCGGACAACTTCGAAGATTTCTCTTTTTTCAATTACCGGAATTCCCTCTGTCCATTTAGTCATTAAAACTCTTTTTATTAAATATAACTTTTGGAAACATAAACTTAACTTCTTTTCGGACCCCTCCATTCCCCCCTCCCCTGATCAATTTGATTCCCTTTGTTCTCTTTCTAGCCTTCCACCTCCCCTTCGCGTTTTAAATTTTTCTTCCTCGAACCCTTCCTCGTTTTCTAGGTTTAATGTATTCACAGATGGGTCAAAACTGGATAATAATGTAGGTTTATCAATATGCATTTTCGAAAATGATCGACTGATCGAATCATTATCCTTTAAACTTAGAACTGGAAACACAGTCTTTCAAGCCGAACTTGAGGCCATCAACCAGGCCATCCTCTGGGCTGGCAAAAACAATTTAAAAATCAACATCTTTTCGGACAGTCAGTCATCTATTTCGGCTTTCAAATCTATCAAGAATAAAACGAAATTTCTATCTAAAATTAAAACTAATGCTCACCCCTACAAATCATTAATTAACTTATCCTGGGTCAAGGCCCATTCTAACATTCAGGGCAACGAAGTCGCCGATAAACTGGCCAAACAAGCTACGATCTCCGGCACCCCCACTCCTTATACCTTTTCCCTACTCCTTTTTGATTAATAATTGGAAATCTTTCCTTCTTAAAAATTGGCAATCTCTTCTTAATGATTATATTTCCCCCCAGACTCATGACCCTGCCAGAATTCTAAGCTATTTACCCAAAGTCAACCCCAATTTTCAAATTTATAACAAATTCTTAATCTATTTTTTAACGGGTCATGGTCCTTTTCTTGACTATCTTCATTTTTTCAAACAAAACGTTTTTAAACGTTCTTGTCTTTGTAATTCATATGGTGACGTAGATCATTACATCTTTAATTGTCCCCATACCTCAAAATTTCACTTAACCCGTCCTCCAGATAATCTTCGTGCGACTTGGTTCTCTGGTGTCAGAACCAATAAAATTCTTTTAAATAGGTTGAAAAACTGTGTTTTAATTGCGAGAGAAATCTCCAATCAGGTTCCTTAGCAAGCTTGGTGCCAACTGCTTTCAATTTTCTTCAGTCCATGTTGTCCTCCCTGTTCCAGGCGTTTGTCTCTTATTATTCCTGTACTTACACTTTTCGGTGTCCGTCTTTTGTATATTTTGTTTCCTGTTTATATTCCTCTGTTGTATATATCTGTTTTCCCTGTGTTCCTCGGCTGTTCATATATTTGAAAGTCTTACCATGTACATGTAGTGCTATATTGCACTTAACTTTATCCGGTTACCTCAACTGATTGTAACCTTTATTCAGCCATGTTCTTTTTGCTTTCTTTTTGTTGGTTTTTACTGTATTGTCCCTTTTCCCGCGGTTGCTCGGATTCTTTTGGCCATACGTTTTACATAAATTTAATTTAATTTTAAGAAAATAATTCAATTTTTACCTCAAAATTCAAAATTTGTTAAAATCTGCGTTTCTTTGCCTCCCTTCCCACTGTATTTTATGTAAAACTCTAAAACTGTCTGTATATATTTACCATGTAACCACTTTATTGAATTTTAAATAATTGCAGACTAAAACTTGGTGACTGACCGTGGAGGACGGTTTCGGCTAACCTCCTCTCCGGGCCACACATTAAACTGCCGTAAGCCCTACGGTTGGCTGTGTGGTCTGGGCCTTCGACATCGACACCTTTCTGGTAGGTCGGACGGTCTGTGTCTCAACAACATCAAATATCCAATTTACATTCAAAATAAGCAATCCGAAAGATACTATTACTTCACTTCAGTTCAAAGAAGTGTTAGCTAATATATTTCACTTAGCTTCTTCTATCCAATAAAAAGAAACATTATTTTCAACTGAGAGAAATAGATATGTAGAGGATTCACTTTCGTTTGTATATGTTACAGTAGCAGACGAAAATGGGCGTGGCTGGTGGCAACTTCAGTAGTTTAATTTTTAGCATTGAAATATATAATCGGTTCTATTTAACGTAGCAAGATGGATTTAGTGTCATTGGAATCAGAAAATTATGAATGTTTTTTAAACAATAAAAAAAAATTGAGATTTTTCGGGATTTTTTGGGTACTATAAATCAACTTTTTATATTGCAACTGCTGTTGTTAACGAAGTATATTTTTATATTGCAGATTAATTAAAATATAGTTGTAAAAAATAATTATTGTAACAAAATGTATATAGCTTATTTAATTCATGTAGCCAACGGCTCTACCGTGCTGAAAACATTGGTTCTCGTTAGATCACCGATGTTAAGCAGCATCGGGCGTGGTTAGTACTTGGGTGGATGACCACCTGGGAACACCGCGTACTGCTGGCTCATTTCAGTCGACGTGGTGGCCTAACGGTCAAGGTGAGCGCTTCCAGCGATTGATCGGCCGCCACGTTGTGGGTTGGAGTCCCACGTAAGACATGGATGTTTGTGTTGTTGGGCGCAATGTGTTCCCACCCTCACTGGTGCGCTGGGGAAACGTATTTGACGGCTAAGAGGTTCACTGTTCTGGTCGAGGTATAGGCGAAGATGAAAGAGTCATTGCCTGGCCATTGGAGAAAAAAAAATTAATTCGTGTACCTAAATATAAAACTCAGTTAAAGTCAAATGTAATTTATATAATATTAACGGAAATATAGGTGTCCTATGATTTTCATCAGATATTATACAGCGATATATATGCCCTAGATTATTTTTATAGATAAAATTTGTTTAGAAAAATATTCAAACTTCATCATAAAATTTCATATTTCAAAGATCAAAATAATTCTAGCAAAACATTAAAAGAATGGGGGGGGGGGGGGGCGTCCAATAAATTCATTAATTTTATTTCTTGTACGCTTTATTAGTGGCAAAAATTTTCCACCAATATATTGTTTCTACTAAAGAAAAAATTAAACATATATTTTTCGATCTATCATAGATAGAGCTTTACTGATGACTAAAATTTATTCATCATCAAATTTTGGAGTATAAAAAGGTATAAGAATTTGCACTTACAGTTCTTATTCCCATTTCCGGTTCAAACATTTTCATTTTCTTCAAAACATGTATTTCTTAAGCTTGCCTATAGATGAGCTTAGATGATAACTGGTATGGATTCAGATTTTGGAGAAGGAAGAGTGGTTCACTAATTCCATTTTCGGTTCCTTTTTTTTACCGTAAACTTCTCTTTGAAAAATTTATTATTTCTTTTTAAAACATTTGCCATTTTCCTTACAACATTTATTTCTCAAAATCGACTGTACATAGAGCTCAGATAATGACTGATATGGATTCAACATCAAATTATGAAAGAGTTACGGTTCTGGAGGTGCCACCTTCGTTTCCCCCCCCCCCCCCCCAAATTCGTATGACTGTACGAAACAGATGTGCAAAAGAGTTTAAAAATGCTCAATAGTTCCTTTGAAAATGAAGTGTACAGTGTACTCTCCATTCACAGTGTACATTGTACACACTTCATAAATTTTCGTTAGATTTGGGGGAGGTTGGAGGATTTTTCTCTAATTTCTTATGCATCAAGCTTATCAAACTTATTCTAAGAATCAAACTTAAATAACTTTTATGAACAGTCATCTTCAAAGTTTTGTGTAGCGCCTGACTTTGAAGTTGGAATTTTGTATGACCTTTCTTAAGCTGTGGAATTTTGTAAAGGGGGCCAAAATTACCCCAGGCACTTTCTTAAAAGACCTCCCTGCTGTTGTCGACCTGAATATTTTTAATACTTCAATGAAAGAGAGAGAAAACGATAATCCAATGCTTCAATGCGGATATAGACCTTTTAAAGGAGAGGCCCATCGGAGGAATGCGGGGGAATTGTGCCAAATATTACACTGATATTCGTCGGTACAGATTCACAGAGGGTCGACATTCAGCGATGAAATTAGGTGTGTTTCATCCCTGCAAAGATTTTTTATCAATTCCGAAAGATATAATATGTACGAATTCAAGACTAATGCTACCAAACAGGTAAAAACAAGAAATGTTGCCGACAATTCATGAAGGACATTTGGAAACAGAAAAATTCTAAAAAAATAGCGAAAAAATTACTGTGTGTGCCAAATATTAATACTGATATAACATATTATGTGAAAAAATAAACTTGTTCAACAAAATAATAGTACTTGTTCAACATTTTATTATGATTAAATAAGAGCCACTATTTCAACGACAAGGGAGACATCCGTAGATAATAGTAGGGTCAGATAAATTTTATTTTAAAATAAATTAATATCTGGAACTCTATGATTCATCAATGAGTAAAATACACTTTATGCAAAGGATGAGGAAAGCTAGACAACGTGAATAAGCACAAATAACAAAATAATGCAGCACGACAAGGGTTATTTTGTTATTTGTGCTAATTCACATTGCTCTAGCTTTCCTCATCTGCGATTCATATTATAACCATTCAGAAATGGAAGCGCTAACTGATATAACCATTGAACATCTGTTATTCAAGCTCATAAAAGAATTTCTGCGCATCATGGTATTCCGAAAGTATTATTGATAGATAATTTTTCCGAAAATATGCATTGAAATAGCTCAAAAAATATGAAATATACTATGAATTTCAACATATGATACTGTCATTCACTTGAAGGCCAGTATAGCAGCATATATAGTATATAGGGTGTGAAGTAAAGTCCTTATAGGACCAGCAACTTTGAAATGGTTATTTATAGATGTCGCAGGAAAATGATGAAAACGGAGATTTGATCAAATCCCTAAGGTAGATGATCAATTCACGGAAGATGTTAAAATTACAACTCTGTGGGGTGATTTCCCTAAAAAAAGTAAGTGATTTGATCAAATCCCTTAACGGTTTTAGTGAAAAGATGAAATAATATTGTTTAGATATTAAAAGTATTTATTTAGAAAACCATGCATTATTAAATGTAGAGTAGGTAATAAAACAATAGTTGAAACACAAATTATTTATTCGAAACTAATTAACAGAAGAAATAGGTGCTGAAGCTGATATTTTTAAAAACAAAAAGGATATTTTTGGTGAAATTTTAAACATTTTTAGTGAATGTAATTAATAAATAATAATGTTCATTCATTTTTATTAAAACACGTTGTTGATTTGTGACATCTCGAGTTACAAAGTACGTTACTTTTTTTACAGGCACATCTTTTTGTTTTACATTGCATTTTGGATTGTTCACAGGAACACTTCTTAAATCCTTGACCTCCAAATAAGGATAATTTTCCTGAAATCTCACGCAGACTTGGGTAAATCCGTGGAACTGTTTCGGTAAATGTTGTAGTAGCTATTTGAAGAGCGTTTCTAGGTAGCCAATCTTTTATAATTCCAACTGATGTACCAATTTGGTATAAATTATTTTTTATATCTAATACGATCCCCACAATGTTATTTCCATCTAATGGGACTCTATCTACCTTAAGTACATCAACCAAAACTGTGGAATCCACTAACACGTCTTTAAATTTCTTCAAATTCATTTTTTCAGCTGATCTTTTCAGATGTTTTGCAGCATTTTTTCTTTGATCTTTAATGCTCTCTTCTTTTTGGCATAAATAGCATAGAATTTTCGACCCATATCCTTCTTCCCCTACTGTATTCCCACATATTGCGTGCACCGGATTTTTACAAATGTCACATGAATGGGCTCCTGTAGATTTCCTTCCACAAACAATACAACATGCTTTACTGTCGCTGACAGCTGCTTGCCCTTCTGGTGCAAGTAACACTACAGAACTGTTGAAGCAAGAGTTGAAGTAGAGTTGTTAACTGGTTCAAGTTGCCTTGTTGTCGATAAAGAAATTGATCAAATTTCCTTCTGGTGCAAGTAACACTACAGATTTTTTAACTGTTGAAGCAAAAAGTTGAAGTAGAGTTGTTAACTGGTTCAAGTTGCCTTGTTGTCGATAAAGAAATTGATCAAATTTCTGGTAGATCCTCTAAATTTAAAGCCTTTTTGGTGAGTAAATAAGCTGCCGGTAGATCGTGTGACATTGAAGTGTAATTGTTGGTTGATTTAACTATTGATAGATCATTTGAAGTTGAAGCATTGCAATCAATTAATTCAGATGCTGGTAGATCATTTGAAGTTGGAGCATTGCAATCAATTAATTCAGATGCTGGTAGATCTTTTGAAGTTGAAGCGTCGTTGTTGTCGTCTAAGGAAGCTACTGGTAAGTCTTCTGGTGTTAAAATAATACCATGGTCCTGCTGATAAAGAAGTAGATCCAAGTCCTCTTCAGCAACAAGTTTTTCAAGCAACTCTTTTGAAATATAACTAGATTGGAGTCCTGTTTTTGACTCTGTTCCAAATAAAGCGTTGTAAGGTGATCGTTTAATGGTTCGATAAAAAGAGGAATTCTTTTGGAATTGAACAAAGTAACAGCCTATAGCCCAATTTTTTGTGTCATTGTCAATTGGCCAATTACGTAACATAGCTTCAACATCTCGATTTGATCGCTCAACAGATCCTTGACTAGCTGGATGTCTAGGTCTACCATTTACAATTTTGCACGTTGGCCACAGGCTTGTTAATTCTTGTATGACAGCAGCCGTAAACTCACGGCCGTTGTCGCTTTGTAGTATATGAGGACAACCTACTTCCAAAAATATTTTTAATAGCTCCATTGCTACTTCAGCAGCTCTTTTTGAAGTCAACGGTCGAAAGCTGAATTTCGTCGCGTGGTCCTGGTAGTCGAAAACCCAGAACGACCGGCTCGTCCGAAGACTTGAGCAGCAAATTGGACGTTCGGGAGAACGTGGTCCTGGTAGTGTAATAGCCATTTGTAATTTATATCTGGGGTCGACTCTAAGTCAACTAAATCGACTTGGCCACGATGATTGAAGTCGCTAGATACAATTGGGCAAACAACGATTCCTTTTCTTGGAATTTTTTTTTTAGATTGACATATCGTGCACAGCTTTAAATACTCCACTACAACTGAAGTAGGTATTAGGTATTTCGATTTCAAACTATGCAACATTTTATCTCTTCCTCCGTGGCCAGTCGACTGATGGGTTTCCCGAAGTATGTGGTAAAAATTTTCCGTTGGTACTATTTTCACAACTGGATCGGAGTCAGACTTTCTCTTCAAAATCAAAGATTTTTTAGTACCTACTTCCATAACATCGTATTTTTTCCATAATAGTACTGTTTATGTGTCCGCTGCAGTTTAAGTAGTGGTGCTAATTTAAATTTTTCAATGACTGTGATAGCTTCTTCTATCCTTTCGCGAGTCCATAAAGGTTTTTTTTTATCATGCCGCTTGTTCAAAAACGTCCTGATAGTTTCATTAAACTATTCTTCAGATAAAAATTCAGTCAGAGTTTGATCTTTTTCTATATCTGAACCCATTTTTCTACGGTAGGTACTTGATAAAACTCGAAATATAGAAAACAATAATAAAAATGAGCGCAAATTTCCTCGCGCAATGTTTCTGCGCTACTGTGTGTGTCACGTCAGAAGCGCGGCACTGGCCGGCAGCTGTGCGAGTCCTGACGGGTTTATTTCATCTTTTCACTAAAACAGTTAACTAAACTGGAATACCAGTTAACTGGAATAGTTTTTTTATTGCGCTGTTACGTGTTGTAAAGGTATAATTGTACTTGCACCCTTTATTTCTTTCAGAGTTTCCATGTTTTTTCGCTATCCAATACACAGGATCTTTATTTAACTTTGTGTATCTCATAGACGGTCCCCTAAATGAGCGCTTTTGCCGTCAAAACTTAGGTAGGTAATGTGATTTAAGTCATGACATTTACCTTTACATATCTCAGCGAATATGTCACTTAGAAGCATGGAATTTGTTTTGGTGTACACGTTAGCAACAGGACTTCAATTTTGTAAATATCAATGGTAGGACCCGGAGACCGTATAAAAATTGCGATGTCGTATTTTCATAACTATACGGCCCCTTGTCGAATCCAAGACATATCGAACATCTATACATCATATACATACTTTTTCTAATTGGAAATTTGTGTCTATAATCAACCATTTCAAAGTTGCTGTTCCTATAAGGACTTTACTTCACACCCTGTATACAATACATGGGCTAGCATCTCATGCCAAGGGCAACTTTTCATTAAATCAACTGATTTGATTTCAAAAATCTTCAAACTTTTAAGGTCAGGTCTATAATTATACAAAATAATTATATAAAATAATTATATAAAATAATACCCTCAATATTTAGACTTCGAGCAGAATTCATATAGCATATTAGGACGGTAAAAGTCTTGCTTTAGAAAAATTTTGAAAATGTTTATCTTGGGATATTTTATATTAGTCATGTTTAGAAGACCCAAAAGGAATTATATTGAACGTAAAAGCAATAAACAATTCCCATTTTAGATTACAAACTGAGATAAATAAACATCGTGCAAGGATCGTTAAATATTATTCTTTTTTTTAATTCAATGAACGTTCTTAAAAAGTTTAAAAATATCCAGAAATATCTACAGTAAATATATTTTCACTGTGCATGTATTGTGTACAGAACACAATGCCGAAAACTGAACCCAGACAAAATAATAAGATTCTTAAATACTCTTTGTGAACAAGTTTTGGCATATTTATGGAAGAATAGAATAAACAGAAAAAAAGGTAGTTATTCATTCAGAAAGACACTATAAGTTTCACTGGAAATTCTTTTCATAAAGAATCTTTTAAAAATGGAGAATAATCATACCTGTGCGGAAAAAAGGAACAAAAGTAAGACGAAAAACAAAATTCAGATTTCTCTTTCATCCCAAAAAGAGATTTTATTTCATGACTTAAAGTTCAACGACTCAACTATCTCAGATATATTTGTTTTATACATAAAATAAATCGACGAATTGAATATGAAATTAAATCGTCTGCTCTCTCTATTATAATTATTTTTAAAAATATTAGTAAAGTCATGGAGGTATGAAAAACTTAGGGAATATAAGGCACAATAGAGCACAGAGAATCCAATAAAGAAGACAAGTTATATATTGAATGGAACTAACAGTGAAAATTAAACAGAACTAACAATACAATTTAACAATACATTAACAATACATTGTTAATGTATTGTAAAATTATATTGTTAATGTATTGTTAAATTATATTGTTTAGTTGTAATTTAACAATACATTGTTAAATTACCATTGTTATGGAATAAATCTGTTAGATAATTTCGTTTATTTCTTCTCATTTTATTTTAGTGGCAAAAAGTTTGTCATACTTATTTTTTGGATAAAAATTGCCTTGAAACTTCTATTTCACAGGCTTTACTATAGATAGAGCTTAGAAGATGATTTATATGGATCCATTATTAAATTCTGAAGGGAATGGGGATTTACCAAGGATTTCCACTTCCGTTTTTTTTTCAATTTCCGGTTCATTTTATTTTACTTGAAACATCTATTTCTTAAAATTGCCAATAGATAGAGCTTAGTTGATAACTGATATGGATTCAGCATCCAATTCTGGAGGGAATTGGGTGGTTTTCAAAGAATTTTCCCTTCCTTCCATTTTTTCTTTTCTTCAATTTCCGGTTTAAATGGGTTTAGCATTAAATTTTAGATGTGGTGGTACTCACTAAGGATTTTCACTTCTGATTCAAAATTTTACATTTTTCTTGAAACATGTATTTCTCAGAATCTTCTGCAGATGTAGCCTAAATGATGGCTGATAAGAATTCAGCATTAAATTCTAGAGGGGATTGCGGACTTTAATAAGGAAGTCCACTTCTGGTTCTTTTTCCACCTCCGGTCAAAAACATTTCTTGAAACGTCTAATTTTCAAGATTGGCTATAGATAGAACTTAGTAATGACTGGTATGAATGTAGCATTAATTTAAGGAGGAGGTCCGGAGGTTCACTAAAGAATTCTACTTAGGAATTTATTCACTTCCAGTTCAAAAAAATTCCCTGAAACATCTATTTCTTGGTATTGTATTGGTATGGATTCAGAATTACATTCTTAAGCTACTCACTAAAGATTTCCACTTCATTTTTTTTTTTTTTGTCCAAAATTTACATTGTTTTTATAACACCTGTTTCTTAGGCTTGGAAATATAGCTACGGATTAAATGATAACTGATATGAATACAGCACCGAATTTTGAGGGGGTTGGAGGCTTAATAAGGATTTATATTTCTAGTTCGGGAGCTGAAGCTTCCGTATTTCCCGACAATTGACTGTACAAAATATGTATGCAAAAGAGTATAAAAGTGCTTAATAGTTCCATCGAAAATTTACTGTATGTACAATCCTTGCTATTTGAACCCAACATATGTTTCTGAACCCAACATATGTTTCTGAACCCAACATATGTTTCTGAACCCAACATATGTTTCTGAACCCAACATATGTTTCTGAACCCAACATATGTTTCTGAACCCAAC